>CM054387.1:13995826-14595826 GCA_028858755.1 Ara ararauna | reverse complement strand
ACGCACCTTGAGAACAGAATGATCCATTCCTGGAAACACGGGAAGTCTCTGGGCTTGTACAGACGGTGACCTCGCAGTATGCTGGACCTTGTCTTCCTCATCGGAATCCTCCTGTTGCATAGTTTTCTTCTCTTCTGATTGTTTAAAAATAAAGAAGCAGAGGGGGAAAGGCCATTAGTCAGCAAGCTTTTCATCTGTACCTTGTTCTAGATCTCCCCTTCTATTCAAATGTGTATTAAGAGTTCTATTAACACACCACAGGACTGAGCTCAGTGCTTCAACAAACGTACAAGGTACGCAGCAACAGAAAGAGCTCTCGCTGACGGGTGAGGGAACAGAAGGTAATCCTAATTTAATGAATGTTGCTGCTTCTAAACATCTCGGTTGATCGCATAATGTGAGGTAAGTTTCAATGTGAGAGAATGCATCCAACTGCAGCAAACTCAGTATTTCCTCAGTGAACCAAATTCTCTTTAAATCAGCAGCCAGAAACTCAGGGGAACTGCAACAACGTCCTCCTTCACCCTGGTCTTCTGCAGGTCTGGTGCTGCAGCTTCCCTTCCTCCAAAGGCTCCAAGGAATGGAGGGGGAGACTTTATTTAGGGGATGACCCAGATAGGAAAAGGAAACTGCTGTTAAACCTCAACGCAACTTCAGCTATGTTGTACCAGTGAGAAATTCCTGCCCTGACAACCGAACTGATCAGAGCTGGGTATTTCAGGCACTGAGGGATACCTGTGGAATCTTTAAACATCCAGGTATTGTCTGGTTCTTCTGTCAAAGAAAACCTGTTTTCAAACTCCAGCCCCCTGCTTCTTCTGAGGGAATGGGAAATAGGAGCTCGGCGGCGCCTCTTCTTGCTGAGCTGCACACGCGTTTTCAGGGCACTGGAGTCCAGAACAGTGGTTTGCTGTGAAGAGAGACAAACCCTTTACTTTAACCAGCCTGAAAATAGAAGTCATCTCCTCCATAATGGCTTTACCCGACTTTAATGCATTAACCCCTTCAGTTCAATTAAACTGTAGATATTTGCCTGATTATTATTCTTGTAGTTACTTAAAACTATATTAAAGAGAATTTATAATGAGGATAAGCTAGACTGTGGCTAACTGTGCAATGCTGCTTCTTTGATCTCTCTTGGCTGCGGATGCCTGATCTGCATGAACTATTTTAACTGATTTCATAGAAAAATAACTGCAATAAATAGGATTTTGGTTCCTCCAGTATTTTCAGAATGCAGCCTTGCTCGCTAGTACCACCTGAAGGCTGAGAAGGTGACTGGGACCTAAAAAGAGCAACTACACAATACTCTCTCGCAGCAGAGTGCCGGGATTTCATTGTCCTCATGGGCTGCCATCCACAGACACGTCAAGCTGCTCACCAGCAACAAGGAAGTTGTCATGTTGCAAGTGAAGTGTCAGAGCATTCAGAAAAGTTCTGTGCTCAGCCCTTTCAACATGTCTGTCTCTGGCTGTGACAGTAAATCAACACCATTTACAGGGCAAAAGAAGGAGCTGTAATTTATTGATTTGTTTAAAGCAATTTGCTGTGAGAGACTTGCTGGTAATGAGCAACAGCACTGAGCCTCCTCCTCTTCTTCAGGAGAAGCGGTTTTGTTTCTTTTCAAGAGGTTTCAGGTCAGGAACAAGCTCCTCATTAAAACAGCATATTGCCAGCTGAACTTGCAGCTAGTCATGTTTTAAAGAGACACCTTTAACCACAGCCGGGGAAATCACTGTTCTTATACTAACTGCAGAGTTCTTAAGTATGAAAGAAGTCCCTTAAAGGGCAATTGTAAGCAACTTCAGATGGAGACCAATTGTAAATAAGAAAAATATTAGCAAATGTCTCCATAGCACGGCAGTCAGTAGTTATCAGTGATATTTGCTTCCAGTGTTCACAAAGCCATTCAACTCTTCTGTTACAGCTCACCGAGGAGCAGAAACAGCAACTTTATTAAGCCACTGGCAGACATTACCCAAGGCCAATAGCTCTGGAATCTCTCAAAGATCTAAGCACTAAAGAAACTAGAACAACTTTGGAGCTTTGATCTTAAACTTTTCAGGCAGGAAGTCAGCTGGGAAAACTCCATGGGATAAAGAAAAGGCAGAGGAAGACTGAGTGCAAAGTTTCAATTAAGATAAACACAGGTAGCTATATAGTTAACAAAGTTGTTTCCCATTACGGTAACTTACATCAATGAAAGAGAAGTCAGTGGTCTTTTCATCAGGGTAGGTGTCTCCTGGAGGAGGTAAATCTGTGCCATCAGTAGAGTCCATGTCAGTGCTGGATCGATCCAAACTCGTGCTCCTTTGGTCTTTAGAGAAGTCATGGTGATCAGCCAGGGAGGCAGCTTCTGTCTGTGAGGACAGTGAGGATGGGTGGCTGTTTGGAGGCTGCTTTCGTGTTGAAATGACATCGTTTTCCAAGGAAGGAGATTCGGGCACAAAGCTGCAAATGAATACAATGGAATGAGAGACGAATACAAGCCAGGACAGTCTGGATCACACACACTCAGCAGATGATAAAGAAAGGCAGAACTGAAACAAGTACCAAAGGCATGTTTGGAGGCAGCAGGCACCAGCAGCAAGGGTGTGGATCACTTTCATTAGCACAGCTTTTTGCCCACGTGGCTTTACAGTGTATTGAATAATGCAAGTACGCAAACAGATTGTAATAACTGGATTGTAACATCCTTTCATTGCTTGGGGTTTCTTTTCCCCAGCACAAAGGCCCTGCTAAATATATACACACAAACAAGATGAGGGAAACAGCAAGGAAATAACAGCCAGGAAGTAAACCCCACCACTGATTTCCCTGTTTAATATATAACAGCAGCAGACCTTACACTTTGGCACTGTGTACACGTGAAACCACTGCGGAGGGTAATGCCCTGTTTGCAAGCCTCAGCAAAGAGAAGCTGATAAAAGATTCTTCTTTCTCATCCAAAATAATCTCAAACACATATAAATGCTTATCAATACAGAACAATCAATACTCTTCCTGTAAGTGAATTCCTGCAGGACACTAGGAGGTACTTGCATAGCTTTCCAGATCACTTGCTCATGTTCCCTTCTTCTCCCCAGGAGGGTGCTTTTATATGTGTATATATATATATATAGACACACACACACATATAATATTTAGATTGTATTTAAATTCATATTAATCTATTACTTATGTAATAGTGTGTATTTGATATAGATATGTGGTTTTTTTCTTAACAAGAGCCATTTGTTACTAAGGACCTTTTCTTCAGCAAGTACCTAAGAAAACTGTTCAAACCCCCCCAGAATCTCCACACTTATGCAGGAACATACACACGTTTTGAACAATAGACCTTCGTATTTGGAACAGTCCAACAGCGATCTCAGAGGAAAACACTGGGGAGCTGTTGAATAACAACATTCTACCAAGCAGCAGCGCATGGTGTACTTCCAGTCTGGCAGAGCAAACCCTGCACGCAGGGTTTCCAGCACATGGGCACAGTGAATGCCTCTTCCCTCCTTCCGTGTGGGCCCCAGGATAATTAAGCAATGGTTCTAATGAGCTCCAGGGGGAAGGGTTTGTCTGCTGGTTTTGCTCTGAATGGTATCTGCAGCGTTCGGCTTTAGATCCACTAGAATATGGAAGATGATGTATTATGCATCTTCTTCTATTACTTCATTTAGATTCCAGGTTTTATGAGCACATCCGTAAGCTACCAACAATGTGCAACTGGCGCCATTCACAGACATTTGCTTCTCTGAAAACCTATCCTACATCCAGCCCACACAAATGCCAGCAGCATGGGCACCACACATATACAGTAGACTGAGATCAACCCTCACTGTCAACTATAATTAAATTTCATTAGTTTTAGCAAGACAGTGCTGTGAGGCCATAACGAATGTCTTGCTTTATCACATACAATTAAGAGTCAAAGCTCCTAATTTCACATGTTGCTCCCTAATCTGGTTGGAACTGGATGAGCTTTAAGGTCCCTTCCAACCCAAACCAGTCAGGGATTCCATGAATCTATGAAAATGCCGGAGGCTGGAAGCTCCTCTGGCACAGCAGCAGCAGGATGGTGATGTTGTTTTGCTCCTGTTGTCATTATACTCCTTGTTTGCTCCCCAGGACTCAGGTCACAGCGTGCTCAGTGTGCTCAGCTCAGCTATGGCCACACACTGCCTGGGCAGGCGTATCAAGGTGCGCAAGAAACACAAGCCCAGGGCTGTGTGGCTGGGGAGATACACAGTCCAAGGGAAGCGCGCCAGGCAAAACAGGAAGGCTGAATTATCAAAGTCTCCTCTAAGTTCCTGCTTCTGGCTGAGCAGAGCAGACAAGCACCACAGCAGCAGAGCACAGGGACGTGCTCCATCACCCATGGCAAGAGCAGCAGAATGGCTGCCCTTGCCCTTATGACAAGTCCTCTGATTCATAAAACATAAACTGCAAACAAAATGCAGATTCCAGGAAGATTGCCATTCTTAATTTAGTATTTTAAAGGATGTTATTGCCATTCCTCTAAGTGTTTGAATTAATACACCAGTAATTCCCCCGCAGTGAGCTGTAAGTCAAGTTAAAGTAGAGCAAGGGGGTGGCAAAATGCTGAAGAGTCACTATACTGTCATCATTACACTGTAAAAGCAGAAGAAACCAAACATTTCTTAGAGCGGAAACAAAGCTCCAGGATATGGGGACTGAGTTCAGTACTTTAAGGAACCAGAATTTCTAGGTGGAGCTTTTCTACTATCAGGAAGAACCCCCCAGGTTTGAAGCTGCATTCAGCTGCTGTCTGCTGTGGAGCTGAGACAGCATCGCTGTTAAGAAACTGACTTCAGAAAATGCCTGTAACACACTGAAATCAAAGTTAATTTAACAGGAGGCTTGGATGTCACTGCTGGTGTGTCAGTGAGCTCACTGACTTCAGCCTGAAGGCTAGCCTCAGCTCATAAGCAATAAAATGATTATAACACACTGTTCTCAAGCGTAGAACACACCAAACATAATTGACATTAATGTCTCCTATAAGATCTCAACAAGTATAGCATTAAAAACCCAGATAAAATGCTATTTTCACACTGCACTGAGCAGACACGATATTGGCTCAGTGTAGATGAAACTATAATTTACACAACAGGTGTAAGTTACAAACTCTCACACTTCAGTGCTCTAGGTTTATTTCATTAAATCATGTTAATAATAGAAAAGCATCTGTAATAGTAGCTTTCATTCACCTGACAGACCTTAGAGCAGCTTCCAGACCTAAAGAAGCCAAAACAAAAGCTGAAGAGAGGCTTTGGACAAGGGCAATGGCTTTAACCTGCCAGAGGGGAGATGAGATGAGCTCTGAGGCAGAAGCTCTTCCCTGTGAGGATGCTGAGGCGCTGGCACAGGGTGCCCAGAGAAGCTGTGGCCGCCCCATCCCTGGCAGTGTTCAAGGCCAGGTTGGACACAGGGGCTTGGAGCACCCTGCTCTAGGGGAAAGTGTCCCTGTCCATGGCAGGGGTTGGAGCTGGAGGAGCTTTAAGGTCCCTTCCTACCCAAACCAGTCTATTCCAGTCCACGCAGGTACTGTCACTGATTCTAGAAGTGGTGATGCTGCATTCTCACTGAGGGTGGAGTTTAAATTTCAAAACTTACTGCAATTTGCAGACATTAAAGGAATATTTCTTCACTGACAGACTAAAGAAACCACATGGCCACTGAAACTGAGCAGGAAGCTTTAGAGAAGCCCCATACACACAGGCACACCCGAGCCAGGGGTTTCTCTCCTCACTCAGCCAAGCAGAGTCCCCTTACCTGTCCCCGCTGTGCCGGGGGTTGTTCCAGGTGCCGTACTGGCTGTCGGGCTCCTGCACGAGCGTGTCGGTGTCCTTGGCTCCCGCGGGCTGTCTGGAGAAGCACTGCTTCAGCTGATCCTGCAACGACACCATCAGACCTCTCAGCATTCCTTCAGCCCCAGCTCAGCGATGAACAGCTCATTTGCCATAAGGGGTTGGAATTCACCAATTACACTCGGTCAACATAAAGCCAGGAATAAACTTGCCTGTTATGAATTTGTTTCCAATCCCAATCTCCCATTACAAGTCACTGCATTCTTTCAGTCACTACATATAGAGTACTTATCAATACAAATTGCTGCTTTCTGCACTGAAAACGTGGCATCTGTGTTAAGCCCCATACCTGCAGCCCCCAGCAGCTGTGGGACAACACTCCCGGACCTGGACAGAAGACGACCCAACACACATGAGCATCTCCTTGTCATTGGAAGCCAGCATGTCCCACCAGCTGCAACTGATGCACCTTCTCTCTATGCAGGGTGTAGAGAGCGTATTACCTGCAGTCACTCCCACTGATTCTAGCTAGAAACACAGCCTGAAAAGCTTAGAAACAGGAATGGGAGCAGCAGAAAAGCGACTTCATTTCATGCCATTTAGGAGACATTGTTTATAATAAGTACTGTGTTATCACCAATGTGATGGTTGGAAGGAGAAAGCATGGATGGCCCAGATAACACCTCCTCAGCAGCAGCAGCAGAACATCTAGATGCAAATGTATTGCTTCTCTAAAGGCTCAGTAATTCTTCCTTGGGAATTTGAAAGTGGGACCCTGAAGGTGCCAGGGAAAAATCCATTCCTTCCTCTTCAGAAGGTTTACCTGTCAGTAAGTACAAGCTGACTTTTCTAACACAGTAGAGGCTAGCTGAAAAAGATGGATCATTTTCTCTACTTCCATCCTCTTTCAGCCTTCATGCTCTCTGGATAGAACTTGCTAGCTGCTATTAAACTTTTGGATTTTAACTACCAGTCAAAATCACCCAAACACTGAGAACTACACGTATGCACCATTGTGTTTTATGGCTGAGATGCCTTTAAGACACAAGCAACTCCAATTTGATCATAGAGATACATTTGCATTTGCTGGCTTTGACATTTCACTGGGAACAAGCTGGTGTTCCAGACAAAGAGCACGAATGAAGAACAAACTGGGATCGCAAATCAAGAGCTGTAAAACATGACAAGATTGGGAAGATAACACAGGACACTGCATGTACCAGAGTGACAATGCTGCGGTCTCTTCTTATGTATAAGCTCTACAGAATCCAGGATCCTGCAGGATGAAGCACTGACACGTCTGGCTCTGACTTCTGTTGCTCTTAAGAACAGACCTGTTCTGAAGAGAAACCATTCCCCTATAAGAGACAACTACCCATGAGTAACTTGACAAGCTTGTGCTAATACGTGTGTGATCCACTCTTTCTTTCTCCATCCCTTGGCAGAAGCAACCAAAGCTGAAGGCAGAGGTGTACAACACGTGGAGCGTTTCCTCAATAAACAGAATATTCATGGTACAGTAAAACCAGTCATTTCACAGGAAAAGGGGGTCTGGGGTCTTCTCAGTACACAAGGTAAAGCCAAATTGGTAACTTCCTTAGGTATAATCAGAGCAAAACCTCCCCAGTCAAATAACTCGCAGTTGCTCCAGTATTCAAATGCTGTAATTCTCCGTCTTTGACCTCAAACGGCATCCTTCTTACACCAGTAGCCAGGAAAAAAACTAACTTCATTTTCATACAAAATAAACCAGCCGAGCTCTACACTGATTTCCCTCTAGTTCTTCTAAAATGAGACATGATGATTATGGCTCTTTCAGTGCTCCCTTGGAATTAAGCTGGGTTTGGCCACAGTCCAGGGCTGATTACTCCTGCAATTTCCAGTTCCTGAAAGTGATGCACACACAATATTGGTCCTACAGCACAAAGATTAACCGTAACCAAGCACAAATGCAGACACGGATGTGAAAAACTCTTCTGCACTGATGGATTCCTCATACACCACGTCTTTATTCCACCAGTTGAAAGAGATCTCATGAGTCAGAATCCGCACAGACAGCTTCAAAAATAGCTTTGTTTGCCAAAGAGACCGAGACATCCGACAGCCAAAATGACACCCCACAGCTTGAAGTGCAAGAAATAGAAGTTCAAATCTGCTGGCATAAATTGCAGATGAATGTGACTGCACAATGGAATGAAGTTGTGATCATTCTGCCTCCTTAATGTGGAACCCAAAGAGAAAAAAAATTGCCTATTTATTGGAAAGCTTTTTTCCCTTATCTCTTTCCCCCTCCTTCTGATCATTAAAAGAAGTCAGAGGTTGGGTTAAATCACCCATATTCAGACCTCCCTTGCCCCTTAAGAGTGACCCTGCACTAAGGAGAGTTTACAAGTCCTTGCAGATGCAGAAAACCATCCCAACTGTTCCCTGCACTAGGCCAGGAAGATGGCAATACGCCTTATTCGACTAAAGTATTACACTCTTATTTCACACTTGGCTCTGCTTTGGCCAGGATGCTGGGCTCCACGACCTCCAGAGGCCCTTTCTAACCTGAGCTGTTCTAAGGATCATTACTAAAGGTACACTACATACTCTGCACCGTTAACAGAGCTATCAAGAACAAATCACCATCTCAAAACCAACCAACCAACACAACCCACCACGCTTTCAGAGGGCCTTATATAACACTTCGCAACCTATATATTTTCTCTTGGTAAGCAGCCAAACGCCTACACAGCAAGTGGAAAGTCTAACTCTGTGGGATCAGCATCCTGGGATTTCCATATATACTTACTATCCGACGAATGAGTGCTGCCCACAAGGAGTAAGTCATGGTTCAAGACCACCACTCCAGTTGGTTCCTAGCAAGCAGGAGAGAAGATCTGCCACCTCAGTGTGTAAGAAAGGAGTAACTGCCCTAGCACAGCGTCCTGGGCAGCAGCAGCACCTTCTGCCTCCCCCCACCCCATGTGCAGTGACAGATAAGCAGTTCCAGGAATTGTACGTTTTCTTTCTGACCTCACTGATGAGGGAAGTTAAGAGCCCTCCAGTGCAGGCTCCACCCGCAGCATCGACAGTGAGCACGAGCCCCCCAGCCCCCCCGAATGCCCGCTTCAAACCAAGGAAGCACTTTACAAACGCTGGAGACCAGGCCTAAGAGCAGCCACAAAAGTAATGGAATTATCAATCCCATTACACAAGAGGGACGTGGAGCTGTTGGAACAAGCCCAGAGGAGGCCACGGGGATGCAGCGAGGGCCGGAGCAGCTCTGCTCTGGAGCCAGGCGGAGAGAGCTGGGCTGGGGCAGCCTGGAGAAGAGAAGGCTCCTGAAGGGGAGACCTTAGAGCAGCTCCAGTGCCTAAAGGGGCTGCAGGAAACCTGGAGAGGGGCTTTGGACAGGACAAGGGGAATGGCTCTAAATCACTCCAGAGGAACACCCTGCCTTGTGCCACCCTGTCCTTGTGGGACAAGCCCTGGGGGGGACAGGCCGGTCTGATGTGGCAAACTGCAGGGGTACATGAGCCTGGGGAAACACAAGGTGCCCCAGCCCACGTCTGAAAGCACTCACACAGCACGTTTAGCACCATTAAATCCTAAGGATCTACTGCTACTCTACTCAGAAAACCTTTAAATAATAAATGCCCTGTGAGGAGCCGGGAGTTGGACTTGATGATCCTTGTGGGTTCCATCCAACTCCAGATATTCTTTGATTCTATGCTTAATTTTCCCCTGTGCACTGGAGTAGGTACCAAGTCCCACAGTATACAACATTCTCATAAATGATGTCAGCCACATCCTCGCTGTTGCCATGCAACCCCGGGCTGCCTCAGCCGTATGTGTCTTCTCTACCTCTTCCACTGGGATATGACAAGCAACAAGCAGTGACATCCCCAAAGCTGACAGTGTTTACCTTACGAAACACAGGTTGTTCCATGGCCAGGTTGGAGGGGGCTTGGAGCAAGCTGCTCTAGTGGAAGGTGTCCCTGCCCATGGCAGGGGTTGGAACTGGATGAGCTTTAAGGTCCCTTGCAATCCAATCATTCCATGATTCTATGATTCCCCACATCTCTTGAACACACAGAATGACTTCCCCTGCTTGGCTCTGCCAGCCAGCTCCAGCTGAGAGATGCAGGATTTGACAGCAGCAGCACCAGAGACCCAAAGTCCACCCAGAGCTGAGTGTCCACAACAGAGAATGTGGCCAAAGTAATCCAGCCTATTTCTGTTTTGCCAGGAAACTGGTTATCACTGTGCAATGAAATCTCCTCACTGCTTTGCAGTGACTCTCAGTGAACCTGCTCACTCCATTGAGGATTTAAAAGCCATTTTAGAGTTGACATTTTTTATACCCTGAAAATAGAGCCGCTATGACTTGCTGCGAACACTCACCACGCACCTATCATGTGGTTTCAGTGCAAGGCTGAAGACAGAGCAGAGGTTGACTTGATGTGCAAAAAGCAGACAAGAGCCAAATACTAAATATACCTTGCTGGAGCTGAGCACATCCTGTGAGAAGTGGTTGAAAACCAAAGCAGAGCAGATGAAATGGTTGGGAAACATCTTTAAAACCCCTCCTGATTTTGAGGATGTACCAAAAGGGGTTTGCTGGAGCAAGCTGCTCTAGTGGAAGGCATCCCTGCCCGTGGCAGGGGTTGGAACTGGAGGAGCTTTAAGGTCCCTTCTGACCCAAACCATTCCATGGTTCTGCATTAAGTTTTGTTTCCAGCTTTAGGCAGTCAAGCTCTATAGACATTGAGCTCCAAGAAATCAAACCCAGCAGGATCAGAGCCATGGTGGCCTGCCCATCAGGGAGATTCTGAGCACAGTAGTGCTCTCCTACCTCGGCAGCAGTAATAAAAGCTGGCACCCAGAGCTGAACAGGATCCCTCATCTCCAGCATCACAAGGGACACAAGCCAGAACAAGCCAAGACAGTTTTCTGCTGTTATGCTAGGAAGTGAAGCTATTTGCTTTTCTTGAGAAGCTACATACTTGAAATCAACACCTCCTACTTGAAATACTTGATTTCACACCTCTTCTGCACAGTTAATGTTTTGCCACGTAAGACACAAGTTAAACTTCAAACAAACATTCCTGGGGAAAAAAGTGCTCTTTAATTGAAAGTCTGGGTTTAAATATCCGCAGAAAAGGACAGATTTCTTGTTTTAGATGAGAGCAGTCAAAATACACCCCCCCAATGAACCAGCACCAGGATTTCCTGCAACCATTGCACTGCTACAAAAGCTCAAGACAAATGGACTGCCAGTGGTAAGAGCTGTGTTCAGCCATGTATTTGCTTAATATGCTTTATCTGCCACTGATGGCACTTAGTGCTTAAAAACAAACCCAAAGAACACAAAAAACCACCAAAAAAAAGGCAAAAGAAACCTAAACCCCCAAGGTGAATGAGCCCAAAATGCCCAGTTCCTGTTCTTCTCCTGCTCTAACATGGTAAAAATCACCTCCTTGCAGCCAGCCAAGTAAAATCACAGAGTAAAGCTGCTGAAGTGATTATCCCTGTCAGAACAACAAGGGACCAACAAAAGCACTCTACCAAATGCCCATCGCTGCATCTCATGGCCCAGATTCCTGCTGCCAGCTATGTTCATGGCCTGTTAAACCAGAGAGAAGCTATTAAGAATGAAAAAGCCTGAACTGTTTCAGCACTGGCCTTTGTATCTCCATTAATTAAAGCAAACAGCTTTACTCCTCCCCTCCACCTCGAAACAGGACAAACAACTCACACAACAAGGTATTTCTGAGAGCAATTCATTGTGCTCTCAGTGAACATTAGGCCAAAACAGTTCATGAGGATCGAAACAGCCAAGCTTGGAATAAAAATGCCAACTTGCATTAATGCCTTTTTACAGTTTGTTGAAGGGTGTTTACCATAAAGGACAACCACTTGCAGACAGACCTTGGGTAAAGTCAAACCAGACAGCACAGATCAATGCTGCTTTAACAGCTGAGGTGCCATCCAGGATTTAGTAGTGCTCTTCCCATCCCTCTCCTGCTGTTCTGTGCTGGACAGGGATCCTACTGCAGTGGAAAAAGCCACGGTCCCAAGAAACAAGCTGACTGCACGAGCTTTGGCTCAGAAACAAACACAGAATCCCAGACTGGTTTGGGTTGAAGGGACCTTGAAGCTTATCCAGTTCCAACCCCTACCACGGGCAGGGACACCTTCCACTAGAGCAGGCTGCTCCAAGCCTGGTCCAACCTGGTCTCGAACACTGCCAGGGATGGGGCAGCCACAGCTTTTCCAAGCAGTCCCATTGAATATACCAGAGAAGCTATTTTAAAATCAAAACTATCCCTGCACTCCTCTTTGTGATCTGCACACATTAAACCCTGACTGATCAACCACTGGCTTGGGAACGAGACACAGCTTTAGCTCTCGGGTTCATTTTATCCCTGGATTGTCCTTGCTTTTAGGCTGTACATTCTGCAGACTCAGACAGCCCTGCGTTAGACATTCATTTATTGAGGTGTCATGCAAGGTGTATGAATTAAAACCAAGAAGATAAAAAGAACAAGTGGAGGTTAGAAGAGCCTTTCTGAGGCACAAATTGACAGCGCCCTGTGCATACAGACTGGCTCCCATATGAAAACCAGGGGATCACATTCTAAGCAAGGTGTATCCACCCATCTCCCCTCCTCAGGAACCTGCTGCAGAACCTCCTGGCTGTGACGCTGCAGAAAATCACTGGCCACGTTGGGAGCTGGATCAGGAATCCAGCCCTGCATCCAATGGGAAAATGTGACGAGGTATGAACCAACCAGCACAGCGAGGACGTCATCCAGAGCTGCTGGAGAGAAGTGCTTGAAGAGAGAATGATTTCCTCTCTCTCGCAGCCTGATTCCTACTTTTCTGACCTCAGCGAGGAAATAAGCAGTTACATCAAATCCCTCCTGCTCCAATCCCAGAGCTCCTCCATAGCTGATAAAAATCTCTTCCAGCCCAGAAAGCACCGCGATACAAGTGAGCCCTTCCCCAGCCACACACGCAGCACGACCAGCTCAGATATGCTGTAGTGGGTTATCAGTAAGGTGCTGACCTCCCAGTTTCTCTACCTGCAAAAAGCCTGGGAACTGCACGAACGCCAGGCCAATGGAACAGCCCCAGGTTGCCCACTATGGATCCAACAGGCAGCACAGAGCAGCGGCCCTTTGCCATTACAGCTACTGCGAACACAGGGTGGCAACTACAGAGAACAGGACAATTTATGAGCCTAAGCATTCTATATTCAGAGATATACCTACAAATGGATGAATGCTTTAAATGCAATACTCTTAATTCCTCTAGATCAGTGACAGGAGAGCCATACATACTCTATCTGTCCAAAGTCATGAGAGGGGCCAAGCGCACAGCTACACAATGCAGCAGAATTCACCCTCACACCTCCCCTGCCTTCAACCTCAGCAGCAAGGCATTTATAGATCAAGAAGTTCACTCACACTACCTCAAATTGTGCTGTTTGACCTGAATTGTGACAGGTTCCTTGGTCTTGTATGATGCTAAGTTCTCAGCCAGAAGCCACCAGAGATGGGAGCTGAGAGCCCCCACTCCCTGGCTGCTCTATTTTAACGGCATCACTCAAGTACCAATGCTGAGCGGCTACTCTACAGCACATCCCTAAACCAATAAAGGCTCAGGCTACCAGGAATTATGCGCTTTACAGTAATTCCACAGTTGTTTTGTAGAAAAACATCAGTAGCTCCAAGGTCAAAGTAAACCCAGGACCCTGTTCCAGCCAGATAAAAGCGTAATAACTAGCTCAAGGTCCATATACACAAGTTGTTCTGTGGAGGGGACAGGCTATGAACAAGTGCCAAAACCTTAAGTTTGAGCTCAGGAGTTGGGCACAAGTCAAAGCAAATTCATGCGTAAAGCCAAGCACACACAGAATGACTGCTGAAGGGGGGAAGAGCAGCTCCACGCTGTCACCACGGACGGAGCGAAAAGGTCACCCTGTGTCTCACGATTCCTGCTCTGCAAGCAGCGCAAAGGAAGTTGTCCACTTGTCCTCCACAGGTTCCACATTCCCGTTCTTGTCTTCTTTCCAACAAGCTTTTCAGAGGATTCTAATAAATCAGACTCGTCAGCTTACAGAGGCAGCAGCAGAGCTCCACGCTAGCGCTGTAACAGTGGTTACCAAATATTTTCCTCCTCATTCTTTTGTGCTCCCTTGACAATGTTTCCTTTTCCAAACGGGAGGCGAGCAGCAAGCTAGGACAAAAATGCTATAACCAGGCCTGATAACAGGCACTGGAAATCGCCCATACGCAACAGCCACGCCTGCCCAAGGAATGCAGCTTTACCTTCAGCCACTCTGCGAGGCCGCACCGACTCTCTGGGTTTGCACTGCACAACCAGCAACTGCTTCATGTAGAAACCAAAAACAAACCCCAACAACATGTGAGCCACTTCAGAGAGGAAGCTCCTCAGGACTTACCCATGTGCTGCTCCCAAGGCTTTGGTCTGAGTCCACACAAGTCCATCACCGCACACCCATAGCTCCAGCACAGTCCTAAGCCCTCAGCTCCAGGCACAACTCAAATCACCGTTTAGGCTCCCCTCCATGAAATAAACCAGAATAAACTGGATTCATTTACCTTTCACACACTACAACCTAAAACCACTGGCAGCATTTGGTAGGACTAGAGACAGGCGGCGTCACACAATGCCTGTAAGCAGCGGGGCAGACCCCAAACCAGACCCACAGCCCTGCCACTGGAATGCGGCTTCTCTCTCCACAGCCAGCAGGTCCTCCACCACTTTGTGAGGCTCTTCAATGCCAACTGGCCTAACTGCAAATCACCTGGAGACCAGGAAAGGCATTTAGGGAGAAGGGAGGGGATGGGAGCTCTGTGTGGCACATGGTTGGAGTGAACCATCTCTCCATCCTCCCTTTGCCCCATGAAATTACACCCCACTGCAGCCCTCATAAGTCATGCTCATGGAGCTTCTACTCCATGACAAAACAGCAATGATGATGAGAAGAACACCTCTTTTTCAGTTAAGAAAAGAGCACAATGATCACTGACTGCAGGGTGACGGCACTTAGTGCTTTTTACAACTTTACCTTAAGGTATTTTTACTGAGAAATCACAAGTACTGATGGGAGCTCAAAGTGACACTGACCCACGGGCGGCAATGACCCAAGTGCACTTTCGCACGAACTTGCTGGTTCTAATGTCAGCCAATATTTGTCCTACCTGGCTGGGTTGTTTTAAAGCAGTTCAACACCATTTCCCCCCCCCCCCCCCCCATTCCCCAAACCTGGACTAACTGTTCCCTGGCACATGAAAATACCCACCTGCGCTGCAGAAAGGAACCAGCTGCGAGCAGACAGACAGACACACACCACTACCTGCAAGAGTTTTGGGGGCTATTTCTGCATGGAAAGCAGATGCGATACAGGTTCTGTTATCAAGATCAAATGCTGCAACACCACCAAGGTTTTTGCATTGCGTTATCTACCTCGAGAGGCTCAAAAAGGTGTTTAGCTTACAAGCTCGGGTGGCTCTGAACTGGGCTGCCTCTTCCTCAAAGAGGAAAACCTCTGCTGACTCCGCACTGAAAACCTTCGGAAGGACTCTCTGCTCCGGGATGCAAAGTGCCTGAAGGAGGAGGTCCGCTTGAAGGGAGTCCTGCTGCCACCTTCCCCGCTAGTCCGCTCGTGAGCGACCGCAGTAGTGACTAAATTTAGTGCTTCCTGCAAGGATCTCCGCACTGTGCCCATCCACTGGGTCATGTGGGTTTGTGCCACCGTCAGCTTGTCTCCAAGGTAATCCATTTCTCCAGCAGAGATGAGAAATCAATATTCAGTAGGAATTGCTGGCAAAGAGATTCTCCTTAACAACCCTGGTTTGCTTCTGCTAAAAGGATTCCACTCATAAAGGCAAACAGCTCTGCACGATAACCATCAGCATATTTCTGTACTTAAATAGCAAAGGAGAGGTGAGGTTGGAGATTGGTATTTGTCAAGTAGGAAGAAATCAAGGAATTTTCCCACTTGCAATCAGATTTCCAGAGTTCCATCAAAACACACTTAATTCAGCCATGTTAGAGAGAGAAATCGAGGTCTGAATCCTGACACAGTCACCTGGAATTGGTCTGTTTACAAGCAGAGAACTGGTCTCTCACTGTCTCACTTCAGAGCTGGAAAAGCAACTCCCTTTTTAAGCCAAGTTTTTGTTTTGCTGTAAATACCATCAGAAGGATAAAACCCAACGTATTCTTCTGGCTCGGCCGCTTTTGAGGTGCCAGTACATGAAACAAAGTTCTGATGCTTCTATACAATCCATTTAGCGGCAACACGATTAGACCTTCCGAGCAATGAATCCCAATGGCTTTCTTCCCCAGGAGCTCTGCAGGAAGGCATCGCCACCAGCAGCACCCCCTCCTCACCACTCTTCCCCTGGCAGAGCCATTCTCCAGGTGTTCACTTCCAGATGCCGAGCTCCCAGGGAAGCCGCAGGGGACCCGTGCGGAGCCGCTGCCTTCAGACCGGACCTGCCGCTGCTCGGAGCCCGCCGAGCGACCTCCTGGATGACATCAGCTCCTCTGCTCCAAGGGGCTTCACCCGGAGGAGCGCAGCTGCACAGCGGCCAGCACGGAGCCGTGCCCCGCTGCCGCCGCTGCTCGCACCAGCTCCTCCGCGCAGCCAGGGACGCGCCGCAGAAGGCGCTGGGTCTGCGCCGGGTCTGGATGCCCGCCCCGGTCCGAACGCTCCCTGGGTAAGGCACGAGAGGTCACAGCAGGAGGGACGCTGGCTCCGGAATCCCGCTCCCTCCTCTGTGTCCCTGCCTCCCCTCTGCTCCAGAGAGGAAACAATGAGCTAGGTGGGAGAGCCGCAGAGGTCTGCCTAAGGAAGGATCTGGGCTGGGCTTTATTATAGTACCGGCAGGGTTACCACGGCAACGAGGGAACAGCATCTGCTTGCTGCCGGAGCAGGCAGGAGTTGCACAGATCTATTGGAATGATTCACAGTTTGCATATTGTCACGTGCACTTACTGATTTTAACCCTTCCGTGGGGAAACGGGAGCAAAATCTCTGCCAAGGGAGTGTCTGACTGACACCAAAAGGTTTCCCATTCGGATGGGCAGCTCCAGGCAAAGCCTGCATCCTGCTCCTGGTGTCTGACGGGGCACTTGGGCAGCACCATCACCTCCAACTGTTCATTATGTGACTAAACTCAAACAAGATACTTTCAAGTCAGTGACTATGCCCCCAGTGCAAGACAAGGATTAAACCAGAGCTCAAAGCAAAGTTGAGCGGGCCCGACCACACAAAGCAGTTCCTCCCCCCCTTTCAAGACACTTCTGTGAGCAAGGGCTCGCTGTCAGCACCAGCTCTGCTCCCTCCCCAGCTGGGAGACCCCGTTTGAGACCATGAATGCATGGGGATAACGGGAGAACCCCCCGGATAAAACCAGCTAACACTGAGCAGTCAGATGCCACCAGCCGTGGAATTCCTGGGAAGAGCCCATTTGGGAAGACAGCAGAAATGAAAGCTAAGGATTTCAGTTCATAAGCTTAGAAAGGTATCCAAAGTCAAGACATGACTAGTTCAGAACTGAGGGGAGACAGATATGGGTCTGAAGGCAAAAAAGGCATGTTGAGAGCTGCTCACTTTGTTTGTTCAAGGGGGTTTGTTGCTGTTGCTTCATTTGCCATACAAAGCACCATGGTCTTGCATCATCCTCTCCTCCTCTAAACCATTCAGGAAGAGATTTAAAAGTGTTCGTTCATACATTAATGAATAATTTCTAGATGGCTTATGAAATGATTCTCACATAGAGTATTACTGTATTACAAACAGGCACAGGAGCATGAGATGCTCTGAGGAAATGGGGGGGGTTTGCCTTTTAAGCACTGCTTGAAAGCCTCCACCATCCTGCAACTTAGCTCCAAGGAAAAAAAACCTGGTGACAAAGTGTCCCATTCCCAGGGCTCTCCTTCATTTCTGAATACATTATATTTGTTTTGAACAAATTAGCAGCCTTATAAAACCCTCAGTGTTAAAGAGGAATGCAACCAACAGAGAAAAACATTTCCCCCCTCCTTGCACAGCTCGTTTTAAGGAGTTCTTGTACAGACATGGGAAGAGAGACTCCTGCTCAGATGCCCCAAGAGCTGGGTGTTCCTTCCATTCTTGAAGAAAGAGAAAATCCCTAAGTCTATTCTGACAGTTATGATGATGATTCACGAACGATGGAGATCCTGTGCCCAAGGCTGAAATTCAACACTTGCCCCACGTTTTTAAGCTGTTGGATCTAAGCTCTCCATTTCAAACGTGTGCATTTGCAAGCACAGCTCTGTGCTCGCTGCAGTACAAGGATTGTTCATGAGGCACTTGGCTATTTCGGATGGATTCAGGCTCTGTCTGATTTGGCAGCCCCCTGAAATAGCCATCAGAGAGCTGTGGACTGTAGCTGCCACACGGGTCAGTCACCAGTCCCTGCTCTGAGACAGGATGGGCACGGAACTGAAACTCAACCAGCATCTGGTGTACCAGCCACTACAGAACGGGGGGAGATGCACGACCAGATTCAGCCCAAGATTCTCAGGAGGCAACTCTCACACTTGCTGCAAGAGCCTCTACACATGTACACGACTTGAAGGATCTGAGAATTCCCTAGAGAATATATTCACTTTTTCATTAGACCTCCCAGAAGAGTGGGCTGTTCCTGTGTTAATGTCCCATTTACCTTCCTCATCCTTAGGAGACTGTAAAACCGCTGATCTGAGGCTCTCTGCAATACTAAATTTAGTATCTCAATTTGTTCTTCTCGCCCCTCCTCGTCAACAGCTGAGCTCTGCCTGGATCCACGCAGGGGGTGTGAGGAGGGTTATTATTCCACGTTATTAAGACGGACTGCTTCTAGCCCTTCTATTCTGGTAGGTAAAAGAATCCACTGAGCCCTTAGAGGACCCCATGACATCAACCAGCCAAAGCTGGAGCGCACTTGAAAAGTCTAAAGGACAGAGTTTTCAATAGCTGTGAGCAGCAAGTCGCGGGTTCGGGCGTTTCTGGTTCAAGTGACATTTCATGTGTATGAAAGACATAAGCCACTATTAAAAATCATTTGAAGAGACAGGAATCACCTCACAATGGGGTAAGGACTGTATCAGCCATGGGAGAGCAGCAATTTCAGAGCGCAGGGCTCCTGCCGGGGGTGTGCACCCCACGCTGCGGCAATGCCTGGGCTCCCCAGGGAGTACACCAACCTGTGCTTGTTCTTTCTCTCCTCAGGCGCCCAGAATACGATGCTCTGCAGCACTGCACACACTTCCCAGTTGGCAAAAGGCACACAACTGTATGTTAATTAAATAACAGCATGTGGGTTACACATGGTCTCTTTACTTCTTCTGTGGTGAATCCACGCATCTTTTTATAACCACCAGCCTCCAGAACTTAGCTCGAACCATACAGATGTTCTATAATTGTCTCATCGCCGCTTCAGCAGCAGTCTTTCTGTCTGAGTAAGCGTTTGTTTCTGAACAAGAACAGCACAAGATGATCTCCTGCCCTTGAAAGCTGCTAGTGATTATCTTGAGCTGCAGCCACCCTAGGTCTGTTGAGGGTCTGCAGCTTCAGAACACAGAGCACACACAGCTAACTGGCGCTGCACAAGTGGCAAATGGGACCTCATTATTCAACCATTGCTGGATACTTTTATTATTAACATCAATTCCACCTACAACTCACAAACACAACCCTGCACAAAGAAGTAATGATCCCCATTTTACCCCTTATTCAGTAGAAAAGAAAAGTCTATGGTTATACTCTATTTCCCGAGAGCTTTTTCAGCTCATTTTGAGCTTTACCTATACTCAAATACATGCAATTATGCTAATGACTATACAGGATTGAAAGGTCAAATGAAGACAGGCCTGCACAGGCACAGCACATGATGGACCTTCCGTGGGAGGAAGTGGAACTCACAGCTCAGCCCCATAAGGAGTGTGAGCCCTGCATGGCCATGGATCCCACCATCACCACCACCTCCTCCCTTATGGCAGCATTGGGGTGCATGGAACTGGGAGGGCAACCCTGCTGAAACACCACCAAAAGGACACTAGGAATTAGTTTGCACCTCGGCTGGATCCCTGGCTGACCCTTTGCCAGCAAAGCAGATGTGACAGTTTAACGCTGCCCATCCTTCCCTAACCAAAGGTCTGCTTTCCTCTTGTGGGACTCCCAGTCAGGAACCCACTGTCCTGACGCTGACCTGCCTCACACCCCATCACTCCACTTCCATTAGCAATTATCAATAATTCATGCATTCCTGAAGTGTTTCCTGCAAGCCATCACCCCACATATGACCAAGTACTCGCCACTCACGACAGCTTCAGTGCCATCCCGGGCCTCTTGGTTTGTCCAGTCTCAGCACCACGAGGAGCGAAGCCTGCCCTTGTAAGGCTGTCCTGGGCCCGCATTCCACGCCGACTCTTTCCGTTTCATTAGTAAGAGAACTTAATTTAACCGGTTGTGTTTGACATTATGGACTATTTAAAGACACACAGCACTGTGCTGAGCTGTGCGGCTCCAGACTCAATTACTCTGTGGGCTCCTCAGACACTATCAACCAGCTCATGGCTTTTTATATGCTCCTTATTTCTGCCTCTGTATTTTCTACTTTGCCAGCTGAATCGCCATGTCCGCAGAAGGACCAACAAGCATTCCTAACCACAGGCTGAATTTCCTACATGTAACATCCCATAATTTTTACCACGTCACCTTAAGGTTCTCATTTGAAGTAAAGAGGAATGCTGTAGCACTCAGTCATCTGAAATGCCAAGTAATATTCCTGAGGCTTCCCAGCGATCCCCCTGTGAACCGCTCCAGCCACCCCACATCTGGCATAGGCACAAAAGCCCAACAGCTGGAGCAGAGGTTTTCATTGCATTCCAAGCCAAGACCAACTGAACTGCTTAAAACCAGTTTTAACTTGGGGAAACACGGAGCGCCTAAGACTGGGCAGATACAGTCGGTTTTGCTTTCCATACACAAAGAACAAAAGTGTTTGTGTATGGAGTTGGTTTCTTTACTAAGCTCCTGCCAACCCGCCAGTTCTCACTCCCCCTTTTCCTCTTCGGAATGACTTGCTGTTACCCAAACAACGTGACAGATCCCTGGGTGCAGTTTGGGATGATCTGGATTTGGGGAAGTCTGACAAAGGCACAAGTTTCAATCAGGTTATCAGACTTCTGGGGAGAAGCTGTCTGTGTGTGTCTGCCAGGTTAAATCTCACTTCACTGGCAAGCAGGCAGACTTGGAGAACTGCAGGCGCTCCCCCTGTTCCTGTCAGTGAGCTGTCACAACTGCGCACAGAACACCCTCACTGCACAGAGGCTTTAATTTAGAGCTCTGCTCGCAGCACACAGTGATCTTGTTCATTTAAGTTTAAAAAAATAGGAATTAACACGGAGCTGAAGTTAAACAAATGGCTTACATTTAGGTGCATGAACAAAGGACTGGAATTGCTCCGGCTCCTGCACCTGCTTTCATTTGACAGAGTTCCAAACCCAGCAGAACGGCAAAGCCGTGACAAGCTGCTGGGTGCAGGGTGCAGGGATCACTGTGACATCCTCCGTCTGAAACAGAAATAAACCCTTGGTGCAGGCAGGATCTGTGCTGAGAGAGCAGGAACAGATGATCCGATTCACACCACCGCATCCACCTCCGTCCCGAAACCAGCAGTCCCGACGAGGACACACAGCAGGCCAGGAACCAGCTACAGCTTGACATCCTTCAGCCTCACACCCTTCCTGTATCGCAGGCTGTGAAGACAGCCTGGGTGATAATGTAAGGACCTTAAGATTATCCCAGAATTCCAGACTGGTTTGGCTTGGAAGGGACCTTAAAGCTCCTCCAGCTCCAACCCCTGCCACGGGCAGGGACACCTTCCACTAGAGCAGGGTGCTCCAATCCCCTGTGTCCAACCTGGCCTTGAGCACTGCCAGGGATGGGGCAGCCACAGCTTCTCTGGGCACCCTGTGCCAGCGCCTCAGCACCCTCACAGGGAACAGCTTCTGCCTAAGAGCTCATCTCAGTCTCCCCTCTGGCAGGTTAAAGCCATTCCCCTTGGCCTGTCCCTAAAGGCCCATGATAAAAGCTCCTCTTCAGGTTTCTTGTATACTCCCAACACACAGTGCTGGAGCATCACCAGGTGGGACGCAGGTACCAGTGTGCTCCCACTGGAACAAATTCATAGCACAGGCCCCTGCTGCCCAGGTACTCTGAACACAACACAAGCCTTGCTTCCCCTCTGATTTTGACCCAGTACCATGCCTACCACCCCTGAATAACTGACATACCATGGACTGTCAGCCAGTCATTAAAGTAAGTTTGCTTCTTCCTCCGTCCTTCTTCCCATTGGATGTACCTCACTTTCCCATCCCACAAATCCAAGATTCTCCATGAAACTTAACTCAGCCAAAGGTGAAAGGCCTTAGTGGTTGCGTCAGGTTTGTCTGTTGGGGTTTCTTGTTCCTTTTTAATGGATAACTACAACTCATTCAGACGCGCAGACCGTTCCACCCACCCCAACCACCATCAGCAGCCTGTGGTCAGCACAAAAAGGGAGAAAAAGAGAAATGAAAGAGTGGACAGGGTGTTTCAGCACCAGGACTTTGCACAGTGAACTCTCCTGCAACCTCAAACACCGCTGTCTCAATATTTACCCTAAATATTTGTGTCCTGCTCCTACTTTCGTTTTCTCCGGATACAAAGCAAATGAACTCACAACAACAGTTTTACCTTAGGCTTATCCAGAATTTAAGTCAGCCTGCACAGAACATGACATTAAAGGCATTCCCCTCGTACAGCCAGCTGCAAGGGACTGGAATTCTGTTTGCAGGCTTTTTTCTTACATTGGGCTATTTTAAAAGCCCACAGAGGCCTCATAAACTATTGAGCAAGGAGAGGCTGCAGCAGCAACAGGTCCTGGATCGAGGCTTGTCAAGCTTACACAAGCACCCATTAATACCAGAGACAAAGAAAGGTGCTAAAGCACTTCAGAAGGTATCAATGTAGTCCCAGGCTGCCAGATAAGGAAAACATTAATTTTACATTCCTTGTCTTCCTTACAGAACTATGCTTGTGATAAAACACATCAGTAACTCTCATGATTCTCCACTTGTTTCTATCTCCCTAGACAATCTTAGCATTCTACCCCTACCCATCCTTGATGGGATCAGGGAACAACTGCAGCTTCCCATTTCACTGCAACCAAATCAAGAAGCCAAACATCCCTTTTCCTGTACAAATGGCTGTGCACTTTTACAGTACCGTGTCATTATTCCAAGCTTTTAAATAAAGGCGATGGTGAACTATAGCTTTTAATCTAAGGTTTTCAGCCATTTCACTTTAAACATGATTACCAACAATAACTACAAAACCCAGAGTGCCAGAAGAGCTGTCTTTGGGAAATGTTAATTCTTTTGTCCCCCCAGCTGTTTCTCTTGAGCTAAAGAAAGGCCCCGTTAAACATCCTGCACATGCACAGTTTTTGTACCTTGAATTGTTTCAGTATAAAACAAAGCTATCAACGTTAAAGCTGAGGGAACAAGCTAAAAATACACTATGTTGTTTGAAAGGCCGCGTCCATAATCATTCAGCACTTCCCTTCTATCTCGATGGAGGAGGAAAAACTGAAAAACAAAACAGAACCAGGAAATTCCTACAGCACAAATATTCTGGAAAGCCCTGAAAACATTTGCTTTACATTTGTTTACATCCAAAGGCGCAGGCCAAGCAAAGGATGGGGAGCTGCTGGTTTCCATTTAAACAAATAGACTCCGGGATGAAAGTTCCTTGCTGATAAACACTGCCATACAGATACCAGACATTCCCTCCAATGGGGGCTGGAAACTACAACCGAGTTAGCTACAAGCTTAGTAGCAAGCTAAGCGCTGGCTTCAGTGTCACCTAAGAAAAGAGGCTTTGGAAAACCAGGAGCTGTCTTAAAATAGGGGAGGTATTTGATATCAACACGAAACACAATGTGAAACTTATCCCTAAGGAAATGAAGCTATTTGCACACTGAAAGGAAAATATGGGTATGCAAACAAGTATAAAGCAGGCTGGCCACCCTGCACTACTCCTGGGAGCAGATTCATTGTTCTGATCCAATGCACCATCTCAGCATGGGCCTGGTGCAGTTTTTCCTGAGGTCCCAACATGGGAACAGTTACTTCTCCATCACCTGATCCAACAGACTCTCACACCTTAAGCACAGGCAACTGCATTCAGCTCTGGGGCCCCCAACATGAGGCCTGACGGCAATTTCCATTTTCTCCCTACAAACACCTTTCCATGCATCTTTCCTCTACATCAGCCACTTCCTGACAGCAGGAAGCAGAACAAATACCAGGTACAAGTTCCCACAATAGGTCCTTTATCCGTTTTATCTTGCAACATGCCACTTCTATGACAAAAGCAATAGCATTTATTTGCAATGCCTGTGGGACCTCACATGTATGCACAGCTCCATTACTTCCTGGACTCGGCTCTTGCTGCCTCCTCCTCCTCCTGCCACGTCAGCCCCACATCACCTGCTGGAGGGCGGCCCAGCCACATGAGGGCTGAGGCTCCCACATCCCCTGGGATGAGGCCAGGTCACTGGTGGGGACCACAAGCTGGCCAAAGCTACACCCAGCAGAGATGCTTTTCAGGAGCCCTGAGCAGTGTCGTGGTGCAAGACCAGCCCCACAATGCTGCAGGAGGCCTCATCCAAAGTTGCTTATCAGGGTCACTGCTCCAGGAGTGGCCTTCATTTACATTTCATAGATTAAGTGCATTATTTCCCGCTTGGTCTGGAACTTCATGGAGCTAAAAGGCTGATCTGCTGGAATTCCTCCTGCGATCTCAACTAGGTTTGCTCTATTTCCCGCCCTCAGGAATGCTGCTGAGCAAAGGAACAAATCCAGAAGTAAATCCACATCCAACATCTGCAATCTCCAGCCCTAGCAATCAAAACTTGCCAAATTAGGTATTGTAGTTAGCAACTAATCTATACCGCAGGTCTTTATCAGCCCAGCCATGAATCACTAAACCAAACACTTCCAAGCTTCATTCAGGCTTGAGAATCACCTGCAGTTCCTTAAGAGAAGCTCTGCAGCACAGAACAAAGTCCTGCATCTCCCGAGGAAAGCCCACAACAAAGAACTACGTTCCCCCTGCTCCAGCTGCTCTCCAAAAGGCTGTTTCCTTTCAGTACAGTAAACACGCACTGGCTGCGAACAACTCACAGGCACTGAAAGAATGGGAACAATAGTGGGAACTTGGCTGTCTCCCAGCACCAGGAACACGGACAACAGCATGGGAAAGCAGGAACTGAGTCACAACAAGTCTGCATCAAAATATTAGTGGGGAGGCAGTGGCTACCGCTGCTTTGTGTGCAGAAATGAGGTTTAACAACCCACTTCCAGCCACGTACTCACCACTTGAGGCTCCCATCGAAGGCGAAGGGGCAGGCAGTGCCCAGCTCCAGCTGCTCCCAGCCTGGAATGACATTCCAGAATAAAAACTACCAGGTCTACAAATGGCTGCCTCTTCCTGAACAGTCCTTAATGTGCAGAATTAACCTAGAACGCACCACTTCAGCATAGCATTTGATGCTAAATTAAACTGAATAGCACACCTGATGACAACAGCCTGTCCTGGGTCATGCCTTGCGTCCCTTGGGCAAGCCCAGAGTCACAGCAGGATGAGTGGCCTGGAGCCAGCGCCCGGCCTTGGTGGCTGAACAGCACTCTCTCGTGTTCCTGCAGGGAATGGGCTTCCCTATGCTCTCTGCTTGCTCTTAGCTATGACACAGAAGTTAGAACTCCTCTTCCACAGCAGCTTCCAGGAATTAGGAAAATGTCTTTTCAGATTTTTCCCTGCACCAGGGCTCCATTTACGGTTTGAAAGGCAGGTTTAGCTGCTGACACCAGCCCAGCAGTGACAGCTCGGACACTACCTGGGTGTGAGGGATTTGTAAGCGTTCAGGAAAAGGGAGTGCCTGAGACACAGCTGCCCCATCATCAGAGGCAAACCTGTAACAGAGCAGACACTGTCCAGAGGAAACCGCGGGCAGTGCACGCAAGGGGAAGCCACAGAGCACCCACACCACGTGCCCGCCCTCCCTGCAAGCAGGGATAACCATTCCCACAGCACATAGATCCACCATTAGGGTTTCCCTCCATCCCCCTGGAAATGCTGCAGCAGTGACATGCGATTGCCATGGCTATTACTGAAGTGCCACTTCCTCTGGAGTCACCTGATAAAGAGGTACCAAACCCACCCTTTAAAGGCAGCAACAAAACCTTGTCAAAACAATCTTTAGATCTTACTGAAATGCCCTAATTTCCTTTTGATTTTGCAATTACTGTTTAATGACTGTTCATAAAGAATAAGGAAGTCTTTTAAAACCATCACAGTGCTGCAGGGTAATGTTTCATTTAAAACATGCCATCTTCCATTGAATGCTTCCAGGATGCAGCGTTTGTTTGTTATGTGAACAAAGACAAGTGACAGCTTGGGATGAAACAACCCATCAGGAATGGTACCTGGCATGCTCAGGAGACTCGCTACCAGCATCCACAGCAGAAGGCCAAAACTGAGCAACCTGGAGCCCACTTCCATTCCAGCTGTACCACAGTATTATGTGTGTGTGACACAGCTGCAAGATTCCTGTGAGATTTGCTGCTGCTAAGAGGAGGACACTGAACTTCCACAGGCTTTTTGCACCTTCATGGTGTTAACTGGGAGCCAAGGCCACCGTCAGATCACACCTGTGATGTTTTCAAGGCATCTTCAGTCACTCACCTGACCAAGGTACTAAGAACTGCCCCAGCACAGTTCACGTTCTGGCACCAACCCTTTTTTCCCTGGGAGCACGGCAGCGCCTGTTCACAGTCAATTCCTTCCCTTCAGCACCTACTCTGGAAGGGATTCAGAGCTTCCCTATGTCCTGCCAGCTCTGCCCCCACTGAAGCCTGGCCTCCACTCACCGAGCCAGCTTATGTTACCTGGTTCTACCTGTGACATGGATCGTTGCTTATGACGCTGCTCCTACAGCAGCCTCAGACACAGCATCAAAGTTGCAGCATCCCACAAACACCCTGGAACAGGGCAAGAATTGCTCACAACTTTGAGATAGCTATAGGCAGAACTGACAGGGCTCTCCAGTAGTGCCTGTGTCCACAAGCAAGCCAAAAAAGCCAGTTATTGGATAAAGGGCATTACAGAGGAGCAGGAAACCACCTGCCTGTGGTGCATCCCTAGCATGCTGACCAGCTCACAGTGTGACTGATGCAGGCAGCTGGACACCAGACTATTGAGCTGCACTTAAAGGACTTCTTCTGCAAGTCAGACCTAAAGATGTCTTTTACAGCTGCACCAAAGCTCCTCACCATCTGGAAAAGGGATGATGAATACCCTATGTACCCTGGAAAACACTCAAACAGAATAAATATAGCACATGGTCACTGCAAGACTAACACTTGAATATGTAATTACAATAATGAACCAATTAAAGATGATGGAAAGGGCTCAGCTAGGAGGAAGTGCATGGCAGAGCAGAGGAGGAAGTGATGACGTGGAGCACAGAGCGATGATTCAGTGCCTGAGCATCAGAAGCCGACCACAGCGCAGTTGGTGATCAGCGCACAGTGCTCTGGCTTCACACGCAGCCAAAGGGGTCCAAATAACACCTCTGGTCTGTAATTGCAAACGCACCTGAAAGCAGCTCAGCCGGTGTGGATTCCAGGCTGATGGAAAAGCAGCAAGAGGAATCGGTGCTGACACCGGCTGATGGAAAACAGCCAGCCCCAGGCTGGCCAGGAAAAGGAACAGAACACCCCCAGCAGCCTACGCCAAACCATGGTGCTGTGGTTTAAATCCATCCTAAGGCAGGTCCAACCACAGACAGTCCCAGCAAGGGCTGCAGACAGACCTAAGAGGCAGCCCAGACCCTTCTTCTCCCCGTCACTGCAAAATCTTGCTCATATGCCACACAGCTTATAGCTCACAGCTCCTCAAATCTGAATGCTCAGAGCCAAAGAAGCATCGGTTCATTGCTGCAGTCACAAACTCACAAGCTGCTGGGAAATTTCTCCCAACAAGCAGCACATTCATAGTATGCAAAGACAATTTACTGAGTGGTACTGAAGAGTCCTGCTCTTCCCCCTCTCAAGGAAACACCAACCAACCTGTCCAAACCCAGACTGCGCTAAGCACACCAGCCAGGAACTTCTGGACTCTGGAACAGCCATCCTAAACACCCAAAGCCTCATGCAGTGACCTGAATGACCCATCAGCACTCCTGGCTCTCCTCCTTTACTGTTCTTTCTTTTGCTGGTTGGTACAGCCACAGTCAGAGTCCTCAGCAACTTCCATTACGCATCACAAAGTCCAATGCTAGGTGCTGCTCAGGAACCTCCTCCTCAGCAACCCCATGTCAGTGTTACACATCACACTGAGGAAAACATGGACATGAAGTGAGCTGCAGTACTTCAGAGTGCTGCAGCAGGTCACATTATGGGTGCAGATGACCCAGGTTTGATTAGCTTGCTCTCCTCATTACTCCAACTGAAAAGAGATCTCTTGGCAGCATTGCTGGACTGAATTCTGCCTGCATCTAACACAACCTACTGAACAAAACATGCTTCATGGTGGGCAGTCACCACTTCCCACATGCTCAGGCAGACCACAGCTATGCTGTGCTCAAAAAGCACTGAGGATTCCTTTTGACACTCCCTACACATCACAACATTACATATCCTATCCACAGATGAGGAGAGGAATCGCCAAATAATGAGCAGATAGCTGGCACTGAGTGTGGCCACTGGCTTCCAACAGCTCCACCACTGCGCAGGAGTAGCACAGATACACAGCAGGAGAGATGCAACCTATTGGGAACTCAAAATAGAGCTTCTAAAATGCATTTTCATTATAATGCTTTTTAATTAAGAGTTACAGCTTCTTCAGGCATGTCCATCTAATGAATAAAGTATCTTAGCTCCCCAGGACAGATTAAATAACACTTGACAACTAACCCCAACTTCTCTAGTTACTCCTGATTAAAGAGAGAACTGATACCTCCTGAGTAGCCTTCAGCTGTAACGTCACCACAGAAACTGACTGAAGGCACAAATGTGCTTTTCCCTTTATATTTCTTTTATATATATATTTAATATCATATTGTCCTCCCAATATTTTCCTACAACATATCAGGAGTGTACTAAAGAAAACACCTTCAGAAACGCTCAAGGCCCCCAAAAGAGCCTGTACACACAGAACATAGAACACACCTGTCCTGTTAGAGACTAAAACTGCCCAATGTGAGCCATCACCCCCACGAGGATCTGCACTGATCAAACCCTTCCTGGCCTTATGGAAAATCACCTGATAATGTGAAAGCAAAAGCACTTGGAGATCTCTTTCAGTGTTCTCACCCCAGGAAGAACACCCACCCCCTTATCACACTGAAGTCAGATACATCATGGTCATGGTTTAATAGGCAATTTAAAGGCAGCCTACCTCTTAAAAACACAGCTAAATAGAATCAGAAATGGCCAAAGACTTCCACGGTTTGCAGCACTACAGTCTCCAACAGGGACAGACCTACTTCTTTGAGCACTATTTTCTCTCCCAGCTGCAAAAACTTTGCATTGGCAGCCCCATCTTTGATCACGACTGCTCGCAGCACACACAAGGGAAGGATTGTAAAATCCAGCTCTAAATGTGGGAGGCCAACTCTCTGCTAGTTTCAAAACACGCCAGCAAACAGCTAACATTAAAGGGTTTAGTGTGTCAATGCTGGTTACATGGATTTACAGCTGAAAACGGCATGAGATTAATGCAAACAGCACGACGAGCAAATGAAAACCGAGGTTGGATTTGTACAGAAGAAATTAAACCATTAAGGAATTAGCTTCAAAGTAATAGAGCATCTATTCATAACGCTTTACAATCACATTCATCTTTTATGAATGTGAAAACATCAAACAGCAATCCCCGTGCAACAGTGACCCTTCAGAAGCAGCAGCCTGCACAAGCAGCCTGCCAGAAAGAGCTTTTCAGGGGGGCTGTTGGAAAAGGAAGCGCTGCCCGAGACAGGAGAGACCCAGAACAGCCAAATTAAATACACAGAGTTGTGAAATCACACACTGCTGAACCAGGGCTGCTGCTGCTCAGAGAACAGGCAGCAGGGGAAGGAGCACCCCTGAGAACAGCATGTGCTAGAGCCCAGCTTCCAAACACACAGAATGGTTTGTGTTGGAAGGGACCTTAAAGCTCCTCCAGCTCCAGCCCCTGCCCCAGGCAGGGACACCTTCCACTGGAGCAGGGTGCTCCAAGCCCCTGTGTCCAACCTGGCCTTGAACACTGCCAGGGATGGGGCAGCCACAGCTTCTCTGGGCACCCTGTGCCAGCGCCTCAGCACCCTCCCAGGGAAGAGCTTCTGCCCAAGAGCTCATCTCCATCTCCCCTCTGGCAGGTTAAAGCTGCTCCCCCTTTCCCTATCACTACATCAGGAAGAGTATTACTAACACAGTAATACAAAACTACAACTGCTACGGTTAGACATTAACAAGGAATGAATTCCAGGTACTAGGAGGGTTTTCTGAGGCACATTCAAGCAGTTCAGAGTCTCATCATTTTAAGTGAGTATTAAAGATAAAATAGCCTTTCTCACCCGAAATAACCCCCAAGTTCAATGTTACTATCCAGCTACACCAGAATGAAACTCCAAAGTAAGGCACTGCTGCATGTGAACACCCTCAGGATCTCTGAGAACAGCTACAAACACCCAACTTGGCAAGCACAACTGCAGTACACTTACCCACAGATACTGCAGCAGCTTCAGCAGACGTGGACAGTAATAATACTCCATCTTCCACAGCTAAAGTTAAGGCAGAACCATGGTGGGCAGAGCCAGGCTCCTGCTCCTCCCCGCCTCCAGCAGCAGCTAAAAGCAGACCGGTGGGATGAGAAGCAGCAGGAACTCTGTAGGAATGGTGTGTGCTGCCCAGCCCCACATCACCACGCTCTGCTCTGTGCCTTTAACAGATGCTGGGGCTACTTATAAGCAGTAGCTGAGCTCCCAGCACCATGTGACTTCACCACTTGTTATTTAGCATCGAACTGCTCAGACCTCTCCCTTCCCCGTAATCCTGAGTGCGTTAGGCTGGAATTAATAATAGTGCTTTGGGTTTCAAGCTAAAATGCCCTTCATCTGGAGGGAAAGAGAAGCTTCTCCCCCCTCTCTGCTGGGCAGGCTGGGTTATGAAATGCTGCTAATGGTCGGGGCTGCCAGCTGACCTTATTTTCAGTTAATGTAGAAGGAAAAGCAAAACCCACAAGTGAAAAGAGCTCCTGCTTTAAATATGAAAACGTCTTTTGTGAACCAGAAGAAACAGACACAACAAAGTGACTTTTTATACAGTACTGGAATGCTCCCAGCAAGTGAATACTACCAAAAAAGGAAGCAAGCCTGGGCAAACCCAGGCCTTAACCAACACCAGCCTCCCTCGTCCGGGCTGGTTTTAGCAATAGGAAGCAGAACTGAAAGGCCGAAGGGTGGCCGGTACTTTGTGAAGAGCAGCAATGAGAGCTGCAGCACATCCACCTGGCTCCTGCGTTTCTGACCTGTGCCTGGCTTTGGGTGGGAAAGGGCAAGACAAGTGACCGGAGCCAGCCCAGTGAGGACCCTGATGGCTGCTCCCTCTCCAGCTCTCACCTTCCCCTGTGAGGGATGGCGTGGAGGGGACACAAACCCTTTCCAGGACACCACAGCCTCCTCTGCTTGGAATTCTGGGTCTGGATGGTCCAGAAAAACACCCCTCACTTTTCTAATCACCACCTGGAAGATCCTGCAGAGCTGACAAGTTCTTCTCACCTTCTTCCACTTTTCCACACATGGCTTCCAGTGCATCTGCCTGCTCCGGGAAGGGTGAAGCAGCAGTACTGGAGATGAGAAGGCGTGCTTTCCAGTGGGCAGCAGAGACCGTCTCAGGCAGACCTGGGAACTGCTGAACTGAGAAGAGCCCAGCTACAAATTCATCTGCTCCTGTTTATAAAATATTTATCTTCTCTCCCTTGCAGCTCCCTTCCAAAACATTTCCAAGAGTCAGCTCAGGATTTCCTTAAACAAATCCTTCTCCACCCACACGCCACATCTTTATATGGATACCAGATTTTCCTCACCAAGGGACAACAGGCCAAGGGGAATGGCTTTAACCTGCCAGAGGGGAGATGAGATGAGCTCTTAGGCAGAAGCTCTTCCCTGGGAGGGTGCTGAGGCGCTGGCACAGGGTGCCCAGAGAAGCTGTGGCTGCCCCATCTCTGCAGTGCTCAAGGCCAGGTTGGACACAGGGGCTCAGAGCACCCTGCTCTAGTGGAAGGGGTCCCTGTCCATGGCAGGGGTTGGAGCTGGAGGAGCTTTAAGGTCCCTTCCAACCCAAACCAGTCTGGGGTTCTGTGATTAAATAAATACATTAAATGCATAACCAGAGGCTTCACAATAATTCATGCCTACACCAGCTCTGGTACCAGAGTGCTCCATTTAAACTACACAAAGCAGCAATTTTGGTTCTAACCCACAGTTGCATTAAAGCTGCTCTGTTTGCAGATGAAGGCACAACCCCTTCAGCCCAATACAAGTGCAGTTACTTTACTTAGGGGGTGAGCTGCACAGCACATTCCTCACTTTGTAATTCATAAGGCTCCTATCAGTCCTGATGACTTAATCGGGAGCTGAGGTTTGTGACGCAACATCAGGGAATTAAAGGCATGTGTCAGCTGCGACGGAATTCGAGTTGTGAAAGACAATCCTTGGAAACATCTTCTGAAACCCAGGTGACTTACCACACCGTGGGGCAGTTACAGTGTGTGAGAGCCCAGCCTCCAGCTCCAACACAAGCACAATGGTCTCTCCACCAGAGGGAAGTATGGAAACGTACCAATGACAACAGCGACCACACAGCAAACTGCACACCAAGAACTTCTCCAAAGGAAAACAAAGGTTTCAACCTTGCTGCCAGAAGAAATAGTTCGGTTTTACACCCTCTGTGTGGGGCTTTGGCAAACAAGAAAGTATGGTGAGACTTCCACCTCCCAACCACTTCACACACACAAAGGCCTGGCTGCCCCTCTTGCTACCACTGCTCTGCAGAACAAACACACCACGACCTGGCTCTTCAATGCAATTCCAGTGGACACTGGACTCTTGAGTGCTCTCGTTCAGCAGGGCTCACAGGCTTCCTTTCTTGCTTCAGGCTACGCTGGACAAAGTCAAAGGTTTACCCTGAGTAACCTCACACTTCATGATCAAGTTGGAGAATAAGTCATGTTTATGTGAGCACAGCACCTGAAGAGTTCAACCATCCCAGCACTACTGCTGACAGCACTTTTCTCCCCCATATTTTACCTTGTCAACATCATCTTACACATCTACACTGTAAGCTGATGGCATTTAACAACTCTTAGGGATCAAATGATAATTGCCAACTCTGTAAATAACCCCAGCTCCCCAAAGATGAAGATTCAAGTTGAAGACCATGCTGAGAATGGGAAGGACAAGGGGATATGAGCCTTTGGGTGCCTTCCATGAAGTTTTAACACTATGAGACCTTTTCCAAAACTCCTGTTAGGAAACGTTTTACAAAATCCTTACAGGATTTTGTGTGTTTCCTTTTTCTTCACTAGAAGAGAAAAAAAAATGCACTTAGTTCCTTTCCTTTGCTATCTTTTTGTCTATTCTCACTTGAAGGGCTGTTAATAGCAGAGTGAGGAACTACAAAACCAGCATCTCCGAGGAGCAATACTCTCAGTCACCACACGAGTGTGCAGCAGACCAAGAGGACAGATGACCTTGGGACAGTCAGTCTGGAGACACCCTTCAGTCACCCCTTTCCACACAATCGAAGAGCTCTGAAGAGATGTGGGACACCCAGATTTTCAGAGACGGCAAAGACGTATGTGTGGAGTTACAACAGAGGATACTCTGAAGCAACTACAGTGTTACTCCAGCCTATCAGATCTGTTTCCATGCACAAGGTGAAAAACAAACCCAACAAAAACCCCACAGCATTTGCAGTGGTTCCAAACAAGTTCTTCCAGTAAGGAAGGATTTACAGTGGCAGCACCAATGTCCCTCTTGACACTGTAGAGTTCTGTGCTGTTGATGTGGCTTCAAACCCTTTCCACAGAAAATTCTGATACTTCATCTATGCAGCTTTAGGAAGATCCAGGGTTTTGCTTTGTATTTCACAACACCTGGACACAGGATACCATTTCCCAGCAGAAAATTCCACTGTGGGCTGAAGTCAGGACATCCTCCTGGGACTTAGGAGAACATCACCCAACAGCTCTAAGGGGGAGTTTACCCCATAAACCAAATCAGACAACCCAAAATGTCAGCTGTGATCCTTCAGATAAAGAGTTCTGTGCGCTGCTTACAGAACAAAACTGAAGCTGTCATTTTCCAGGCTCTGACACTGTTCTGTCTGTGCAATAGCTCAGCTTTCATGATCTAAGCTGAGAGCCCCCACGCGAGAACCTCCCCACAGCCACGTACCGTCCCGTGGTCCCTTCTCTTCTTGTAAAAGCTGCGGTGGCTTCTCTGGGTAGACACCAGGGAGAAGTCTGTCCCATCTGAACTGTGCTTGCTCCACTCTCTCCTCGAAGCCTGTGTAAAGAGAACAGAGGAAGTTCAAAGCTGAAAATGCAAAATGAGAAAACATCACAGGCATCAGCGTTCAGCGTGTCACCAGTCAGCACCAGCAGGGAAGTTTCACCTACAGCTGAGGGCCATTCATCCAGTAAAAATACAGAATGGATTGAGATGAGCTCTTAAGCAGAAGCTCTTCCCCGTGAGGGTGCTGAGGCCCTGGCACAGGGTGCCCAGAGAAGCTGTGGCTGCCCCATCCCTGCAGTGCTCAAGGCCAGGTTGGGCACAGGGGCTTGGAGCACCCTGCTCCAGTGGAGGGGGTCCCTGCCCGTGGCAGGGGTTGGAGCTGGAGGAGCTTTAAGGTCCCTTCCAGTACAACCCAGTCTGGGATTCTGAGATTCCATGAACTTGCTTCCTTCAAAAAAAAAGACGAAATAGAAAACAACCCAAAAAGAACTCCAAGATCACTGCTGACAACTTGCAAAATAAACCCCAACTACTCAAACCATTACAGAACTGCAGAGTTAACAGTTTCACATCCTAGCATTAATAACATACGCACACATTTCAAAGCTTTTTCAAGCTCTCCATGGAAACATCAATATTTATACACTTGAAAGAAGGAATCTAGTCATGAAGTACAATGCAAATTCCTCAAGAAACACAACCCAGAGGACAGGAATTCTACTGGATGGCCCTGCTCACATGCTGCCACGTCACAGCTGACACTGAAAAGCTGTGGAGACACCTAAGAAAAGCTTCTCCTCACTTCCAGTGTTAGCTCCAGGAGCACCTGGATACCCTGTGCAATACCTTTTTATCCTCATAGAAGAATGACTCTGACCGAGCTGCCACCTTGTGTTTCCATCCACTGTCGGCTCCTTCCAGCGGGAAGCTCTGCCTGGATGGGTGCAGATCCTTTCTTGCCCTCACTTCTTGCAGCAGCAGCAGATTGTCTTTTCCTTGGCGGCTCTTTTCCGAATAGGATCGTCTCAAATCCGGGGGTGCACTTCCTGAGCTCTTCCAGTCAGCTTTGCTTTTCACATTGGAAGAGTCATTCTCACACACAGTCGTATTTGCACTGTCTTTGCTCCTCACTATGGAGATCCTTGCTACATTTTTGCTCCAATCACCTTCTGGAGACACCTCCAGGGACTGTTCTTTTGCAACCAACTTCTTCTGTAAGAGGCCATCGTCTGCCTTTATGGACAACTTGGAAGCAAAATTCACTTCCACCCTTCGGTCTGTAGCAACCGTGCTGATGGGCTGTACCTTATCGACCACCAGTTTTGAACTCTGACTCCTGGAACTGAAGTTCACTTCTTCATCCTCATCAACGATGAAAGTTTTCTTCCTTGTGAACTCCACAGGGGAGTTCACAAACTTATCTGGACTAAAGCTGCTCCCATTTCCCCAGTAAGGAGGAAGGAACTTTCTGTCTTTGGACTTTGGTTTATCAAATTCAGGGCTACGGGATTCCTGTTTCTCTTTGCTCTTTTCATTTAGAATTAGTTTCTCTGGCCTGCTGGACTCTTCTGCACACTCACCTTGTTTGTTATTAACAGAATAGCGATCTGACCCCTTCCACTCTTTCCAGCTATAGGAAGAAGCCACCCTATCCAACTCATTTCTCTTGTTCTTTGATTTCTCCCTACTCAGCGAACTTTGCTCTTCAGAGAGCTTGTCTTGAACATTACTGGTCTTCACTGAGTCATCTTTGTACTCTGCCATAAGCGCATCGATATCAAGGATCTGGGACCTGTAACCATCCTCAGCCTTCCTCCCAGAGAAATCCGAGTGGTTTTCACTCCGTGTCTGGGGGGCTGGTTCGCACTCTTTAGGTAACTGTGCAAAACGCAGGGGGGATCTGAGCTCGAGGTAAGAGGAGGCTTTTCTTCTGCTACCTTTGAGATCAGTTTGAGCTGGACTTTCCAGATCCTGTTTTAACAGGAAAGCATCAACATCTATAATTTTCTCTTTAGAATGATCCAGCCCTTTTTCATGGTACTGTTGGTGATCTTTTGTAGATACATGAAAATTACCAAACGCAATGCTCTTGGGAAACATACCATCTTTGTGGTCATCACTGCCCCAGTCCCTGTTAATATGCACTTCCCGTGAGGACTCTCTACAGTTTGCACTCCTCACGCTTGCATTTGGTGGCTGCAAGGAAGGTTTGGACCTTCCAGGAAAACCAGGCTCCAGATTAACTGCTGCTCCCTCACTTGAGCTAGAACTTGTTCTGGTTTCACTCGCACCAGGAGCGCAAATGAGGCTTTTCTCTGTTTTGTTATCAGGGACCTGGTAAGTCACTGCAAAATAAGTTGCCTTTGGCTCCAAAGGAGAACTCTGGTGCTTCAAGTCATCATCACGCCTGCCAAGAGCAGCTTGGTTTGCCTCGTCCCCTTCCACCCCTTCTTTGCTTTTTTTGCTTCTCTTTTTAACCAAGCCTTCATCCAACTGCAGTGAATCTGTCCTACTCAGCCGTTTGATACTCTCAGGGGTGAGCCAGATGACTTCTTCAGTCTTGATGGAATCCTGAGGTAAGGTTCTCCTCCTCCACCTCTCGGAAATCTTCAAGTCAGAAACGCTGCTTCTGCTTCTCCTGACTTTCTCTTCTGGATCTGCGACTCTGACTTTTTCACTGCTTTCACAAGCTGGACTATCTAAGCTGACGTCTCGCTCTTTGCGAGTGAAGTCTAGACTTCTCCTTAAACCAAAGGCCCTGGGCTCCTCTTTGTTAACGGATAGTGCTGCTGGGTCTGGCTGCGGGTTACTGGATGATGTACTAAATTGTCCACCTGAAAGCACAGAGGACTGGGCCCTGTGTTTATTGACACTTGTTGAAGTAACTTCCCAATCCAAGTCGGTTCTGAATTCATAGCTGTCTGTCCCTCCTGGTCTAAAACTCCTTTTCTCAGAGGAGGATTTCATCACATGAGACCTCTCTGTTCTACCCAAGGAAGAGGCTTCACTCTTATCATTTTGAATTTCAGAATGCAGCTTGTTTGCTTCTTCATTCATTCCCAACCACTTACTTTTGTTTGCAGAATAGGGGATTTTCTCAGCTATTAGTATTGGATCAGTCTTATCAGAATCTTTTTTCTGTTCAGGTGAAGTGCACTCAGTGGGTTCTCTCAAAGCAGCCTTGCTTGCAAGCACCTTTGTGTCTCTGGCTCCTGAAATAACACTATCTTCTTTCAAGTACAGAGTTTTACTACTCGTCCTAACCACCTGACCAGTGTGTGAAACATCTTCATCGGCTTTATTCTCCTTCACAGATGACTTTCTAGTTCTGAGAGTCATGGCCTTTTTCTCTGGAGCCATTGTAATGGCTTCACTAAGAGCTCTCTCACCACAGGTCTGGAAGATCTCATATCTTGGCTCTATTCTCTGGTAAATCACAGAGTCCTCTGCAGTTTTAGGAGTGGGCTTTTCACTTTTCTCAACCAAAGATTTTTCCAAGAGAATTCCTGAAGTCATTTTCTTGTCTTCACTCGAACAAGCTGGTTTTCCACTTTTCTCTCCATCTGCTATATGCTTTGATAGATCAGGCTGCTTCTGATACTCCTTTATACCAGTGGTTTCCTCCACTTCTCCCATCCATGAGCGTCTGCTGTGCCCTGAAGTCACCACATTGTGCTTTGCCTCAGGCTCATCATTCACTTTCAGAGCAGCATCAGCTCCAGGATGATCAGCAGCAACGTTATGCCTCTGGACATGATGGTCAAACATGGTGGCACGGACAGTTTTAATGTAGGTCTTTTCCAGAGGTGTGCTTGGGTTTAGTTTCCTTTCCAAGCTGCTTGTGAAGGAGACAGAGCTGTCACCTCCCTGGGGAAAATGGTGACTGTCTCCAAGGAAGCTCCTACTCCTCTCCAGCTCAGTAGCTTTATGTGTTATCTTCACTATCTGCCGGGGTTTCCAAGGGTTCCCAGTAGCATGTGCCTCAGCGCAATCAGTGCCATGTCCAAGCTTGATCTCCTTGCTCTGGAACAGCAAAATCCAACAGTTAGGAGAATACACTGAAAAGGTGTGCAATAAAGCTTATTATAAAGCTTACTTGCACCTACTCTGTGCAACATGATCTGGTCAAGTTAAACACATCCATGTTCTCTGAACACAAAATCCACTCAGACCAAGGTAACTAATGTGTAGCTTCAGCTCCTGAATCCTGATTGTAACAGAATTATCTCACAGCTTGATTTTTCCTTCTAATGCAAAAAAGGAAAGATGTGTTGGTACATGAGATGCAGCACTCTGAGCTCCTGAGCAGGGATTCCACAAGACATTTTAATCTGTGCTGACTTTATACCCACAAACCCCAGAGAAGACAACACATGCCAAAATAGTACAACGCATGAGAAGGTTCATAACCCCAGCTACCACAGATCCACTCGGCACTGAAGACTTCCCTACTTGATCAGCGTGTCCTAAAGATAGACTCACACAAGTAAACCTATTAGGATTATGTCATTCTTAATACTCTCAATACCCATTTTCAAGTCACTGATTGATAAAGACCCACAGGATGGTGCCCGCTGCCTTCCAAACCAGTGCACACCCAGCTGGAGAGCACACCAGCCTGACGCCGCTTTCTTACTTTTGGGGTTTCTGGTGTTTCACCCATGGAGCCATTTCTCGTTTCAGCAGGTTTCTCGGGCTTGGCTTCCCCGCTTGAGGTCAGACTTGAAAACCTAAACCAAGAGATTTCTGTTACTTCCTTCACTCCAGCGAGTTAGGTAGCAAATACACTTCCAGCGAAGCAGACTGGTAGACATTAGCCAATAAACTATATTTCTTAAAGGAGAAACATCAGCATTTCACAGTCAGCAAGGGTGTGTGGTGGTCTCACTGTGTCTGGACCAAAGGATTGTTGTTTCCCCAAAAATGGCTGGTTATGCAGCTGACTATATAGTGTAAGATTTATTGATAATAGAATCATAGAATCATAGAATAGTCAGGGCTGGAAAGGACCTTAAGATCATCTAGTTCCAACCCCCCTGCCATGGGCAGGGACACAGGGGAAGAGATACCAATACTCTCATGCCTCAGGTAAATATCTTTATTTTGATCCCACTGTTAAAAGACCAAGGTTCACAGAGCAGGTCCTGCTGAAAAACACCCACTGTGTTCATTACATGAAGCACATTTCCCTTACACAACCTACACCCTCCACTTTTCTGTCCTTCTCCCTCTGTCAGGACAGACAATCATGAGCATGGGTGCAGGACAGCGGGGGGTCTCCCCAGAGCAGAACAGAGGGGGAGAATCCCCTCCCTCTACTGCTGGCCACAGTTACCCGACTTGGCGCTGAGAGAATTCATTTATCTTGGATTAAATCTCTTTGTACTGGACAGGATTTTTGCTCCTTTGGTTTGGTGTATAAAAATAGCAGATCTCATATTACCCTAACAGCACTGCTGAGGGCCACAGCTCAGGCAGAATAGACATCATCGATCTCCAGGCTTTAATATGACAGCAAAATAAGATTCCTGTCTGGCTGAAAACCCGATACTCTGTACTGCTGGCGGAGACACGGGAACCATCCTTCTGCCTTCTAACAGATAGAGAAGCTTGCAGGCTACCTCAAGATTCCAAAATGCAGGAGGTTTTAATAATACACAGTTACAGCAATAGGCAGAGGCCACAAAGCTGACAGCATTATTTCTGCTGTTCTTTGCAGCTATTGACAGGGTCTATTTCATTACATTTTCTACTTTTTGGATAGGAAAAGGCTCAAGAGTAACAGTATAAAGAAGAATTGCATTTAGTGGAACCGAAAAGATCAGTTTTACTGTACTGAGGGCGCAAGCTTTACCGAAAGAGGTGGAGTAAGGAGGATTAAACAGAATTGCTCTGAACTCACAACTTGGTGAAGTCTGCAGAACGTGGTCGCGACTGCAGGGACCTGCGCAGGTTTCCTGCCTTGGCCTCGGCAGTTTCTGTTGTCAGCTCTTTGATTCTCTGCTGGATGCTCACACTTCTGCTCTCCTTCTCAGCCGCTGATGGGAGCGGCCCCGGATCCGATGGGGTACTGGGATTTTCGGGAGTAAACAAACTAATGTGTTTTTTAACACTCCCTCTTACAATGGTGTTCTCTGTTTCTGAGGAAGCTGCAGGGCTTTCAGAGCCTGGGATCATACACGCATCCTTCTGATCCGCCCTTTGTGCCCCCTTAACAGTTCTGCTTTCACACGTGCTTTCATGGCTTCTTTCAGAACCCTGCGAGGTACTCATTAGTTCTGGTTTTGTCTCAATTTGTTCACTTTTAGGTTTAAGCTTTGTCTCCCAGATGTATTTTCCATTATTTAGAACACCAATGTCCTGACTACTGCACTTCAGAGTTGGCTTAGAAGAAGTGCCTTTATTAAATTCAGTTTCTTCAGGTTTTGGCCTCATTTCAGCCTGATCAAGACAGCCCACGTCAGTAAAAGATGTTATCGATGCATTCTCCTTGCTGTCATGAGACGAACAAGTCTTCTTGCAAGGAGAAAGATCTCTCTGTTCAAACTTAGCTGTCAGGTCCATGGACAAAGGCCGGGGTTTCGTAGCCCAGGATTTCTTTGTAGGAGGCGTCTCCTCAGCAGCCTCCACAGTGCGATGCTTTTGATCCCGTAATGATTCCAGGAAAATAGCAGATACCGGTCTTTGTTTTGGCCTTTGCTGCACATCAATGGAGACATCAGCTTTTCTGCTGATGCTATTTGCATCATCATTGGTTTTCTCCCCTGGATGAACGTCAGAAGCATCTTTTTTTTCACCAGTTTTGAGGGAGTTCCAAGAAACTGGTCTGACGCTGGGGGAAAGCACTATCTGCCTATGGAGAGACCCTTCAGGACTCCTACACGTCTCTGATGGTTTCTCCAGCTTTGCATTGCACTGCAGCTCTTTTGTTTGCATAGTAGTAAATACTCTGCGGTCATCAGCAGCCCTTTTTTCCTGGGCCAGGCTCACCTTTGCTTGCTCTGCGCCTGCTGCCTCAAAGAGAATGACAGTATTTGCGCTGGGCCCAGTGTAGAAAGTCATGTTTGTGACCACTTCGCTGCCAGCCTTACCTTCATTGTCTATTGCTTTCTGATCTACTAACGGAGGAACATTTCCACTCAATACCTTAACAGATGACGTTTCTTCAGGGGCCCTTCGAATAAGACTACTTGATCTGAAAGCTGGAACGGGTGGTTTTACATTTGCAAAAGTATCTGAAGATTTCTCTTTAGAAAAGGGCTTTGGGAAGAGCCTTGGCCGTGATCCCAGCGATGGCATCGTTGCAGATCTCAAAGTGCTCCCAAAATTGCCCTTCTCTTCCAGAGTCAGTGATGCTGAAGCCTCCTTTGCCTTGCTAGTTGCATCTGAAAGCACACTTACATACACACGCTGTGATTTATCCTCCTTTCGGATCTCATTTAAGTCAGGTACTGTCGTCAAAGACGCCAAAGTCGAATTTATTTCTACTCTTGTTGCCATAGTTGTAATTACACATTCGACAGAACTGAGAAAATCCAACAAGGAAAAAGGACCTGCAAAACAAGAAAGGAAATGCAAGTATTGATGTGGAGTCAGCACAAATATCAAACATCATTCCAATTGAAATTCATGCAGCAGCTAAACTCAAATTAAGGTGCCTTTCAGATACGCTGCTTACAGAGTGTATCACAAGGACAGACATCCTGCTCCTCCTCCCCTAGAGAAACAGCAATGCCATTATACACTGATCAGACCTAACAACCAAAGAATACATCACAAAACCTACAAGAGCTCTGCACAGCGCCGAGTTCCCATTGGTAAGTTAAGGGTTGAGATGCTGAAAAACAAAGGAATAGATTTATTTTTCAAAGCAAACTTCTCAGTGTTGACATGCAAACATCAACTCCTTCTGAAAACATATATAGCTGCATTGAGAATGTACTTGCAGTTAACAAAACCAGCAAGATTGGTGTGCCTGGAAGTGTCATTTGTCACCTATTAGCTAAGGCCTAGAGTTAAACAATGGAATAAATGCATCTCCAGAAGCTCTGCTGTCACTCACCATGATCTGCATTTTCTGTTGGAACCAATCCATACAACTGGATTCACTCCTCATAGTGAGAGCAGGGTCCTGATGTCCAAGATGACATTAAGAGCAGAGGAAGAGATCACTGCAGCAGCACTGCTCAGGCCTCTCCTGCACACAGACAAAGAGCTTCAGACTCCAGGGTGGCACAGACCCAGATGCACACAGGTAACGCCACGAGACAAAAATCCTGAGCATTTGAAAAGAGGTGGCTCGGATGCGGAAGCATAAAACCACCTCATTTAACTGCATACAGCAGATAAACATGGGGTTTTCTCAGACAGTTATTAAAGAATCGACAAAAGTCGTCACCTACAGCCTGAAAGGTCAAACTGAAAGGTCTGCCTTGGTGTGCACTACAGACAGACCCAGCCTGAGCACAGAGGAAACCACGTTTCCACTGGCACTGTCTGCAGGCTCAGGTGCTGCCAGTCACTGCCTAAACACGAGCCCTGCATTGCCATCATCTCAGTTACTGCCATTTACTTTCTATTGTAAATCTCCTTCCTGTGGCAGCAGCAGGGAAGTGCCACCTGAGCAGCTGACCTTCAAGCGCCTGCTTTTCCAGCCAAATATGACTTTTGCCATGACAAAGCAGTTTTTCCAGGCTCTCACCACAAAGGCAGAGCAGCTTTGGCTTTAATTATATTCTCAGTGCAGAGACGAGGGCAAAGCAGAGTAATTACAATTTCAGCAACAAGAAGTAACCTGAATTTGTCCTAATAAGAAGCATATTTAAGCTCTGTAGCAGATGCCGCTGGCTGTGTAAGGTTAGATGCTTCGTTTTTCCCCTTTAAAAGCTGCCATTCTCTTAATTTTGAGGCAATCCATCCTGTATTTCACAGCCTTTCACTGAGGGGCTCAAGTTTGTGTTGCCACCCTCTGGTCTACCTTTGGGCAGCCGCTGGACTCCTCTCGCCTCATCTATTCCGGCGGGTACTTAACCCCCTATCAAAATGCCTATTTGCAGATTCCGTGGAATACGCAGCCCCCCGCATGTGAATATTGAACTAAAAAGCACAAACCCCACGAGAGACCACGGCCTTCCTGAGCCTGCACTCTGGAAAAGGGTTATTTCCCCTTCAGCTTCCCTCGAGCAGCCTGACACCCACCGGCACACAGATTGCAGGGATTTATTTTCGGCCCTCGCACTCACGCCTTCCCCTCTGGGGCAGGCTGCGCACTCACCTTGCCCTTTCCCTTTCAGCTCCCAGTCCCCTTGGAATTGTGGCTCAATCACTCACACCCTGTCCCAGCCCCTGCAGAGCCCATGACCTCTCCTGTCCAAAACGGGCTCTAACCCAGTCAGCTTATCAGCATCAACCTGTCCCTTCCACAGTCTTATAGATCTGAATGAAGTCTTCCCGCCTCACCCACTCCTTACTTTAAGAAACACCATTAAAATCTGATTAACATGCTCTCACATTCCGAGGATGCAAAGGTTTCATGAGGAGACTCATGCTCTAAAAGAGTGAAACTTGCTGCAATAAGGGCAATGCCAACAGGAAATACACCAGGGCAAAAATTAAGCTGCAAAGCCAGCATCTGCCTTGCAGTACCCGAGAACATGTTTGCCCCTCTCATCCTGGAGCTCTTTTCCTTTGGAAAGGAAGAAGGGGGCACAGAGCTTCTTAAATGGGATACAACTTGATCCTCAACAGAACGCAAGGCAGCGCTCCGTTGGCAGCGACAATACGACGCAGGACATAATCCCTGCTAACAGTGTACAACTGCTGTCTCCAGCCAACATTCCCCAGCCACAGCTTCCCATTCCGATGATATTGTACCTTACTTTTATTATACTACAGCTTTCCAGGATCCTGTTTTCTTCCACGAGACCTAGCAAAGTCCCGTGCTCATCCTCTCCACATCCCAGCTCCATCCAGCAAAGCCCCCAGGCCACGACGTTCCCCTTTCTGGGTACTATTTTCCTTCATGCTCCCTAAGCTCCGGTCTCGCTCCCCTCAGCTGTTCCATGGCACATCCTGGACACACACATGAAATTATCAATGGCACCAAAATCACTCCCGACATTCCTCCTGCTGATAACAGAAAGAACAACGTGTGCAGGCCTGGCTCTTCCCTTGGCTCCTCCTCACAGCTACTGCAGCCAGGATTTTCCTGGGCCAAGCTGAACCAGGACACGGTGCTACAGGGATGCGCACGCCAACACCACTCCAAGCTCAAGCAGACTCTTACAGAGTTAATGTCTTGAGGGGCTGTCTGGGTTTGTAATTAAGCAATCTAGCTTTACAAAATGACACACATTCCTCATCAAAAATCAGAATGGATTTGTTCCCTCTGCAGTGCTGCTTTTGCTAAAGTCCTATGGGAAGGGCTTCACCCTAAACACACCCTGTGCATCCTGCACTGCGCTGCCCTGCCCACCACCAGCACGGAACTGCTATTTACCTCACTGGTAATTCCTTTAAGCCTATTAGGCCAAGAGGAGCAGCAGCCTGCAGGCCATTTCTGCACCACGAATCACGCGGTTATCACCAACTTCCTTGCTCAGAACTGTTTCAAATGACACAAAGCAAAACAATCTGCAAGCTGTCCCTGAACTATCCATCTGTCTTTCCCAAGGATGGGAAGCATAAAAATTCCATAGAAAACTCTCCATAATATCAAAAACCCCCTAAACAATAAACCTCCCAAATCCAGTTACAAAACTGAGAGCAACCCAAAAGCACGGCTCAAGAATACCCCTGTTTACACTAAGGATGCGCCAGTAGACAGCTATCAAACGAAGGGTTTTCCTTCTTTAGACACAACTTCACCCGCAAACCTGCTGCCAGTGTGAAAGAAGTCGGTGTGTAAATCCAGGAGGAGCTCTCTGTAACCACACGCACGAGAGCTCCTGAAAGCGCAGCCCTGCCTGGGACTGCACTCATCTCTCCCGCAGGTCTTCCCTGGGACAGGAGGCCACAGGCACCACGGAACACCAACACTGAGCAGACACAGCAATCCAGCATTTATTTCCTGCCTTCTACAAAAGGCTCCTCCTGTGTCTGAAATGTTTCAGTCTTCGTAAAAAGAATTCCTTTCCCATTTTTCCCCTTCCTCTCCTCACTGCCCATGTTTTGGCATCAGTGCAGGTCACATCAGCTCTCCGGAGCACTTGTCCTCCTGCTGCTTCCCCCTGCACTTGCACTGCTGCTGACAGGATCCCTCCCTTAAGTCTTGCTTAATCCAATCACTTCCCGGGCACGCAGGAAGAGGGGAATAACTTCACCATGTGCGTGAATTCTACCAAGAACACACAACTTGTACAGTACAACCGAAGTAACAGAGAGAAGGAAAATCCCTCTCCTGAAACTTTTATCCCAAGTAGATAATGCAACTAATTCAGTAAAAAAGGGTTTTTTCTGTTCTTGGATTTAAGGCTGATGCCCATTATTAGCACCGTCATTCCCTGAAGTGGGATCATCAGTTGTATTTAAGAGGGAAGATTACCAAAAGTACCTTCATTCTGGCTCCAAGTTTTTAAACTATCCCTGGACAAACTGACTCACAAAGGAAGAGCAGGAAACAAAACGCATTTAAATGCCCTTTTCCCAGATTCACAGTGCAGGTCAGGAGAACAAGGTGCTGCTTCTGCTCCTCAATAATCGAGAGTAACAGGTTGAGAACCGAGATACCCTATGACCTGCAAAGCCCCATCCATCTTTAATACTAACATTCCAAATATTCCAAAGTTACAATCTTCCTCCATTCCCCAGATACAAGCCTATTTGAAGCCTCTATTTCAGTATTTTAACGACAAAGTGCTGTTCCTTTGGACCCTGCAGTCCAGTCCCACCCCAAGGATGAACCACTCTGCTCTGACATTTCTCCCTCTGCAGAGAAAGATTAGTGTTTGGTTAAACACAGTGCCCATCCTATAAATAGCAGCATTTACAAGCACTTGTAAAGCTCTAATTGCTATTGCCAGGACAATTGCATAACGAGCATCGCTCCTTAGAGCTGCGCCGAGATTCGGGCATGCACTAAAGAACAGCCATATTTTCTACAGGCGTTTTCATCATGCGCTGCTACCCAAGCACTACAGTGAAAACTTTACCCCTCGTATTTCAATACCCATGTTACAACGGTAAGGTAGTTAGAAGGGTAACAAATTATAAAGCACTATCAGCCAGTAGCTGCAATAATTCAAACTGGCCCCACAGAAGCAATAACATTTACAGCAAGGCAAAAATGGGATGTTCAATACACTGGCGTGTCCGTGGAATGGACAACATAAATCTGAGATTGCATTCCTGATGTAGCAGGACAATAGAGACATTCATTCAGGAACACACATTACCTTATGTTAAAATAGGATTCAACAGCAAAATGCAGCTGTCTGTAACCAGGAGGGAACACAGCGTGAGGGCTGGGGAGCACAGGGAGTCATCTCATCCTCCAAATTTCCTGGAGTCTGTGAGACAAAGACGGGTCTGGAGGGAAGGATTTGTGACAAAATTACAGGTAATGACCCATCTCCATAGCTGCCAGGCCTGCAGGGCTGTCAGTGCCTGTGTGTCATGGACACAAGTAACCAGACAGGATTCATCAACAGAAATCAGTCTCTAGCGAGCAGGAGCATCCCTGGGCCTTTGCCCAGCAGCATGCCCACGCTGTTCAGAAGAGGCAGCACAGTGGAGCAGACCTGGAACTAGAGCGGTTTAACTCCAGCTGTGCTCAGGAAACAGCTTCTCAATGTCATCCTTCTGGATTATCAGCCTCTGTTCTGTGCTCCAACTCCTCACCCAGCCCAGCTTCCACCCTCCGCACAGCCGGGCATGCTGCCCACCACCCTTCCCACCAACAGGAGACTCTTCTCCTCTGCAGTGCTAAATGGTTTTAAAGGAAGAATCTGGGATCCTTCCCAGCAAAAGGAGATCCCTCCAAATGCCAACGGTGACCATACTTTCCCCCTGCATGGCTATCACATTTATCATCAGCTCTCAGAGGTGAAACCAGGTAAGACCTCCAAAACTTTCTGCCGTCTTCTGGGGACAACTACAACTGCTCTAAGACAATCAAAGGCAACTGCTTCTCTGTGAAGATCACTTTTGTCAAAGCCAGACTGCTGGTTTGGGTGCTTCCTCTTCATACTCCACTGCCAGCATGTTCTCCTTGGGAGAGAGATCCATCAAGAGCACGCAGACTGAAAGAGCACGTTAGGCATTTCCTGACCTGCACAACTACCTCATTACACCTCATTCTTCCATAATTTCATTCTCCGCAACCCTCTCATTGACAGTTTCAGAGTAAACTCTTCTCCCTTCCAAGTTTCACAGAGGGTCTAATCTGTTTTGAAAGTCTCATGAGAGCGAGCTAGAACAAACCCTGCCCAAAGGAGAAATGCTTTCAGGTGTTGGTGAATCATCAGGTTTTGGTACCAGATGCTGCGCATCCTCACCCTCCTGAGTCACCCTTCATTGCCAGCTCGCTCTCTGCACGACGGCTCCCATCAGCTCACCAGGGGGTGGCTATCTTCAGAGAGTCCAATTCTTCCGGCAGTTGGAACTAGGGAACAAAAGCAAAACCTTGATTTAAGCCAGCGGAGGAGGACACTCAGCAGGAACAACGTGAATTACTGGGCAAGGCTGAGGAGTGCTTGTGCAGAAGGTCGGTATTCCTGGGAGGCCTCAGAAAGCGCTGGTTTGTTTGCTTGCGTCATCCAACATTTGCTTTGTGGTCAGCTCCAACTCCTGGTAAGATTCTTTCAGGTTCCATCCCTGTAAATGTGTTTCGCCCACAAACAAGACCTTGCAAATAACTTCCCCCCATTACATGCAGTTTAGCATGAAAAGAAGACATTCCAGGACCAGCTCCAGCACATGCCAGGTGAAATATTAATGACTGGGTTTGGATACAAGCAAGGAGAACCGACTATGGAACTGAAAAAGAGGTTGAGCCAAGGCTCTTGGAGGCCGATGTTCAGTTGTTTCAGGCAGAGCCCTGCCCTATCTGCAGCTCCCAAAGGTCAGCAGGGCTGTCCCTGACACAGCACAGGGTGGATTCCTCCATCTGCAACCTGGCAAATTTCTCCTCAGACCTTTTCAGAACCATTATAAAACTTCCTCCTGGTTAATGTGTAGGAACAAAGCAGTCCTCTTGCTGCAGGGAGCTGTTAACTGCATTTAAAATACATCTTCAGAGAATCAAAGACTGGTTTGGGCTGGGAGGGACCTTAAAGCTCCTCCAGCTCCAACCCCTGCCACAGGCAGGGACACCTTCCATTCGAGCAGGGTGCTCCAAGCCCCTGTGTCCAACCTGGCCTTGAACACTGCCAGGGATGGGGCAGCCACAGCTTCACATTTTGGTCAGAATTCAGCTTTCCTGCACACAAGATTCTAAAGGAAAGGGGTTAAATCCCTGGCAGTGTCCTTTCCATTCTCCTATGCTGTACATCCTAAACACAATTAATCACAGGCTGATTTATTTATACCTCCTTTGAGCGTGTGGTCTCCACAACCTTGCTTTAGAAGAGGTGAATTTGGTTTGCTGTTTCAGAAACACATGGAGCAGCCACCAACCCCTCTGCCCTCGAGCAGGCAGCACTTCTGAGCATCCCTTTCTAGGCATGCAGCCCTGAGGCGAGGCAGGACTGTGTTTTCCCTACAGGCTCCTGCTCTGGGTGGGAATGCTCCCATATGGCAGACACTCCATCCACACGGCTGAAGGAGAGCAAGCGATGGAGAAGGCAGCTGCCTGCAGCACAGACAGAAATACAGGACGGAAAACAACTTTTGGCATGTCTCCACCTGATACCCCCTCCAGAATGCCATGTTCAGTACCAGGTTTCAACAGTCACTGGAGCCCAGAGACCACCCACACTGGGATATATTTACTGTAAGTGCCTGCACTTCTTGTCCTCTTGGCAGAAAGGGAAGCGAAGGACACTGTCTCCAGTCTCAGAGCTGACAGAACACGGGTATCACCACTGCTGGAGTCTCTGGTTTGCCACTGTGCTCACTGCCATCAACACTACCAGCTGCTGCAAATGCTCTACAGGCAGCAGTGGTATTACCGGGCCAGTTTCCTCCCAAAACACTGGTGAAAATTCCATGGACATTGAAACCACTGCATGCAGCAAACGTTAGGTTAAAATCCTCCGCAGAAAACCCCTTGCTAAGCTTGCCAGCAGGATGGAAACAAAGCTAAGGAGAACTACAAGGAGAGCTACTCCTGGGAGGTGGGTCTGTGCCTGACTCGGTGACACGGGAGTCAAAGAACAGAGTGAAACCATCTGTGGGCTTGGGGTTATTAAAACATCCACCTACTTGTTACAGAAATAGCCAGAGCCTTCACAGAACCAGAGCTGCTTCAGAGAGCAAGGGCTCTGCACCCTCCCAAATAAACCTGACACATCACCCCTGCCCCCAGGAAGGAACTGAGGGATGGATCCTTCCGTACAAGCTGAAGGTCACTGTATTGCAGTGATGTGAGCAGATGGCTCCTGCTTGCCTTTGAGCACGGCAGGTGCTTCTGTGGCGGAAGGGCCCATAAGAAAGGACAAAGCCCATAATCCCTGATTGTCCTCTTCAAATTCTAACAGGATTTCCAGCGCTGGAAGACGCAGTGGTGGCCTGGTGTGGTAAAGCTCCTTCAGCACGTACAACCAGCACACATTGTGCTGTGATTGACTCAAATATCACTGGCACCAATACATAAATGCTACAGCTTTTGTATGTTCATCTGGCTGCCAGAAAAGGGATTAAGGCATTGCCATACGGAGAACAGAACAAGTGGTTGCATGAAGCCTTTAAGAAAACCTGAGGCTGCTGAAAGGAGCAGCACCTGCAACAGGTCACTTCAACAGTTTAATCACCCGGAGAACACCTGGGCCAATAAAACAGAGGATAAAGGAAACACAGTAGTGGAATAGAAGACCAGGAAGAATCATGACAGGTTAAAAACTGTATGTGTGTACATGCATGGCATCTTCTCCATGACAGAACACCTGCGCAAAGCTAAACTGCATGGTTTCCACAAGGAAGTCAGCTTTCCTCCTGTTTTAATCCTCAGGATTTGCTCTCCCCATGAAGCCAACTGTGTCAGGACACCAACAGCCACTGACAACAACTAAAGAGTGACTGACCAAGGGGAAAAGTGGGGATAACACTGCTCCTGAGGCAGAGCAGAGCCAGAGCTGCTGGGCAGGGGGAGAACATCACCCTCTGTGCACCAAAGCTGAGGGGCAGAGACCCACACGAAGAGCTGTGGAACCACCACAGCCCCGTCCTGCACAAGGGCAGGGGGCGACCGACATCTGTGTTGGAGGTCTAAGCATTAAGATTTCTTTGATTCTGCAGAAAGAAAGAGGGTTTCCGCTGCATTCGTTTTACCTGTTCTTGTGCCAAAGGACAGACTCTGAAGCTGTACAGCCACCAGCTCATAGACTCATTCACAAAAAGCACGTGCCATCTACAGGCAAAACACTGAGAGCAAAGATGTTGTAATAGATTATGCTGCTTCTAAGCTTTCACCCAGCTGAAAAGAAACTTGCCATTGCACAGCCTTGCTGCAGATGTTTATGTTCTGCTTTGGCTCTTACAGCTGTGCCACTTGATGTCTTCACCGCCTGATGTTCCACTTGCTTTCCTAAAAAGACTCATATACTATAAAGCTGTGTTCAACAGCTCTGGTTTTACTGCTAACACCACATTTTCCTTCAGTACAAACAGCCAATATTGTCCAGCAGCAGTTTTCCCCACTGAATCCACTATTCTACCTTCCAAATGTCTGTGTTAGTCATAACAGAAGCACGCAGTCTTGCTTAGTCAAGCCACTACACTTAAGCCCAAAATACTTGTCCCGAGCACTACCTTAGAAATGAACTGCAGCATAAGGGAAGAAAGACACTGAACTGGCCCTGCTCTGGACAGGGGTTGGACCTGATGATTCCCAGGCTGGATACTCCATTCCATGAACAAATAAACAACTTCTAAGCTGCTCCTCTAAGCTGTAACAACCTTTGTCTGGAAGGTGTCCCACGGGCAGGGACACCTTCCACTGGAGCAGGGTGCTCCAAGCCCCTGTGTCCAACCTGGCCTTGAGCACTGCCAGGGATGGGGCAGCCACAGCTTCTCTGGGCACCCTGTGCCAGCGCCTCAGCACCCTCACAGGGAAGAGCTTCTGCCTAAGAGCTCATCTCAGTCTCCCCTCTGGCAGGTTAAAGCCATTCCCTTGGCCTGTCCCTACAGGCCCTTGGCCAAAGCAGCTCTCCAGGTTTCCTGCGGCCCCTTTAGGCACTGGAGCTGCTTTAAGGTCCCTCTGAAGCTTTCTCTTCTCCAGGCTGAACAAACACGAAACATGAACATGAGGAACCAAAGCAATGATACATGTCCTCCCATTTCTGAACAGAAGTATGTTTAAGCCAAGACCTCTGCCAGACAAAGCCTGCACACACACGAGCCATCATGTGCTACCCTGTTCTTCACAAACATGATGTTATTCAGCACAACCAAGGCCTATAATGAATCAACACACAATCTAGAAGATATTGACTACAACACAATCCCCTCCGTCTCCCTGAATGCTTGAGAAAGCACAAAAAAGGGGAAAGTGCCCATTAATTGAAAGGCAACAGCTCAGACTCTTCAAATGTTCATGTCTCTATTGAGGGGGGTGGGAGAAAAGCAGAAGTGCGAGAAAGCAGCACTGAGAGCGTGGAGGCATTGAGAACCAGCAGAGCCTGGCTGCGAGCACACCCATGTGCTAGCAGGGACAGAGCGAGGCAAGGGCAGGCAACAGCGGCCGCCCACAGCATGCTCACCCCTTGAGCATAGAAGCGCACTTTAACCACAAGGCAACGTTTTCTGGTAAGTTTGAAGCACAGAAGCCACAGAACCTCTCAACACATCGAAATGAAGCTAAGAGCAACGTAAAACCACTTTACACGGCGTAGACCTGTCAAGGAACACATGGCGCACTGCGGAGCAGGGGCACCTACATTTTAAGGCATGTTTTGGAGGTCACAAAAATCCGCAGGAATGAAGGGTCACAGGTATGCTCTCAGCAGTTCATCCAGAACCTGGGCATCAGCACTCGCCTGCCTGGAGCATCCAGGCCCGGATGCTTCCCTCAGATCACACCCACACCACTATTTCAGCAGCCCCAGAGTGGGATCCAAATTGCACAGGGCATATCCAAAGGAAGGGATTTTAACAGCATTTTAGTAATCTGAGAATGATCTCACACTGAACTTAGAAGCATCACCTTTCCAAGGTTACTGCAAAGAAGGTTCCTTCGAAATGCGACCCAAAGCAAAACTGGAGTAGAGAGTTGTCCCAGCTCCCCACCTCCGTCCTTGCCCATTCCTGCCCCCAGAAAGCCACACAGCAAAGTGTGACTGACAGATCCTGGGTTTAGCTTCACTGTTAACAGCACTGGATGCCTCTGATGCATTCACCAACTCCACAAGATGCATTCACCAACTTCAAGAGGCATGGTTAAGTCCTGCAGCTCCTGGGGAATCTGCTGAGCCAGCTCCCTCACTGGCCTTTCTGCTGCAGATCTGCACGTTCAAGCAGCAGCACGATGCTCTCCTAAGAACAAGTAACTGACTCTGGATCCGCAATTTCTGAAGGAGGAATCTCACCTGAATCAAATCCTTCTCAGAACAGCCTTGACAATCCAAGGAGCTGGGTGCGAGGTTTAATGTGTCTTCAGCTTCCTCAAGTCAGTGGCAAGCTTGGCCAGCGTGATCCATGATTCACACATCTCAGCACCTCTCGTGAGACAGCAGCCAGTGGAGGATGCTGCAGAAGTGACAAAGCACAACATACCTTTGCTTTTCAGTTTCCAATAATGTGTAGATTAGAGACTTGATGAGCCAACAGAAGACCAGGCGAACGAAAGACAGATACGCAGGATGAGATCTACCTGACCCAAACAGCAGTTCAGGCAGCACACAGCCTGTTTGTTCTGCAGCAAAATGATAAACTCTCCAGACTGTGATGCCTAATAAAAGGCAGTCCAACTTCTTCTAAACACTGTCTTGCACATTGGTTTAAAGCCAATATTGGCTAAACAGTTATAAACAACCTCTGTTAATGATATAGTTTAAAATACACACTCGTGTCTCAACAAGCTTTTCACTCAAGGCCCCTCTCCAGATGTAATCGAGGGCAGAGCCTTTGAATCCGGCCAACAGCACATTCTGTAGCTGCTCTTTGAAGACAGGTTCTGGTGCTGTCTCTCCCTGATCGTTAGCAGTTACTACCCCTGGTCTCAAACTAGTCAGACAGCTCCACAACCAGAGCCCATCAAGCACTGGCAGTGGCCTCCAGTCGAAGCAATGCCAGAGACTCCGCCAGAGCAGGAAGCTCCCGGGCAGCCAAGTATCCGAACAGCATCCACTGCCTTCCAACATGTGCCATCACCGCTTCTAAAGCTCTCCAGACACTAACCTGCCTTCTGCTTCACTGCTCCCTTCTCACACTTCTGGAGATGTTCTCAAACTCTGGGTTGAGGTGCTCCTCCCACATTCACAGCCTTTTCCACAGTCCCCTCAGCAAGTGAGTCCTGGCAGAACCAGTGTAATTAGCAGGATGCTGAGATGTAGATCTCCAGAGCAGAGATGCTTCACAGTGTTGAAGGAGCCAACATAAGCAGAAAATAGAGCAGGTCACCATCTATAAAGGTTTGAAAGCAGTAAGAAAAATCCAGGCTACAGCAGCCCTGAGCAGGAGCAGGACGGGAAGCAGACATCACCCTGCCCTGAGAACCTGTGGGAAGGCTCCAGCTGTCCCGAGGTACAATGATGCTTCTAACTCACCAGGAGGAACATCACCGAGCTCAGCTTCCCAGGGAGATTAGGAAGGATGTAACACATGTACAAGTACAATCATTGAAAACTACACTAACCTGCTCCTTACAGAGCCAAGCTTGTGCAAAACCTATCTCGGTCAACCATACATCTGCAGTACAGAAGAGCTGGATTCAAAATTAACTACTTTTAACACTGTGTGCAACTGATACCAAACAAACAGGTCGCTGTGTGACCATTACAAGCATCACATACACTTTAACGTATCACAAAACCTCTAAAGATACTACGCATGCTGGTTAGGAATCAATACACATTCACATTATTCTAGACCAAACACAAGACAAAAGGCTTCATGCTGTTCGTAAAGGGTGTCAGCACCAGGGCCTAAGTTCCACCTCTGCTTCAATGCACGCTCATTTCATTCTTGCATGCACATAAACAATGAATTCCATCATTACAGCTGCTAGTCTCCCCCAGCCTTCAAGGCTTCACCCTCTCCATCATGGCATCACCTCCTTAGATTTCACCATCAGGCATAAGCACCAACAAGACAGTGACGCTGTTCAAGTATTCCATGTAAAGAACTTGAATCAAACCGAGATCTGCAGACACATTTCTTGCATGTGGTTACAACCCAGCACACAAGAAAGGTGCTCCCTGCTCTAACCCAAGCCTCTGTACCCCAAGCGCAGTGCAAAGGCTCTGATGGAATCTGCAAGCACTGCAGAAGCAAAAGGAAGCACAATTCCAATATGTTTAACAACTGAATTAGCATAATGCTCACCACGCAGAAACCCGCTTCCCTGACCTTGAAACGCCGCTCTGTAGCCATCGATGGGCCCTTCCTATGCGCGCTGTGATTCAACTATGGCAAGGAAGAGGTGAGAAAACATCCGTTGCTCTGTCAAGTTGAGTAAAAATGGGTCAGATGTGGAAACCTCTCCTGCAGCCTCACACCACCACGCAGCAACAGTGAGCATCTCTGTCCTAAGTAGGACTGAATTTAGGAGAGTAACTAAAGCTGTGAAGTTGTATTGGAACGCGACATAACCAAATCAGTTCATTTAATCTCTCATTCACAAGCAGTAACCACAGAGAGCTGCAGTGATTTTTTAATACTCACATTGTGAAGAACAAACTGAGCATTATGATGACCAGTGAGAATCCCAATACATTAATTTAAACATGTTTTAGAAATAATATTATTTGCATAAATCAAGACACCTGTTTCCTTGGACATAATTGTTATTGTAGGCTCAAACATGCAGAAGAAAAGCCCTGTATCATTTGTATATGTGGACTACAACAACAGGATGATATTTAGGTAAGTCTGCAACCATCATAGAATCATAGAACAGATAGGGATGGAAAGGACCTTAAGATCACCTAGTTCCAAACCCCCTGCCAGGGGCAGGGACACCTCCCACTAGACCATGCCACCCAAGGCTCTGTCCAACCTGGGCTTGAACACCGCCAGCGATGGAGCATTCACAACTTCCCTGGGCAACCCATTCCAGTCATGTTGCTGAAAATATTCTAAGGGCAGATTACACTAATATCTGACACTTAATAATGCTAAAAGAGTGAGAGCACTGTTTGACCACAAATAACAGGAACGGCTTTTCTTGTAAAGGTCTCTAATGCAGCAGCTGAGCTGCACAACCCCAGCACGAACGCTCCTTTTAGAAAGGCATCTGTGCCCATTTTGTTCAATGAAGAATTCTGAGTGTTCTCATGAAATATCAAGCACAATTCTGGTGGCCAAAAATTCCAGCCCTGTTTAAAACACATCATGGCTTCGCTGGGCAGGATGCCTTTGTTACGGATGAGACAGCTTTGTCCATCCAAAGCCTTGTATGGCTGAATATGCTTGCAGCAGATAAACATCCCTCTTCAAGTTTGGCACAACTCGCTCCCTACCAGGAGTTCCTGATACTATGGCTGAGCTGAAAAAGCAGCCAGACTTATTGCAGGCTGCAGTCTGACCTCATTAAAACACGGAACAAAGACGAACTTACAGCCCATTCCTCTGTATGTCTTTCAAATTCTTATCAACACGGTGAAATAAAGATCATCCTGGTTTTACAACAGGAGGAATAACAAGTCTTAGAACTTTACATCTATTGATATGAGTTGTTGAAAGGCATGGGAAGCGCGTTTACCAATACCAGAAAGAACAGTCACTATGAAAACAAACAGAAGGGGTTGATGTGTGTGGCAACAACATTGTTTGCATCAGCAAAAGCACACACAAATACTCATATTTTCATGCACTGCACTAAAATACTGGCAGCTTTTCACCCTTAGGAACCGTGAGGGGTAAAACAGTTTTTAATGACTAGATTTAAAGAAAAACTAACAAAATAAGGCACCAGCATCTTCTCTTCTCCACCTCGTCTCCATCGGGTCATGCTTACCTCGTTTCAAAAACTAAATGCAGCTCATTTTCTGTTTCTTCTATTTCTGCCACCATCTCCTTTGCACCCAAGTGCTGCCTGTGCAGCAAAGCCCAAGCTGTGGATGGAGCCCTGGGCTGGCCCAGCTCGAGGAGCTCCCACGCTTCCCAGAGAGGCCAGAGCTCGGCAGCCTCCGCTGCAGCACGGGAACTGGGTCAGGCCTGTGCTGCAGTTGACAGCTCCCTCCCCAGCCCCCAGGCAAATCAAAGGGGTATTCTGAGCTGGGAAAAAGCCTGAGATCAACTGCCACCCCCTGAAAGCTTACACTAAATCTGAAAAATAAGAAACCAAACTCACACCGAAGCTGGAGCCGGTCGCGTGCCATGTACTGACACTCTCGGAAGTGCTGGAACGCACATGCCCCCTTTTTCCTTCGAAGTGAAAACTGCGCAGATAACCAAACCTTCAGCAATTGAACTGTTATCTTTTTGTACTTGTTGCAGCAGGCTAATGACCATCCTGACTATGAGTCAGGATCACTGCAACAGTACAAAGCTTTCAGTTCTCACACTGCTGCAAGACCAGCACTTATCTTCTCTCAGGCATGCAGCAGCTTTATTACTGCCTAAAACTCAAAGTTTGGGCACTTAATACTGATAAGAACTTTAAATGAACAGCTCTGTAAGTGGCTTTAAAGCAGCTCAGATTCCCTTCCTCTCCCCCTCCTCCATTTGCAACATTTAAGTGCATGTTCATAGGACATGACTCAAAACAAAACCAAGCAATGTTTTGGATAATAATCCTCTCTAGTCCCAGATTGCTCATGTTGCATCACCGCAATCACACAGCCTAAGAACAAATTCATTTCCTCTCCAAGCATGTTTCATAGTGATGAGTATTAAAAAAAACTCAGCTCCCATTGTTTCAATGTAATTTTAAGGCATTCAGGAACTGACAAAATATGTATTAACAGTCTCCTAATTAACACAGATGCACTGAAAAATAACCCCGACCAGCTTGGGGAGCGGTTTGAAGGCTTTCTTGTCTGCAGAAGTTCCAGCATTAGGCATTTCCAGAACAAACCAAAAACAGTGGGAGGCAAGAAAATAAACCACCTTGATTTGAGAAAAGAACCTGAAGCTTAGGCTGTTGACAGAAGCATAATCTAGGCTCTCAAAGGAAGTGTTGAAGCCTAGGCCAGAGGAAAATCATCATCCAGCAGATCTACATATCCTTTTCTCATCAGACATTCAGCTCGTACTAGCATGAACTGATACCCAGTCATGAGAAAAAGAGGGAGACACAACTCTGTTTTAAACCAGGAGCTGCAAAAGGATAGAAAAGATTTACTGTGTTTTGCCAAAACTCAATACCCAGGTTTTCTTAGTTGCTGTACTGGGGAAGCCTGCATGATCAACTGCACAGGGCAGGTGCTCGTAGAGCTTAGCAAGAATGAGGTCTTCCAGTTACACTGTTAAATCTACCAGATCTGTGGCTGCTCAGGAGGCTGTTATTAGGATTCAGGACTAGTTTGCTGTGGAGGTAATTCCACAGCTCTCCTGTCACTGTTACTCCAGTCTCTTTGGCTGCATGCTGAAGACAACCCCACAGTGGCTTACACTGCACAGGTGACTACTGCAACCAGCATAGGAGCAGTTAAATAGACTTCTGAGGCAAAAGCAAAAGGTTTGTGGCTTTTTCCATAGGATGTCTTTGGGCAATTCCTACATACACAACAAAAAACACACCGAAACCATTGCAACATTCTCGGGTTCTACTCACCCTCATGCATCAAACACAAACAAGTGATACAGATTGTGCTCACAGCATCACTGCGAGCTTCATGCCTGGGCTTGCAGGATTAAGTAGTTTACTTCAGTCTCGCTTTTACAAACAGCCCAGTGAATGCAGAACAATCTCCTATTCTATGAACGTCTCTTTGAAGTATCCAATAGACATAATGCTTTCCTCCCAAAGGCTGCCTACTACTTCACAATTGAATAAGGAGCCCCAAAAGGCTGCACCTGCATCATGAAATAAATTAACACATAAATCAGCAGAAAAACTAAGGCATTGAATACCTCCAGCAGTATCATGTAAATTCATCAAGTTACGGAAGTGAAAGACAGACTTCCAACCCGCACCATTCACATCCTTGTGCAGGAAAACATCATGTAGGTACAAATAGCTTGAAAAGAAGACAATGACATTACACTTAACTGGATGCAGAACATTCAGAACTCGTGCTTAGGCATGCACACACCCCCCCCTTTACTAGTCAAATTTCTAAGTGACTCCACAGCTCACAACTCAGCATGACAACCTCATCTGCCAAGGGAAACTTCCCCAGCCAGTGAGCTGAGCCAAGTCACCAGCTCCGGTGGCATATCAATTCAGGAGAACATACCAAGTCCTAGAGAAAAATCCTGATACCTGTACTGGTTTCTCACTGAGCAGTCGCAACTTTTAAACACATGAGCAGCCCGAGGGGTAAGAGAGGTAGACTGCTGCTGCCACAATTCCCCGTGTCCCCAACCGACATGCTCAGAGTAATCCTCTCAAATTATCTGACTGGTTCGGGCTGGAAGGGACCTTACAGATCATCTAGTTCCAACCCCCAGCTGCATCCCAATCAAATACACTCCCAAGCCCCGTGTCCCTGATCTGCAGAGCACTCACCACAAGCACTGCTACACTGACATTTTCAAGACAATGGGAAGTCTTCTTACCACTATTTAAAAACCAAAGGACAGGACAAAAATCACAAGGAGCTCTAGCAACCTGGCTCTGATGATACTTGGAAAACCTACGAGAAGAGAGAAAGCTCCATGACCTGAGATCAAACAAAGGCTAATCCCAAGGAAGGGACTGGGCAGCCAAGGCAGCAACACATTCCTCACCAGGGCGAGAGCGCTCGCTGTTCACTTGACAGTAACCAAGCACGTGTGAAAGAAGGGAGGTGACAGGACAGGCTTCAAAATTATCTAGTAGCCAGAGAAACACAAGTGCTGAATGGAGCAGAGTCCAGGACAACACCCAAGCAAAACCACAGAGCAAGCAAAGAACCCCAGGCAGGAATACCTGAGCTCCCATGGACCTTCCACCGGGACCTGCTGGTCAGGCCTCAAATCTTTCACACAGGGTCTAAATTCTACCTTCAGTGCATGAGCAGTAGGCGCTGCCAAACCTGTCACAGACCCTGGGGTCTGAAATTCTTTCTTTCAGTAAAATCTATTTTATTTCATTTTCCTTTGGGAGAAATGAGGCACACAGTAAGCATATTATTACTGTCAGAGGAGTCTGCAAACACACAAGGGACCCAATTAGCATCCAGGATGACAGCGCTACACATGGCTGGAAACAGTACTTAACAATAAGCCAACCAAGCACCACACACAGCTATCAGGATGGCAATGATCAGAGGTGATAAACTGCTTCACCATTAAGATTCTTCTTCTCTATAGGCATGGTGTCAGTCATGAGCCCAGGACAGGGGGAACATACCTGGGTACTCTGCCCTTTCTCCTCCAGCCTCCAGAACTGCAGCATGAGCATAAACCTGGGACTGTGACACATCATTATCACCACATATAAAATGAGACAGCAAAAACCCAACAAACTCGGGAATCCGAGTTAGGAAACAGTCCTAGTTTTGACTTCTTTTAGGGTAAGGGTGGTGAGACACTGGAATCGGTTGCCCAGGGAAGTTGTGGATGCTCCATCGCTGGTGGTGTTCAAGGCTGGATTGGACATAGCCTTGGGTGGCATGGTTTAGTGGGAGGTGTTCCTGCCCCTGGCAGGGGGGTTGGAACTAGATGATCTTAAGGTCCTTTCCAACCCTAACTATTCTATGATTCTATGACTGGACTTCCCAAACTGTGACATTCTGGAGTCACTTTGTTCTGTTGTCTTCTCGGTACTGGAAAAGAAACACTGAGCTGAGGATCAGTTGAGCATCATCTGAGAGAACAGACTCCAGTTTATGAGTGTATTTTCAACAAACCATACGCCTATCAAAAGTGAATTACAGGCTCCATCTGCCTAAATGGGATTCCTACCTCTTTAATTATACTCAAGTAGAAAGGCTTTATAGGTTTACTTGGCAATAAATGTCCTTGACAACTTGTACAAAAAGAGGCTGAGCAGTGATAAAAATCCTACCAAATAAAAAAGTGAAAAGAAGTTTATGAAGTCTGGAGTTTTTTTAATAAAGTCTTTACCTGGGTCAGGCTGCCAGGCAGCTTTATTGGAATTTCTGCCCCACATTGTCTGTTTCCTTACTGCACCCTGAAAATGTCACGGGAAAACAAAGAAAAATGGTATTTTCATGTGGTCATTAAAAAGGTGCAAACCCTCCAGATTTCTGGAAGGGAGACAAGGCAAGAAAATACCAACAACCTTCAGTTCTGGCAAAAAGTACCCCTGAAGCAGCTGAACAACTTCCCAGTTACCCTGGAAACATAGTTCACCTCTTCAGCCTACCATGAAAACTGCCTGCAGTTACCAGGGTGGCAGGAAGCATCAGCTTGACAAAACGTCCCTTGCTGCGTGCTGCCATTCCTGTAACGCAGTACCCGTGCTCCACCATCAGCAACACTTCATCTTCAGTACAACTGTGCTGCTAAACTCCAGGGAATCAAATCCATAGGTATTATAAGAGGTTACGATCTCTCGTCATGGTACAGAAGAGCTCCGCCATCTGCCAAGTGTGATTTCCCTTAATCCCATTCCTCACACACAAATCAAAAACACAAGGATTAAGCCACAGAAATAGAAGTCAAGTCAATACCTGAACCCGCAGGATTAATCTCCTACGCTCAGACAGGAGAAATGCCACAACAGTAACGATGCTGCAAACACACTGGGGAAGGCAAAAGCTCTTCACAGGACTCAACATCACGCAGGAAACAGAGATTTCCCAGGTTAGTTTCACCCTCCCAGAATCCCAATTCTGCTCCCTCCCAAATCCAGGAGCAGAACTCCACATAAACCCAGGGAACTGGGAACTGACCTCCTTCGGAGCAGCTTTCTCCACCCAGAAACAGAACTCCACAGCCCCCATCCACACATAAACCACTTACATTTGGAATTTAGGAAGAAAACCGAACAACCGAATTGCATAACAACACAAATCTGCCCTCCCAAACGCCAGACCTGCTTGTAAAATAAAGGCACAGACACACACGCGGGCTGATGTGCCAACAAGCCAAGGTATGTGCATCTGCAACTGAAAAGAATCAGCGCAATGACCTTAAACTGGCACTTGAAACTGTTTCAGAGAGGTTTCCCGAAGTCCAAGGCAAAAGGGAGTCACATACGGCGCTTGGGATGCTAAATCGCGCCCGCAGACAGCTCCTCACCCGAGCAGAAGTCGGCTCCGCCGTGAACTCTTTGGGGCCAGAGGGAGGGGGGCATCTTTATTTGTACATTTAAGAACGCCAAGCACATTACCGTCACTAATCCAGAGGGGAACAGATAACTGCAGCGCTTACAACAATCATCTTGGATTACAAAATAAGGCTCTAATCTGCAGCGCTCGCCAGCAGAACGCTACACCCATGAGCCGTCGCAATCACCACCGGAGCACCCACACCGGCGCGGCGCAGGGGCACGGGGGCATTTCTCTCCTCCGAACACAAACGCGCACACCAGGAGCCAACTTCTCCCCTCGCCCTTGGCTCTGACGCAGTGAAAAACAAGCGGCGAAGCGACCCCACCACCACGGGGACGGACGCACACGGACCGCACACACCGAGCCCCAGTCTGCACGCAGGACCCCCGCGCGTGTCCACTCGCCCCCCCCGGCCGCCGCTACGGGGGAACGGGGAGCAGCAGGGGAGCCCCCCCCCCCAAGCCCTTCCCATGGGTCGGCCCTGGGGGCTTCGGCTCAGGGTCGGGGCTCGGGGCGCTCCCCTCGCGGAGAGCGAACCGGACACTTCCTCCGCCTCCCCGCGCCGGGCCGCCTTTGTCCCGCCGCCGCCAGCGGCGCGCTCCCACCGCCCCGCACTCACCCTGCGGGGCCCCGGCTCGTCCCGCGGGGCAGGCGGCACCCGACGGCGCTGCCCCCGCTGCGGCGGGGAACTTCCCAACTAACTTCGAGCGCGCCGGCGCCCAGCGGCCTGCCCGGCGGAGGGCGATGGGCGGCCGGGCACTGCCGGACAGCCTCACCCGGGGGCGGGGCGGGGCGGAGCGGGGGCCGCCCCTCCGCGTTCCCCGGGGGCGAGGGGCTGCCGGAGGGCGGCGGAGGGGAGGGGAGCGGCGCGGCGGGGCAGGGCCTGGCCCGGTGGCGGTGCGGGTCCCGCCGCTCCCCAGGGCCGAGGCGCGGGGCCGGGCCCGGCCCCGCGGGAAGCGCCTCTGTTGCCATGGCGACCGCGCGGCTCCGCCGGCGGGGGGGGGGAGGGGGCGGGCCCGGCGCGCGCGCGGCAGCGCGCCCTTTGGCGGGTGGCCCCGCCCCTTTTCCACCTGCTCCGCGGTGGTCCCGGCTGCGGCGCGGAGGACCCGGGTTCGCGTCCCGGCGCTGCTCGGTCCCCGGTGGGCGCAGCCGCCCCTCCGCGGCGCGGTGCTGCTGCCCCGCTTCCTCCCCGGGCAGGCGGTGGGGGAGAGGCAGGGGCGGCCTTTCCGGGTGGGCTTTGTGCCGCCGTGGCTCGGGCGCTGCGCTGTGGGCTGCGGGGAGGGCCCCTGGGCGGCCTGCAGGGTGCTCCGTGGTGGCCGCGGGTCAGTCCGGGGGGCGCATCCCCTGCACCGGTGTTTCTCCTCAGCCGGTGCCCCCCCAGGAGTGGCGCCCAAGGCACTGACCGTGCCCACAGCCGCCTCGGCCGCCTGCAAGGCCGTGCCGTGGTTGTGGTGATTGAAACGCTCCAAACGCTGCTTTCCGGCCTCACAGAAGGTGCGGCCTCGCGAGGAGTCCAAAGTCGGCTCCTGAGGCAGGGCCGCGGCCGGGCTTGTGAATCATGGCCCGTGGGCAGTGCCTGGGCTGCAGCCATGAGCGAGTATGGCAGCGGCAGGACAGGAGGGCAGTGCTGTGGCACCGGGGCGGTGCTGTGGCACAAGGGCGGTGCTGTGGCACAAGGGCGGTGCTGTGGCGCAGGGGCGGCGCTGTGGCACAAGGGCGGCGCTGTGGCACAAGGACGGTGCTGTGGCACAAGGACGGTGCTGTGGCACAGAGGCAATGCTGTGGCACAAGGGCAATGCTGTGGCACAGGGGCGGTGCTGTGGCACAAGGGCAATGCTGTGGCACAAGGGCAATGCTGTGGCACAGGGGCGGTGCTGTGGCACAAGGGCAATGCTGTGGCACAAGGGCAATGCTGTGGCACAAGGGCGGTGCTGTGGCACAGGGGCGGTGCTGTGGCACAAGGACGGCGCTGTGGCACAGAGGCAATGCTGTGGCACAAGGGCAATGCTGTGGCACAGGGGCGGTGCTGTGGCACAAGGACGGTGCTGTGGCACAAGAGCGGTGCTGTGGCACAGAGGCAATGCTGTGGCACAAGGGCGGCGCTGTGGCACAAGGGCAATGCTGTGGCACAAGGGCGGTGCTGTGGCACAAGGACGGTGCTGTGGCACAAGAGCGGTGCTGTGGCACAAGGACGGTGCTGTGGCACAAGAGCGGCGCTGTGGCACAGAGGAAATGCTGTGGCACAAGGGCGGCGCTGTGGCACAAGGGCAATGCTGTGGCACAAGGGCGGTGCTGTGGCACAGGGGCGGTGCTGTGGCACCGGGGCAGTGCTGTGGCACAAGGGCAATGCTGTGGCACAAGGACGGCACTGTGGCACAAGGGCAATGCTGTGGCACAAGGACAGTGCTGTGGCACAAGGGCAATGCTGTGGCACAAGGACGGCACTGTGGCACAAGGACAGTGCTGTGGCACAAGGGCAATGCTGTGGCACAAGGACGGTGCTGTGGCACAAGGACGGCGCTGTGGCACAAGGGCAATGCTGTGGCACAAGGACAGCGCTGTGGCACCAGGATGGTGCTGTGGCACAAGGGCGGTGCTGTGGCACCGGGGCGGTGCTGTGGCACAAGGGCAATGCTGTGGCACAAGGACGGCACTGTGGCACCAGCGCAGTGCTGTGGCACAAGGGCAATGCTGTGGCACAAGGACGGCACTGTGGCACCAGCGCAGTGCTGTGGCACAAGGATGCTGCTGTGGCACAAGAAGGCAGCTCCACATCCTCGCCCCGGGGCTCAGCAGGACCTTGCCAGCTCGGGGAGCAGGCCCCGTGTCCCTGCATCGATGGAGAACGTACTCATGTGCGCTCCCCAGCCCTCAAGGGAGCCATTCAAACCTCGCCTCTCGCAGACGCTGACGGCCCCGAGCAGTGCAGGCTGCTGGATGTCTCCATGATCCATTCCCCAGCTGCACGAGCAGACATGGCTTAGCTGCGGGTGCTGCCTCTTAGCAGGTGCATGGATGGGGGCCAGCAGAAAGCTTCAGCAGCCGAAGCATCCACCCCTGCGGCAGCTGCAGGATACGCGAGCGTGCCTCGGCCCCTGTCCCACCCTTGCTGTGCATGCCCGCACCCCGGTTAAATTCAGATCCCTTTCCCACAGACACCCCCTTGCTCCCAAAGCAGGATAATAGATGTGTTTTCCCCACCTTAGCAAGTCTTTTATCTTCACCACACACACAAACACAAAGGGATCCCAATTCCTTGGCTCATTTGCCTTGCTTTTCCCTGAAACCAAGGCATAACCTGTGCCCTCATCCACATATTCCCCTCCACACCTGCAGCTCGGGCTGTCACTGATACCTGCACCTATGGAAGAGGGGGATCCATGGCTCAGGTCAGCGCCTATGCAAAGAGCATCTTCCTGCTTCTTACACCTCTTTGAAGTGGTTCTGTCCCACCCATGGCTTGGGAACCCCAGCTGTAACACATGGGGCTTGCAGCAGGTAAAGCCAAACACCGAAACCATCTGATCAGTTATTCAGGAGCCGCTGTAATGGCAGCACCCTCCACAAAACACCTACGTGAGACGAGAGAACTGGGTGAGCCGGGCTCCGGAGGCCCCACAGCCCCTGCATTCACATGGGCGACTTCAAGAAGAGCAGGCGCCTTCCCAAGAAGCTGCCGCCGCGTTTCCCACTGTCTGCGGAGGAGCCCCAGCATGAGCCTTTGTGAATGCCTCGGGACATGAGAGCTGGGAGCTTCAAAGGACCCACAGAGATGCTTCAAGCCCCGGCATGAGGCAGCAGCAGCGGCAGCGCAGAGCTGCGGTGGGTGCCACGGCACAGAGCAGGCCTGGTCTCGACAAGCCTCCAGTGCAGAGCTGGAGGGGCCATATCCTCACCCTCACCGGGCTCCTATTGCCCTGGGGACATCCCAAATGTATGGGAATGGCTGAAGTGTGGGTCCAGCACAGAGCAGGGAACCATGGAACTGTGTGAGCCAGCTACCCAGCACCAGCCATCGCACTCAGCCCTTGCACCCCAGCTCAGGCAGGAGAACACCATCACCTGCCATCATCCACCATCACCCACCATCACCCGCCGTCACCCACCATCACCCGTCATCATCCGCCATCACCCATCATCACCCACCACTGTGGCTCCCTTGGGCAAGCACAGAGCACACAGCCCTCTAGGAAGGGTTTCATCCCCTGTGCTCCCTCCCCACCTGAGACCCTGTGTGATCCTTTCTCCCCCGGTCCATCAGTGTTGGACCAGAGTGAGCCGCAATCTAGGGGCAGAGTTAAATGCAGAGCCCTGTCCTATCACCCCATGTATATGCATTAGAGCTGTAATTCCACCCTGCGGTGTGGATGGCAATAGCAAACAGACACTGCCAGCTCCATCTTGCACAGACATTTGAGCTTTGAACCTTTGGTTTATGATTTCACCAGCCATTAGTGTGATGATATGCAAGCAATATACAGCTCGCACACGGAACAGAATGACAGGGCCCTTATCTCCAAGAAGTGTCCATTTTTAAGCACTCTTTGCCATCAAACCCACTAAAGGCTCTGTTGAGCTGATGCAGCAGTTTACCAGCAGCTCTGCTTCTCACATGGGTAGTGCCAATGTTTCTCCTCTCTATGATAGAATCAACCTTTTCAGAATTCAGCTAAGAACTGCATCAAACAGTGAATAACCACCCCTGTTGGGTGTAGCAGCGGGGCTGCCCTGTGATCTGTTCCTCTCGCATAGTCTGTCAGTGCCCTATAGTGGAGAAATGGGTTAATTGCATATATCACATGGAGCGACTGCCAAACCACGTTGCAAACCTGAGGTCAGGCCATGGAGCTGGTGCGGAGATCCCAGGCAAACACCTTTGCTCCTTCCTAAACCAGCTTTGGAGCAGCAGCTGCCCTGCTGCCTCCCTGGGGATGTAAGTCTGCTCCTGTGTCACCTCTGCCATGACAGCAGTGAGCTCTGCCCAACCTTACCAGTGCCGTGGCCAAGACTCCCTCCTCTGTTCCAGCCATTAGCAACCTCCGCCTCTTCCCGCTGAGCGAGTTGCTCCTGTTGTGCAGAGGTTCAGAAGTATGCAAAACCTCTTCTGGGGCTGGGGAACAAGCATCTCTCTTCTCAGGCCCCTGTGGGTTTGAAATGCGCTGGCCCTAAGCAGTGAAGCATCTCAACGTCCCATCCTGCAACCCTCCATGAAGAAAGTGCTCCCGTGGAAGCCAAACTATTGAAGGTTCAGGATGTGGCCTCGGGAGGAACTGACCAGGAGCAAACTGCTCCTCTCAGGCACTGAATGCTGCAGGAAGGTGCTGACTACAGATCATCTGCAAAAAGGCAGGCAGAAAATCCTCCTGCTCCCCATCACCACCATGGCAGGGGCCTCAAAAGCTCCTTTCCCTGCTCTTCGTCCTCATCCACCATGAAAATCAGTGCAGAGCTGCACAGACAGCACCACGGGCCCAGCACAGAGCACAGCGGAGGGCACAGCCCTGCCACAGCATACTTCTTCCTCCAGGAAGGAGAAACCCAGGAAGGTTCTCAACCAAGCAGCTGTAGCCAGGAACCCTTGACAAAACAACAGGGATAATCGAGCATCACATTTCGTGTGTACAGCGCTCTGGGGCAGGAAGGAGCTGTTAGCATGCACTGGAGGGGAGGTTCTGCTGCATGAGGTGAACGTTCCAGGGGTGTGGAATCTTTGCCAGCGATACAAACCCATCCCTGCTGCGCTATCAGCACACGGCACATGGTGGGACGCAGGGGGGGGGCGGTGGGAGAACAAAGGGAAGCAGATTTCCTGGGAGTCTGTGTTTCCCGAGGCAGAGCAGTGACTCAGATTTCAGCTCGCGCCTGTACCGCGGCCAACAACAACAACGCTGTCAGCCGAGGCGATAAAGGCCAGCGAGTGTCTTTGTTCCATTTGCTGATCTCAGAATAGCTCAAACTTGTCCACCCCAGGCCCTAAACCAGAGAGCACGAGTGAGCGCTCACAGCACCTTCCTCCTGAACAGCCGAGCTCCGGGAAGCTGCCCAGAAAACAGTTTGGTTTAGAGCAGCCCAAATGACCTCAGTTGGTGCATGGTTGCAGTGGGAGCTTTCTGCTCTGAATGTCACCCCAACACAGCAGATAGGAGTGCTGCAGAAATGCTTTCTGAGAAATGCTCCAGGAAAGAGCACTCCACTTCCTTGTGCTTTAGGAGCAGCTCAGCACACCCCTGCTCTTTTGCCTCCTGTGTCTGAGCTTGTTTTTCATGGCTGTGAGCTACATCTGCAGCTCGCTGCAAACACCATGGCTCAAATCACTGCACCACACTCAGATCTAGCAGGAAACTCCAAACCCCAGGCTGGCAAATCTGATCCTGCCATAGACTTCGGGCTCACAGTGATGCTGGGCAGGGTAAGGAGCCCCAGCTGCCAGCACGGTTCATGCTGGTGCCCCTCACCCTGGCATCGGGGTAAGTTAGTGCCACCTGTGCCAGCCAAACTGCAGCTTTCCAAAGGATGTGCCCAGGTTTGCTGCTCTGTGGGTAAGCCTTCGTGCAATGGGTTTATTTTCCTTAGCAAAAAGGCATCCTGGAATACGTGTTAGAACATCTTCACAGTCAGACATAGCCAGAGGTGCTACCGGGACAGCGCAGTCCTGTGCAAAGTAGGCGTTTAGATGAGAAGTACTTTGTTTGCATGGAGGTTTAATGTGTTCATTCACGCATGTTAATGATGTGTTATAAACACCCCGGTCCTCCGAGGTGCTGTGTGGGTGCCCTGTGCCACAGCGATGCAGGGAGGGTAACTGCGAACAAGCCCTGGACTTACCCCCACAGCCCCTCATCCCATCCGACCCCACCATCGCCATGGGCCTGAGCCATGGGAAACCGGTTTGGCGGCAGCAGCAGCCTCAGGGCTCGGACTCATGCAGCACAGGATTAAAACGGGCCATGGAGAACACTGCGGCTGCCACCGCCCCTCCTGCCCTCCCCGGAGCTGCCACCCAAAGTGGCATCTCCTGAAGTGCCCCTGTCTGCAGCCCAGGGAGCTTTTCTTCCTGCAGCAGATAGGAAGCAGCACCACCGAGGAGCCGCTGCAGGCTGGGGTCTCCTCGCTGCAGGAGGTGGCAATCCTGATGGACATCTCAGAGCGCTTCAAAGCACAGCCTCAGGATACCTGCTTCGCTGAGAAAATAGCCCAGTTCGAACTGAATGAAACTCACTTTTAGGGTCATTTTCCCTCCACAGCAGGATTTGGCCAGCACCTTGCACCCTGAACGCAGAGCGTGCGTGCTTTCACACCTCGGGGACCAGGCCTCTAGTGATTAAGTTGCCCACTAATACCAGGTAAGTAACACGTTTGTGAGGGCTGGTTGAATCCCCCCTGGCTCTTCACAAACTGTGTGTGTTTGGGAGTGTCTCCACCAGCCTTTGGAAGCCCTTCACTGTGAGCCTGCTCTGAAACCTGGTGCTGTGCCATGAGAGCAAACAGGCCTCCAGCAGCAAACATATTAAGGATTAATTAAATGCCAGGTTTTATTTAATTAACCCTCTTCTCACACTAAGTATGTCGAGGCAGGAATCTGGAGCTCACATCCACCCTCACTTTTACTCCTATCCCATGTTTAGAAATGCATTGAAACTTGCTTGGTGTTGCTTCAAACATGATGTTGGGGCCGATGCAAATCCTTTCTCTCTTCCCAGTGCAGGAACAGGACCCAATAGCACATCACGAGAAGGTGGCTGATGGCACCGAGCGCTCCTGGGGTCACCATTCACATCTCCCCCCACACAGCACTCTCCCCAGGGAGCACCCAAAGACCTTCTGGAGGCTGCAGGGATGCCAAGTGCCAGCCCCACACACAGGCAGGACCCTGCTGCCTTTCTGATGCCCTCCGCATCCTCTGTTACCAGGGACCGGCACAGCCGTAAAGAACCACCAGGATGGTATCGGTTTGAAAATACATTAACCATAGAGAATAGAGCTTTAATTCTTCTTTCTGAACAACAATAAGGAACAGTTGACATAAAAAACAAAAGCATGGATAAAATAATATAAAACATATTGTACCACAGAGTGGAATTCAAATCATCCCAGAACAGTAGCAGCACTTCTACAAATATATTAAAAGCTATAGTGCTTGTTAAGCTCAATAGAGCAACTCCCAGAGACCAAAATGGCATCAACAGATAAAAGCAGCAATTCAGTGTAGGGCAACAGAAAAGTCTAATGCCAGGACATCAGATACATTCATAACCCTGCTGTGGAGAGGTAACCCCGTGTCCCACAGAGCTTGGGATGGTTCCTGGCATCTCCACAACGGCTGCAGCAGGGTGACAGCCCAGCGCCAAGCTCTGCAGAACACACCTTAGCACAAGGGAGGTGACAATCGTGGGTCTATGCCTGGATTAACAACACAGGTTCCCATTAGTGCCGTTTGTGAATGACACCTTTCTCCTTCCCTGGCTCCTGGGAATTAACCTCCAGGAGGAGACCGAACTTCTAAGAATCTAAGTGGGTCTCAGGTGTGGTGAAAAGGAAGTTTTTAGTACCTCGGTATGCAGGATTTGGCTTTCCACCCCTTTCCCTTCCTCAGCACTGAGGCTGTGCCTATTCTCAAACCTTCCAGGCATGTTGAACATTTTGTGCATAGTTTACATTTTAGCGTTGATTGATTAAAAAATAACTAACGATTTACACAATAGCAATAACAGAGCCGCAGACCCTCAGCGTGGCAGCGGCTCGGCAGCCACCGCAGCCTGACACGGACCAGGGGCTGGGACCTGCAGCTCCATCCCTGCGCTCCCGCTCGGTCCCCATGTGCAAAACCCATTTCAGAAGGGAAGTTATTAAAGTACTGAACGGGAATTTAAGGTTGAATATGCTTATCACCGATCTAAAATTAGACACATTAACAGACTGCTATGGCTATTCCAACAACACACATTCTCCAGGAAATTCGGGATTCGGACAAAGTTTAGAACAAATCTGAACACTCCAAAGCATGGAAACGGCACCGGAACAGCTTCACTCGGCCCTCACTGCCAGCACCACACACAAACGGGGTCAGTGGGACCACAAAGACTTCAGGTGCCTTTATCAGTGATAATGTGCTTACCTGAGGGCAGGCAATGAGGATCATGACCTTGAGCAGGGACCATTGGGGAGCCTGAAACAGCACAGGCAGCAGGAAGCGGCATTTTATCTGCTTCAGGGTGCCTGGAAACTGCCTCGCGACTTCCAAGCCTTGGGGCCCGCTGGAGAAGCGTCACTTCATCCCCAGGTTGTGCTCTTTCACCACCAATTTGTGCTCAGGCGATTGTAAAATGCTGAAAACCAGCCCAGAACTGCTCAGCCCAAGTGGAAATTCCCAAATGGAGTACGGAATGTTGGACAGGTGTTTGATGAAATGCCAATCATTTCAGGCCTCCTGATGGAAGGGCTCTGAACAGCACCACCACAGGAGAGAGCAGAGATCTAAGACGTTGTAAGGGATTATTAAAAGCAAATTGAGGTGATGAGGATCCTAAATGGGTCTCACACCCATTCTGAGGACCGTTGCCACAGCAGCTCCCAGTGCAGGGGATTAACCACTACTCCAATGGGGAGAGAAAGGAAAACCAGCCAGCTGGATTTAAATAAGAAATGAATAAAGGAGAAAGAATAAGAAGAATCTCATCCCATAAACTGCTCTTGGCCACAAGGCATCTCTGAGGTGGGGTTTTGGGATGGGCGCAGCTCGCCCATGGATGGGTTGTGACAGAACCGCAATTCCAAGCTACCATGTCAAGAATAGTCACTTCTCTTGATCTGGTTTTCACTTCTCAGTGATGGAAAGGTCCATGTGGGTATGCAAAGGGATGTTCAGATCGTAAGAGGCTGGGTGAGAGCAGAACAGGGTGGCAGCAAGAAGTCCCCATGCAAAAAGCCCTCTCAGTCTTCATGAATGACACCCATAGCAAAGCGGTCCAGAGACTCAACATAGAGAGAAAAACTCCTATGAAAACCACACAATTAGGAACAAAGGCAACTTCTAAAGGGTTTACGTGAGTAACACTGAAAGGGATGGGTACCAAGAGCTATTTGGTAGGCTGCATCAGCAGAAAGCTCAAATGCAGAAAGGGAATCCATCAATAACACCCTCAGGGAACACGGCACTGGGACATTCACTGTATTTAAAGATACCAAGATAGCTGTGAGCTGAGCAGCTCGCGAAGTGAATCCCTCATGCCCCTGAGGATGCTCAGCACGGGTGCAATGTGAGTTGAGCATCTCAGCCCATGTCCATCCTTCACCCCAGCTCGGTCTGGAGCCACCCAGAGCAGGGAACACGGGCTGGGACAAGCGGGATGCTGCGCCCAGGGGCAGATGCAGCAGTCTCGAGTCAGAAGGGGCAGCAGCTCCAGTCCCTGGTCCCACAGAGCAGAGCGACCAGGCTAAAGATAGTCCAGCCTGCAGTGCCATTGCAGGGGGTGGACTGCAGCGGCACGGAGCCGCTGGGATGAGACATTCCTCTCCCCAAGGAGCCAGACAAGATGACTGTATAAGGGCAAGAATTCCCCTGCCATGGGCTTCTCCCGCTGTGGTAAACACGATCCTGTGGCAGCACAGCTGGGAGAGCTGTGTGTCCCACAGGACCATGGGATCCTCACTGTCAGGAGCCCACAGCAGAGCTTTATCCCAGCAGAGGGGCAGAGCGGGGCAGGAGAAGTGCCACGAGCAGCTGCACAGTGAAAACCTGTGCTTCAGTTTAGCAGGTTTGAACCACCAAATAGACCTCGAGCCCCAGGCTCCTGGTGCTGCTTCACACCGGGTCTCTACAGGCACCCAAACCTGTGGCCAGCAAGGAGCAGAGCTGCCACTGTGGATCTGACAATCGAACGGAGCTGGGATAACGCAGGGACAGGGACTGGGGAAGGGCAGAGCGCAGGGACTGTCGCAGCCTGTTCCTGTCCTGCCTGCTCCCATGCAGGCAGCATGGCCAAGGCCCGGCAGCGTGGGCAGCAGGGAACCATCCACCACTGCAGGGCATGGAAACTGCTCCCGTCTCTTCCCTCAGACCTGCACAGAGCTGCACCTCTGGGCTCAGGCTCGGGATCTCACAGGACAGGGGGAGCAGATGGTTTTCACTGCCTGGTGTAGGACCTGGAGCAGAGCAGTGCAGCGGGGCACTGCCTTCAGCCAGGAGAGCAGATCAGCCCCTCTCTCTGCATCACGTAGCTCCCCTTCCCTAACCAGAGGTATGACCAGCTGTGAAGCAGAATGACTCCACGTTGAATGACAAACCGCATTCTTGGGACTATCCAATTTCCTTGCAACCCACACCAAGCCTCAACCCTGCGACTGCCCTTGCATGGGCTAATCCCAGGGCTGGCACAGGACCCGCTCGAGCAGAGGTCTGCTCTGTGGAACTCAGCCCCACTGCTCAAACACAGCCTTCTGCAACGCTTTTTCCTCCCTTCTTTCTTCTTTCCCGGTCTTACCTAGGCTGAGGTCGTGATGGGGGCCCTGCTCTGAGCTTCCTCTGGCTGTACCAGAACAATTCTCACAGTACAGGGACAGTGACAGATTGGCACATCATGGAGCAGCTGCTATAGGAACCACACAGTTCTTAGAAGCAAAAGATTCCTTCTCCCTCCCGCCCCCCTCAAAAAATAACCCACTTAATTCACGTATTTCTCTCTATACCATATATATATATTATATAGACACACCTTTCTGGTAAACATTTACAAGCTATTGTAAAGAACATCGAAAAGATAGATCTCCATTTGCATAACAAAGCACAGCCACGTACTCCAGGGTACAAGGACACACAGTAAAGTACAACCAAGAAGGAAATACTTCTTTTCCCCCAAAGTTACTCAAAAGGCGCTGCCATCGAGCGGCCCAGAGAGCCCCTCAGTCAACACAGAGCAAATGTTGTGCAGAATTTCTCGGCTGTTTCTGTGTAAAAACCAAGGAACTAAACCAGAAGCTTGAACGCTGAAGTGTCAGCGATGCTGCCTGGTAAGACTGCGTAAGCTCACCCGCTGGTTCTGGTCCCTCAGAGGGGACGGGGGAGCATTTCCCTTCCCCTTTGGAGAAGGAGATGCCTGCGCTGGGAGGCCGAGGGAACAGGCACAGCCTGCACTCTGCTTTGTGGAAAGATGGAAGATTCCCACACCAAGTGCAGAGCTGAAGCTCGGGGCCCTCTGCTCCCTCTGCTGCTGTAGACCGAGCACTCTTTGGAGACTTAATGCAGAAAACTGCTTCAAGAGATCTCCTGGATTGCTGAAACACATCTGCTTGTTGGGGGGTGGGGAAGGAAAGGTTCCCCATTGCTGCAGCCTCCAATGGGTTCAGTTTGTGCTGCTGGCCCCTGGATTTCCCAGCTGCAGGCTCCATGTCCCAGCACTCCAGAAGGAGCAGCCGGTTTGCTGGGGAGCTGCAAACCCCTTCAGCACACTCCAGAGCCGCTCTGCTGCAGCAGCTTTCCCTCCTGCAGATTCGCATCCCTCTTTATTCCTGCAAGCAACATCTGACACACGCCACAAGCAAATACAGAACACGGCACAGACAGATGCTCCATGGAGGGAAGGGCCCTTTCCCCTTCTGGGGAGCAGCACGCTAGCAGCAAGAGAAGAGCAGGGCCTTACCTTGCAGAGGGGATGAGAGCGCACACACACACACACATCACACACTGCATGGAGGGGAACACGGATTTGGCAGCAAAACTTGGGAGCAAGAACCCTTAGCGAGAGCTACAACCCAGCCCTTCCCCGCTGCTGCCAGCGCGGCTCCCGGCAGCCCTGTGGCCATGACAGAGCCTCCCTGGCTGCAGCGGAGCTGCCAAGCACCCACCCTCTCCTTTGCCTTTAGTGTTTTTACCTGAGTTGAAGAATGAATCCAAACCCTCCTTAGTGCAGCCCTAGCATGATGAGCACCCCTGCTCTCACACCGACAGTGCTGGAGAGGCACCTCATGCAGGGGCCACGGAAGTGCATCTTCCAACAGCAAAGCCCACTCAGGGACCTTGGGCTATTGTCCTCTTCACAGGCATTGAAAGAAGCCCACCAAGACCTCACTGGAGACTGACAGTGGATGTGAAGGGCTTTGCAGCCAGCCCCAGGAGCACACAGAAACCCCACAGGCACCGAGGGGATTGGCTGCACTGTCCTGCCTGGAGCAGCTGGTCCTTAAATGAACAGAGGAGACCGGCACCTTCAGAGGGAAGGTGAGGACAGACACCCAGGCAGGAGCTCTGACCTGCCCACTGAGGAGCTCTCCCGTAACAGAGGAACCACACTCCTGCCATGAGCAGCTCGAGTAAGGCAGGTAAGAGAACCTCGGGCCCCAGAGGAGGTTCAGAGCACATTTTCCAGCGTTCAGAGAGGCTGGGTCTGACGGAAAAGCCCAATGCTGAATTTGGAGCTCTTCTGAAAACCCATCCGGAGCTGAACTCTTGTGTGCTCCGATGCTGCAGTAACAACCAATGTGAAAACCCCAGGGAGAGAACAGAGCCCTAAAAGTAACCCTACAGGGGATGCACTGAGGGACAAGATCCAAGGGCAATTTCTGTGATCAAAGCCCCTCTGTTACTGGCAGAACCTCGTGGTGTTGGTCACAAACTGAGCACTGGCAGCACCGGGCTTGTGGGGCTGGCTCCTGGTGCCACGGGGCAGCGCCTGCCCAAGGAGCAGCTCTATCCCATTGCAGCAAAGGCTGCTGAGCCCAAGGCAGCCCCAAGGATGGGGGCAGCTCTGCCCGGGTGCTCGCGGCTGCCTCGGCAGTGTTTGCGTGCTCCCAAAGCAAGTCCTCAGCAGTGAGATGCAGTTGCACAGATCTTTGGTTAAGTCACTGAAGGCGGCTGCAAAGACGTGAGCCAGGACTACTGCACCTAACACTGAACACAGCACATGGAGAGCTAAGGGTACTTCCAGCTTAGACAGCAGCATGTGTCCAACTACCTTGTATCCGCAGGCATGGCACTTGGAGGAGGAGGAGAATGGGAAGGAAGCCTTGAAGGGGAGTCCTGGCTCGTCTGGATGCCTCATCTTCCCCTGTCCTTCACTTGTTCTCGATCAGAGTCTGGACTTTATAGACGAGGTCCCGAGCCAGCTTCAGGATCTGCTTGGTGTTGTGCCGCTCGGCCATCTCTGGAACACAGACAGGAGGAGGATAGACCCAAGCACCCTGTGTCTTGAGGAGCCCCCAGCCCTGAGCTCCAGACAGGAGCTGAAGCCACAGATCCCTGCCCAAGTTCCCAAGCATCATCCTCACAGACGCCTGACTCAGGAGCCATCACTAACAACTCCTTTGGAGGTGACTACAGCCCGCGGGAGGCACAGCCTGCACCCACAGCTCCCACCCAGCACAGCAAGGTGGGCTCTGCTTTGAACATACACCAGTATAGCCCACATGACTGTCTATAGTCAGCCACGTGCTGCCTACACCCGAGCGGCTGCCCGAGAGGACAGAGCTGTACCATTGAAAAACTTGATGATGTCTGTAAAATCCATGTTGTTCTCCAGGATGATGTCCCGGTACATTTCCACCAACGCCAGGGCTATGAAGAGCACGTAGTGAGCAGAGGAGACGTGTGCAGCTGCCCAGATGGTCTCCCAGACGGCAAAGACATCATCATACACCAGCTCTGTAACACAGGAGAAAGCCCGCAGTTACTGCACCAGCCTGGCTTTACAACCACCCTGACTCACAGTGCTCGCAGCAGCACTGGGAAGATGCTGCTGGGTCCTTCCCACAAGAACCTGTTCCTGTTGGAAGCAATAGGCAAGTCATCCCAGAGACAGATGTCCCGGCCTGCAGCGGGTGGCGCAGGCTCAGGACAGAAACCCAGCAGCTCTGGAACAGCAGGTTCTGTATCCACACGGAAAAGCCCCAGATCCACCAGGGAAAAGCAAAACAGGAGCACGTGATAGAGTCCAGAGAACCGGAGCTGCAGAGGGCACAGAGACCTCGCCCGCCCTCGCCCTTTGCTGGGCTCAGCACACACCTCTCTTGAAGTCCAGGAGGAACCACCGGTAGCAGAAGTAGAAGTGAGTGTAGTCACCGTTCTGGTGCATCAGCTCGAAGAGCTCAGAGTCCAGAATCTGATGAGAAAAGCAAAAGGAAACTCAACCATGCACATTGCAGGCAGCAGCCATGCCCCTGCCTGCTCTCCTCCGGTCCCACTGCAGCTTCCACCCAGCTCCTCCCTCCTTCACAGTCCAGGCACACGTTACTCCAGGCTGATTCCACAGCCTCCTGCTTCCCATCACCAAATGAGACCCCATCCCAAGATCAGTTTTCCCCCTCTTGGTTTGAGGCTGTGTTCCTGTGCCAGAACTCTGTTACCTGGATCAGGGATCTCATGTTGGCAAAATGGGTGTCCATGGCTCCTCCATGGGGGAAGTTCTGATTCATCCTCTTCATCAGCTCAGTGAAACAGCTGAAGGCCAGAGCCTCTGTGCAGGGAAGAGACAGTCACTGGGGCTACAGGGATGCTGCAGCATCCTCACCACCACAACCCACCTGCAGCAGGGACATCCCTGCTGCTCCACACAGAGCCCAGGGACTGGCCTTGGACAGACAGCTCACACTGCAACAAGTACACACTGCCCAGGTTGGGCTCCTGGGAGTCACTCAGCATCAACACAAATGGAATCCTCCTGCTCCACACCTCTGAGCATGGGAAAGCAGAGGCACCCACTCACCATCATCCAGGATGACCAGGAGAGGGGCCAGCAGGTCACACATCCCCTGCACGTAGCCAATCTCAATGTGCTGCCAGACGTAGCTGTGGGAGAGAGCAGCAAAGGTGGCCCATGAGCCCACCCCATGCCATAGCCTGACACCTCACTTCCCAACCTGCCTCTGCTCCCAGGACACCAGCATTCCCTACATGCTGCCACCAGCACAAGGCTGCAGCTGCCCCATCCCTGGCAGTGCTCAAGGCCAGGTTGGACACAGGGGCTCGGAGCACCCTGCTCCAGTGGAAGGTGTCCCTGCCCGTGGCAGGGCTTGGAGCTGGAGGAGCTTTAAGGTCCCTTCCCACCCAAATCAGTCCGGGATTCTATGATTAAGTCCCCATGGTGACTTTAATAAGCCATGCCTGGCACAGCCCACGGCCATGGAGTTGATCCAGGGCTGTGCCATGGCCACTGCATGGAAATCAGTGTGGGGAAGAGCAGAATCAGAAAGCACAGCAGGGTGGGGTGGCTGCCCAAAGGGCAGAGACTGACAGAGTGTGTGAATTCATCTCTCATTCTCGCTCTTCCCCCTCAACTCATCCTCTGTCTTCACAACGTTCCCGTTCCCCCTCCCTGGACCCCATGTCCCAGGAATCGACCAGCCTGTGGATATCTTCCCATATTTGGTAGCAAGTCAAAACGTGTTCAGAAAGGGCTCGCATCCACTGCTGGCACAAGGGAAGGATCTTTCCCAGCCTGCCCACTCCAAAGTCTGCTGCACCATGGGTCTTATCCCCGCAGAGATCTCCAGCGCTGGCTGCCACAGAGCGACAGCTCTAATGAAACAGCAGCTTCTCCTCATATTTGCAAGATGAGTAATGACAGTTCAGCTTTTGCTGCGCCAGCTGCTGAGCTGGAGCTGCTCAGTGTCACACAGCAACCCCTTAGTCACAGGGACTGAGCAAAGAGAAGCAGATCCCCTGGGATGGCTGGTCCTGGGCAGGCAGTAACCACTCAGTGGCTTCAGGCACATCCTCATTAGCACCACAGCTCTGCAGGCTCATCCTCATTACGTTTTCCAGACACATTCCAGGGAGCAGGTGGGCTGCACCAGGTCCGGAATGCCTGAGCATCCCCAGGGAGCCTCTGCTTTGGCCAAGACACAGCAGTCAGCGGGCAGAGCACAAAGGGCAGGATGCTGGACTCCTCAGTGTGGTAACTGTGAGGTCCTGGGGCTGTGGCCCCATTCTGGGATGGGGAGGGGATGGTGTTGGCTGATAAAAAGCTCCCCACGACCCAGCAGTGTGCACCTGAGCCCAGGGCCCCCCCAGTGCTGGGCTGCACCCCCAGAGTGTGAGCAGCAGCTCAGGGAAGGGATTCTCCCCCTAACGGGGCTACAGGAGACCTGGAGAGGGGCTTTGCCAAGGGCTCTCTGGCGCCAGCCCCGCAGCTCCCACCTGCACATGATGTTGCGCAGTTTCTCCAGGTTGGCGGGGGTGAAGTACCAGTAGTTGCGGTCACAGCGCTGCACGTCCTTCTCGATGCGGTGCAGGTTCACCGTGTACATGTCCAGGAGCTCTGCCTGCCCAAAGCAAACGCAAAGGCCGTTTGTTTCTAAGGGAAAACCAAGAAGAAAGCTGCAGGAGGGACAGGGAGCAGATAGCGAGGAAGAACCCACGCAGGGAACAAGCGCGTCCTCACCGAGTAGGTGACACCCGTGGAGGAGACAGCAGACGTTTCACTGCTGGCCAGATCAGCTACAGCCAGAGAGTCCAGCTGCGGGTACAGGCTCTCCATCTCCGGCTCCTCGGAGAGGTTATCTTCACTCTCCACCAAGCTCTGCTTCTCAGCTTCGCTGTCTGCCCAGCTCTCTACCACGGTCAGGGCCACACGGTCACCATCACGCAGGACCCCTGAGGAGCCCACTGGAACAAAGTCCACGCTTCCACCGGTGGCAAATTCCCCTTCCAGGCTGTCCTGGCCCTGCAGCTTCTCCCGCCGTGCACCACCGGGATCCTGTGGGGCTGGCGCGTCCGACCCACCCGCCTTCCCCTGAGAGCTGGCCGAGGACTTGGTGGTCTCCAGGGCACTGTCCTCGTTGCTGAAGCTGCGCTCAGAGAACCCCGACGCGATGGAGAAGTTCTGGGACGAGGGGTGGCCAGAGTCAGGGGAACAGGCGCCGTTGGGCACCGGCCCGTTGGGGACCCTGCTTTGTTTGCCATCTTCCAGCTGAGCCTCTGCTTCGGGCTGCTCCACCTCATCGACAGACTCAAACACCTGCAGAGCAGAGCAAAGCCCCCGCGCTCAGCAGCCTGCTGGGAACATGGGCACTACGGTCCCAAGAGCTGCGGTCAGACAGCAGCGGGGAAGGAGGAAGGTTTGCTCCACACGCGCAGGGCTCCTACACGCACCCAGTGGAAGAAAGCTCGGAGGACTGGAGGGCATTTTAATTTGCTAATGCTGTGCCTGGCCCTGGCTCCACACCTCTGCTATAGGGAAAACCAGCTCCACCTGAGCATCCGGCTCCGTCCCATTTAACCAGCCTTGGAGGATATGTGGGCACATCTGAGCCTTTAGGTTCCCCTGCCTGGACTGTGGCAGCTCAGTGCTTGGTGATTCACACAACTCGGAGCCCACAGCCCCAGCTCCGAAGGACTGCACTTTCCTCAGCACCATACAGTGAGCAGAACATCACTGACCCAGGTTGGTTAAACACGTGGCCACTGACATATGGAGCAGTTAAGGGCCCTCAAGTGTGGAGGCCACACAGGGGCTGGCCCTTTGAGCGCAGGCAGAGCCGGCTGGTGAACATGAAACACCACCAGCACTGCGTGGCTCTGAGCTGGGTGGCACCAGAGGTGCTGGGAGTCACTTACCCCCCCCCAGCTACTGCTCTGTCTGCCAGAAACCACTGTGGTCATTGACCAGTGACCTGCCCAAGCTGGGGCTGAGCGCCGCAGGCTGCTGGGCGGCCTGAAGGAGCAGAGGGGACAAGGTGCTGCTGCTCACCTGCGTGCTGGAGCTGGAGTCGCTCTGCAGCCGGGCGTGATTCTGTCGGCCGGAGCTGCAGCTCTGCGAGGACTGCAAGAGAGGGAAGAGGACACTGAAAAGGCAACGAGCATGGGGAGAGGCTCAGGCCACGCTGGCAGAGGTGGGCACATCTGCAGGTACACAGCAAGTGAGAACGCATCCCATAACTCTCGTATTTGACCCACGCGAGACGCTCACATCACACAGCTCTGCCTGCAGATCAGTCCCAAGCACAGCGCCCTGCCCCGGCCTGCCACTGAGGGCCTGCTGGAGATGACAAAGGCCAAGTCTCCGGCCAGCCCAGCGTGTGTGGGTCCAAGGGAACCGCTTCCTTCTGGCCCCTGGAGAGCCCACACTGCCTCCTGGAGAGCAGGTTTCTACAAACCCCTGTCCTAATTCGGCAGCATCACAGCTCACCCCATCCTGGTTTACATAAACCATGAAGTCACAGCCCATAAACCACCCTCCCGAGCACATTAACGGCTTTTTCCTTCTCTTAAAGGACAAATACTGATGTTTTAAGCCAGACTCAGTTGAGGCAGACCCTCTAAAAGCCAACAGCACCCAATTCAGGCTTCCAGCTGAAGCACAAAAGGAAGGGTTGGGCTTTGCTGTGGCCAGTTCAGTGCTCTGCCCCACGGATTCCCTCTGGGCAACCACTCTCCTTGTCATCCAAGCCATCCCTGTGCCAGGCTTATCCCGGCACAGGAGCCCATGGGGCTCGGGGTGCAGGCACATCAGGCACAAACAATAGGGCTCTCAGACAGCAGAGCACTGTGCGCTGGAGTTGTCCCACCCTCGTGCTGTGGGTGTTCACTGGGCAGGGCTCTGGCGCAGGGAGGAAGGGCGACAGTTTTCCTCCATTACCATGGCAGCGATTTGCTACAGGAAATGTCAGGTTGAGATGGGAAAAGGGAGAAGCGGTGTGTGTGCGAGCCCCGGCAGCGCCCTGCCCAGAACAGGCAGAGGGGGATACGAAACAACAGCAGCAGAGATGCAGCGGGGTCACAGAATCATGGAATGGTTTGGATTGAAAGGGACCTTAAAGCTCCTTCAGCTCCAACCCCTGCCCCAGGCAGGGACACCTTCCACTGGAGCAGGGTGCTCCAAGCCCCTGTGTCCAACCTGGCCTTGAGCACTGCAGGGATGGGGCAGCCACAGCTTCTCTGGGACCCTGTGCCAGCGCCTCAGCACCCTCACAGGCTGCAGCCCCCACTGCATCCCCTGGAGAGCTGAGCCATCAGCTCTTCCTCACAGCCCCTGGTTCAGCCTTGCCTTCCTCCATCTCCCCCTGCGCAACCCGCACGCTTGGCACTGAGCTCATCCCTTTCCCAAAGCATCCACACAAACTCCCCAAAGGAAACCAGAGGACTCCAGAGCTGCACCTTTCCAGCATGGCCCCGCTCACGGCAGCACGAGGTCAATAACCCAGCACTGCTGAGCCACGCTGCCCCGCTCCAAGGACAAAACTCACATGGAAACACTCCTTGGCCTCTGCTCCCAGAGCAGCCTTTCCTTTAACAGGCTTTTCCCCCCACACCCTTTGGTGTGGGCTGTGGATCTGACTCCTCACTGCGCTGCTGGAAGCCAGACCCGTGGAGCTGGGTGCCGGCAGAAAAGGGAACACGGAAAAGGGAGCCAAGAAGCCCACTCAGCTCTTCCACAGCCCCTCAGTGTCAGAAACATCATCTTCCTCCCTGGCTGACCCCTGCCTCCAGGGCCTCTGTGCCCAGCACAGATGCAGACCTGGTCAGTGCTGGTGCCAGGACCAAAGCACATTTGTTAGACCCCCAACACAGCACTCAAACCAAAACCTGGTGGTCAGTGAAGTACCACATACTATGGAAATGAGGGTCATGCCATGGGAGATGCCTCCTCCCACTGCTAAACACTGGAAGAGCACATGAAAGGTGGGTAAGAAAGCCCCAAACTCTAACCTGCATGGACTGCAGTGAGCAATGAGGTGGGGAGGCAGACACAGGGCAGTGAAAGAGGATGAGCAAGAAGCATGTACCCCATAGCAGAGGCCAACATGAAGCTGCGTGAGCAGAGCCCTCCCCGTGCCCTCACCTCATTGCTGATGGTGGAGTCCCTGTGCATCATCCTCTGGAGGTGGGAATCCAGGCTGGCCCCCGAGGAGCACTTGGCCAGAGCGGCCGCGTGCGACTCCTTCTCCCGCTGGCGGACGATGGCCTCGCAGCCCAGCCACTGCGCCATGGTGTGCTCGTAGCACGTGCGCGTCTGCTCGTCCGCCTGCGTGGTGGGATCGGACACAGGGGCTGGAAACGCGGTCCTGGGGGAGCCCGGAACCAGCCCCTCCTGCACCCCCAGCAGCCCTGCACAGGGAGGTGCACGGCTGCACGAGCCACGGCTAAACGCAAGTCACCCAGCTCTGTCCCTGCTGTGCAAAAAGGATGCGGATGGGATGGGGAGGGCCCAGCCCAGAAAGGTTGGACCAGATGACCCTTGAGGTCCTTTCCAACCTGGGATTCTGAGATCCTGCGATGTGCACAGTGCCAGCTAAAGCCTGACCCACAGAACCTTGCAAAATTAGGATGGAAAAATGACCGCCCCTCTCCTCCCTGCCTGGTTATGTTGGAACACAACCAATCAGCAGCTGCACACGGGAGCCTGAGCTTGGTCCCATCAATGCCTGCTTCTCCAAGTGCTTCTCCCACCTCCTACCACCGCAGTACAAAGGGGACACACCACGCAGTGGGTTCACAGGGTGGGCTCTGGTACAGAGGCACTTCAAGCTCTGAAGTGCCCAGAGCACACCAATGCAATGCATAAGGCTGCTGAACATCTCCATGCCCTCCTGTACCCACACGCACCTCCTTCCTCTCTGCCTCAGTCATCCCGAACTGGTAATGGCCCAGCAGGAAGGGCCACACAGCCTTCCTGATCTCGTGCTGGATCCCACCATAGTAGATCAGCCGCAGCAGCTCCTGGTCCTCATAACTCTGTGGGAAGAGCTCCGAGTCAGTGCACACACAGCCAGGAGCACAGCCCATCTGCTATCACACACAGGGACAACTGCAGCCTGGCCATGCTGCCTTCCAGCACCCAGCGCACTGCCCAGACACTGACCCCCACAAAACCACTGCCCTTTCATTGCACATGGACTCTCAGATCTCTGCTTGGGCATAAGTAGAGCCAGAGGCCTCTGTGGGTGGACATTCTGGGAAAGACCAGCCAGGAAGTGGCCCCCAAACTCACTCAAGTAATGATGCTACAACCGCTGAAGTGATGCTGCCCACTGCCTCCCAAACCCCCACAGCAGCTACGTCCCAGGAGCCCCGGCCCTACCACACTGTCCTGCAGGTATCTCTGCCAGATGTCCACGGTCAGCCCCGAGCTGGCGTTGCAGGGCACATCAGGGGACACGATGCTGTGGTTCACCAGCGCCGAGAGGTGGGTGCGCACCGTGGAGAGGTGTCTGCAATAGGCCAGCCCTGCACCGGGCAGAAGCAACCATTCAGCCACGGAACCCGAGGAGCCGTGAGGATGCAGAGCAGGAGAAAGCTCTCATTGAGGGTCTCTGAAAGAGGGCCTTGTGCTGTGCCCACCACACATCTCAAGGCATCACGGATGTTCAAGTACTCACAGCCGTAGAAGGCCCGGGAGAGGATCTGGTACTTCATGTTGTCACACAGGAGCTTCAGCGGAGCTCTGCCAATACAAACACATCAGATGTGAGGAGAGGAAATGCTCCATGTGTACCCTCAGCCCCTGCTTTGACCTGACTGCTCCAGCTTTGCCTTCAGAGGTGACCACAGGCCCTCTGCTCAGCCTGAGAGCAGCAATTCCTGCTGTCAGGACACGGCCACAGAGCAGCTGAGATGTCCCAGATGAGGGGACGAGCCCCACTTCAGCCTGGACACATCCCACTGGCCCCTCAAATGGTCGCTGCACAACCAAGCCAAGCATGAGGCTGGAGGCAGCACTTGCACTGTACCAGCCCTAGTCTGGCCACCAGCTGAGCCGTCTCCTGTAACCCTGCCCTATGTTACCTGTGTTTCCATTGCAAGCAGCAGAGCTGTTGTACCTTTCGTGGCTGCAGCCGTTGGGTGGCCCACCATCGGAGGAGCCGCTCTGGGAGCAGGAGGAGCAGGAGGACTTGCGGGTGCTGGGTTGCCACATGGGAGGCAGACCAGAGCCTGGCGTGTCCATCAGGTCCTGGGGCACTGTGAGGGCAGAGAGAGGAGCATCAGCTGCTGCCGGCACTGACCCAAGGTGACACACAGGAGGTGGGAGAGGAGAGCTTTGATCAGCAACTGCAGCATCCCACGCTCTTCCCAAGCAGGCTCCAGCCACCAGGTAGGTCCCAGAGCAGGTAATGACAGCACCAGCACTGGTCAGCTCAGGAGAAAGGGAAGGAAACAAAGAGGACTGATTGAAGAGAGCAAGAATCATCTGCTAATAAATGCGGTGCCTTCAGCAAGCTCATCTCGAGCTGCTGTGTGCTGACCAAGGCAGAGAACAAACACCCAACCCACAGAGACTCAAGAGAAGGGGCTGCAATAGACTGTCATACAGATGAGGAGAAACAGGAGTGAAATCAACCGCTGTTCCACGAAGAACGGATCACTGGAAGGGAAAAGCTCCCATCTCTCAGGCATTTGGATCCCATCCAAGACGCAGGGAAAGAAGGGAGCATCCAAATCACACAAGAGAGAGATCTGATGATGAGGTTGAGCGGGACAGCAGGAGCAAGGAGCTCTTTATGTTGTCACTTGCTAAATCCCTGCTTAAACTCAAAGTGCTATTTCAGTGGCCTTGGACACAGCTCAGGTACTGCCTCACACACTGGTCATGCTGAGCAGCTTGGCTGCTGTCCTGCCTGGAATAGCTCCTGCCCTTCAGGCTTGGGCCTCCCTAGGAGAAGGTGAACTGTGGGATGGAGAGAGAAGAAGGAAGAATAATCCTATTTACTCCTCCTTGGGAATTAAATCATGGCAGAAATCCCATCTTCCAGATGGGAGAAGGGGTCCTCCCTCACCCTGGGTCTCACCACCTCCCTGTTTGTGATGCTGAATAACTGATCCTGGCGAGAAAGATGAGGAAATATCCCCGTGAAAGCCTCTTCCCTTTCCCTCCGAGCCGGGGCTGAGGGCTTGGTGACAGGGACACCTCTGCAGGACTTGTCAAGTGACAACACAGGCAAGCAGCAGCACTGGACACCAACAACAGCCACATTACAATGATGCTGAGCGTTCCCCAGAGGGGCAAAGGGAGGTCGGGACGTGATGGGGAGCCTCAGCAACCACTTAGGGGTCACCACCATCCTGCTCGCAAATGCAGTCCTTGTGCTCCTCCCTCTCATTGCACTGATGGAGATCACAGAGGCGAGGAGCGGCTGAAAATGACCGTTAATGGGAACTAGGGACACAGAGAGAGGACAAAGGCACAAACCAAAGGGGATAACGGCAGAATCCATTGAGAAGAGAGAACTGATGCAGTTCCACCCCCCTCTGGGAAGGTCCACAGGAACCTCACAGACTTGGATGATGCCAGCTGAGGAGATTGCAGCAATTCATTTCACTGAAGCCTTGGCCCCCAGCATGGAATTAAGGGGTAGATCAAAAGGAGGCTGCAGAAAGGAGCATCTCCATCTGGGGTTTCAGCCTCAATCAGATTTTGATCTGACTCACTGAATTGTGTTAGTCAGCTAAAGGCAGCGAGAACTAAGTATAATCTTAACTGACGTTACGGAGGAGTCACAGGAGATGCGATTGCTCCCTTCCAGCCTCAAATTACAGGAACAAGTTTCTGATCCAATTCTGTAGCTTTTAAACCCCCCCCTCAAGTTCTGTCGCACTCTTGGTTCCCCCTTATAAAGTTACCCACGATGCTCTCAGAAGTCAGAAATTGGTATCCCACATAGAGTGAGGACAAATGTAGTCATTTCAGTGAGCACATTGCTCACACCATTCCCAACCAGGCATTTGGTTTGGTGAATCCAGCAGCATCCTCTTCTTTGCCCTGTGAGCCAGGGAGCGAAGAGACACGGCTCAAGCCTGGCAGCACACAGAGAAGGTGCTGTCCTCTCTCCTTTGCACTGCAGAAGGAACATAGATGGATCTAATGCAGCACTTGCTGAGCTGGCCTGGGGATAGCAGGAGAAGAATCAGCCCTGGAGGCTTGTGATGGTCAGTAGTGACCCCCAAGGAACATGAGCAGAGTGCACGTTACTACTGAAATGATGCGCAAGGATTGATTTCTGACCCGTTGTGGCCTGTTGTGCAGCTGCAGTGAAGGACTCACCAGCAAGTGAAAGGTTAAAACAAATAAACCCCAGCCCATACATGATTAAAGGCAGCACTGCTACACGCAAAGTCCATTGCCCTGCAACCACTTTGCGGCATGACGCACCGTGAGCCTGTCAGTGCTGCACCCCTGCCTGCTCATGCACCCCATGGTAACCCACCCAGCACACTGCCCATGCACTCACCAAATTCAGCCTGTGTTCCTGGGTAGATGATCCTGAAAACATAATCTGTGGCTTCATCATCTTCCTTGTCAGAGGCAGACTCAGAGGAGCCCTGGGGGCTTCGCTTCCTCAGCTTGGGAAACACCTTTCCCTAGGGGAACGAAAGCTGATCATCACAAGCCACCCCATGCTCCACTGCGTGGGTCAGCATGGTCAGTGCCTCGCCAGACAAACTCCTGTCCTTGATGATGTCTGCACCTTCCCTGTGCTGAAGCAGCCTCTGGATTGTGCACAGTGTGTGGATAACCCACACAGCATGGCCAGCTCCATAAGAACCAAAGCTACGATGCCTGATGGCCAGCACCTCCTCCCTTCTGATTTGCCCCGGAGGGTCTGTTTAGCTGGTAAAGGCCACGGGCTAAACCAAACTGACGTATTTCAAGCCCATCTTCCTTAGCTTTGGGAGGGGTGTTTCAAACCAGAAGCCACTGATGCTGGGCCCAGGGTCCTCCCCATCATCTCTGCTCCAAGACTCTGCACAAGGGAACAGCAGCAGGAGCCAGCAGTGCCTACCTTTCCCCGCTGTGACCAGAGGGGTGGATCCAGCTGCCCATGGGGCAGGAGCCCGTTCTCCAGGCAGGACAGGAACTGCAGCAAGTGCCCTCCTCTGGGAAAGCGCAGCGGAGGCCTCTGAATCCCATCCTGGCTCACCAAGACAACCGTTCCACCGCTGTCTACTATTAACAGTGACAGCAGAGAGGAGACATGAATGAGGGACACATTACCAGGCAAAACTGCGGGGGCAGGCAAGGGAGGTGAGGGAGTTGTCCTTCTGGTATGGAGAAGGAATACCCTTCCTTGTTTGGGTTCATCTCCAAGTCCATTCTAAGTCTGGGGGCCTGCAGAAGGCTTGCCTAGATCCCCCCCTTGAAAACCATGGAGCATTGCTCTGCGTGGAGCACTTCCCAGCTAAGGAGCTGGTTTAAAGGTTCTCCTAGAACACTTACATAGTAGCGACCACCCAGACCTCTGGACATCTGCCCTGGACCTCAAGTGAAGCATCCCCGTATACGCACTCCCCAGAGATAACAAAGCAAGTGCCAGGGTGCCAGCACCCTCCCGCACCCTCGCTCCAGCCTTACCTTGCTGGTGACAGTGCAAATACACGATCTCCTCCAGGCGAATAGTCATGGCATAGTCCCAGTACACACTGGAACAGAGAGAGAGGAAGTTGTGAGCTTCAGGGATGCAAGAGGCTCTGCCTCTGCTCACGTCAGCTCCAGATGCTGCCTCCAGCTATCCTGGTGCCAGGGGAAGCCACAGAAAGGATGAGGTCCCAGCAGCAGAGCGACTGCCACGAAGCCGACCTGAGTGACAACGTCCCTCCTGAACAACAGCACAGCACCTCACACCACCTCCTGCAGCTCAGCTCTCCCACCTCAGGCCTCCTTCCCCATCCTCTCCCCTGTTACAGACTCCAGGACGATTGTTTTGCTCTGCAGCCATGAGGAACACTCACTGATGGGCTTGGACACCAGATCCAACCCCTGAGCCTGGGGAACATCCCCCTCTCCTCTGCCCCATGCACTGGGAACCAGTCACCTCTTCTCGTAGTCCAGATCCCCCACCGAGCCGTTCATCAGCTGGTTGGGAGTCCACTTCAGTGCCATGATGTCTGCAGTCTGGTGAAGGGACAGATACCCCGGGATTGCCTCCATGTCATCTCGCTTGAGAAACACAAGGAGAGAAGGAGCTGGTGAGAGCAGGATGGAAGATGCCAGGAGCACAAAGCACCAACCACCTCCGGGTACCAGAGGCTGAGCCTCTGAGCTCCTCAGGTTTCCAAGAAACCCACAGTGCCCTGCAGAACCTCCAGCAGAGCCACAAGGACACCTCCTGAGAAGGGTGGGGAGCAGCTGCCCAGCTGAGGCACAGCAGCTCCACAGAAGCCATTTGCACCTCCTTTGACTGCAATAAGCAGGCAGCGAGAGGAGGAGGCATTTTGTGGCCTCTGGTCATGAGCGGGCAGGAGAGGAGCCTGTTTGTACTCAGACAGAAGCAGAGCTCTTCCATTCCACTTGGGAGGACCTCAACAAACCCAGCCCAGTCACTGCCTTCCCAGGTTAAAAAAGGAGCCTGTGCTTTTCTCCATCAAATCTACTAGGGATAGGTGGGGAGCAGAGCATTTTAAAGGCCAGATGCCCCAGCAGGTACTCACTGGCTGCACCAGGACGTTGTTCTTGCCATAGAGGAGTGTGGCTCGGGAATTCTGGTGCAGCGACTCCACGTAGTCCCTGGCAGACAGTGAGGGCCGATCATCCATGCTGCCACTCGAATGCCTCTTCTGGATCTGGAAAGAGATCCACCTACAAACGTGAGCTGAGCACAGACACCTCCTGCTTTCACAAGGCCTCTCTTGAAGCTCATTCCCTCCTCACTTATAAAGTCACTACAAGAAATCATAGAATTATAGTTGGAAAAGACCTCAAAGTCCAACTTTTACCCTTTACTTTTCCCTTGTGTCCTCTAAAAGGATTCCTGGCTCTGGCCAAGCTCAATTCTGTACTTAGAGAAATCCCAGGAGTGGGTTTTGTTTGCAGTAAACAGAGCAGACTTCAGCTGCCTTTGCTTTTTGTTCACACACGATGTTCCCAAAGGGCAGAGCCCCCCCATGCAGTGCCGTGTTGATCCCACAGTCTCCACAGCCCATGTTCCCAGCACTCCTGGCTGGAATATCCAAGGAGCTGCCCCGTCACACTCACGCAGAGCGCAGGGCGCTTGGTGGGTGAGTCCTGGCGACAGTGGGAGCTGTGGATGCGGTGCCTCTGAACCAGCTCATCAGCAGAGGGGTCTGTCCAAAAGTGGTCGGCGGTCTTCATCTTCGTGTACTCCAGCGCACAGGGCCCCACTGCGCAGAGAAACCAGCAACAAGGAAACATCAGGGTTGTCCCAGTGCTGTGGTCACCTCTCGGAGCTGCAGAGCCCGGGGTCACCACATAACAGAGACTTCAGAGGGGTTGGGCGGCCTTGCAGTGAGCAGATAACCCCCTGCCTGACGGATCAGGTGCACTGCAGCAGCGCACTGCTCCTCAGACCCCAGCCTCAGCCCCGCTTCATGCCCGTCAGTATTACCGAAGCTTGTGCAAGCTCAGCCTTGCCACTCTCCATCTCCACGCATGGCTCAGCAGCAGCGCACCAGAACTGGGAACATGGGTTTGGAAAGCAAGCTATCAAAGTAGGGTAAAGAGGAAAGTGTTACCCAGTAAAGATGCAAGAATTGGCCCATCCACAGGATCCATCAGGAGAGCTTCTTTCTCATAGTACTTACTAGAAGAAATAAAAGCAGGATCTGTAGCATTTCAACCCCTTGGGACTACAAAATGGTTTTAAATCACTGTGATGCCCTTCTCTTCCTGCATCATTCCTCGATGGCGAGAGGGTGAGAAGCCCTTAAGGGGCTGCTTCTGCTGGCTGTGAAATTCCTGGTGATCAGCAGCACACTGCAAACACCACCATCTCCTAACAGAACGCCCCCAGGACTGGAGATCACAGCTCCCTGGGACAGGACTCCCCAGCAAGAAGCTTCCAGAAGACAAGGACATCGCAGTCCCTGATAACCCAGCCATAAGCAGAGCAAGTGTGGCCTGTCTTTAACTGAGGGAGTGTATGGTGGCCCCCAGCAGCAGGTATCAGAGTCCCTGTGGTGGGCACAAAGCAACAACTGGTCTGTCCCATTCTCTGGCCCACTCAGACACAGCTCAGCCAGCAGCACCTTGAGCACCATCAGAGGGGCAGATGCTGGTAGTGACTTTGGATGAGCAATTGGTGGCCCCGTGCCAGCACTCACCTGCTGTTTTCTACCAAGTAATGGACAATTTTATCCAGGACCTTTTCAAAGAGGGCCGTGCGGATCCAGAGGTGCTTGATGGCTTGAGGAGACAGGTTGGGCAGCTTGGGCATCTTGCGCACATTCTCCGGGACGCCCTGTGCCTGATTTCGTCTTTAGGGGTACAAAGGAAAAGACAACAACATCAGTGAGCACTGCACGAGCTCAGGGCACTCCTGGCATCCTGAGGGACATGAAGCCAGGGTCTCAGTGGCCACTGCAGTGCTCAGGAAACCAGAGGGGAACAGGGCTCTGGACACCACTCCCTTCATCTGTTCCATCCCCTGCTCCCGAAGAGCCACATCTACATCTGAAAACTGACTTCATTGAACCAGTTTCCCACTGTACAGGCACCTTCAAACAAGCCTCTGCCTCAGCAGAGTCCTCCAGCCCACACTCCTCTTCCACTGATGCCTGAGGACAGCAGTTTACAAGCAAAGAAGCTTATCTTAGCATAAGGATTCCTGCCCCCAGGTAGCTGCTCCATCCATCTCCCCGGTTCCTGTCCAAGGGTGAGTAAGCAATTCCCAAACAGAAGTTGAATTACTGCAGGTTCAAGCCCTGCACACTGAGGCAGACCAAATTAGGTTCCAGCTAGCTTAGTGCTCTGGTCCATCAACTGTGGCAGCTCAGGAGCAAACAGGATGAGCTGTCCCTGAGCACGAGGAAGTAAGAACTTGTCCATCCCAGCTTAAACTACAACTGCAACTCACAGTGTCCTCGAAGGTCAACCCGTTCAGTCAAGGTATCAAAATCCCAGGTCAGGACCCTGCTCCACTGAAGGAGCAGTTCCTCCTGCAGAGGCTCAAGTTGGACACTGCCATCCACAGCAGCACCCAAACCACAGCGACCTGAGGGGAAACATCAGCGCTGGTGCCTTACGCGTTCTCGATGAGCTGCTCCAGGTCTTGCACCTTCCTGCAGAGCTCCTCTGCCAGGGGAAAGCTCTTTCCCACCTTCATGAAGAGAGCTGCGATCTTGTTGCTGCGCAGGAACCCCGCTGCTCGTCGCTTCAAGCCGAACAAGACACAGGCCTCCACCGCCGCTGCAACAGAGCAAAGACGTTACCGCAGCTGCAGAAGCTGGAGCTCACAGCACAAGCACTGGGCCCCTGCTGCAGCCGTGCCCTTACTCCACAGTAGAAACGCTTCCCAAGAGGACACCAGTGCCATGTTCCTCTTCTGCCTAAGCAGACAGGAGATGAGGGAACCCAGATGTCTTCTGACGCTGGCAGCAGACAGCAGCACGGCTCTTCTGCCCGCAGAGGCATCAGCTCTGCTGAACAGAGGCACCACTTTAGTGTTGCAAAACAGAAGAAAAACGGAGGTTGGTGAAGGCTGTTAGAAGTTTGCCAACCTGAACAGCTAGCTTAATGGAAGTACCACGAACCATGGAACTGTGGATGTGCCAAGATGGAAGCATGTCAAAGGAGAGTGAACTTGTGCTGCTGAAGTAGATCCAGGCTCTCCGTGAAGCCACTTGAGGGAGCAGAGGACTGACTTGGCTCGTTCTCACTTATCTGACCAACCAGCGTTTCACCACCTTACTGGACTGGTGATGAAAGGGGAATGTGCAGCTTTCAGACCACAGCGGTGGTACTGCCATGCTGCCACCAGCAGTGAGCAGGGTCAGGGCTTCTCAGAGCACTTTGCTCATTCACAGAAGCAGAGCAGAGAAAGGACCCGCGCCGCTGTGCTCCCAGCCTATGTTCCAAAACACCAGGATGCGGCTCTGCTACACGACACCCTCACTGCAAACAGATCGATGCTAGTGCTGGAGAGCCTCGGCACGCACGGAGGTGGCATCCTGCTGCCAGCTGTGTGCCAGCATGACCACTGCGGTGCTCCCAGCAGAGCAGTGTGGCTGGAGCCCCTGGGCAGAGGGTGGCTTTCACAGGGCACCAGACTTGAGGTCCCTCTGCTCACTCAGCACACGAGCCCCCCTCTCTACTGTGCTCCTCACAGCCACCATCGCTAGGGCGAAGCCTTGCACAGGGACTTAACTGCACTGTGGTTTGGTGAGTGCAGCAGGCATAAACCACACGTGCTCAGGAAGCACCACTCTCTGCCCGGCTCCACAACGAGCAGGAGCCCAGGATCTGGCTCTGCTGGTGATGGGAGACGGCGATGACTCCACAGAAAGATACGCACACGTCCAGGCTCCAGCACAGTCTGTTTGCTGGAGTCCCCTGGGATGCTCAGGATGGATGGCTCGTGTCAAACCCTGACTTATTAAACAGGCTGATCAAAGCCCTGGAAAATTACACAGACCCACAGCTCTGCAGGGTATTGATCCGGGTCTGACACGCTCTCTGCTGCACCAGCACCCTCCTTCCCCAGGACCAGAGCCAGCCACGCTGAGCCTCCCCTGCAGCAGCCCAGCAGCTGCTGATCCACCGCTCACCTGGAAAGGCTTTTTCCCTACAGCTGAACAACTCTATGGAGACATTAAAAAGAACCACTTCATGCAGACCCATCAACATCAGCTCCCAGGGCTGCGAGATGTTCTCATTATCTCTGCCCTGCTTAGTGCCATGCCTGACTTCACCGTGGAGCAGGCAGCATCCGAGGTGCTGCGAGACGCATCCTGATGGCCAAAAGGCCTCCCAGCTCGCTCCAGCAAGACACAGCGATCATCAGCACCTCTGCTCAGCACCATGGCCTGAACCGCCCCCCAACTCCATTCCTGCTGGCAAAACAACATGCAACTGTGCAGTGTCCGTAGGAAAAACTCTCCCTGTGCTTTCCCAAGGGACTAGAGGCTTCAGCTGGCAAAAGACTAAAGATATTTCTGAGAGCTCCCTGGCCTGGCACGATTCAAACCAGACTGAGCAATAAGGCAGAGCCAGCGCTGATATGGACAACACAGCCCTCGGCTCACACATGCCCCCAACCCTGCTGCCAGCTCCTCATCAGCATCCCAGGGCAGCCTGAACGTGACAGATGCCAACTCGTGTTTGTCTGCTTCGAACCCTTCCCTTGAGGCAGAGCAGGGCTGCTGGGGGCAGCTGCCCTTTCCTGCCACACCACTGGTCTCATCCGAGGGCTTTGCAGCTCACTGGCTGCACAGAGGAGGAGGAGGAGGAGGGCTCTGCGAGGAAGGCGGCTCTCCCCAGAGGAAAGGGCAGCTCTGCACAGCCAGGGCCAGGCTCGCAGCACGCTCTGCTTGGCAAGGAGAGAGGTTATTTATGCCATGAGAGCCGCAACACGAGGAAGGTGCACAGACCATTCACATGAGAGAGCAACAGCAGACGGTGCAGACACCAGAAGCCACTGAAAGCGCAGCAGCAGCACGAAGAAGCCAGAAGGAGCCATGGAGCCCCTCGTGCCTGGATGCCTCAGCTCCGTGTCGCAGGAGCCTATAAATAATTGCAGGCTGTGAAGCCTCGTGCTGCACAGAAAAGCACAAAATGAGTCACACCTTGATGCCTGCTCTGCTCTTTTGATGCCGTTCTGCACACAAAGGCACATGGGCCTCAAACAAGCGTCTGCGTGTCATTTGTGTGAGGAGAAAAGGAAGGTGGCGGCATCTCTGCTCTCCAAAGCAGGGAAGGAGCCCTCACAGCTCCCTTCTCTCTCCATTCTGAGCCTGCGTCTGTGGATGCTACAGCCTTACTCAGTGGTGACAGTGCTGCAGAGCCTTCCCAGAGCAGCGTCTTCGCAAGGCAGCTGTCATCACTGCTGCCATTCGCTTCCCAGCCTCCACACTAGAAGCTGCCCTTCAGCTCTGTGGACTGAGGAGTTCGGGTTCCCCTCCACACGCTGCTCAGCAGCAGCCCCACGGCCCCAGCCTGGGCGTGCTGACATGTAGCTGCCTGTAACAGCTCTGCCGAGAGCCATGGGCACAGCAAGAGCACCGGGCTCTGCAGGGGCACAGGCTGCCATCCCCTCACCTGGAATCCAGGGCTCCTGGTGCTGGAGCAGAGGTTCCCCAGCAGCTTCAGCCTCAGGACAAGAGGGGAGCTCCTTGCTTTGCCCTTTAAAGAAACTTGCTCAAGCTGGAGTGGTCCCTTCCAAGGCCCTTTCAGGTTTGCAGGGACAGCCAGCATCCCCCCTTAACAGTGCTTCTCTTTGGAAAGCAGGGGTGGTTTCCCAGGAGCTCTGCACCCTGAAGGAAGGAACGTGCCCGGAATCTGTCCCAGGGATTCCCTACAGACTTCCAGGACCAGGATGAGCAGGAAGGCCGTGGCTGTTCAGAAGGCTCAGGCCAAGGGAGGACACACCATCGCCTGCACTCCATGGCAGAGCTCTGCAGCACCAGCGCTACAGGGCCTCCAACTGCTTCCATCAGCAGTCCAGTATAGGATCCCTGTCTTGCAAAATTCAGGGAGCATCCCAAAGAGGGCAATTCCAACTGGAATTGGATGGCACTTGACCTCACACATGCAAGCAGGGAAGCGTAAGTGGGTAAAACACATGGCCCTTCAGCAAAGTGCCTCCAGCATTTGCCCAGTGCTGTCAGTGAGCAGCAGCGACAGCTCCCACATCCACACCACCCCAGAGCAGTGCCTGGAAGGACAGGCACTGTGTCTGGCAGGGCAGTGCATTGCAAAGAAGGGGCTACAACCAGCTCCTAAACCAAAGGCGCTATTGAGCAAGGTACAGCCAAGCCAGAGGACAGCAAGGGACTTACTCTTCTTCCATACTGGTCATTTGTCTCCCAAAACCAGCATCCACATCGCAGACAGCTGCTAAGGGGCACAAAGAGCCTGCCCCATGCCCAGGGCTACAACCACCTCACTCATCCAAGGGACAGCAGGGTAAGCACTTCAGGCATTAACCCCAGTGGCTTCTGCCTAGGTTCAATGTCATCACACACTCCCAGCCTGACCCAGGCAGACTGGGTGGCTGGAGCTGCTCAAGAAGCCTCTTTACCTGGGCAGTAACTGTGAGCAGTGACCATAGCGCACACAAGACACGCATCACAGGCAACAGCCAGCAGCTCCTCGGGAGGCTTTTAGAAGCGCCTTTGCCAAGGTTTTGATGGATCCATCCTGAAACACTTCCACACTCACAAAACTGTCACCCCCGTAGAAGAAACAGAGACCAAGAAAGCAGGTTAAGTGCGAAGCACAGCTGCCGGGGAGCGCAGCGTCAGAGCACATCTCCCACCAGCTCCACTTCAAATTGCTCCAGCCTCCCTGCTCCTGCGCTCGCGCGGACTGGAGCCTCCTCTCCATGAATTCCTGTTCTGGCACAGCAAAGAAATATTTAGACTTTCGGTTGAATTGGCTCTCAAGGGACTTAAAAATAAAGCCTTATTTCTAGCGTTCCTTAAGCGAGCGCGTGCACCGCCAACATCCCGCCTCCTGTGACACATCTCCGGGTATTTTAAGCGCAAAGTAAAGGCCTCAGCGACTCAGACCACTGCCAGAACAACTCCTCCTCCAGCACCAACCACCTCCCCAGGACTCACACGTACCACGGCCCTGGATCCCAGCACGGAGAGGGTGCTCCAGCCCCAGCCCATGCCAACAGCCCGCCACCAGACACTCACCACAGAAGGAGATGATGTGGCTGCTGTCCTCATGCACAAACTTCCTCGTCACTGCCTCCTCCATGATCTGTTTTACCTGTGGAGCAGAGGCCCCGTTAGAGAAAACACTGAATGACAGCCAGAGACCAGAGTGAGGAGGCCTGTGGTGGAGATGCTCCACTTGCTTTGTGTCTGAAGGAAGCCTCCTCTGCTCTCTGGCTTTCCTAATCGCCTCTCACAGCACGTGTGGTCTCATGGAGGACCAAAGCATCTTTACTTGTGGCTATTTCAAAAAGTCAGGTATAACAAAAAACGATTGTTTTGGTTTTAAGAAACTTCAAAGTAGGAAAATAATGAGCAGAGAACTAAGGGTGGGAATCAAGCCTCATTTAGCTAAGAGATCTCTTACCAAAGGTAACCAAATCTCAGTACGTCCACAGCACTGTTATATTCTGTCATTTTATGGGCATTTGACACATTCCGCCTGATAGCTGTCCTGAATGACTGCAACTATCCATCAGTGCCAAATCCAGTGATCTCCTGGCACCCAACGAGAGCAGGAATGCCGCGTGCACAGCAGTGCCATCAGTGCTGCCCTCCGCCCGAGCCTCCACTGCTCACACCAATCGCTGGCACTCACCTCAGTGCAATGAGTCAAAGGGAAGCTGCCACACCAGGGGCACAATTAGGGGAAGAAAACAAATAGGAGCCCACACAAACTGGGAGCGTAACTTCTGCAGACACGAGATGGGAGCTCGGCTCAGCTGCTCAGGACACACCGTGGCCCTGGGGGAGCTCCCAGGACTGCCTGGCTGCTCCACAGAGGAGCCTGAGGAGCCCAGGACCACTGCTCTCAACATAAATGGCTTCTCCCAGTGCTCACAGGTGGGGGGAATTCTGCTCAGGGTGGGACTCCACATGAAACACCCTTAATGGATGATGGGGGGAAATACAGTCCTGTGATGAGGGCAGAGCAGCTCCGAGAGGTTGTTCCCCCCCCTCAGGGAGCTTTGAGCCTTGCTCAGAGAGCGCTGGAGGAGCAGGTGCTGTTAATGCAGGAGGCAGCTCTAAACTGATGGCCCCAGTTAGCTCTGCCCAACACGTTGAGTTCCCAACTGCCTTTCCTATTCAATACAGAGCTGCTGGTGTGCTTGGACCTCGTTTTCTGGTGCCTCAGGAACATCCTGCTTTTCACTCTCTGATTTCAGAAATTACAGGGGAAAGGGTTCACAGTGCAGAGATGTGGGTGTAAGAACGGTTCTGCTTATCAGGATGTTCTTTCTGAAGGCACAAGGAGGAGGAGAAAACCAAGAGGTCCAGCCTTGGCCAAGCAAACCTTGCATTTAATAGCATCATTTGCGGAATTCAACTCCTCTGCAAGATCTAATCAAGGTCAGTTATGCACAGCTGACAGCTCCATAAAGGAAATCCTTTTACGAATATGGATTAAGGAAAAAGAGCTGTCTCAAGCCAAAAGCATCTCCCTGCATGTCAAAGCCATCAGGGCAGCTCCCAGGGCGGCACAGCTCCGATGTGCAGGGTGCCTGGGGCAGCGGGACTGGCACCGTAACTTCTCCTGCATCCCGCAGCTCAGATGGGCTCACAGCGAGTCAGGAACTCGCAGCACTCCACTGGGATGGGGACCTCAGAGGTGGCTCAGAGCACCGGGAAATCCCCCTTGGCACAGCAGGATGCAGCTCCTGCAGCTCCTCCATCCTGACTCTGTGCTCGGAGCAGCGACTGCAGCTGCAGGGATGCTCCTGGCTCCGCTTCCATAAAGGTCCCTCTTCTACCTCAGTGCTTTAGAGTGGCAAGTGACCAATAACTGAAACTGTCCCTTACCAGGACACCCTCAGGCAAGGTGAGGTGAGGGAAGCAAGCCCTCTGTTTCATTATGCCCAATGTAGTTTTGTCCCCTGTACCGCTGCCACGTGCTGAGCCCCACGGAATGGGGCAACTGCAATCCTCATTCAGGCTTCACAGCTTTAAACTCTGATTTTAATATTCTCATTTGAATATATTCCAATTTAAGCAGTGGAATGTTTGCCAGCCACCTTTGGCACAAGCATCATCTCACTGTTCCAATGCAACACCCACGGTCACAGCCGCCACAGGATCAGGGGCCAGCTGGTGAGTGAGTGCCCATAGAGTACTTGGTGCCAACACGGCACAACCAACCTGCGCTCTCAAGGCAGCAAGAAAAACCTTCCAAGAGACACAGCGTAGTGGAAAAATACTCACTGCAATTAAAAACCAAACCACGCTGTATTGACAGAGGTTATCACACTAAACACGATAGATCAAACAGCTAAAGAAAGGGCACTGCAACAAGGGCACTGACATGGAATCATTTAGGTTGGAAAAGACCTTTAAGATCAAGTCCAACCATTCCCCAGCACTGCCAAGGCCACCACTAACCCATGGCACTGAGGGCCTCGTCTACACTTGCAGGGACAGTGACTCCAGCACTGCCCGGGGCAGCCTGCTCCAGGGCTGGACAATCCTTTCAGCTGGCATCCGTAGGACAGCTCCAACCCAGAGAAGCCCAAAGTTCCTGGCAGGTCTCCTGTGCTGTTGTCTGCAGATCCCAAAGGACTCTTCCACCCTAAGCAGGTTTGTAGCAGTGTGGGAATGGAGAACTACACTGAACCCATGTTTGGCTCGCTCCATAGAGAAGACTTGAACAGCCTCTAAATATGCTGCATTCCAGCATTTTAATGCTAATTCTCATACTCTAGCCAGAACAATCTCAACAAATGAGGCTGCCCACTCTTTATCTAGAGCCAGCCTAAGGAAAATGAGATGTTTGCTCTTCTTTTATTAGGAAGGAAATTAAAGCAGCAACTAATAATTTAGCTGTAGGTAAACTCCAGAGGAATATCATCAAGCACTCCACAACAACCACAGCACTCCTCCTGGCTCCAGCTGTGAGCACAGGATAAGCCACCCCTCCTCTGGGAGGGGGGAACAAGGTGTCCACACAAACTCAGCAGCATTAATTGCAGTTCCAAAAACACAGCAGAAGACAGGCTGCTCTCACCATCACCCTCTGAGTCACTGGCTCATGAACAAGTGAGCTCGTCCTCCTTTGCTTCGTGGGCATGCCTGAATTACAAGGAAAACCATTTGTTTTCCTTGTTTCTCCACCTCCAAAGCTGGATCCAAGAGGGACAGGCATTGAGAAGAGTCCTTAGATTATGGTGTTCATCAGGAGCATCCGCAATCCTGATGCACCCTCTTCAGAGCAGAGATTTGAGCTTGCAGCCCCACACCTTCAGCGATGCTCCTGACCCCAGCGGTCTCAGCTTTTCCTTTGGATCCTCTTGGCCTCACCGGCTCCATCACAGCCAAAACATTGCTATTGGGGTTTTATTTGACTAACTGCCTTTTTTTCCCTTCAAACCCAAACCCTTCCCTATCCAACAGCCCCCAGGCCCCATGCGGGATGCAGGCTTAGATCCCCGCTACAAAACTCCCAGGGTTACACTGCACCTGAAAGTCCAATATTCCTGTAACAGCTTCACAACTGTACCCAGTCCCTGCTGTCATTTACCTTGGTGGAGCAAGCCAAATATTGCATCAGTTACAATAACAGAGATCAGGAGCAAAGCAATAACCCTGCATCTAATTAGTCTCAGGCAATATTGACTCCCAGTGCTGTTTCACCTGGCTGGATTTTGCCAGGCAAGTCACCGTACACCCTGAATTCCAGACTATGCAGCGATGTTTGCAGACACAGTTTTTCTGCCACGCTCCTTGCAAAGCCTTTCCCTGGTTATTAAGGCATTTGTATGGAAGCACAGCATCTCCCACCAAAGGGGGCTGACAAGAAAGCTGGAGAGGGGCTTTGGACAAGGGCCGGTAGGGACAGGCCAAGGGGAATGGCTTTAACCTGCCAGAGGGGAGACTGAGATGACCAAACCAGTGTGTGATCCCCTGATTTCCAGCTGTACCCACCTCCCACCTTTTAGCCCCATGACCGGGAGAGTTCTTTAAGCCCAACTTCCTTAAACCAGCCTTCTTTAAGCCAGCATTCCTCCTTCCTAAGGAAAGGAGCTCCCTTCCAACCCTAATGCCCTTGTCCAAAGCCCCTCTCCAGGTTTCCTGCAGCCCCTTTAGGCACTGGAGCTGCTCTAAGGCCTCCCCTTAAGGAGCCTTCTCTTCTCCAGGCTGCACAAGCCCAGCTCTCAGCCTGCCGCTTGAGACCACGCTGCCTGGGCTGCAGGCAGAAGCCCCTTCTTCATCTCAAGCAGAACTCCTCAGTCTAATACCTCTCCCCAGCCAGATTTATCTTCTCATTTGAAAATGAAATGTCCGCCTGTTGCCTGTCGTGTTGCTGTAACACCCTTCTTTAGCAGACTTCTTTATAGGATTCACATTATCAATCTCAACGCGGCAAGATACAGCTCCTTATCTTCCCAGCAACAACCCGATTATTCCAAAACCAGGTGCCAGACGGACTTTTCCAGCAGCACCCCAAGCTGCAGCCAAGCTCTGCCACCTACCATAAAACACAGTGTGGTTTGGGTTGAAGGGACCTTAAAGCTCACCCAGTTCCACCCCCTGCCGCAGGCAGGGACACCTTCCACTAGAGCAGCTTGCTCCAAGCCCGAAGGTGGCCTTGCACTAGTTATACACAGACACTTCCCGGCCTCTTTACAGCCATTCCGACAGACCAAGCGGGAGCACAGCCCCTTGCACCACAGTGGGACAGCACCACACAGGGACAGCTCTAATACCACCATCCACGTCACACGCACTTGGCTCTAAAGCCACTCTTCAGGTCCAGATTCTTGCTTCCACAGAAACACCAATCGATCACAAGCAACTGGACCTCCGGCTTCTCTAGAGGTCTTCTTTAATTATTTATCATCACTTACTAAATCAATCACAGCACCTCCTGCACCTCCATGTGGCACACGTGGTGCTCCCAGGCCAGCCAGCAGCCCTTCCCCTGGAGCCACGTGTGCTCACACTGGGAACCGGGCTGAGTCTCCCTGGGGAGGAACAGCTCTGGATATCTGGGCAGTTTGCTGGACAAGAAATCACTAACACATTTAATGGAAGGGTCCATAACGCAACATGGAATCCCTGGGGAAACCCCTGGGAACCATCCCAGGGATGTTTATTTGCTGACAGTATTTTGCAACCACACTTTTCTCCATAGGGCATCGACTTTTGGCCAAACCCTCCATCCATACGACAGTAATTTAAGACCATGGTATAGCTGCTGCTATTCCTGTTGTGCTTGTCAAGTGCAGATTTCCATACCATCTGTTGGCACCACGAGCTGTGAGATGCTCAATGAACACTGCAGCATTTCAGGACAAACTTTAGTCACTTCTCTGCTTCCAACAGCAGATCCTGGTTTGTTTTGCACCCATCACACCACCAAGCTGCTGCTTCCCAAGGGGCTAAACTTACACTGAATCATTTGGGGTCTGATTAGCAAAGATTGACATTATTTGCACTAAACCCAAGTGCAACTTCCAGCCCCAAATTCCTTTGAAGTCTGGAATTTAAGCAAACCCAGGTATTTCCATGGCAATGGCCAGGATGCCACAAGAAGAGGATGACATTGTGGCAGCAGAGGAGAGGCTGGTGAGGAGGAAGGAGCTCCTTGTCTCCCTGAACACCAAGAAGGAAGATGAAGGCAGAGGAAAGCAGCACGAAACCTGCTCTGGGTAGGAAAGACCAAGCCAGGGGCTTCTGGAGCATGAGAGCACTTCTGCACATCACTGCTCTTATCTTCAAAAGGAGAGAAAATGGTCCCCAGTGATCAGTACCACTCTTTTCAGAAGAGATCGATGCAGGCAATCAAGAAATGCTGCATTAAAGCCATCTGTTTACTTTTGATATAGGAACATTTGGAAAAGGCTGTCCTGGGTGCTTGAGAGGCATCAGAAGGTCCCTCTGCAAATAGCAGCTCTCATTACAAACCTGCAGCTTCTCATCCTCGTCTTCATTTTGCCTGAAGAGCTTTGACAGCTCCGCAAAGGCCCTTTCCCTTCCAATTGGCCACGAGCACATTTAAAGCTAACAGCATTCATCTGTCAAACCCCAGCAACGTTAAATTCATTTCCAGTTCTCCACCAATCCGGGGGGAAACCTGGCACCGGCACCCTCAGCCCGAGAGCTGGGAGCCAGGGGCATAGAGAAACGAACCCAAGCTGCCGAAACATCGCTCTTCCCAATCACTCAGCCACAATCAACCAATAGGGCTGCATAGCGGGGGCACAGCACTGAAAGGGTGGGAGGAAGAGAGGCTCCTGTTGTCCCTATGATATATGATGATGGGATTAGTCAACAGCCACAGAGTGACAACCACCTAAGCTACGAGAAAATAAACAATATATCAAGTAGAAGGCTGTGGGACATCAGTGAGTGAGCTGGCTGTGGTCAACAACAGCTTGTAGTAATACTCTAAGCACAGGCAGAACACAGGCACAACCGTTATTGATTGGGATTTGATGAGCAAATGTGGCAAGGACCAATGCTATCTGCACTGAAACCAGGTGAAACTTCCAGCCCCAAACTCCTCTGAAGTCCTGAGTTATGCAAACCCAGGTATTTCCATGGCAATGGCGAGGATGCCACAAGAAGAGGATGACATTGTGGCAGCAGAGGAGAGGCTGGTGAGGAGGAAGGAGCTCCTCTGGCACACAGATCTTGTCTCCCTGAGTGCCGTGTCTCCTGTTTAAGGCTTAAAGCTCCTTGCAGAGTGCAAGCTAAATATAAACTAAGGGTTTTGCAGAAGAATAAGCAAGACAACTGTTTACTTTCCTCTCCCATTCAGCTTTTCACACCACTCATTCTCCAGGCAGGCTGCATTTCAGTCTGTGCTTCATGGGTAATCCCTATTCTTGTACGCAATTACCTGGAGGAGGTGAAAAACGTACACAGGATTCTCCTCGGCTAAGAATGAAGCTTGAAAAAGAAGGGGAGGAACCTGGGCTGCAAGAAGAGTGCTTTCAGTTGAAAATCCAACACCCTTTTAAAGCAGATAGTTTGGCCTTTGGGTTTTTACAGAAGCCTCGTTCCATCGGATAAAAGCTCTAAAGAAAAGAGGGAAGGTTTGGTTGCGCTTCTTCCCCTGCACACCAGGAAGTGGGAGTCCTCCCAGAGTTGTACTTGCCCTCCTTCCCCTGCAGCCTGCTGACAAACAGTCAATCTGGCAGCTCTTAGGATCAGTTTGATTTATTATGACCATACGGGAGAGCGAGAAGGAAGACGGCAGTGACAGCACAACTCATCCCAAGCTGCAGCTCTGCTGCAGAGCAGGACTTCTGCAAAACAAAAATGCATTAACCATGGCAACAACCAAAGAGCAAACCCCATCCACTCACTGCAGCGCTTGGGGTGAGTTTCATTTGTTGTTTATCTGCCTTCTCTAATCAGCCCTTGTCTTCACTGCGTTGACTCACTCAGTTACCACATGAGGATGACAGACAGTGTGGCTTCTCAAGCTTGATCCATGCTGTTCCCAGCCCCAGAGGAGCTCAGCTGCCCCTGGGCACCCAGATCACACAAAGCCAGGGCTGAAGCAACCCAGACATGGGCTAATGAATGAGAATATGCAGGTTTATGAAAGAGATCTATTCCAGGGGGAAAGCAGGACAGAGATATCTCCAGTTGGCCCTTTCTACTACTCCTTGGAGCCTGCACAAGCTCCTGACTTAACCTGAAGTCAGGCCAGGAGAGGCAGGAAAACCAGAGCACAAGCATAATGGGCCTAATGAGCAGGGAGCACCAAGCAAAAGAATGCCCCATCCGCTCCCGATTTCAGTTAATTACTGCTAAATAATTAACTGCCAACTAATTAAATAATAGAGAACCTGTTGTTCCGTGTCACAGAATCCCAGACTGCTTTAGGTTGGAAGGGACCTTGAAGCTCCATCAGTGCCAACCCCTGCCACGGGCAGGGACCCCTTCCACTAGAGCAGGGTGCTCCAAGCCCCTGTGTCCAACCTGGCCTTGAGCACTGCCAGGGATGGGGCAGCCACAGCTTCTCTGGGCACCCTGTGCCAGCGCCTCAGCACCCTCCCAGGGAAGAGCTTCTGCCTAAGAGCTCATCTCAGTCTCCCCTCTGCCAGGTTAAAGCCATTGCCCTTGGCCTGTCCCTAAATCCCTCGTCCAAAGCCCCCTCCAAGTTTCTTGTCGGCCCCCTTTGGGCATTGGAAGACTGTTGTGAGGTCCCTCCAAGAGGTTTATTCTACCAGAAGCCAGCAGAAAGGCACGTCACAACCCTCAGCTCTCCTCCCATCAACACAAGCTGCACTTCGTTCAACCACAACCCCTGGAGGAGGCACAGAGGAAGCAAAGCCTGGCTCTGAACACCAGCACGAAGATGCTCGTGTGCACTGGGAGCTCACAGAGGTCTCTGCGAGGAAGCTCCCATCCCTGGCTCACTCGCCTCCCGCCCTCATTGCAGCCGCCACGCAGCCAGGCTGCTGTTGTGCCTCCCTCCGCTCAGGGGGAGTCGCAGACAGACACTAATAATGAGATGTCAGCTCCATCCACCATGCTAAACAAATGTCAGACCCTTTCTCTGCTTTAATTGCTGTTGCCAAGGCAACGTGTAGTATTCCTTACCTCCGCGCCAGGCACAGGATGAAAGGTGGGAAGTGGACTGGATGAACAGCCAAGCACCGTGCGCTGCCACCCAGACCTACCACCCATGGGTCTTGTGCACCCCGTGTCTCCAAGCGGGGACGTTCTGCTCTCCAGAGCCTGTAGCTTGATACCAAGATGCTCACAAGACCAGAAACAGAACGTCACGCATCGCACACTCCAAAGGCCCAGGGGAGGTGACCTGCACGGACAGACCCAGGCAGGAGATGACAGCTCCCAGCGCCCCACTGCACAGCAGAGCCAGCCCAGGTACCCTGCAGTGGGTCTCGGGATGTTCAGCGCTCCAGACCCCGCAGCCACAGCGATGGGAGGCTCGGACGGGTCCCTGAGCAGCTCTCCCAGCCCACCTCCATGCAGAGCAGCAGGACTCAGCTCCACATCCAGGTCTCCCATCGCTCACGGTGCTAACACACTAATGCCACACACACTGTAAACACAGAGGAGCGTGAGGCAGCTCAGTGTAAACCAACAGAGAGCTCAAGGTGCTGAGAAGAGGGACCAGAGCAGGCCGATGCGAAGCGCCATGGCAGCCCGGACACAACACCCATGTGCATGCCCCCGGTTTTCTTGGCCCCCCAACACCCGTCTGCCTCCCGCCCTGCACAGGGACACTCTGTGAGCGAGGGCTCCGTCCCACCCCGGTTCCCGAGGGAAGCAGCGCCGGGAACCATCCCTCTATCCCTGCGGAAATCACAACCTGCGAGAGCAGCTCTGCCACCGGCGAAAGGCGACTGCCGCGAGGCGCGGAGCCGCGCGGAGCCGCGCTGCGGAGGGGATGCTCCCGCACCCGGGACCGGGCAGCAGCGCCGGAGCGCGGCCCCAGCGCGGGTCGGGATGGGGGGGATTGCAGGAACCCGATTCGCCGCAGCGAATTCTCCGGGCGCTGCCCTCGGGACGGTCCCACCGCGGACCCCCATCACCGCGGGCTCGGGGCGCGGCGCCGCGATAGCGAACCGGGGGTCCGGGGCCGCTCCGGCGGGGGTCCGGGGCCGCTCCGGCGGGGTCCCGCGCCCACCCACCTCCTTCTTGACGGTGCGCAGCAGCCGCTGCCGGGTCTCGGCCTCTGTGGGGACAACGGGAGAGCCGTTAGCGCGGAGCGGCCCGCGCCCCGCCGCCCCCGGCCCCGCCGCCCCGGCCCGGCCCGCGCCCCGCCGCCCCCGGCCCCGCCGCCCCGGCCCTACCCGCCGGGGCCGCCGCCATGGCCGCGCTCCCCCGCTCCGCTCCGCTCCGCACCGCTCCGGGCCGGGCCCACCCGCGGCCGCCGGGGCGGAGCCGCCGCTGCCGCCGCCAATCGGTGCCGGGAGGGGGGAGCGCACCGGGCCCGGCCCTCAGCGCGGCCGCGCCCCGCAGCCCCCGGCGGTCCCCGGCACCGGGCGGGACGCGGGCGGTGACCGAGAGCGGGGCGAGCCCCCGGGGCCGCGCCAACGGGGCCCGCGGGGCCGCAGTGGCATCTGAGGGGCGAAGCCGACGTGCGGGCAGCGCCGCATCGCACCGGGCGGGAGGTGCGGGATGAGAGCAGCGGCGCAGAGCGGAGGTTGGGGTGAGCGCTGGGGCAGAAGCTCTTCCCTGTGAGGGTGCTGAGGCGCTGGCACAGGGTGCCCAGAGAAGCTGTGGCTGCCCCATCCCTGCAGTGCTCAAGGCCAGGTTGGACACAGGGGCTCGGAGCACCCTGCTCTGTGGAAGGTGTCCCTGCAATGGCAGGGGATGGAGCTGGAGGAGGTCCCTCCAACACAAACCGGTCTTCGGTTCTATGAGCACCCGTTCACGGGAGACCGACGTCTGTGCTGTCAAAATCACAGCCGCACCAGAGAAATCCCTGCCCAGCAGCTGCCGTTAACGGATCTCCTGGTTTTCTGCTCCCTCATTGCTATTCCAGGACATTTCCATAGAAACAGCATCCCGGCTCCTCCGCAGCCCAGTTTCCAATAACTACAAACCGCATTAGCACCAGGGCAGCGGCTGGGCCTGCTTTGGTCCCTTCCAACCCCAACCAGCCTGGTCCTGCGAGTCCCGAGGAGCCAGGGCTCAGCACGGATGGGTCACACAGCACCTTGCACGCTCCGGTCTCCCTAAAGCTTCTCCAGCCCAGGATGAGAGCGGTCTGAGTTCAGCCATCAGCATCTGCCAGGAGAGCCTGGCAAAGCCTCGAGCACGGCCTCAGGCAGGCAGCCGAGGCTCTCCCGCCCGTTTCTCACTTTGGCTGTTGGGAAGATGATGCTGGAGAGGCTGAGCTGCCTCCTGACAGGCAGGAGCTGGTGACTGGACACGCACCGAGTGAGCCCAGGGAGGTTCAGGTGGTGGGTGGCACCAGAAACAGCATCGGAGAGGGACCAGGGATTGCCTGGATTCTCCCCAGTCCCAGCGGTGCTATACAGGGGGCTATGGCTAATTTATAACCCCCCTTCGGGGCTCCCAGAGGAGCACAGGATAAGCCTTGCTGGGTCCTTCTACTTGGAAAAGCCTGCTTCTCCCTGGATTAAAGATGGGTGGGAGACAATCGGCTCCTGCTTTCTGGAGCCTGGAGAGCTTAAAGGAGAGCACGTTGATATCCTTAATGTGATTAAGTTACATCTCTGAGTATCATGCTAATTAAATTAAACTGCCCACTGCTGCCTCTGCGGCTCAGGCAGGATAGCTGCTTTCAAACCACAATCCACTCCTCTGCATTTCGCTGCACGGATGAGCAGGTAGGATAAAAGCAATGTGCTAATCAAATAATCATCCTGTTTAGAAACAGCCTCTGACTCGATGGGAATTCACATTTAAATCTGATTTGAGCTTGATTTAAGCTCTGCATTTGAAATCTAAAGTGATTTGTGCTTCGAGTGAGGAGAATACCAGGGAAAAGCAAAATAAAGTGATGAAGGCAGCGCACAGAGTACATCTGACTGTGATGCGGCTCATGTTTAGGCAGCACGAGGGAGGATGTGCTGGGACCAGCCAGCTCGCGGAGTAAGGAAAGGCAGGAGCCCCACTGTAGCTGCCTGTTGCTTCTCCTTCCTTCTCACACCCCAGGCTGACCCCCCCGATCCAGCACCCCTGACTTCAGCTGTGTATGATTTCAGATGCTGCATAGCCTCTGGAACGCCTCTAACTGAATGAGATGATGGACAAAAATAGTTATCCATAGAGTTGGCAAAATAACAGCATTTTACCCAGAACGCCCATCTGGTGTGTCACTGATGAGCACACTGAGCCCCGGTGGTACCAGTGATGGGGCAGGCTGCAGCAGCACACACAGCCCCTAACACAGGGGCTGGGACACTGCACTTGGGGAGAAACGCATCTCCCTGGTGGGTTGCAGAGCTGGGATCCCAGTGGGCCCCAAAACACCGGAGCTGAGTGTGGGGAGCACAACTCCTCGCAATGAAACTGTCTCCCCCAGACACCTCCATCCCCATCATCCCAGAGAACCTGTGATTGCTTCTCCAGCTTCTGAAATGAAGAAACAGGGATTTCAAAGCTCTCTCCTCATTGTCTTGACAGCAGCAGCCTTGCTTGGATGCTGGAGGAGAGGCAGAGGCATGGATGGGCGATCAGGTGCCCCAGGAGAAGGTGGGAGCAGGATGAGAGCACTGGGTGCATTCATGGCTCATTCACTTGCAAGGAGCCCGGGGCTCCATCAGGGCTGAGGCTGCTGGAACGGCATCAAACCAACAGCACATGGGATCGGCTGGGGCAGAGCAGGAAGGGGGACTGCAGCCCCTCTACAGCCCCAGCACTTGGGTGCAGCCGTGTCTTTAACTCCCTATGGCTGCGCCCGCCCCGTGCTGCAGGGATTGCAGCCGGAACTCGCGGCTTTGCAGAGTCCCAGGAGTGACACAAATCCCATATAAAGCCCCAGGAGATTAATTGTCCCTCTGCTGTGTGCCGGGCTCGGCTCAGGGGAGCGCACAGGAGGAGTTAAAAGGATCAGCGACTTCATGGTTCACAAGCAGAGGGGAGAAGCCATGCACAGGGAGCCACAGCACCCATCACTGCCTGCTGGATGGAGCATCCCAGTACACCCCATTCAGCATCCCCTGCCGTGGTCCCTGCCCGGGGTGGTTGTGCCACCGCAGATGGACTAAACCCACCGAGGCACAGCCTGTCCTGTCACCTCACTGCAGCCACCCAGAGCACTGGGATGTGCGACCGTGGACCAGCATCGGCCCTGAGCTGCTCTGCCCCAACAGCCTGGGCAAACACACCAGAACCAACCCCAAATGTGCTTTTAATGCTGTTTCTAACAGGTCTCTGCGTGTGAATGGAGGATTAACAGTGTCCAGAGGCTCAGGTGCCAGGCAGAGGCTGGGCGCTGCGTCACGTCGTCACAGCAACCTGCCAGCCGTGGCCTTGGGAGCACAGATCTGCTCTGATCTCTTCTGTTGCTTCTTTCAATTACAGATGAGGTGGCTGCAAACCCAGTGCTGGAGCCCCCCGGAGCCCCCACAGCACCCAAGGGCCCTGTGCAAGGAGCCGCTCAGCACCAGCCCTGTGCAGGGACCTTCCCAGGCTGTAACCCTGCACAGGCACCTTTCAATTGCAATGACATTTGCTGTTACACTGAGGAGTGATGGTTTTCCACACACTGCCACCCTGAACACCCCTGAGCTGCACAAGTTGGTGGCTTATCTGCAACAGAACAACCCAGCGAGTCCATGGGATGCTGGGGTGATGTGGGGTGGCTTCAATCAGCTCTGTGCGAGTGGTGCTGGCTCTGGGCAGCACGCAGAGGTGAACCCAGCACACGGGTGGGCTCACGGTGAGTGTGGGTCAAGTCTGTGCCCTGTTCTTGCATCCTGGCATTCCCATTTCCCACTTGCTCCGCAGAGCTTTCCCTGCAAGAATGAGCTGTTATTCCCTTGGTGGTTCCAGTGTCATCGCTCGCAGAGCACTCACTGCAAAACACACCAGAAGAGAAAGAAATAAGTGTTAGTCAGGAGGAAGGAGCATCACCTCTGTGTGCAAATACAGATCCATTGCACCAACCCCAAAATCCATGGACCCCAAGAGCGGAGGGGCTGGAATCCCATCAGAGCATCACTGTCCCCCCTGCCTGTGAGCAGGGCTGGGCTCCTGGGCTCACCCTGACACCCGCCCGTGCAGGGAGCAGTCACCACGCACTGCTCACAAAGCCCCGGCAGGGAATGGTCGCGTTCCCAACGCGAGGAGTTAAAAGGATCGATAAGTTCATGTGTGCAGCAGGGAGCTGCGCGGGAGCCCTGGGTCCAGCGGGAGGTGGGGAAGCGCAGTCAGCCCGACCCTCCCCTCCTCGGAGCTGTCATCAGCCACACAGAAAACCCTTCCCAAGTTCCTGAGCCTGAATCCTGCAGGATCCGCCGGGGCAGCAGCATGGCACAGCCCTGCCCGGTGCCCACCGCCTGCCCTCCATGGCAGGACCCGGCCCCCGGGCCACAAACCCACCCCAGGGACAAGTGGAGCAAAAAGATGGATTTCCTGCTCTCGGTCATCGGGTTCGCCGTGGATCTGGGCAACGTGTGGCGGTTCCCTTACATCTGCTACCAGAACGGAGGGGGTAAGGACACTGCAAAGGCTTCTTGGCTCCACAGAAACCTGGGTTTCATCTTTCTGATGCCAAAGCACTCGCTGTTGCTTTCCTGTCTTTGTCTCCTCTCCGGACAGGGCGGTTTAGAGACCGACCCGGCTCCTCCCGACCTCTGTCTCTTCTCTGGTTTGTGTCTTTCTCCATCCAAAATCCTCCTCCATTCACTCCTTCCCAGTGTTATCCACTCCTTCCCGGTGCCATTCCCTCCTTCCCGGTGCCATTCCCTCCTCAGAGGTGCGTTAGCAGGTCCGGGATCACAAAGAGCAAACTCCCGTGGTCCATACTGCATAAAAGGATTAAGAATCCCCAAATCCGGGCTGGGAGGTTCGTCCACTTGATGATCCTGAGGCGTTGTGAATGCAACCCTGACTCTAACCTCATCCTTGCGAGCATCCCACCCGCCTGCTGCAGATCCCGGCTCATCCCATGGAGCAGGGACACGCAGCCGGTGCTCAGGGGGTTCAACCTGCGAGTGATCAACACGAAGTTGAGATGCAAAAGCTTTGTGGAGGGAAACCACTGCGAGTAAATGACACCGAAATAGAGAGCTGCAACTGGAGCAGAGCAGAGCCCCTGTGCGGAAATGAAAGAGGAGGAATTCCAGTTTCGTGCTGTTTGCAGTGGAGTTACACTGCTGAAAGCATCCTCTGGTGCCTGGGAAATGAGGAGGAGATCATTAGTACCACACTCAAGGCTATGATGGGGATCCCGGGTGCCCACGCTGAAACACAGCTATTTGGGATTTACTCCTGTGGGACTGGCGGTGAACTTGAGCTGCTCCGCGCTGGCGTGGTTCAGGGAGGAGGTTTCCTCACCCGCCCCATGCATGGAGGAGAGATCCCAGAGCTGCTTTTGGTCCACATGGAGTGGGAATCCTCGAGGGGGATCAACAGCAATGTGGCACCGAGGGCCAGCCCCACCAGGAACATGGGGTATGGGGGGATACCGGGGGTGCCCCACCAGCGCATGAGGGCTCTTGGGTGGAAAAGCCATTGGGGTTCAGTTAACCCCAGCAGGGCTTTTCCGAGCCTGGAGAGTGCTCCAGATCCAAACCATCCATGGGATACAAGTGTAGCCCTGGTAAAGATGATGGAGGACAAAGAGGATGAGGACAACATTCAAACTGAACGGCTTCAACCTGCCAGAGGGGGGCTGAGATGAGCTCTTAGGCAGAAGCTCTTCCCTGTGAGGGTGCTGAGGCGCTGGCACAGGTTGGTCACCACCGCTCTGCTCCTCGCCCCGCAGGAGCCTTCCTCATCCCATACACACTGATGGCTGTCTTTGGAGGGGTTCCCCTCTTCTACATGGAGCTGGCACTGGGGCAGTTCCACAGGACGGGCGCCATCCCCATCTGGAAGCGCATCTGCCCCATCTTTAAAGGTAAGAGACCCCCAGGCCGTGGCCACGCGCTCGGGTTGGACACCGAGAGGGCTGGACCAGCACTGGCTCCTGAGCCTGCTCCTCTCCATCGCCAGGCATCGGCTTTGCCATCTGCATCATTGGCCTCTACGTCTCCTTCTACTACAACACCATCATCGCCTGGGCTCTCTACTACTTGTGCTCGTCCTTCTCGGGCTCCCTGCCCTGGGCGAGCTGTGACAACCCCTGGAACACACCCCACTGCACCAACTACTTCGGGAGGAGCAACGTGACCTGGACCAACTTCTCCAGGTCCCCCGCTGAGGAGTTCTACACGTAAGTACAACACACTGTATGTGGACGATGTGCTAAACCTGGGGCACATCCCCGTGGAGGCACTCAGGTCCTGGCGAGCAGGACCGGGATGCAGGGAGCAGGCTCTCACGTGGGGATGCTCTTGGGGAGCTCATGGTCCCCGCTACCGATGTGCCTGGGGGAGAGGTGAGGCGGGACTTGCTTGCTCCTGGCTATGCTGAGCCCTGGCTATGGGGATCCCATCCCGCAGGAGGAAGGTCCTGGAGATCCAGAAGTCCGGGGGTCTGTACGACGTGGGGGGGATCCGCTGGCAGCTGCTCCTCTGCCTCTTCCTCATCTTCACCATCGTCTACTTCAGCCTGTGGAAAGGGGTGAAAACCTCTGGGAAGGTAAGAAAGGGAACCCAGCAGCATCCCTGTGCTCAGCATCCCCACCATGGCCAGGCAGGAGGCACCGAGCCCTGGTGGGGTCCTGCAGCTCTGCTGGCTGCTCAAACACAGACCCTCCTCCTCCCCATGCTCCCACCCCTCGGCCATGCCCAACACGGGCAGTTTGGGTGCTCCGTGTGCTGAGGGCTGCCTCCCTGCAGGTGGTGTGGGTGACGGCCACGCTGCCCTACGTTGTCCTCCTCATCCTGCTGGTCCGAGGGGCCACCCTGCCCGGGGCATGGAGAGGGGTCCTCTTCTACCTGCGCCCGGACTGGAGCAAGCTCCTGAGCACTGCGGTGAGTGCATGGGGGGACCCCAGCACCCAAACCCTCGCACAGGCACCATGAGTCTGGCAATGGGGCCCTGGTTCCTACAGGAACAGAGGCCCCGACAGGCTCTTGTAATGTAAATCTATGATTGAATCACCCATCTCATCACCACCGGGTTTTGTGTGTGCCCTGGGCTCACAATGGGCTTCCTGTGGGCAATTACCAGGCAGCACTTGAGAATTCTCATTAAAGAGAATCAGGGCCCCGCTGCCGTGGCACAAACATGGGCACACACAGATGCTGATGCTTAATGCTGCTGCTGCAGGAGCCCAGCGTGGAAATGAGCCCCCTCCATCCCACAGCAGCTTCCCTGCTCCCAGGGCAATGGGGCAGGCAGGAGAGGAGGTCTGGCAGCATGTGCCAATGCAGACCCCATCCCCATGCCATGGGGCGGGCACACTGTGGGGTACCCCCAGCCCTGCCTGTTGCTTCTCCTGCCAGGTTTGGGTGGATGCTGCTGCACAGATCTTCTTCTCCCTGGGCCCCGGGTTCGGTGTCCTTCTCGCTCTGGCCAGTTACAATCCCTTCCACAACAACTGCTACCGGTGAGCTCCTGCAGCCATGGGATGCTGGGATGCATCCCGCAGCTCCTGTGTGCCGGGCGGAGCATCCTGCCCCATTCACTGGTGGTTTGGGTGTGCGGGGCTGGAGAGGGAACCTCTGCGGGTGCTGAACCGGGGTGGGATGCTCCCATGGGACACATCCCTGCTCTCTGTCCTGCAGGGATGCACTGGTGACCAGCGCAGTGAACTGCCTCACCAGCTTCCTCTCGGGCTTTGTCATCTTCACCGTGCTGGGCTACATGGCTGAGATGAGGGACGTGGAGGTGGAGGATGTCGCCAGAGATAAAGGTTCCTCTCCCTCCATCCCAGCTGCCCCGTCCTGCCCCTGTGTGTGCCAGAGCAGCCGGGGAACAGCAAACCAAACCCGTGTCCCCTCCTAGGGCCCAGCCTCCTTTTTATCACCTACCCTGAAGCGATTGCCAACATGGTGGGGTCCACCTTCTTTGCCATCATCTTCTTCCTGATGATGATAACGCTGGGGCTGGACAGCACGGTGGGTGCAGCCCGGTGTCCCATGGCTCACAGAGGGTGCCAGGGGTTGCTGTGGCCTCCGGAAGGAGGGCAGCCTGCCGAGCACGGCAGGGATAGAGGGGACAGGATGGGATACAGGCAGAGGGGCCATGGTGGGAGCAGACTGTCTCGGGGAGCAGCACAATCCCCACATCCCATTTCTCCACCCCGCTCCGCTGTTTCCTTTGCAGTTCGGGGGCTTGGAGGCCGTGATCACGGCCGTGATGGACGAGTACCCGCAGGTCCTGGCCGGGCGACGGGAGCTCTTTGTCCTTGGCCTCATCACCGTGTGCTTCCTGGGCTCCCTGAGCACCCTCACCTACGTGAGTAGCACCGGGCTCCACTCCCAACCCTCCACATCCCCACTCCTATCTCCAGCATCCCCTGGTGCAGCACCTCCCCTGCTCCCCACCGGCTCTGCAGCCGCTCTCCCTGTGCTGTTGCAGGGGGGAGCCTACGTGGTGAAGCTGCTGGAGGAGTTTGGAGCTGGCTGCTCCATCCTGGCGGTGGTGCTTCTGGAAACCATCGCTGTGTCCTGGTTTTATGGTAAGAAACCCCCTCAGTTCATTAACCCCCCCTGCAGGCAATGGTCTACCTCATGCACGTGAGTAAATGCCACGGGATGCAGGGGCAGAAGCACGTGTGGGATGGGGCACGCAGCGGTGTGTGAATGCCCCCGTGCCCATGCTCCCCATGGATCTCCATGCTGTGACAGCTCTCCCCTCTGCAGGGATACAGAGGTTCTCCCACGACGTGAAAGCCATGCTGGGCTTCACCCCGGGCGTGTTCTGGAAGGTGTGCTGGGTGGCCATCAGCCCTGCCTTGCTAGCGGTGAGTGGCCGTGGCCAGGATTAAAGACAGGGCTGTCCTGTGCCAGCCGCTTGGGCTGCTGCTGCCCCAGCCCCTGCGAACAGCCGGCTCTACAAAGGAACAAGCTGCAATTACATCTTCCAGCCCCTTCCGCAGCTCTGGGGCAGAGCCGGGAGCTGGCAGCTCACACAGCACAAGCACAGCTTCGCTTCATGCCTCTGGTCCCGCACTCGTGCTGGCACCGCCAGCCACGGGTACAGCACCGAGCTGGATCCGTCCCCTTTGAAATGCAGCTCCCCCAGCACTTCAAAGGCTGCTGAGAGGCAGAGGGTTCTAATCTCACCACATCTGCGGGAGAAGAGGCCTTGTGAGGATTAATTAGTGCTCTGAGCGCTTGGCCGTGGTTATTAAGAGGGAGGAATTATCATCAAAGCAGACAGCAAGCGATGCTGTTCAGCATGGGGACGTGCAGCTTGCACACGCTGCGGTCCCAGGGGGCTTTGTGAGATGAAGACCTCCCAGCCCCACGCCTGGCAGCTGGGAAGTGTCACTGCAGCATCCCCAGAGAGGGTTTGTGCCACCCATGTCGTGCACGGGGGTTTTGGCACGGTACCTGCTTGTGGGGTGTCTCCTGCCATGGTCCAGCCCCTTGAGCATCCCTCTCTACTCCATTCGTTACAGTTCATAGTGATCAGCTCCCTCCTGGACCAGCCGCCGCTGACCCTCTTTGACTATCAGTACCCTGAGTGGAGCATCTCGGTGGGGTACCTCATAGCAGCATCGTCCTTCATCTTCATCCCCTTCTACATGGTGTACAAGCTCGTCTGGACGCCAGGGTCACTCAAGCAGGTCAGGGCAGTGCCATGGCCCCCGCGAGGGCTGGGGGTGGGCAGGGACCTGCTCGGCTGAGCCAAGACCAGGAGCTGATGCATCCTCAGCATCTTTGTTCATGTGGCACCTAAATCACACCCAAGGAGCAGGGCTGGGGGGATGAAACAAGGGGGAGCGGCCTGAACCTGCCTGAGGGGAGACTGACATGAGCTCTTGGGCAGAAGCTCTTCCCTGGGAGGGTGCTGAGGCACTGAGCAGCTGTGGCTGCCCCATCCCTGGCAGTGCTCAAGGCCAGGTTGGACACAGGGGCTCGGAGCACCCTGCTCTATGGAAGGTGTCCCTGCTCTCCCCAGCGCCTCGCCACCTGCCTCCGGCCGGAGAAAGCCGCACGAGCCCCGCAGGCAGAGGCCGTGCCCACGTCTCCTGTGCTGCAGCCTGGCGGCACGTCCGGGGGATGCAGAGACTGCTCCGGCTTCCTGCCCCTGCCCTGTGTGAGCCATGGGGCGGGAGAGCCGCTGCCATCCCCCTGCTCACAGCAAACCGCCCCCCGCGTCTCCGCCGGTGCCGCACGAGCTGCTCGCAGGTCCACCGCAGGGACCACGGGACCCAGCGCTGATTCCCACGGGCTGGAAGTGAAGGGGGCAAAGCAGCAACTCCGGCTTGAGGGAACCCCGACCCCGGGGCAAGCGGAGGCTGTGCCCAGCGCCGAACACAGCGTGCATGGGGCACTGTGACCCTGCTGCGCCGCGGCCGGGGCAGCGCATACCTTTAGCTGCGCCGTGAGCGACCCGGGAAATAAAGCTGCTGCCCCTGGATCAGCCGCACGCTCCCCCGCAACACCGCATCCCTCAGCGCTGATTATGCCCCTTAAACACTTCCCAGAATCCACATTCACCTCGGTGCAGGCAAAGCCGCAGCTCCCGGGCTGCCTGCGGCCCCAGCCTGTGCTGCTCTGCAGCGGTGCCCATCACCGTCCCTTCCGGCCGGTGCCGCTCATTCAGGGTGACCCCAGAGCGGCGCAGCGGAGCGCAGCGAGAGCTGGGGTGGGCATGGGGCTGGGGGGGCACATGGGGCTGGGGTGGGCATGGGGCTGGAGGGGCACACGGGGCTGGGGGGGGCACACGGGGCTGGGGGGGGGCACACGGGGCTGGAGGGGCACACGGGGCTGGGGGGGCACATGGGGCTGGGGGGGGCACATGGAGCTGGGGTGGGCATGGGGCTGGAGGGGCACATGGGGCTGGGGGGGCACATGGGGCTGGGGGGGGCACATGGAGCTGGGGTGGGCATGGGGCTGGAGGGGCACATGGGGCTGGGGGGGCACATGGGGCTGGGGGGGGCACATGGAGCTGGGGGGGGCACATGGGGCTGGGGGGGGACATGGAGCTGGGGGGGCACATGGGGCTGAGGGCGCAGGCACCGCTCGGGGGGCACCCGCGGCTCCCCCGGAAGGTGCCGCGGTCGGGGCGGGGCTGCAGGAAGAGGCGGGCCGGGCGCGGGCGCGCAGAGGCGGGCGCAGTGTCCGCCCCGTCGCGGGATGCCGGCGGTGCGGCGCGGGGCGCTGGCGGCGCTGGCGCTGCTGGGCCCGGCGGAGCGGGGCCGCCCCTACGCTGTGCTGCAGAAGCAGAACCTGGGTAAGGGCCGCGGCGCTGCGCGTTCATTGCGGGCTCAGCGCTGATGCGGGGGGCGGCGGGCAGCGCGCGGGCCCGCTAACGTGTCGCCCTCCCGCAGTGCTGCTCGGCAGCATCCTCAGCGCGCTGCTGCTCACCATCATCCTCATGGCCATCTGCGTCTACAAGCCCGTGCGGCGGCGGTAGCGGCGCCAGAGCCAGGCCCGGCGCTGGGTCCGTCCTTGGAAGCGCTGCTCCTGTCCCCTGCTCTCCCGCCTGGTACGCAGCCGTGCTGCCCGCTGCATCCCCTGCCAGCCACAGGATGCTCTGATGGATGTGGCGGGTGGCTCCATCACCACCAGCATGGCCGAGCGCAGGAAATCACAGCAGGCTGACTCTGGACCTCCCGCAGTGCACCCGGTTGGGTTTGAGCAGCGTTTCAGCGAGGCTGATCCATCAGGATGTGCTGCAGAGATCCCTGGGGGTGCGATCAGTACCTGGAACCACCTTGGGGGTCTGCAGGAGAGCACAGCCAGCTGCTCACAGCACGCTCAATTCCACCATGTCTGGGTTTGCGTTCACATTAACTCGGTTCCTTGCTTGAATGATGAATCTTGAGGGTTGGACAGGGCTTGGAGCAAGCTGCTCTAGTGGAAGGTGTCCCTGCCCATGGCAGGGGGTTGGAACTGGATGAGCTTTAAGGTCCCTTCAACCCAAACCATTCCATGACTGTAGTTTGGCAGCTGCGGGGTCTGGTGCATGTTCCCCTCCAAGCAGAAACACCAAAGCAGGAGCAACTCGTGGTGTAGCTGCTCTGGGGCAGGCTTGTCATTCCCCATGTTATTTGCTTTAACTCTTGGCTAAACAGCCCCAACCAGCCTTGCACCAAATGTCCATGCCCAGCCTGTCAGGAGCTGGGATGCAGGTGAGGGTTTCCACTACCGGGATCCAGCTCCTGCAGGTTCCTTGTGGTGAAGCTCCAGCCAGCCCTGTCCCATCAGTAATAGATTCAGGTGTTTACACTGGAATCCCACTATGGTATGAATGCTGCTGTTTTCTTTTGCACTGCTCCGAGTAGTAACTGGATTTTGCTTCTTAACTATAACTGTTATTTAACATAGGGGTGCCTGGCTAGTAATTTATTTAGTGTTTTAAAACTTCCCTTCTGGAATGACTGTGTTGACTGTTTCCTAAAACCTTGTGCTGCATCCTATGTGTTTTCTGTTCCGTTTGTTTTAAAGGACGTTGCCTGGTGGCAGTCAGGGCCAGGCTGGATATGGTTCTGAGCAATCTGGTCTAGTGGAAGACATCCCTGCTCGCTGCAGGGGGCTTGGACTAGACGAGCTTTGAAGGGCCCCTCCACCCCAACCTACTCTATGATTGCAACAGGGAATTTGCTTTGCTTATGCCCTATTAGTAAAGTAACAGTAGGAGGCTGGTCTAGAACAGAGCTAGGTATTAACTGAACTGAAACATGGACGAGGAAGCAAGGTAGTGCTGTCTGCTGCTTTCTGATCCTTTTCTTTCTGACCTCCGATTCCTCTCGGTCCTCACCGGCTGTGCCTGGCACACGGAGTGCAGCTCCCAGCTCCAGCTCATCATTCCCTGGAGCAGCATGCTGCTTTGCATTCATCCCTCACTCCCTGCCATGTCTCTTTGTACAAATAAAAAGCTGAGTAAACAGCCCAGGGCTCTTCTTTATTCATGGATATTCTGTTTGTTATTAACTCTGGAGCTGGATGAGGGATGAAGCTGTCCCCTTCTCACCTCCCATCAGCTCTCAGCTCTGGCCAGGGCAGCACTGGGCAAAGCCCCCGTTTTCATGGGAGTTTTTCAGCAAGAAACTGGTAACAGGGGCCTCAGAGTTCACTCTGAGTGTGGTGCAGTCACCAGCAACAGTAACAGGTAAAGTCCAGTTAGGAAGATTCCAGTTGTAAATCAAAAGGCATCCAAGGCAGTGTAAGGATTATCCAGATCAAGCCCATCACCAGTTGTTGTTGTTGAACATTATCTCATATGCTTCGAACAGTCCAAAAGCACAGAAAAAAGGATACGGTTAAGTCACAAACCCAAGTACAAACAGCACCCATCTCAAGCACTTCGAAAGCCAGTTGTAGTTCTGGACTGAACTAGAGGTGTTTGAGCTGCTGTCTTCTTACATCAGCCTTGAGCTTCCTTGGAAAGAGAGGTTGGACTTGGCTTTTACACAGCATTAACATTAAACACGCTGTGCACCCTCTGCTGCTCCTCTCCTGTTACTCACACAAAGGTAGGTACAGAAACAAGTGAAGAGCTCAGGAGTCCCACTGGTGCTTCCTTTCATTGCCATAGATCCATCGGTTTCCAAACCAAGGAGACACAAAGGCTGGCTGAAAATGTCAAAACCACGGTTCCAGGGATTATGTCTCTGTTTCAGACTAAACCAGAGCTACCTTTGATAATTCCATAGACATAACCTCACCTTTGATATACAGAAAGGCAACAAAAAGGCAGGTAATTATTTCAAAGGACTCCAGGCACTGTGTTAGCAATAAAATACTTCATTTATGTAGAGGACTAGAGGACACTTCCTATACAAACAGTATCAGAGGGAAGCTGGGGTTTAAGAAAAGCAGCTCCTGGTACAGGGAATGGCCTTCCTGGTCAGGTGGAACGATGCAAATGCCCTTTTCAGGCCACCACCACCCTTGAAAGCCAATGGTCCCCCAACCACCCCCCAAGCCATTCAGATGAACAGAAATAGTGCAGATAAACCAGTTGTAGTGTACACTGAAGGAATTTTAATCATTTCCTATGTAAAACAATGGATTATTGGTTTAAAATAAGGTTCCAAGTCACCAACCATCTCCCTGGTTACAATCGAGTCCTTTCTATAGTGATTTTACATTGGTTAATAGTTGGTCACACAGAACCGCCCTGTTCTGCCCGAGGAACAAGTGCAGGATTAGGTAGCAAGATCAGACCATATGTACCATAGGTTCTTCCCACTCTGCCAGCCAGAACAGAGGAATATTGCTCACCTTTAACTGCGGTAAGGCTTTCCCGTGGATGTACATCGGGTGCTTGCGGAGCGCACTTGAGAGTCACAGTGTGAGTACTGTAAACACCGACAGAAGTGCAGATAAAACAGCTACAAATAGCTCATATGAGGAAAAGACCTGAGGAAAGCTGGTTAAAACAGACCTGTGAACCCTTACGATGCCACTTGGAGGAGTGGAGGCCTATTGGCTTGCTTTAAAATCAATAAAAAGACTCAGATAAAAAAATATACGTCTTCACATGAAGGATGAGCCTTTGAGTTCCAAAAAGCAACACGTGCTTCCCTTCCGAGGGCAGGTTAAAACTTATCTTCCACTAAGGATACATTAAAATTCCACCTGATTTGTTTTCCTGTTTGACTTTAGCACCCACACCGAGGCACACGCTCGTGCACACACCGAGTGACTGCCGAGAAGCACCTGTATCTAGCACTTATTTTCTTGCTGCCCTCTGACTACGGGAAGGAGCTGGTTTGGAATCGCTGCAGAAACTGCTGCTTTACTTGGCAAATGGTCCCAGTTTAGGATCTGCTTTTACTGGCTGCTTGTTTTGTCCTTTCTGCAGAAAGCACTAGTTTAATCTTGAGCTTGGATTAGCTGTTCAAGTATAAAATTATCCCTCTTAAGCAAGAGCACATGCTAAAATCTCAGTAACTAAAGAGAGAATCACATATAAACAAAGCTAACAGAAACCATCTGTCAGCACAAAGAACTACCCTATGTGTGTGTAGGCATATAGAGACTCTTCCACGTCACAATGGGAAGAAACAGGCAATGGCTTTGAATTACTCAGAAATGACTAAGCAGGTGAATATTTCTTTGGTAAGTAATGAAGTTTCCCTCCTAAACTCCCTGGATTTCAGGTTTTCAAGCTTTGCTGCAATTCTATACCCTGATGCTAAGCAAAGTTTCCATCTGCTCTTCAATAAATAAGTTTAGATAAAAACCTTCCTTCAGAGCCAAGACTGCAGCATTGGGGAGCCAAGTGCAGAGTCCCATGGTCTGAAACTCCCTCAAACAAATATAAATCAGCTTTTGGTAGCTGATGCTGCCAACCTTGAGGGCAGGTGAAACATTTACTTAAGCAATCCAGGAGTGGTCTTCAGCCTGACAGCCCCAAAAGCCTTCAGCAGTTTTGTGCAGATTTGGTTATCATCCTCATTTCAGGAGGCCACTGAGGGGTTATTTCTCCACCAGGGAAAGCTGTAGGACTTGCTGCAGCTCTGCATCCTCCTCTTCCCGACGCTGCTTCTCCCGCTCCTCCTGTTCTCGGACAGACAACTCCATGGCAAGCTGCAAGTCTTTCTCAAAGCTGGAAGGCTCACTAGGGCTGCTGCACTGGGAGTTACCTGAGCTGGTGAGAAAGCTCTCCTGCAGTGCCCTGGAGGAGAGAAAGAACTTCAAGAAGGAAGAGAGACAGAGCCTATTTCACAGTTCCTGCCATGCTCCTTCCTAGCCACTGCTCTCTAACTGCAAACCTGAAAACCTCTCCCCAGAGAGCAGTGGTTCCAACACCCACAAAATTCCCAGCATAAAACCTGTTCTCGGAAGGTTCCTTTGAATCTTTCGCACTTACCAAAAACTTCTCAACTTGTAAAAGCATTCTCACCTGGTTCAAAGGCAACATGATTTCCCACAGCCAAAAGAATCAAGAGGAAGCGGTTCCTGGCATGCACATGCACGAAGACCCCAGATACTGGAGCATATTCTCAAGAGTCCATTAAATACATGTTGCTAAGGTTTTAAGGATTACAGAGCAACCCTGAAGTGTGTGGCACCTACTAAACATTCAACCCAGAGGGACCACATGCACAGCTTTAAGGGCAGAAGGACTGTGTTTATTTGTTGGGTAAAGACTTATGTTGACAACCAGTCCCATAGCTGACCTAAAGAGCTGCACTAGATAAGCCAGAGAGGCCTAGTTCAGAGTCCTTGCTGCTTGGAAAAGTAGAAGTTAGAAGCAGCACAAGAAAAGAGACTTTGAGTTCTGTGCATCTGCTACCTACAAACACAAGAGTCGCATAAGTGCTTCATGCTACTCTTGGGAGTATTTCTGCTCTGCCACTGCATGGCTCGATGTGAAAATGATTAGTTACCTCTGATACTGTATATTGAAGTCCTGTGAGTATGCAATGGCTCCATTGGCGTGCACCTCCACATCCTAAAATGGGAAAGACAGACAATTCCACAGCAATAATGGATCTGCAGTGCAACTCACTGAAAGGTAACTCTTAAATCACTCTTATTTCTTCTTTAAAATACATTTCTATATTTTTCTCTTCTGAAGGTCTTATAAAAATAGGTCTTACATTGGTTTAAATCAAAGCTTTGCACTATCCTTATCAAAACTCTGCACTGCAGAGTTTACAACACACTTACTTTAACTCCACCAGATTCCAGCAAGCTCTGCTGAATGGCAAACTGCATGATCTCATTGTCTTCATCCTGCACGTGTATGTTCCTGCTGTCATCTTGGATGTGGTAAGATTTGGGGATCTCAAACACCGACTGGTCAACCTCAAAGTTAGCACCTGCAGAAGCCAGAGTTACAAACATGACACAGTCTATTCTTACAAGCTGTGACTTGTTCTGATGAATGTTCATGCATGATTAAGTTAACTCAAAAAATTCAGATAAACCACCTGGTTAAATATACCAACAGCCTTTGAAAGGCTTCTGCAGCAAACAAGCACACAGCAAGACAGAATGTAGGGTCTTTCTTTAGGATGCTGGAAAGTGATACAAACACAACCAGTGGGCAGCAGAGCTCTGAGGTGGCTGAACTCTGACAAAACCAGATGGGGGAAATAAGAGGTTGAAAAAGATAAATATCATAGTGGCTCTTCTGAGGTTATTCATTAATGGGTCTGCAGCTCATAGGACAGAGCATCACTGGATATACACAGTCAGGAGCATCCTACTCAAATGTAATCCACTCTTTCCTGAAGGAGCATGCAGACTTAGCTAGCAATAGCTTGGACCAGAATTTAAGCCTCTGAATACTTGGGAAAGCTTGTCCAAGCTCACTTTAGTCAGGCAAGCATGGAAGGGGCAGAACTGGTCAGTATGAGCAGCATCACACACTCCAGCTTCCTCTCACCTGTGAGTGTTTTATCTCTGCAGTTAACCCATCTCTCTCTCCTGCGCATCCCACTGACAGGCATGTAAAAAGACATAGACACTGCATCTTCCCACCCCTCACCTGAATCATACGGTGCACCTCCAGCCATTTGTGATGAGGTTCTGTCAGCTGTCCTGCAGCCATTGACATTCTCAAATGTAATCCGGGCATTCAGCACGTGAAACAGGGGGATTTCTGTAAGAAAGAGTACAAGATTTCTGTCAAACAGGGAATTCCCTCATTCACTTCCCCACCTACAGCCACATTTATTGAAAGCATTCCACAGTATATATATATAAAATATATAGTAGCATCCTATAACGAAAAGCACATAGCAACTCACTTCAAGAAGTTGCCCTTAGTCATTCTCTCTCAATCTCTTTATTTTGAAGTAAGATTTGCCAAATCTAAGGCACTGAACTAAGAGGAAAGGGCTAGAAACAGCTCAATCTTCCTGAAATGATGCTGTCTTTATAGTTATACTTCTGGTTATTCAGCAGTTGGATGCAATGACCCAAGATGTACAAGACAATGTACGTCTGGGTTCTCAGTTCTAGATATCAGAGAGATGACCAGTAAAAAACTGGCATGTTTTTTGTAAATATGCTGTAAAACCAATAGAAAAACTGGAAATGAAGAAGATGCTACAATAAAAATTGCTAAACTTTACCAATTTTGACAGGAAATCCTGGTGGAAATTCCAGAGTGATGAAATCCCTAAGTCTGGCAAAATGAGCACTGGTTCTGGCCATCAGATCGATGATTGGAGTGACTTGTTCCATAAGAGACAAGGGAAACTCTTCACTCATCCACAAGGTTGCTTTAAATCTTAAAGAGAAAGATGCATAAACCCACCTTAAGTTTACAGTTTAGCAACAGATACAAAGCAAAATGCAGAGCTCTGTCACGTGCTTCATACACTTCATAGTCCGAACAGCGATTGCTCTGAGAGACCAAACCACATTCCTGGTCAGATAAAAGGCAAAGCAGGAGGTTACTAACAAGTTACAACACTAGTCCAACTGTTTTCTTTGACTTAGTGGAAGAAGAATTAGGCTACAGCCGAATACTTCAAGATCTCTCTTGATTAATTTGGAAAGCTGGGGGAAGCCACAGTGGGTATTTGTGGTTTCCAGAGATTGGATGACTGAGAAGAGAAACTAGAAATAAGCAAAACTTTATGTCTCACTTCTGCGTTCGGATGGTGACTTCTTTAGGCCTTCCTATGTCTCGACCTCTCAGATCAAATTCTGGGTCAAAGTATTCCTCCAGAGTAATAGCAGTAGGATTGTTGGCTGCAGCATACTCCGTCGTCTTGGTTGTACTCTACAAGAGAGGGAAAAAACAACCAAAACTAAAAGTATGGAACAAATAGACAGTGGCTACTGCAACAAATATTTAAGTTACCTTTGTGAATCAACTCGTTTTCCATTTTAAGACACCAGTCACAACCATAAATCCATTCATTGTCACATTCAGACTGCTCTCTACTGGATGTAAAGACCTCCATGCATTTTAGAGACAGGAAAAAACTACTTAAACACTTTAAAGCTAAAACCCAACCAGAAATGCACACACAAGCTACAGCATTTCTAGGCTCCAAATCCCTTATTAAAGGTAAAACTTTAATGGAGTATTTGAAACAAAGGGACTCTTCTTCCCAGATTACTGGTGGGTTGCCACTAAGATCTGTTCTTGCTCAGATTTACTGCCACTGCCCACACCTCAACTCCTGCTGCACTAATGGAGTCTACGTGTTTTCCATTAGAGTGTTCAGAAGGAGGTGCCTGCTGTGCATACAGAACACTTGAGGGCTTAAAACAAACAAAAACATCCTCAGGGAAAATTTAAACCTCATAAGAAAAACTCCTGCCAAACTAAGGCATCAAGAGGTGATTCCACGCACTTAGGATTCCTACTGGTACAGATCTCTGTCCTGCAGTGCCTCATTTCAACACTCACCTGAACACCATACTCATGCTCCACTGTACCCAGAAACGATTCCAGGGGGTTCCTGTCAGCTTCACATAATAGGAGGGAAACAAAAACAATCTATTACTCTTAATTAGCAATAAAACAGACTCAAAACACATGAAAGCAAAGCAGGACAAAGCCAGCAAGATAAGTATTTCCCTTGTCTATCTGCCCAGTCCTGCAGTCACATGGAGACAGAATCAGAGCTCAAAGGTTCTACTTATTCCCATTTATACTATAGGAAAACTACCTTTGTATCTCTTCTTCTCCTCCTCTGTTAAGTGTTCTGTGCGGATTTTGGTGACCACATTCACATTGTTTGCCACGTATACCTTAAAAGTACAAGGACAAAACCCAAAAAGCCACAGGTTAAAAAGAAAGTTCTCCAGTCAAACACCACACACAGAGCTCTAAGGAGAGAAGAAAGCAGTGCGGATCTGCCCCTCACTGAAAAAGATCCTGATCTTTTAATATACTGGTGATCAACAGGAAATGCTGCACTTGATTTTTCTGTTTGCTTTGCTGTAATGGAAATCCCACACATTACGTTCTTGACTGAGCTATGCTAAGACTAAAAGAACATGCCACCTGCTGGGCAAGCTGATAAAACAAGAAACCCTACAAATGATGCAAACATCTGTGCTAAAACAATGGTGCAGGAGTCTGGTCACTGCCTTTGGCAGCAACAGGATTCAGCCTTGCAATTCACCCACGATCTACACACTTCTTTTGGTAACTAAATAAACCAACCTCAAAACTAGACTGGCATCTCCAAGTTTGCTGGGGAGAATCCCCACCTGGGCAAAGATGTTAAGAACAGGAAGTGAAGTCAAAGCAAGCAGTTTCTGAACAAAAGGCACTTGTAAGGCCTTTCAAATGAAATGTAGTGAGAGTTTAATTCTGCAGGAACACTAATGAACCCTGTGCCCAACTCACTCCTGCCCAGTTCTTCTGGCAAGACAGTAAAGCTCTTGATGCAAAGTTTAAGACCTGAAATATTCAGGAAATAAAGGCAAAACACAATCACACTTCAGTTGGCTGCAAGACTTGTTAACAGAATAGAATGGGCTTTACCTTTGCTTCATAACCATTCACACTTTCTGCTTTTTCTGTCCTCCATACCCAGAATCCAGATGTGGTTCTGACAAAAAGGGAACACCAGAAGTGTCTGTACAGTTGCATCTCCACACAACCTCCACACAGCCTGCTTTTCTAAAGCTGATTCTAAACAACATTTGATAGGCTATTTGATTATTAACCCCAGACAAAAGCACAGGTTGACCTGTCCTCACACACATGTACCAGGGCTGAGGAAGTCACACCGCTTCTGCTCTTACTCAGTCCACGGCCTAAGCACAAAGGCTCAGACAGATTTTACATTGAGATGTGGATACCTGAGCCACAGAGGTGAGCAGCCTATAAACTTACTCAGTTATAATTAAACACACAGCTTCATTTCAAACGTAACCTGTCACTGCAGTTTGGGGAGCTGGATAGTGGGAACGCTTCTGTCGAAGAGATCCAAGTTTCTGGATGTGTAGATGCTGCCTAAGGACCAGTGAACATTACAGGGACTAGGTCTGGGCAGCTCTGGAAGGGTACTAAATATTCAGGAGAAGGACGCTGAATTAGACATGTCACTTTGCAGACAGACGTTTTGCATGATCATGGCAGTGGTTTAATGCACCACAGAGCCCTCCAAAAGGAGATTCATAAAAAGGTTGTCTGAACTAAGCTGGCAGGTACTGGGATAAAAGCAGGTAGCAAACAAGGAAGACAAATGTGTGTTTGTGGCAAGAACGCACTACACACATCTTTTCGCAGTATTCATGTGAGATTTCACTGACTTAGCTACAAGATGCAAGTTCCTCCCTGTTAGTTCCAGCACTATACACACAGATTTGCGTGAAATGCAGACTTGTAATGAGACATTAACATTGATCCCACTAATACAATAAACAGGAAGTTTTCTGCATATCAGTTCTTTCAGCTGGAAGCCCTTTGCCAAATGACAGTGGCAAGCTGACCAAGCCAAATTTCATTATCTAACGGTATATGAAGTTTAAAATAATTTCAGATCTAGCCCTAAGAGTTTTTGTTACCCGGGTTTTTAAGCTTTTGTCTGTAAAGCTTTATTGTAACGATGACCATCCATAACCTTGAAGTGTTTATTGAAGGGAAATGTTGTATCTTACCTCTCAAAAGCAATGTTTCTGGTATCAAGGCACGTGTTAATAATGGGAGATGTAAGACGTCTTTCCACGTCTCTTCTTTTGGGTGTCATAGATCCCAATGTCAAATGCTTCATCTGCTGGGAGATCTCAAAACGCTCCGTGGTAACAAACTTCTCGTCATGATTGATCTCAATCAGTTCTGCCCAACCTCCAGTATCTGTTGGAAGCAGTACAACTCAATCTAAAGAAAACTTAGTGAGTATCCCAGGGTGAAAAACTGAGAATACGCTGTATATCAATCAGGGTGCATTTTGCACTTAGCTGGGATCAAACTTGGAGCTGTATCTAAATCATTTTTATTTGGGGGCAGAAGAACAGAAAGGGGAAAACAAAGTAAAAGACTGAAGTAAAATTTTAGCCCTATTACTAGATTTTGACCACAGATATACTCAAAGGAAAGAAATGAAGCCATTGTGTTAAACCACAAAACAGTATCTCTCAGAGACACTCATGGAATACGTGTATAAAACTTCTAGAACTCCGTACTGAGCCTCAACTGGCCAAAATCAGGATTTCTTATTGTGGCTCACAATGGTAATCAAAGGTAATCAAGACATGCGAAGTATTTACCTTCGCCCTTGAAGATTAAGCTGCACCTCCCTCTCTCCCAGCTCATGTTCTCAAAGCCCAGTAACGTGATGTCAACACGCAGCTTGGCTCCGCTCTTCCAGATGCGGCAGACGTCGCTCGGGCAGACCCTGGAAACCAGCGGGACTGGAAAGAGGAAGATTCTCTTGAATGAGAAAAATGTAGGCAGGAACTAAATACACAGGGAGCCTGAGCTCAAGCAGAAGCTCATCCCTGATACAGGACTGTCAATACTATGATCATTATTCCAGAGGAGATACTGATCTTTAGCTTTCAGAACAATCAGCTTAGGGACAAACCCCACCAACTTTCATTTAAAGATGACCACGAAAAAGAAGATGACATCAGTTCAGACTAAAAGGTGTGGAATAGCACAGACCCCATCCCCTAGCAGTCTAACAGCTGTTAAATGAAGTCAGCTCTATGGCCTATCCTTCATTCCTTTAAAAGAAAAGCAGGTTCTTCCCAAGTAGTCTGTGTCTCCGCATAGCCTATGCTTCACTAAGTCATCAGCAGCCAGACAGGTAAAGAAAGCCCCAAGAAAAGGCTTCAGCAGTTCTAGTGATGGCTAAACTCCATTAAAAACCAAACAAAGCCCCCAAGAAACAACCCAAAGAAACAGGAAACAAAGAATATTTGTGCAACAAAAATAAAAAAGGCTCTTTTGAGAGGTAAATGAGATGTATTCTGGGGAGCAGACATTTCTCTGTGCACCTTTTGTGACTTCTATACATTAGCAAGTCCCTTTGTTGATAGTATAGAAGAGATGACAATGACCAAGATGCTCACCCCAGCTTGTGAACTCCCACTTCATTTCCACATAAAAGTCAGGAGTCTGAAGAAGGAAAATACTGATGAATACTTCAGGAAATAGTTTCAGTCCAACATTCAGTACAGCACTTCTTGTGAATATTTTAGATAAAGGAAAACAAATAAAGAACAGACCTAGAGCTGTGATAAATGAATGTTAAAAACTGAAACTGCAATGAGCTGTTCACCTTCAAGATCCAGTCTCCACTGTTGGAGTTCAGGACTAAGGAATTCTAAATGAAGTCGAGGAAAAGGCCTCTCACTCCCCCAGCACCGTGGATTACGCAAGTTGAGCCAAGCGACACAACTGCCCATCTGATTTCAGTTTACTCAACTGAACTACTTGAATGAGAGTCGCAGCCTGGAGTAAGAGGTTTAAACTAAACCATTACCTCGCTAATCTTCTGGAGTAACTCAGGAACTCCTCCAAGTGTCATGGAGGTCAGCTGGTAGTCCCGATGCTGCAGAATCATTTGTACCATCTCTGGATCCCCTGTACTGACAGCCTCGTTTAGAACTGAAAGAAATCCAGGCACAAGCTGGTTTCAGTTTCATTTCTGAGCAAAACACATCGTGGAAAAGCAGTTCAAATACAACACCTGCAACTGAAAAGCATCAACACATGACTTCTGCTTCCCAGGTTGTACTTACCTGTCCATCCCTGTGCATTCTCTCTGGTTACATCTGCCTTGTGATGAAGAAGGACCTTGGCAGATTCTAGATAACCCAAGGAAACAGCGAGGTGCAACAAGGTCCGGCCTCGTGGATCACGTTGATCAACATCCTGTGGGGTATCCAAGAGAGAAATAATGCTGAAGTTGCCCTGTCAAATGCATCAGAACACTCTTAAGAGTTTATGTGAACAAAGCTTGGCAGCAGTAACCCAGGGGTCAATATTCCCACATATCAGCCCGTGGTGCACAGCTTCCAACACTACCACCCTGCAGCGCAGCCTAACTTCCCCATTGACACAGAGAGAGAGAGAAGCAGAAGGTGGCCTATAAAACCAACATGGTAAGAGCTGGTATCACTGTAAGGCATGACTGAGTTGGTGCTTCTCATTTCATTTTCTGTAAGCATTTCTTCCTCTATTTCCCTTTAGAAGAAGAGCAGAGTTTACTCTGTGCACACTGGACCATGGACAGCCTGAGACACCAAGAGAGGGGTAAACACACATAACAAGGCGGGAAAGGAAAACTCAAACCAACAGGGCACACAACACCAACTTTGTGTATCACCTTTGAAAGTACAGAAGCAAATGGTATTGTACAAAGCATCCATCTGACTGACACACACAGCACAATGGGGAGTGAGTGCATTTTGTACAAGTCACTGAAAAAATGAAGAAAGAAAGAAAGAAAACAAACTATACAGGCATAGATAGCCAAAACATGCAAGCACAGCATACTCATACCTTACTTATTTTTCACTATTAGCTTAGAGATTTGAAACAGAAGAGCATCTATAACTAAAGGAAAAGGGGAAAGTCAATAGCAGAATAAGAAAGGAAAGTTATTATGCAAGTTAACATGGTTATCTGACAGTGTTAAAGTTCGAAACATCACACAGAGTAGGGAAAGCTTCAGTTTAAAGCATCCTCTTTCCATCTCTGTGGTGGGATACCAATGGATTTGCTTACCCACCCCTACTGACAGGTGAAGGACTCTGAGGTGTTCCCCCCATCGTCTTTGCTGCTATTAACTGGTAACCACACACTGCACCCATCATCTGCCACACCAAGTGTCTTTGATTCCCTTACACACCCCTCCAGCAAGAAGCTTATCCAAAGGAAGCAGGAGGAAACGTATCTTTGGAATACTTTAAAACACCAGAAGTAATTCGACAGGAGATAAAGGGACAGACGCATCCCATCCTAACATGCTGCTCGTTTGAGGTGGGGAGCAGCACTCCACAACTGTGAACTGCAGCCTCGGACTAACGACAGCAGATCCTAAATCACTGACAAACTTCCACAGGCAAGAATGTCATTGGAAGAGAAATAAGCGCACAGAAGCAACATGCCAGTGAGGTTAAAGGTTTGGTTAAGGAAGATCACTGGAATGATATAAAAAGTAACAGCATTCCAAAGATGCTCCCAAAAGTAGGAGAGGAGCATGCTCCGAGCAAGCATTAGTAAATCGTGGTGTACCGTTAAGAGTTGCAGATGACAGTGAGCACTCAGGAGGTGGCACAGCTCATTGCTGGCTCGTGTCAGGTACAACGTAATTAACATTCTCTGCTTCTGCAGCCTGAACCCCACTGTGAACAGCAGAGCTCCTCCAGTGCGCTGCTCGAGCCCTGCTGCAGCTCCTCGCTCCGTTCCCTCACACCACGACCATTTCTCACTGAGCAGGCCCCAGGAGTGAACAGTTTGTTATTTTTCTACTCCACAGCATGAAACAATGATCCATTTTTTTAACCAAAGATGCTGAAAACATCCCAGCCCGTATAAAAGCACTGCACCACAGCCAGGGCCAGCAACGAAGAACTGCTGGGGCTCAGCAGGCTGGAGGCTGGTTTCATCTTCAGCTGCAGCAGCCACCTACTCTGCATTTTGGTTTCCATTAAGGTAAGCAGCATTTATTGCTTACTTATTGCAGAGAAAAACCTGATGCCCATCATATCTGCTCTTCTTGATCTGTTTCAATGACTCCTAATACTTCTCTGCACCCAACGCTCGAATGCTCTGAGCACAGCTCTATAGGTAAGAAGTCAATATCACAGACAACAAAAGGCATATTCCTACCCCTCCTTACATGACTCCCACAAACCAACAGGTGAAGCAGCACAGCAAGCCCCCAAGCAGAGCAAACAGACCTGGCGGTACCACCAAGGTTATTTCTCCCTAGAAGCAAGGGGCACCAAGCCCCTGGGCACAAGCTCTTTGGGGGCTGCCAGCCCGGTCCCGCAGTTACCTTGTCCTGCAGCTCCTCGTTCAGCCGCCTGTAGTCATTATTCCAGACCAGGACGTGCAGGGGGAAGGCGCTGCTGGCCCTGCCTGGGGAACTCATGATGCCACGCACCTGCAGGAGCAGGGAAGCACGGTGCCTATCCTCACTGCCCCCCCTCGTGACTTGGGAGGCCCCACGTTACTCAGGCCCTCACCCCCTGAGTTTCTCCTCGCCCCCAGCACCCCCCGTCCCAGGCGTTGGGGGGAACATCGGAGCACAACCCCCTATGAACCCCACCCCTGCTCCAAGGGGTGCCCCATGCAAAATCCTGCTCTTAGGGGTCCCTATTCCTTGGATGCCCCCAGCCCCCCGCTCCTGGTGGCCTCCCCTTCTCCTGGGCACCCCATACCCCAATCCTTGGGGCCCCCTGCTCAAGGCTTCCCCTTACAGCCCCCCACTCCTGAAGGTCTCCCGTACTCCTGGTGCTCCCTACAGCCCCCCACTCATGCGGGTTCCCTGCTCCCGGTGCTCCCCAGACCCCCGCATTCCCAGCGACCCCATGCTCCTGGGCTCCCCCCCAGCCCCACACTCCCTGGGCTCCCCACAGCCCTACGCCGCTGAGGTATCGTTCCCGGGGCCCTGCTCCCGGTGCTCCCCTCACCCCCTCCGCCGCGTCCCTCCTTCCCGTCCCTTCAGGGCAGTGGGACGGACCACAGCGCGCCCGCTGCGGGGGAAGAACCCCCGCTCCGCCCGCCGGCAAGCGCACGGAAAGAGGAAGTCGTTGTTCCCCGCACACCCTACACCCCCCTCGCGGGCGGGCAGATGGAGCGTCCCTCCCGCAGGCTGCCCCACTGCCCTCGGAGCGGTGGGGGGGGTGCAGCGCGGTGCCGGGCCGGATAGCGGCGCTCAGCGCTCGCTGCTCCCCCCTGCGTCCAGCCAGCGTTGGTTTCGCCCGCCCGGTCTGCCGCCGCCATGATGTGTGAGGGCAGACTGTGACGGGAGAAGCGCGTTCCGCCACCCGCGCGGACGGGCATCCAGCGCCTCCGCCCCGGCTGGAGGGGCAAGACCGGGCCGGTACAGCCGCTCCCCGCCGAACCGCAGCCCTCCGGCGGAGCAGGGTGCCGCCTGAGGCGGGCGTCTGCCGCGATCAGACGCCGCCTCCCGCTCCGCCTCCCGCCCCTTTGCCCGGAGCCAGCATGGCGGGGCGGGCGGGGCCGCGCGGCGCAGGCGCGGTGCTCGTTGAGGCGGCGGGAAGCGGGCGGCGCGGGGCGCGCCATGGCGAAGCGCCTGAGGAGCAGCGAGGTCTGCGCCGACTGCAGCGCCCCGGGTACGCACCGCCGGACCGCCCGCGGGGTGCTCCCCGCTGGGGGCGGCGGGGGGGCTTCTGTCCGCGGGGGGCTCCGGGGGTGCCGCGTCCGCGGTGAGGAGCCGGGTTTGGGCGTGCTGCCCGCGGGCCCCTGCCTGAGGGAGCTCCGGCAGCGCGCGGTCCTGCTGCCCGCGGGGCCGCCGGTTCGGAGCCGGTCTGGGGCTCCTGCGCTCCGGAGGGAGGAAGGCGGGTGCGAAGGAGGCTGGGTTGAGAAGTTGGGTTTAAAGGGTTAGAGTCACGGAGGTAGGAGGTGGGTGTAGCTGGGAATCGCAGAACCCCAGGCTGGTTTGGGTTGAAGGGACCTTAAAGCTCCTCCAGCTCCAACCCCTGCCATTGCAGGGACACCTTCCACAGAGCAGGGTGCTCCAAGCCCCTGTGTCCAACCTGGCCTTGAACACTGCCAGGGATGGGGCAGCCACAGCTTCTCTGGGCACCCTGTGCCAGCGCCTCAGCACCCTCACAGGGAAGAGCTTCTGCCCAAGAGCTCATCTCAGCCTCCCCTCTGGCAGGTTAAAGCCATTCCTCTCGTCCTGTTCCTACAGTCCTTGTCCGGAGGACTTGTGAAAAACACGTGTTTTTTTAATAAAGCACATGTTCTGTGTTGATGTGCACATTGGCAGTCCTGACTGTGGGTCGGTTTGTGAGCCTATTGCAATAAACCTCGTGTTTAGGAAGTCAGTTGCATCTCTTCTGACCATCTCTGCTCCTGCTGTTCTTATATTTAAAACTGCCGTGTTTGTTTTTTAGCTGCTATGTCTGTCTGTTGTCTTTCCTTATCAGAGGTACGTAGTTGTTTGTGTTCTGTGCTGATTCTCCCAATACAATTACTTATGTACATAGAGAAATGCGTGAAAAGGCTGTAATCTAGATAACGTGTGAATGGGCAGAAGATAGGACGTGGGAGAGGGGATAACAACTTCTGTAAAACGGGGCTTTTGTTTAAAAATCATAAAAATCCCAAATTAACTCCCAAGAGGTTACTTTTTATCTTCGCAGAATGTTGTTTCTGTGATAAAGAGAGCTGTGTATCTCCTGTGAGCAGTTGTCCCTCTGTCACACGAGGCAGAGTATCTATGCTTGTAAACATCAGTGGTGTTCTGACGCGGAGATAAAGCTGTTTCTGTGCGTGTGTTTGTTGAGCTCGTTGGGACAGTGCAGTGTGTTAGAATCATCATTGGGGTGATCTCATAAGATGGCCCTTTCTTTTGTTGTGTTGTGACATTATAGCGCTGTCAGGCATTTACTTGATCTTGGTGGAGAAATCTGCCTTGCCCATATATATATATATAAAGAACTTACTCTCTGGTGAAGCGTGCATGGTTTTCTCTCACAGGAGGTGATGTTATGTGTTGGTCTTTGGTACTTCCTATTCTGAGGCAGGAGTTCACTGTTCACGCTCATGGCTTGGCCTTGCCTTCATCATACACTTCCTGTTTTGAATCACCCTGCATGCTCCTGAAAGCAGAGCTCACCCGTCCTCTGCCTTCTCCCCTCTTGCATTCTGCTATCAGCTTAGGCGTATTTTGATGGTGCCCATCATTGTGTCTCTTTAATATGATTCAGATAAATACCAGCACAGACACTTCAGTACATTAAATTTAAACCTGAAATACGGATTTTCCCGTAACCTGACAGCTTGCTCTCTATTTCTTCAGACTAACACTGTGTTCCTTCTCCCTTCCCATCCCCATCTGTAACTTGGGAACAAGTGATTGGTTCTAAGCCAGGTATAGATTGAAGTGAGTGGCTACAAGTCATTGTGCAGTTTCACTAACAAAACCTTCTTTCAGTTAAACTAGTGTGACTCAAAACAGGGTGCAGGTCTCTTGTTGGCCCCTCTATTGTCTTTCCTTTTGCTTTTCTGTTCTTGTCATCTTTTTTTTTTGCATCATGCCGTCCCCTGTTCTAATGGTGCCAGGTTTTGACACAAACTGGACAGATTCCACGGAAGCATGGACTGTCATTGAGGTGATTTCTTTTAGGCAGAATGCACAAGCTGAAATAACAAGCAGTGAGGTACTGAGGTGGATGTAAAGAAATAAACCTGATGGTGATTGTTAGTGAAGGCAGAGCGAGTACTGGCTTTCAGAAGAGTCCCATTAGTTTATGAATGAGCGTGTGATAAGCTTGTGTGTAATGAAAAGGGATGAGGCTCATTAGTCTGGAAGGCTGCCTCCAGCCTCCGTGGGTTAGGTTAGAACTAATGCATCTCATTTCAGTGCTATGTTTTTCCTTCTTAGAAGGGAAAGTTAAAATAATGCAATGATTTATAAGGAGGTTTGTGCTTGTTATTAATTTGGTTTTTAAATGAGGTTATTTTTTCCCCCTCAAAGCTTTGCTTTAGTTTGGCTCTGGGCTGTGATGGTTATCAGCTCTGAGTGGATGCTCCCATCCCTCATGGTTTGAACAGGTTTGCCCACATTGCCTTCAGCACACGCACAACATCAACTCTGCTTAAAAACCACAGCAGTGATGGGATCTCCTGTTCAGGGAGTCAGTCCATTCGCTGCATGGGTCAGAGAAGACTTTAATGATGCACAGTTGCTCGGATGTATTCTGGCAGGATGCAGGAGTTCTCTCATCACATACCAGCCTTGGGTTGTACTCACTTATTTAGCTGCAAACTCATCTCTGCATTTGAAATCAAGAAGAATTTTGCAAAATAGAAAAGATGTTGAATGCCTTTGGCTTTCTCCTGGGATGAGCCAGATCTGAGGGTCTGTCTCGCTACTCCACTGCCTGTTCCTGCAGGGTTCTTGGCACGTCCAGTCTCATGAGTCACTGACAAAAACTGGAGTTTCTTCTGGTGATGGAGCTGGGAGCAGTGGAAGGACCTCACTTCAGTGTCCTGGGTTTCAATCTGATGTAACTTCCCTGCTCGGTTTCATGCTTTCTGGTGTCTGAAGCTACATAATAGCTAATGTTATTTACTACTTCATTTGCCATCAGTTGTCTTTCTGGTTTGCTTATAAAATGGCTCCAGTTTGGGTCTATCCGGAGTTGAAGTGAATTAGCTTGGCAAGTTTTGATTTTACTGACCCTTTACTTGGCCCATGCATCCTGCTCTTTATTTAATGTGATATTCTTGAGCATTTTTATTGTTTAATGTGGAAATTAAAAATCATAGTAGTGATATAGAGCTGAAGACTGAGTAGCACAGGAAGAAGCATAACTACTTTACCACTTCTTACTTTTAGACTTCTGATTTTTTTCCAAAGAGTGTGTGAGAGCTGTTGTTAGACTATACTTTTGTAGGACTTCATGAAATTACAAGTAAGCACTTTAAGGAGGTACTATTACTCTTACAAAGTAAAGTATTGCCACAGGAAGAACTGCAAACAGTGGGGCTGTTCTCAGGGATCCACATCCCCACTAAGCACAAGAACTGGTATTTCCCCAGCACCCACAGCCTATGTGTGCTGCTGCTAAGCAGTAAAGCTGAGGTTAGAAGCCAGGGCTCCTGGTTTTAGACTCTGGGTTTGACATACATGTTGCCTTCTGTGTTGTAATTCATGTGTTCTTTTTCAGATCCCTGCTGGGCATCGATAAACAGGGGGATTCTGATCTGTGATGAGTGCTGTAGTGTTCATCGAAGTCTGGGGCGTCACATCTCTCAAGTGAGACATCTCAAGCACACCCCATGGCCTCCAACACTGCTACAGGTAAAACGTAAAACTGTGTCTTCCTTCACTAAAACTGCATATATGAATATTGTATGGAATTTATGGGGCTTATGCCATGGGCCGGTAGGGACAGGACAAGGGGAATGGCTTTAACCTGCCAGAGGGGAGATTGAGATGAGCTCTTGGGCAGAAGCTCTTCCCTGGGAGGGTGCTGAGGTGCTGGCACAGGGTGCCCAGAGAAGCTGTGGCTGCCCCATCCCTGGCAGTGTTCAAGGCCAGGTTGGACACAGGGGCTTGGAGCGCCCTGCTCTAGTGGAAGGTGTCCTGCCCGTGACAGGAATTGGAGCTGAATGAGCTTTAAGGTCTCTTCCAACACAAACCAGGCTGGGATTCCGTGAATTTAAACTTTCAACTTTTCTTCCAGACTTTTGCCATGCATCTGCTTCAACCTAGATTTTGAATATAGAGCAAACCTCTCTTCAGTAGAGCTGCTGTTGGGAAGAGTGGAGTTTTAAGGGGGTTCTTTTTACATTCTATGTAACAAGCTCCTAAGCCTGTGCCTGGTTCTGATACCCCAGTCAGTTATGGATGCTGGCACGTGGAATGTGCTTCTCTTGGCTTGCTGTCTGTGTGAATGTAATTACAGACATTTGAGCAGTCAGTCTGTGCAGTTAGCAGCAAAATGCCTTTATTGCCTGTTTGTGTTCATTTTGGATTTCAGATGGTGGAAACACTGTATAATAACGGTGCAAACTCCATATGGGAACATTCCTTGCTGGACCCTGCCTCTGTTATGAGTGGAAGGCGCAAAGCAAGCCCACAGGATAAAGTGCAGTAAGTGCAAAATAACAGAGGTTTTATTACTGTAGAAGTGTGGCTATTATATTCAGCAGTATCAGAAGCAGCAAGTTATCCATGGGGACCTGGTGATAATTGTATTGCAGGAAGTGAACAGGAGTAAACCAGTTATTTGTTCACTCGTTTTTCTTATTTTTTTGCCTTTTTATTTTAATTTACAATGAAAATTTTGTAAAATTTATTGCAAAAATGGAACTAAATTGCTTGAATTCTCTGAGCTATTGACTCCTGACCCCTGCTTTGGATAGTGAGAACCTGTACTTGTACTTGAAACAAAAGACTTTAATTCTCACACTACGTGCTTCAGTTAATGGGACTCTGCTGATGGGATTGAGATTAGTTGATGAATTAAACAAAAACTAAGGTTTCTGTCACTGAACATGCTGCTCCATTTGAAAATGTAATGGCTGCATGTAGTAATTATATATCTTAAGTTGGCATGATTTTAAGTTCAGTGTTTTCTTGTAAGAAATACTCTAGGTCCTAGAGTCTGTAGATGTTCTGATGTTTGTAACAGAAATGTGTACTGTGTAGTTAAACAGTCTGTACTGGTTGTGCTTTTAATGGGTCTGATTTGGTACTAGTAGCAAGCAAGGATCTAATAGAGTCTTCAGTTGTTAATTTTCCTTTTCCTAGGCCATCTGTATCAATGTGAAAGCATTAATATATACTTTCTTTCCCGTCTGTTGCTTGGGTTTCTCTTTACAGTCCCAATAAAGCAGAATTCATTAGAGCTAAATATCAAATGTTGGCGTTCGTTCATCGCTTGCCGTGCCGTGAGGACGACAGTGTCACTGCCAAAGATCTCAGTAAGGTCAGTGCGTGTGTTCTGGCAGGCTGCAGGAACTACAGCTTGTGTGTAACAGCAGTGAAATCTGACTGAATTAAAGCAGTTGCTTTTGGCTTAACTGTTGCTGTTCTCCAGCACTGTCACATAAACAAATACAGCTTGACTTCAGCTTGAAGCCTCCTTGATTTTGGTATATGTATGGGTACTGGAGATGTGGGTGGTTGAGAGGCACCAGTTTAGATTAACCTGGAGAAAAACACTTGCACCAAAGATCTGTAGCAAGAATTCTTGCATACCTGTTTCTAAAACCTTGGCTGAAAACCCAAATGCCCAATCACAGTAATTGCTGCTGCTTTAAGTACAATTATTCTTCTCTTTCAGCAACTCCATTCCAGTGTGAGGACAGGGAATCTGGAGACTTGTCTGCGATTGCTTTCCTTGGGAGCTCAAGCTAACTTCTTTCATCCTGTATGAGTACTTCCTACAGTTTGTAATAGCTGTATAGATTTCAGCTGATGCACACTGTAATTCAGACCTGTTGATTAAGCAGATGTTTTTCTTCCTAACCTGTAGGAGAAAGGCAACACCCCGCTCCACGTGGCTGCCAAGGCAGGACAGACTCTACAGGCAGAGTTATTAGCAGTTTATGGTGCTGATCCTGGCACGCAAGATTCCAATGGAAAAACTCCAGTTGACTATGCAAGGTAGAAGGCTCTGACATATGTGATGCTCTTACGTATTCATCCATGTCCATAAAACACATGATGAAAAAATCTATTTCTCTAATTATTTTTAACGTATTGTATGTCTCAAAATGAGTAACTGATGTAACTTCTGTTTGTGTGAACCAGACAAGGGGGGCACCATGAGCTGGCAGAGCGCCTGGTGGAGATCCAGTATGAGCTCACAGACAGGCTGGCCTTCTACCTCTGTGGCAGGAAACCAGGTGAGAGGAAAAAACTACACTCTGAGCTCTACCACTGTTAATCATAGGACAGTTCAAACTATGGTATGCAGCGTTAGGGTCAGCATTAATACACTTTTTCTATGCATTTCAAATATCGTAAGTTCATATAAATCATACAGGAACTCAAGAAAGTACAAGATGTAAAATTAGTGATAACGTTTAAAATTCATTTACATAATGCATTTTCCACAAATAATGTGTTCTGTAAATGGAATACCCCTGGTAATGTGGAGAAACTTACGTGTAAGAACAGTTGAGTACTGCTGAACTTCAGAGAGTGAATTGCAGGGAAACTGCAGGTTTTGTGCATGTTGAATAGTCTGCAGGAGTGATACAGGAACTCTTTCAAGTCGTCTCTCCTCACTGAAATGCAAAAGTAGGGGAGCATTCAGTTAAGTTGGGTGCCTTTTGAACACAAGCACACCAACAAGTTTTTAGCCATTAGGTGCTATGAAGGCTCCTGTGGTAGAACATTAACTTTTTTTTTTTTAATGGAATGTTAATATACTTGATAAACCTTAACTGGAATCTGTGATAACATTGGAAAATCATGGTAGGAACCTTCTTTTAAGACATGCTAGTTTCCTATAACTGGAAATTGAGTCATTACATGCAAGATAAATTACTGTGTTTGCCTGTTGCATGTGTTGTTGGGTTTTTCCTTGCTGTGTCTTTTAGTAATGCTGAATATCAGCTCTATGTGTCCAGACAACATTGAAAATATAGTCCTGTAACTACCTGTTAAAATGCAATTTGTTTTAAATTGTAGAGCATAAAAACGGACAGCACTTTGTGATACCCCAGATGGCAGACAGGTAAGTCCCTGATTCCATGGCATGGCTGAAAACAGCAAATAAAACCCCCTCATAATTAAGCTGTGTTTCCTTTCTGAAGCAACTGTTAAGCTTGTTGTTATTCTAACTCTTTAATGTGTGTCTTTGGTGCCTCTATCACTCTTGGAACCTTTTTTTCTATTCCCTTAGAATATGGCCATTTAAACAAAATCACAGAACTGAAGAAGTTGAATGTATTTGTTAAAATGCAGAGGAAAGGTGGGACAATTATATTAAGGGAATATGGGGATTCCTGGGAAAAAGATTTTGTAGGTAATTCTAGGACCAGTTGAGTTCCTAATACAGCATTTTGAAACTAATACTTGCAAGACAGCTGCGTTTTTCTCTGAAAGTATTTATAATTTAGATCACTTGAGTGCGTTTAACTTTTGGTTACTATCAATGAAATAATTTTTGTATAAATCATATCAAGTATTAATCCTAAGTCCCTATTTTTCTTTCATTGCTGTGCAATTGGGAATAAGGCGGCTGTGAGTAAATTACTGTTCTATTTATTGCTTGCAAAATTGCTATGAAAAACTTCTAAAATGATAGAAACTGTGTAATGTTGGGTAAAATGCTTAGTGTTAACATCTGTAGTTCTTTTAGATAAGCTGTGTTTAGCTATTGGATAAAATACTGTATATTTTCAGTGCAGAGTGTTCTGCACAGTAGAGTGTCATTTGCATTGTAGCACAGAAAAGGAAGTTGACATGTAGAGAAAAGGACTTGTGCCACTGAGAGCGCAGAGCCTGCAGTACAACCCTCCTCACCTCTGCCTCATGTCTTCTGCTCTGGTCTTTCTCTTTTTTCCTCCCTTGTCTGGTAACTCTCTGCAATATCAGTTAATCATACAGAGGTTTTATTTGAGCCTTTGCAGCCTTGTAGATGCCCAGGGGAGTCTTTCCCCGCGTGCTATTAGTGTGGACTCACAACGTATCAGCTTCCTGATCTCTGGCTCTGGTGATAAATTCTGTTGAACTGCACAGTTTTCAGCTTGTGCCTCATATTCAAGACTTGAAACCAGTGGAAAAGATGACTTTCTGATGAGTACAGAATCATTTTAAGCGTGGCCATTTGCCAGCCTGATGCTCCCCCACGTCCTGCACAGCCCAATGGAACAAGTCCCATGTGTTTTATGTAGGCTGGAGTTGTGGTCAGAATGATCATATTATTCAGATGCCTCACAGAAAGTGTTTTGTTTCACTACAGCTTGACTGTAGCTTGAGCTACGCAGATGGGGCTATTCGTATTCCAAAGGATCTTTCGGATTCTTTTGTTTTAAGTTGTTTAGAAAAAAGCTTAAGAATATGCTAATTGTGATGTTAGCAATTCTAGTAAAATCAGTGTGTTAAAAACTATGTTAAAATACTGAAAGACTTACGGAGTTTCAAGTAAAAGTGACATTTAATCATTGAATTACCAAAATGTAGGGTCTGTGTTTCAACAAGCTGGTAGATGCTGTAGATGTAATGATCACTTCTTGTTTTCATAGCAGTCTAGATTTATCAGAACTCGCAAAGGCAGCCAAGAAGAAGCTTCAGTCTGTAAGTAAAACTTCTTTGTCTAGATGTGGTGAACTCTGCTCTTCATCTTTCAGGCTGGTTTCAGCTTCTGTTAATTCCTGCATCAGTAAATGTCAACTCCAGCAAGTTAAAAGTCTGGAGAAAAGCATGAAAAATAGGCAGAGCTGGAGGAACAGAGATGATGACAAATCCATGACAGATAGTTTTGTTTGAGGCGGTATCTCAAGATCTGTCTCCCCAGTCCAGAACCTTAATCTTTGTCTTGCTGTCATGTGTTTTATATAAATCTGTACGTTAAATGTTGCTATTTGCCTTTAGCTTTCTGGAAAGCCAGACTAGTGTATTAGTCTCTGCTAATTAGTTGCTAGCAATGCCAGCTCACTATTTTGACTGAAGTGTGGGTGACCACATCCTTGTACAAGTTAGAGTGAGGATGTGTTTTCCCTCTACTTAAAGGTTTTTGTTGTCACACAGTTATCTCTCTTGAATCATCCGCTGTAGAAGCAGAGTTTGAAATGCACAGGCATGTTGTGAGTCCTCACTCAGGCCTCTGCAGTGTCAGTTGGATACCTGGTTCCCACAGTAGGCCTGCTTTATCCTAACACATGAGGTCTTTTTGTGATCAGATAGGAGAGGAAAAATCCATTAACTAGTAAAGGCAAAATGTAGCACAGTGCTGCTGTCAGTATATAGCAGTTGGGTGCTCACATATGTCTGTGTCATGGATTACTTTGCTGTGCAAGCTAAGAACCAGTTATATAGGCTGAAAAGCAAGAGCAGAGTTCTGCCCTTACATTTTCCGTTTATAAAGGTGGTGTTGTATTTTGTTTATGTTCAAGCTCTAACTCTTCTCCTTTACCCTTAGCTAAGCAACCACTTGTTTGAAGAGCTTGCTATGGATGTCTATGATGAAGTTGACAGGAGGGAGACAGATGCAGGTGAATGAGGCTTTCTGGAATGTGTGTAAAATGAATGTGAATTCTTACATATGAGATCCTAGGGCAAGCACGTGTTCTGTTTAAAGCACTGCTCTTGTCAGTAATTGCTCATAATGGTGGTTTCTTTGTCTTGCATTGTCTGAATGTGACATTAGTTGAAAAAATTTTATGGTTTTTACCAAGTAGAGAGCCCTCTGGGGATAAAAAAAGCTTCTCTTTGAATTGGTGGTCTTTGGGTTTGAGATTGTGGCCTTTTATTCTTTGATAAGAAACATTGTCAAATAGTACAGAAAGGTTATTCCCTCTTTTCTCTTCCTTGAGCAGTTTGGCTTGCTACTCAGAACCACAGTACACTTGTGACAGAGACCACAGTGGTCCCTTTTCTTCCCGTAAATCCTGAATATTCCTCAACCAGGAATCAGGTAGGCAACCTTAATACTGTAAAACTACTTATATTCAATAAGCCAGCTATTTGGTGTAATATCGCTTTACTTCATTACTGTAGAAGAGTTGAATCTACTTGTAAAGAGGTTAAAATAGTTTTGTTCTTCCTCTGCCCTGGATTGTGCAGATGGATACTTTAAATCACACTTTTTCCATTAAATGTAATTGCACACTCATCTTCCTGTAAGTGCTGTTGTGTGTTTTACCTGGCAACTCTGCTCTTCATCTAACACATGATGTGCTGTTTTTTTCCCCATTATTCTGTGATTTAGGGAAGGCAGAAGCTGGCTCGATTTAATGCCCATGAGTTTGCTACATTAGTTATAGATATTTTAAGTGATGCCAAACGGAGGCAACAAGGGAATCCTCTCTCTGGTTCAAAAGGTGAGAATGTTTTTGGTTGTCAGCTTATCTGTATGTCAGTGAAGAAAGAGAGACTTTTATAAATAAGAACTAAATCATGTGGCTATTGACATGTGTTAGGCCACCAAAAGAATGCCCAAATACAGAAGATTTGTGTGTAAATGTTGGAATTTGTAGTACAGTTAAATCAGGTGGGATATGTGCAATCCAGGAACATTTTTCTATGATGGTTGGGATTTTTATGATGAGTTGGTAAAACTTTCTATAATAGTCCTGTACAGTTTGAGTGATGATCCTTTTGATAGGCAGCTAGGATAACATCAGTGGTTTAGGTGCTAGCTTTCCTGCCTGCTCTATGCATGCAGGACTTTGCTGTAATTTAGATGCTCTTGAGCTTATTGCCAGTTCACCACCTTCTCCAAACTCACTAGTATATTTTTAAATGATGTATCTTGATCTACAGAAAACGTGGAGCTGATTCTCAAATCAATCAGCAACCAGCATAGTAGTGAGAGTCAGGACAATGACCAGCCTGATTATGACAGCGTTGCTTCAGATGAGGACACAGATCTGGAAACAAATGCCACTAAATCAAACCGGCAGAAGGTAGGTTTGAAACATTTATATGCAGACCAAATGTTATTCATAGAGGTAATCTGCAGTCAGACTTTCCACTTGTGAGGGGATTTAATGTGCACAAATGACCAGAAGAGTACTGTGTGCCACTGTGTGTGTCTGGAGGTAAGATATAGACCTAATTGCACAGATGAAATAATTTGATCTACCAGAACAATCCTGAGCAGTGATTGCATGATGTTTCACAAAGATTTACTGCTTCCTACTGGAGAAATATTTGCATCAGACCAATAGTAACCAAGTGTTTTAAACCATTCCTGAAAATAAGGCAGCATGGTAAAAAAGGGGCAATAAACCTTATAGTACTTGTGTAATCTTCCCTGGTGATGTGCACAGTGGTATTTAGGGATCTGACTTGTATGACTGTCCAGTTTATTTATTGCATTTTCTTAAATCCTTCTGAAACAGCATTGTGTCACTGATATGCTGAGACAAATGGTTTTGTGCATATGTGCTTTTGAGCTGAAATGAATTTGATTGAGATGAAATTTCATTTGTATTGGACTAAAATTATTCTAATGAATAGATCTTATTTATTTGAACTTAATTTGAACTGTGATTCCTATAAAGTAATGAGGTTTAGAGAGCTTTTCACATCCTTGTCCTGTTTTCTTTGGGTAATCTGTTCCTCAGTGGTGTATTTTTCTCTTCCTGCTCGTAGAGCCTGGATTCAGACTTGTCAGATGGACCAGTGACAGCCCAAGAATACATGCAAGTTAAAAATGCACTGGTGGCTTCAGAAGTGAAGATTCAGCAGTTAATGAAAGTGAACATCAACCTGAGCGATGAGCTGAGGATCATGCAGAAAAAGGTAACAGGCCCAACGTACAACCCCTTCATCTCTCAATCTATTTTAAGTTGACAAGAGTAAAACTGAAAATGCAGTAATCCAATATTAGGATCATGAGAACTCATTTTAGATGGAGCTGCTTTGGAATCGGATATGAGACTATAACTGTGTAAGGGCAGTACATGCTTCGAATGTTTTATTGTGGAGATGATGATCATCTGCTTGGTTCATTTTGACATAAGTTTTCCAAGTGACAAGGCAGCTGTTACAAGTCTCATATATTTTTGCTGTCTTGCTTCAAGATAAGCAGTTTTCAACAATGAGAAAGTTGGTGCTAGCATAATCTTACCTGTGCACACATAAATACATAACTAAATGATGTACTTTCTGCTTTTCTGGTAAATATATAGGCTTTTTTCCATTCATAAACCAAGTTGGAATGAAGGGCAATTAAAATCCCAGTGCAATAGAAAATAATCTGAAATGTGGCAGTTTAGAAGCCAAACTTTTTAATCCTAATGGAAACAGATTAAGTTGTTGCTTTGCCAGTGTTCTGGTAAATAGAATGGTGTGAAGGAGAATTTCTGTCTTGCATTCACTCTCCTGTCTGTCATGCTAGCCTAGGAATGCTAGGCTCCCTTGTGTGCTGCAGAAAGTTCCCTCCCAGTAGGGAAGCTTGTTTAAGCTGTGATCCTGCCCAGGTGAACCTGTGCCCAGAGTATGTTCTGCCTTTGTCTTGGGGCAAAGGGGCTGATGCTTTGGAGAGTGATGGGAGCTGTTGAGCTCCTGGCATTTGAGGTTGAGCTAGTTCAGCAGATCAGAATATCCATGTCTGTTAAGTGCCATCCTTCTCTTACAGTTATGTTTAGCCTTTCAGGTCTATTGGGATGGTGAATACTGAGAGGAACTGGGGAGATCTGAGGGTGTTTCCCTTATCTGTTAATGGCTTGTACTGGTTAAGCATTTCTCTGCATCAACTGAATTAACTTTTCACTTCTGTTGAGTTTCTTTAGACAGTTACAGTCTATTTAGGATTAGGGTCTATGAATTAACCAGGCTTTAGTGTATTTATGTGGTGTAGCAGAGAAGAGATGGTGGCTGTGCTGCAGCTGAAGGTGTTTTGAAGGATATTGTAGCCAGGATGTTCTCACCTTGGAGGTGAGTTGCACTGATTCTGTGTCCTAATGGTGTGTGCAAGTGAGGGCTTTAACTCAGTGGTTGGTGGCTCAGGTTGAGGCATCAGTGCAGCTGTGAGACACTGCAGAATGCAAGGAAGGGCTTGGCTTAAAGCTCCTAGGAGCTCTGGTACAACATGGGAATTCTCTGCTGGGCTATTTGTGGCAAGACAACAGTGTATTTGTCCATTCAAGAGTCTCTTTGGGTTTGTTTGATTTCTAATCAAGAGCTTAGGTCATACGAAAAGATCTGTCCACTTTATGTACACATTTGGCTAATGAGATCATCTTTTGCATGGAAATTACTAAGCAAAATGTTAAAGAAGCAAAGCTAAACTTGATGAATGCCCATTCAGAGCAGGTTCTTCCTAAATGAAGATGAAAATAGTTTAATTACTTTAATGGATATTATGTTAGAAAAAGCTATGGGTTTTTTTTCACTGCCTGCTTCTATGTGGTTAAGTTTGGTGTGAGTTTACATTAGCTACTGGCTAAAACTGTGCCAAAAGCACATTTATAATATGTAGATGTCTGGAAGAAGGACACTATAAGGTTGACCTGTTGAATTGCCTCAAAGGCCAAACTTTAAAGGGGTAGCTCAGCTCCTGGCTGATCCTCAAATCTTAAGCCTTGGTGCATCTTACTTACAGAACCACAGAAAGTGGGGAGAAAAACCCTGAACAGAAGTCAACACATTTGATGTAGGGTTCTGGAAGTGCTCAAGGCAGAATAGGACTTTTCTGATAGGAGTAATGCTCTTGAAGGTTCATAGATGCAAAGTAAATGGCAGTAGTAAATGTGCACTTCCCTGTTTGAAAGGCCATCAGCTGTTGGAAATATACTCAGTTATTGGTAGAGAATTGCTGATACTTTTTTTTACCTCTTCATGATGTGTTAATATAGCAAACTTTGAGTAACTCCACTGAAAAAAATCAGAATTATTGCATTTTTGCTATGCATCAAATGCATAATAATAAAAAGCTTTAAAATTATTCCCTGTTGGCTTCTTAGAAAGCAGCAGCTGATCCTTGATTTCCATAAGCTAAACTCTCCTCTTGCTTTGCAGAGCAAGCTTCAATCTCCTTCGCGCTGCCTCTGGTGTCTGTGCTGTAGTTCTGGCATTGTCAGATTTCATGGGCCTCCTGTTAAAGTCTTCTTTTAAATTCTTGTATCAACTGCTGAAATGGAGCCCTTTGCTTGAAAACCTGTGTTGTTGGCAGTGCTTCTCCCCACAACCTCATTCTAGCACATTCCACGTGCCAGTACAGCCAGGCTGGAAGAAACCGTGGATTTAACTACAACAGCTGATTTTCCTGTTGAATTTAGCTTGCATCCCAGCAAAAAGTGCTGGAAATCCGCACAGAAGTATTTCCTGATCTGGAACATAAATGTTTCTATGCAAGTCAAGTAGATTTTGAACAAAGAAATTAACCCCCAGCTACTAGTAATGGGATTTACTAGTAAAGCTGATGAGTGTGTATGTCTGGTCAGTTTGCTTTTGACACTTGCTATTAGAAAAACAAAGTCCCACTGCTAAACATTTCTTTCAGCTTCAAACGCTACAGAGTGAAAATACCAACCTCAGAAGACAGGCCACAACCAATATATATCAGGTCCAAAGTGGTTCTGAGTACACAGACCCTACCAACAATTCTTCTTTAAAGCGGCGACCATCTGCACGTGGTAGCAGACCCATGTCCATGTATGAGACTGGATCAGGTCAGAAACCCTACCTCCCCATGGGAGAGGTTCCATACCCAGAAGAAAGCATAACACGACTGCAGCCTTTCCCTCCACATGTAAGTAAAACTGCTGATGCTTCTGCATTTCTTCTCATGTTCAGCTTTTCTGTCTATTCCAGCCTTGCCTGTGTACCAGAGGTGCTCATCTGTCTGCTTCAGGGTGAATTTGAACTGTTGTTAATGTTTGAATTTGAAAGGATATTTCATGTTTGCTGTATTAACATGTCTGCAGGAGCTTGAGGGTTGAAAAGGAAAAGCTATAACAATCCTGGAATATGTAAACTGGAGCTTCTGCTCAGCTCTTTCTTTTAACCACAATTTGTATGCCAAATATCAATGTGTAGCTGTTTGAAAACCAGGATGGGAGGGTGGGGGGGAAATAGTATTCCAGGAAGGCAGGTAAAGTTCATGCCTTCTTTCTTGAGATATATAGGCATGTGCCCATTTGTGGAACTTCAGAACCACCTTCCAAACATCAAATTAAGCTAAATTTTCACTAGGCCACTAATTCCTTATTCTCAGTTTGGAACTGGAGGCTGAAGATTGTTTCAATCTATTAGGTGAATTCTCCTGGTTTAGTATTCTCCTGTACAATGTGCTAATAGCAGAGGGGGAGTTCTGTATTAGAACTGTATTTAGTTCTGTATTAGCAAACCCCTGTGGGTTTGCACTGATGTGTTGGTCGCACTCTGGATAAGTGACACATCACACACGAGTGCTTATTAAAGTTCATTTGTGCTGCATCTTTTTAGACTGCCCTGGGGGTGGGAATGTGGGACAGGGGGTTTTAGGCACATATTTAACATTTGTGGATCTGTTTCAGTACATTTCCCTATTGGAAACACTGTCTTCCAGTTCAACAATTGAGCCCTTTAAAAACGTATTTGGAAGTTAGGTTTTTGCCTGGCATAAAGGAGGGCAAATGTTCCATGCATGTTCCAAAGGAGACAGTTGAGTGCACCAGGAAATCAGTGCAGGAATCTGTATGCTGGGTTTTCCCCACCCTCAGTTAAGTTAATAAGAACTTTAAGCTATGAAATCTGGATCATTTGCAATTCTATTGGTGTGTTGAGGTGCAGGCAGCTCTGGCAGAAGCAGTGTCACAACTCTTTTGTATGTGGTGATGCTTGCAAGGCGTGGCAGCACTTTGTTAGGGGTCCTTCGGTCATTTGATCTGAGGTGTGGGTAGAAGCAGCAGTTCTGCAGCATTGACTGGTTCTGTGGAGTTAGTTAATTCTGTATTAAGGTGAATGTGTATTATTCTCTGTGGAATTCAGCACCTCTGGAATATCAATGTTAGAATTAACATGAAGTCAATTGTGTTTTGAAAGAACTAAATCCATTCAGGCTTAGCCAGATTCTGAAAATCATTCTTGCTTTGTCATCACCATGGTTTTAAGAATGTTCCTTGATTTGAGTTAAGAATTTGTGTTTTGTTTTGGTTTTCCCGAGTTATTTTCTCTTTCCCATTTTTAGATCGGGAGGAGTGCGTTTGTGACCTCCTCTTCATCTCTACCTTCCTTCCCCTCCACGCTTTCCTGGTCAAGGGATGAAAGCACACGAAGGGTTAAGTACCTTCCCGATTGGTCCTTTTCCTGGAGGAGGTGGCCATCTCCCCAGAGCCATTCTGCCTCTGTCTTTTCCACTTTTATGCCTACTGCTTGCATGGAGCAGTGTTGCATCCCTCTCTTCTGCCACACGCTGTGGATACTTGCCTCTCTCTAACTTCAGCAGCTTTTAACATCATGCACAGTTACTCCAGATCACTTCTTCAGCTGCATAACACTGAAAACAGCCAGAAGAGAACTTGATTGCTGTTTGGAAAGTAATTTGGCAGATGCTCACTGCTGTTTCATAAGCCAATGTGTAACTCTTCCTCCTGACTAAACGCACTGCATGCGGCCTCTGAAGCTCGCTGGGCCCTGCCTTTAAATCTGCTTTCTCTGGGGACTGCCAGTTTGCATCAGTCCAGACTGGTCCTTATTGACTGTTGATCTTACAGATGTTCATTAGTTTGTTTGAAGTGGGTTCCTTAAACCTCCAAACAGCCGTTTCTGTTGCCCACTGAGACACTGTGGGGTCAGTGAGCCTTATGCTGCCCTTCACAGATGAAAGACTGAGTGGGTACAGGAACTGATTTTAGCAAGAGTCCTTTAGGGCAGATTAAAGACACAGAGTATGTAGAAGTATATATTGGTGTTCCTTTGAATCTAAAGACCTTTGTTCTTAGGGGGTTTGCTAGCTGTAGTACTGATCCTAAGAATAAAATTGCAGTGTCACCAAGAAGTGTTAAAAGCATCCTGTAAGCTAATGTTATTCCAAAGACATTGCCTTTGCTGAGGCCTCATATGAGCTGTTAGTTGAGTGAAGAAGCCTCATCCAGCTTTTAAACTGTTCTTTTTTTTGCAGTGGAATGCTTAAATCTAGTCTTAGTCAGATTAATCTGCTAGAAATGCCCCCTTGCAGAAGGACACGTTTAGCAAGGCCCGCGGTTTGATAAGCTAGTCTGTCCATCACAGCTTCTTTTCAGGCTGTTTCATTTGAGATCCTTGAACTAATTGCAAGTCACACATTCAAAAGAAAGGGAAAGCACTTTGCATTTGCAGCTCTAGAGTAACATCTTTGGTTGAGAAGGGGCTGTGACTGAAGTGCCAGACCCCGAGCAGGTACAGCTTAACATGTCACATGCTGAAGACGAACAGCCCATGATCTTATGCTGCTGTTTGGCCTGAGCTTGCACTGCTTGCCAAAAGTACCTTCACCATCAGGATGGGCTGAACACATTTCAAGGTCTCTCTGGTAAACCTCTCTGACTTTGAAGCAAATATAAATACAAGGTCTTTTGGGGCTGGTTTTACTTGTTTGTGTCTCATTTCTTAGAAAATAACGAGTAGCTTATACCTGTTTTGTTGTTTCATGTGTTCAAGACGTAGGCTTTGCTTAGTTCTGTATTAAAAGACTTTCCAAGAGTAAACTTGAGGGAGGTGTTTGCATTTCTTTGTGAGACTTACCTGGATTTGAAAAGAGCCTTCAAGAAAAGTTCTCTTTTTGCTCTGCTTTTTCTGCGTGGTTGCGATGAGGAAATCGGCACTGTCTCCTCCTGTTTCTTGGGCAAGTGTTGCAGTCTCCCGTCAGATTTTACTGCATCATCCTAAACTTCTCAAAAACCAAGCCTGTGGGTTTAGATGTTGAACGTTCCCACATTGGCCCCTTCCTGCCAGGACACAGACCCTGCTTGTTAAATTCCTGTGTCCCATTTTGTTTTGACTGTTCAGCATTTGGACATCTCAGTTGAGAAAGCAGCAGATTTGCAAGTAGGGCTGGATGATGAAACTTCCAAGGGATATCCTGCTTGGTCAGGTACAAGTCTGGGTTTGGCTGCAGCTGGGAATAGGACCGGGTGGTACCAGAAACTGATTCCATAGTTCTTGTAATTCATTGCTGTCAGTTGTGTTTCTGCGTAGAGCTTTGCCACTGCTCATGTTGTTCTCTGGGAGAAGGGAAAGGTCAGATTTGACACATAATAGTTCTTTATCTTCAAAATATGTCACTTTACAGTTGATCTCCACTAGCTTAAGAGGTGAGAGTTCAAGGAAGTGTTTGTTCTTTCCTTCTATGCAGAGTAGCTTTAAAATGGATGGGAAGTGGGAAAGTGTTCACACTTCAGGTGCTTCAGAGTTAAGAACTGCTGGTTTCAATATTGGATGAGTGCTTAACACAAGTACTGGATCTTAGCCAATGAGAACCAATTCCTGGTCACATTTTTGGCCTGTCCTAGAGGTAGAAGTATTATTTCCTAAGTGTCTGGATGAGGCATGCAAATGGCTGTTTGTTGGACACTTGAGATTCCCTCACCTTGATGTCAGAGTTTCTGTCAAGCTCCAAGGCTGGTTCTTCAGTGGGGATTGTGGAGGACCCTGTTACTGAGCAGTGTGTGTGACCAAGGCAGGAGCTGATACAGAGGCTGCTCGTGTGTGGAGTGAGACAGATGTGGTGTACTGGAAATGCTCAAGCTGTAGTAGGCACTTCTGATGAGCTTTGCAGTTTTTAAGACAAGAGTAGATGGATGTGTGTTGATGCTGGGGCCTGGCTGAGGGATAGGGATGTGCCAAGCTGCCTCCAATATGCAGTGGGCCTCAACTCTCCCTGTTTTGGTCTTGCACCCCAATTTCAGCCTCCAATTTGCAGTGGATCTTGGCATTCCCAGGCACATGGGCTATAGCAGGGTCATGGAGCTGGTACAGCTTGGGGCTTATCTTTTTTAACCAAGCACCAAACCAAGTCTGTATTCACTGCAGGCCTCCAAGCTGGAAAAGCAGAGCAGCATGTCCGAGGGTGACTACGACAACCCCACCACCCCCCTGGAGCTGGAGGAGACAGGGTAGGTGCCACGGTGCAGAGCTGATGCTGCGGTGATGCGGTGCTATTGGCATAGCCCCACGCTGCCTTGACACCAGGGCTGACCTCTGCCTGGTCCTTTGCAGGTCGGGCAGGAAGGGCCGGCAGAGGAGCATCATCTGGCAGGGGGAGGGATCCATCCCTGAAGACACAGACACTGCTCCCAGCTCCAGTTTGCCCAGTACGGAAGACGTGATTCGGAAAACTGAGCAGATCACTAAGAACATCCAGGAGCTGCTGCGGGCGGCGCAGGAGAACAAGCATGACAGGTAGGGTGTGAGCGAGACAAAGCTCTGGAGTTCAAGGGAAAACCAAGTCCATTCTTCGGCGTTCTGGGAAGGATGGTCGCCACACCCCATGCAAACACTGGAGATGCAGAATTCACCCCTACAACACATGCAGGCCACAGAGTGAGCAAGGATGGGTGACCGGCAGTGAGAACCCATGATCCCACCCAAAATGTCAGTGCTGCTGTGTGCAGGTGGGTTCTGCCAGCAGTGCTGCCTGCCCATCCTGCCCGCAGCTGGTGGGTGCTGGTGAGCACAGCACTTGGGAGGTCCTGCTGTGAAATGGCAGTTTAGATATAAATCAAATGTGTTGGAGAGAACTCGGAGCTTCAGACCTGTGTCCTTAGGGAAGGACACGCACAGAAGCATGACAGCAGCACTGGGTCTTGTGTCAGGGAAAAATCATGAAGTCAGGGAGATTTTGGCTTTGCTACTGAAAGATTAGTATGGTTAACACACCAGGAGAGGGTAGTTCGAGCTGTGGGGTTTAGGCTCAGAGCTAGGTCAGCAGGACTCTGTTGGATGGCACATGGCACCAGCTCCCTCAGGAAGCTTTGGCCTAGCTGAGCAATTCGTTTTCCAGATAATGGGGAGCGAGTAAAAGTGATGCTGCCCTTGACCTTGTCAGGGGCTGTTCCTGCCTTGCTCTGCTAGAAGGCTGTAAATAGGAGTTAGGTCTTCCTGGATCTGGAGCAGCTTTAGGCTCTGAGAACCAGGAGGCAGCTCTGGTGTTCTGTGCCCGTCCCAGGTTCTGTGCCCATCTTTGCCCATGGGAAGTGGCTGGCAGCTCACGCCTGGCTGGGAGGTGCAGCGGGGCCACTTCTGCTCCGTGTTTTTCCCTTCTTGTTCTTTTCTATTTTTGGAATCCTCTCCTCACGCTGGATGGCGAATCCTGGCGTGTTTGTGCTGAGCTCCGTGCCCTTGGCTGTAACCTTTTCCGCTGCAGTCCCTTGTTGCTTGTTTCTCTCAGAGGAGCAACAGTGAGAGGGGTTTTAATTGAGTTTGGGGTTCATGGATATCCCAGTTTACAGGATTGGAATTCTGGGTTGGTTTTTTTGTCCAAAGTCATTGAAACAACATTTTTACTGTTAAATTAAAGAAACTTTTAGCGACCTGTTTCCCTCCTGTACCTCACCTATGGAGCGGGCTGTTTGCCAGCACCAAAATGAGTGTAATCCTGCAAAACATCAGCTGTGAAGCTGCTGTTCTGTGTGCTCCTGTCCCCTGGCATTGTCTCAGAGGGCTGAGGACATGCAGGACATGGAGCAGGCTTGTTCTGCCATCCTCTCCTTGCAAAGGGGATTGCCTCCTGATCAAAGTGAGATCCATAGGGATGCAGCAGTGCATATTCCAAGCTAGTACTGGAAACACTGTAGATAAAAATCACACACTGAAGAGATTATCAGAGAGTAATAAAGTGATGCAAGACTATCACCTGTTAATGAAACAATTTCCTTCCTTTCCTCCCTGTTTTCCTCTCTATTCCCTCCACTGGCTCAAGCAGACCACTCAAGCGTGCGTGGACTGTGCGCAGCCTCAGGCACAGCCTTGGCTGTGCTGGGAGAGCTCCCCTGAACGTCCAGCAGCCCCATCCTGCCTCCTGGTGCTCCGGCCTCTGCCCCTGCCTCCCAGGCACAGTGTCCTTTCTCTTGCTCTCTGCTGCCTCTTTCCCTCACGCACCAGCTGCACAGGGGTCATTGAAGGCCATGCATGAAGTGTTTTGGATGATAGTGGTCACCTCTGGGGTCCCCAACACAAGAGGGACGTGGAGCTCCTGGAGTGAGTCCAGAGGGGGCCATGGAGATGCTGCGAGGGCTGGAGCAGCTCTGCTCTGGAGCCAGGCTGAGACAGCTGGGCTGGGGCAGCCTGGGGAAGAGAAGGCTCCTTAAGGGGAGACCTTAGAGCAGCTCCAGTGCCTAAAGGGGCTGCAGGAAACCTGGAGAGGGGGTTTGGACACCTCCAAATGTGTGTAAACTCCACAAATGTGTCAGCTTATTTCCTGAGCTTACAGGGGGTGTTTAGACTGTCTAAAGCCAATCCTCAGACACACCACCAGCTCTGCAGCTGACCTGGAGAACATGCTATGAAATACCTGTTGTTAATCTTGGTCTCTCTCCTTTGTGTTGTGACTGGGGCTTTCTTTGCCCAATTAGCAAACGGTTTAATCACCAAACTAGCTTTTGTATTAGGTGTGGTGCTGGGCAGTGCTTGCAGGGAGCAAACTGATCATTAACCCAAGAGCAGAACGGGAATTCCAGTGAACTTGGAAGACTTCTCTCTGCTTTTAGTTTATTTGGAAGAACTCGTAATTTGGGACATATGGAAATAGTCCTTTTGACAGCAGTTTTCCTGCATTGCCAGAATGACCCCGGTGTGTTGCTTCTTTCTCAGTGCATTTGCAAGTAACCCGTTTTGGTATCCTTGGTGTTGCAGGATGAAGCACAAATAATGACTGGGGGGTGCTGGTTTGGTTTTGGGGTTTTCTGTGCTTGAAAGGGTAATAATCTACCATAATCTACAGATGCTGAATATTCTTGAATGCTGTTGCTTTGGGATTTTTTGTGATGCTCTTGCTTGAGAGTGGACGATGTTAACAAACTTAATGCTATGACTGAGTCTTTGAAGCATAAAAATGAGTCTTCTGAAATGAGGTTTTTGACAGGCCACCCTAACACAGCATCTTGTGGTGAAGATGTAAGACCCGTTTTGAACAGAGATGGCTCAGAGGGGCTCAGAACTGATGGCTTTTGAATAGTTTTTGAGTATGAAGTGGGGTTTTTAAGGCTTCTACTTTAAGTTACGGATGGAAAAGAAGAGCAGGAAAACCCCATTGCTTCAGAGGGGTAGCCAAGACAGTTCTGTACACACCAACCTTTGGCTGTCAAATTATGTGTAAGAGTTTGGATGGCCAAAATTCAACTCTGAAACTAAAATCAATTGTAACACCTTTGGGGTTTTGATTTTCTTCCAAGATTACTGGATAATTTCAGCTCTTGGATCCTTAGCAGTTTAAAAGCTTTTCTTTCAGTTCTTTGGTTTTGCAGTCGCTTGCCTTATGGAGGAATGCTCTTTCAAAACAAATTGGTAGGGATTTCCCTGAGGTGGCAGCAAGTTAAACTCGGGTCCCACATACAGAGTGATTTGGGGTTTTTAATGTCCTGTTGATCATCTGCACTGAGGAAAACAAGTTGCTTTTTCCCCCCAGACCTCTGTATCACCAGATTTGTGTAAATGTTTTCAAGCTGCAGAATCTTACTTCACTTTGTGCCTGGCTGATGAGGACGGGTTTGCTTGGCCATGCTCTCCCACACCTCACAATAGAACATCCTTGTGCATGTGCTAAACAGAAGGAGCTGAGCAGTTTCCTGGGTGATGTGGATGGCTGGGCAGGGGGATGTTAGGAAACCATTTGATGCATTAACGTGCGGTTAATGTTCATGGGCACAATCCCGTAATTGCAAACAAAGTGAGACCTTGTCTGAGAACATTTGGTATAATGGCTGTGAACAGTCATTCCTTCAAACAGACTTTGATCAAAGAATAATGAAAACTTAAGAAACAATTCCATACCACTGATTAAGTTCTTGCTTTTCTCTGAAGATGTGGTACTCTACACAAGTGTGTGCTGAAGTGTGCAGGGCAATGCTGAGGGCGCACCAAGAGTCACCGTGCTGTGTGCTGCACTAGCTGCTTCCATCGCTCTCACTGCAGCCTGCAGAGATACTTGCAGAATACATATTAGAATATATATATTTTGTTATTCAGTTTTTAGAATAATAGCCACTGAGCAGTGGGATTGAGGAGGAAAGGGGAGTCTTTACGTGATGAGTAACACAATCCATCTTTTTGCAGCTATATACCGTGCTCCGAGAGGATACATGTGGCAGTAACGGAAATGGCAGCCTTGTTCCCAAAAGTAAGTGCCGTCCAGCACTGATTCTGTGATTCACAGCAAATTGAGGGAGTGAAATCTCCATGACTTAAATTTTGTAAAGTCTTACCTGGCCCTAAAGCTGCAGGGAAGATCTAGCACTGCTGAGCTGGGTGTCCTGTACGCTCTGTGCCCCGGCGTCAGCCAGGAAGTGGGCTGGGTAGCCGTAAACAGGCACTAGAGTGAGTAACTTCCTAAATGAGAGCATGAAGCAGTATTCCGTGTGTGCTGCCTGGCAGCAGTTTGAAATACCCCTGAGATGAGAGAGGAGAAATTCCACAAACTTGTTTCATCCACCCCTATTCCATGTCTGTGCTACAGCGATGGCTTGTAGCATCTCCTACAGTGTGGAGCCTGTCCCATGTTACAGATCACTTGTGAACCACTACCAGCTAATTAAAGCAATCCTGAAAGGATTTTTGGTGTTCTTTCTAGTTCAGCTTCTACTTTCCTTTCCCAGAAACCCAAATCCGAGCTGGTCAGGACTTCCTTGCGCCTGCTGACATCTAGTGCCTACAGACTCCAATCCGAGTGCAAAAAGACGCTTCCCGTGGAGATGTGCCCCGGCACCGACATCCAGCTGGTCACGCAGCAGGTCATCCAGTGCGCCTACGACATCGCCAAGGCAGCCAAGCAGCTGGTCACCATCACAACCAAAGAGAACAACAACTGAGTCACACTTGGCTTTTTAGTCCTGTTTTGTAAAGGTTGGATTGCAAACATAGGTGTGGAACTGCTCGGATTTTTATGAGGAAGAACTAATGGGGCAAGAAACTTCCTTTTTTTATTTTAAGAAACGCTCAGTATTATTTTTGCATGTTTTCTAACGATTTCATGATTAATTTAACCCACTGCCTTATTTTGTGCCTGTGTTGCCAGTTTAGTTACAGGTAATAGCATGTTGCAAATAGCTGTCGAGCCAATGCAGCGTACCAGCGTTGTCTCAAGCTCTCGCTAGATGTTTCCTTGGGGGCCACGTTCTGCTTTCAGATAGCACTTTGCAAAACTCCCACTGGAGTCACCACATGCACCAGCAGGCCACATCCTGCCACCGGGGCTCTCCATCCTGGAGCTGCACATGTCCTGATGGTGCTGACTGAGAACCCTGCAGTGAAAGAGGCTCTGAAGGCTCCAGGACTGTAACCGGCTGCCGTCCCAATGGAGGAGTATGAGCCGAGTAGTATCTGTTCCCATATCAACTGTTGTGCAATAATACGTTCTTAGTCTGCTAAAACAAGGAGTAGTTGTGGGCATCCAAGCTTATGACATGTAACTATACGAGGTCTTTGTCACTTTATCTGTTTTTTGGAAGGAATTTGAAACTTAGTAGTTCTTTCTTTTAGTTGTCACTATGCCGTTAATATATATGTTTGATGTTACTTTAGGGCATTAGTGGTTAAAATATTATCCTTTGTTTCTGATTTAATAATTGATTCTTCAGTTTCCCACAGTTTTACTGTCAGCTTCAAGCACCCTCTGGTTGGCAGCAGCATCTCTCAGTGACTCAAGATGCATTTTCACTAAAGATCGCTGTACTCACTGAAAAAGAAAGGAAGTTAGAAGAGTGCCAGTGCAAAGCAGCTCTATCTGCCGTAGCGCAGAACTTCTGTACCTCAGCATAGCCAAATGTGAAAAGAGCTCTTCTATCCAGTAAGTTTTATGCAAATCTTTTAATATTTTATAGAGCTATGTATGGAGTGACCCGGGTGGGCTGCGTGCTGGAAAGGCAGTGGGGTCACAGATGTCACTGTGTGTTTTGGGGGTTTCATTCATCACAGTTCACAAAGCTTCCAAAATGTGTCAGTCCATAATTTCAACAATTAAAGAGGTTTTGGGGGAGTCTAAATTCCATGAACGGGGGAGATATCAGTGATCTTTCCCTCTGCTGTGTCCCATTTGGAACTGTCACAGTTGTCACTGCCAAGGAGCTGAGGTGGCAGCGGGGTTGGGGAACTGTGAAGGTTCAGAGCTTTCACAGACCTCTTTGGGTCAGAAATGCTGTTCCAGAGCCAGGCCGCAGCACAGGGTCTACCCAAACCATGCACCCCTACAGGCCTTCTGGTGAGAAACAAGTTCAGAGGTTGGTTCCTTCTCAAGTCGAGTATGTTTGTATTTTATCTGAACACTCGCTGCCACAACACTGTTGCAGTTAGCTCCCTTCTTAAAGCAGTGCAAGGTGGAGGGAGGGAAGAGTCAATGACAACCCAGTAAATTCATCTTCTTCAGTGTGGGGTTTTTCACTTCCTTTCTGCACTTCTGAATTCCAGAAGTGTCTTTGACCTCCCAGGAATGGGATTAGACCCACAAAATGTATTTGTAAAACCTGCTTCAGAATTATGCTACTGGCAGTTAAATACAGGGATCATCTTGTAGGAGCTTTTCCTTAACTTGGCACCATTGCCAGGCAGGAGGTGGTTCTTGAAGCCTCTCAGGCCACTGCTGTGTGCTTTTAAGATATCTTGCCTGATTTCCAGGCCAGGGAAACATTGAGTTATGTTGTAATCTATCAGCTGTTTGCTTCTATACCAAACCAAACGGACGCTCTGAGAGCTGCAAGCCCTTGTTCCTGCTATGCCAGCTCCAGGTTTCTTAAACCCAAGCATTTAGCTCTACCTTTAGCTATAAAATCATGGTCAACCCGTAACTGATTTCCTGTTCTGTCACCTAAACACCATTTCTGGCCACTTCCCTGCCTCCGAACAAACCTTTGTTCCAGGTGGGTCATGGTCACACAGCACTGGGCCTCCGATTTAGAACACCTCAAATAACAAAGGTGGTTGTGTCTTTTATGACTAGATCTCCCCTTTTTCCCCGTCTAACCAAAATCTGCTCTTTCTTTACAAAATGCTGCATAGGAAAGTAAAGAATTTATTTGCCTTTTTTCCAAAACTTGTATTTATCAGTGTCATTCTGTCTGTACAATATTTTGACTTAACCTTTTGTTTACAGTATTAGTATAAAATGTTAAAACCCTTTCAGTGTGCAGAATTCTTTGGGGTTATTTGACTGATGGCTCTGTACAGAGAAGATCTTGGAAAAGGTGTCTCCAGCAGAGTCACGCCTGCAGTGCTGTGATGATGCCTGTCTGTGGCAGGGCCCTCTACAGCTTTTCATGCACTGGGCAGGACCTGACCCCAGGCCACACCAGCTGAAGGACCAATTTCAAGCACAGTCACCAAATATAAAAGGAAGGAATCAAGTGCGGTAATCAATTAAACCCCCTCCTACTGTTACAGGAGTTGGCTCACGTAAAGAAACAAACAGTTTGTTCAGGTTGAAGTTATTCATTCTTTGTGAAACAAGTGAAAACCAAATTATAATGGAGTCCTTGGTGCCATCTGGAGAGGAACATGTCAAGGATTACAGCTTCAGCACTGGTTATGTTGCTGATCTGCAGCACACATTATGAACTGACTCCAAACACAGTGATGGGCAGTTCCTATCCTATGGGAAGGCTGGATCCTTTCACTCTTCAGATTCAAAGGGCCTCCTTATTTGCTGTGTTGCCCAAGAGTAGCACCTGCTACAACACATCATCACAGCTCCTGAAGCAGTTCAGTCCTCTGAGGATGCTCACACCTCCACCTTCTCAAAGCCAGTAGAAATTGGCTCTTTAGCAAGGCCACAGCTAAATTGCTTCAGAAATCCACTGAGTTGAGTCTCAGTGTCACTGTAGGCTATTCCAAAGCCACCACAGTTCCAGGAGCTGCTTGATTCTTCCAGGTTTTCTTTCTGTAGTCTGCAGGCACATTTAGTGCCTGTTCCTCAGGTGCGAAGGACAAGAATCCTCAGGTCCACGCTGTTTTGGGGTAACTGCAGAGCTAATGGGGTCAAAACAAAGACAGTAACTACCTGATGGGCTCTAGAATTAACATTCTGCACACGTCAAAGGGAGGAGACTGGTGTTAGAAATAGTACCAGGGAAGGAACAAGCCCAGTGCTCTGGTGTGGTGCCATTTGATAACTAAGGGGCAGTGAGGATTGTGACTGTCTATCACCTGTGTGTCAGGGCTGTCCCACAGCTCTGCTACCTACCCTGGGGCGATAGCCCTGCTCTGCCATGCGCTTGGCCTCCTGCTGCACCAGCTCCTGGCAGCGCTGCTGGGCTGATGTCTCCTCCTCTTCCTCCTCCCTCTGGCGCTGCCGCTCCTCCTGCTCTTGCAAGTGCTGTTCTGTCAGCTGGGCACAGAGAAAACAGGGTGGTTTCAGCGAGACCAGACATAGCCTGGGCCCCTTCAGCAACTGGAGTGTTTCTGGGGCACACATGGTACCTGTGCCTCCAGCTCCCGCCTCCGTGCTGCCTTCAGTTCCTCCTCCTGCTCCTTCTCTCGACGAGTCAGCTCTTTGGCCTCTTCAAGTTCTTTAATCAGTTGCTCTCTATACCTTATGGACTCTCCTTGGGCTCGTCTGTTTAACTCCATCTTCTCCTGGATCTGGCGCTGTCTGACTGCGAGGACCTTTGTGAAATGAGGATTAAGGGAGGTCAGTGAAGAAAAAGACAGCTGTAGAAGCAGAACTGGGGAAATCTCAGGCAGATGGTTAGCTGTTCTGAGAAAATGAGTCAGACAAGCACAAAAACTCTGCCCTGGGTGGTGATGGCTGAGGCCTGCTGGAGGGTGGAGGGTTATAGCTGGAACCAGGAGAGACCTCAAAAAAGATCCTCACCTCATTCATCAGGCGATCTCTGGCTGCCTTCTCTCTTTGCCATTCTTCTTCCCTCTTCTCCCACATCTTTCTAGCTTCTTCTCTAAAACAGAGAGAAAGAATTATCTCTGAGGTTGTTACCTACAGTAAAGAAAACCCCTATGTACTCCATGGACATAGACAAGCTACCCCATGCTTTAGAGGTACAGCAAATACTGGCCTGCAGCAGGAGTTCCTGGACACCCAGGTGTGCCCTGGGCACAGGAGGCCTTTGGGAGAAAGGCTGCCTCTTAACAGGGATGTTACTTCGCATGGAGGACAGGAAGTTAAGGGCATTGCTGTCAAAGCTGGGGCAGTTACAGCTGAAGCTCTTACAAGCCTTCCCTCCACAACAAAACCTTCAACTAAAACTTGATGGCAGTGCACACTGTCCTGTCAGCAGAGGGGATGCTCTCTGCACTGGTTAAGCCACTCAGCACAGGATCTCTTCAGATGACATTCAGAGGTGGGGAGACTCACCTGAAAATAGCCTGCAGCTCTGCTTCCCTCTCCTTTTCTAACTGGAGCTGCTCCTCAATGACACGTTTCATCCAGGCAGCATCTGCCACAGCCCGTTCCCGTCGTGCTGACTGGCGGCACTGCTCCTCATCTTCTTTCTCGAGGAGGGCTGATAGGATTTGCCTGTCTAGCTCCTTGAGGAAAAACCACAGGATTATCAGCTATGCCGCAGGCTTCCAGCCTGGGTGCAGAGCTACCCTCTACAGTTATTGGTGTTGACACTCAGTCTGCTGGCTTCCCTGTGATCCTTTTGCTCCAGTTCCTCCTCACGAGCTGGAAGGAGCTTCCTAACTAACTACCTGTGAGCATCAGAGGCAAACACATGAATGGAACACAAAGAATGAGTTTTTCAGCACACTCTATCTGTAAAGCATAAATCAAGAGGTCCTTTCTCTTACCAGCTCCTCTTGTATCTGCTGAGCTCGTCTCTGTAACTGGGCGTTGCACTGATGCCTCAAAAAGCGACTGAAAGAGGAAAACAGCATTCAATGTGACTCTAAAGCTTGATGTTTTATACACCAGCACTTAGGAAGGTGCTTCTGTGGTAACGTAACTTACAGCCAACAGAGGTAACTGCTACTGCTAACATGAACAAAAAGTAGTAATTGCACCAATGAATTTGCCCTTCTTACCCAAGCTCTCTCTTCTTCCTGCGCTCTTCCATTTGTTTCCTTCCTTCTTCCAAGCTCTCCAGCTCCCACTGCTGCCTTAATAAATTCTCTTGTTCCTTTTTCAGCTTTGTTGTCTAAAAGGGTTAAAAAACAACCAAGAAAAGAGTACATCAGAGAGCTCGGACAGCCCAGAGAGAGTGTTCATAACGAGTTCGCACCCTGTTCTGCTCCTTCGCAGCAGTCAAAATCCTCACTGCAGGAACTATTCCACATCAATTTCATTTGTGGCTCAGTGGCTCACCTGAGGAGGAATTAAGTCTTACCTCTCTCTCCTGGAGCTTCAGTTCTTCTATTTGTTGCAGCAACATCTCCGCTTGCTTCTTCTCCTCCTGCCGCCGCTTCTCTTCCTCCTGTCTCATTCTTTCCAGCGCTTCCCTTCGTGCAGTTTCATACTTGTTTTCATAACGCTTTTTCTCTTCAAGCTCAGTTGCTTCTCTCTTTCCAAGCCAAAAGAAAACATGGCATTAGGCTAAAGTAAAGAAACAGCCTCTGGCTCAGGAAATCCACAGAGCAAATCCTTCAAGTGTGTTGTACTGGGAAAATATGGAACTAAATACGCTAGGAATGAGCACAGACACAAAGCAGAACTGTCTGCTGACGAAAAGGCTTGTCAGTCTGTACACATCCTTTGCAGGACCCTGCATGGGCCTGATGCCAAGCACAGGTGGTCTCACAAATACACTCAATTTTTCCTTTTACAACCTAGATTATTGTTGTATTTAACTCTGAAATCTGCATTTGAAGACCTCTATGATTCCTTCACATCAAAACCACTGTATTCCCAGATCTAGTGTGTGCACATTCAACTACTGTACTCTTGCAGCTTTGCCCTCACTGTCAATGAAAGGAGCACTGCACTGAATCCTGCAACAGAGCACTCAGCAGGTACCACTGAATTGCCTAGGAGATGGATGGCGTGTACTCATTAGACTGAACGATGGCTCTTCATTAAAAGCATCTTTCCTGGCAGCAGCTCCTGTTCTGCGGCACAGTAACTCCCCATCACTAACGGGACAAGTGTGGTGACCTCAGTCACGATTTGGGTCAGCACTGGTGTGAGAAAACAAACAAGCAGCCAAGTCCTGTCCCTTCCACAGGCGAGCCATGTCCCTACAGGAAGGCATGCTGTGTGCCAGGGGGTCAGAAGGCACATGGTGTCACACCTCCACACGCTCACCATTTTGGGAGCCCACCCTTGTGACCAGTAACACCAGGGCTCTCCCCCTGCCTACCTTGGATTTCTGCTGCACCTGATCCCCCCAGGCCTCTATCACCTGTTTCTTGTGCAGGTCTGACTCCACCTGGGAAAACAGCACATGTAGCATCACCATTAGTGCCAGGGGCTGTCCTGGGATCACCACCGGGACCGGCCCAGCTCTTGGGGCCATACGATGACCCCCAAGTTAAAAACTGATTTAATGACTCCAAGGCAGCGGGGACTGAAAAGAAACCAGCATCACCTCCCGGAGCTCCGCATTGTTCTCCTTCCAGTGCTCGTACGGCAGCTGCTCTGCGACCTAGGAACGGGAGAGTTGGCTCGTGTAAGGACACCGGAGGGTACCAAACCGTCCCAGAGCAGCCCCCCCGCCGGTACCGCCGAGGAGCGAGCCGCGCTCACCTTCCGCCGCCGCGCCCCGGCGCGCTCCGCCCCGCGGCCCCTCCGCAGCTCCGCCGCCAGCGCCTCCCGCTCCTGGCCCAGCAGCCGCCTCAGCCGCTCCCGCCGCTGCTCCAGCCGCGCCGCCGCCTCCTCCGCGTCCCGCCGCGCCTCCGCCGGGCTGCCACACACCGACCCGCGCGTCACCGGAGCGCCCGCGGCCCGGCCCGGCCCGGCCCGGCCTCCCCCCGGCGGCCCGTACCTGCGCGGGGGGCCGCGGGGCTCGCTCCACCGCGCCTGCCGGGCGCAGCGCTCGGCGGCCTGCGCGAAGGAGCGGCTGGCGCGCTCCCACTGCTGCCGGCTCCGCGCGTCCCGCTCCCGCCCCGCCGCCCAGCGCTCCACCGCCCGCTCCCGGCCCCGCAGCGCCATGGTCCGCCGCGGCCGCTACGGGCGCCGACGAGGGGCGGGGCGCTTCGCGGTGAGGGCCGGGCTCCGGGCGAGCGGCTCCGGTTTATGGCGCTGGAAACGCCCCGTGCGAAGTTCCTGCGGCACCGGGCCCGGCCCGGGATGGTCTCTGCGGCTGCTGCCGGAGATCGGTACCGCTGCACGACCGGTTTAACCGGAATACCCGGCGAAAGCACCGGGTTTGGAGCCAGGGCAGCGGCACGTCCCCCCCGTCCCCTCCCGCTGCCTGCGCGGGGCCCGGTGTCGTTTGACACCCGCTCCCAGCGGTGTTTAATATTAATTAATGGCTGCGGCCCCGGGTCGCGCTTTGTTCTCTGCCGCGTGCCTGAGCCTCCTGCTCCTCCGAGCAATTGATCTCCACTGAATAATTAATAGCGACCGGAACGAGCATAAGGGGAGGGAGAGGGACTTTGGACAAGGGCCTGCAGGGACGGGACAAGGGGAATGGCTTTAACCTGCCAGAGGAGAGATGAGATGAGCTCTTGGGCAGAAGCTCTTCCCTGGGAGGGTGCTGAGGCGCTGGCACAGGGTGCCCAGAGAAGCTGTGGCTGCCCCATCCCTGGCAGTGCTCAAGGCCAGGTTGGACACAGGGGCTTGGAGCCGCTCCAGTGGAAGGTGTCCCTGCCCGGGGCAGGGGTTGGAGCTGGAGGAGCTTTAAGGTCCCTTCACCCCAAACCAGGCTGCGGTTCTGCGATTGCCCCCTCTGGAGGCGCCCGTGCAGCCCCGACCAGGACCGGGCGGAGGAACCGGGGGTCGCCCCGGCCCCCCCCGTGCCCACGGGGTCGAGCACCGGGAGCAGGGACCGCCCCGCCCGGGGGGGCGGAGCTTTGCGCCCCTCACAGCCCGCCCCCGTGCTCCGATTGGCTGGTGGGCCGGCGGGTGGTGCGCTGCCATTGGCTGGGGCGGCGGGGGCGTGGCGCGGCGGGGGCGCGCTGCCGGGTCGGGCGCCGGTGCCGGTGCGGAGCGGGCCGGGCCATGGCGCTGCTGCTGGAGCACGAGTTCCAGCCGCTGCCCGCCGACAATCAGATCGAGACGCTGCCCTTCCTGGAGGCCGTGGCGCACCTCCCGCCCTTCTTCGGTGAGCCCGGGCCTGCCGTCGGAGGGGGGGGGGAGCTGCGGCAGCGACCGGCACCGGCCCGGCCCCGCCGCCGCGCACAGCTGAGGCCTACGGCGGGCAGCGCCCCCCCGGGCCCGGCCGGAGCAGGTGCCCCCCTGCCCCTCGTGCTCGGTCCCCCCGTTCTGGGCCGTTCCCACCGCCGGTCCTGGGTCCCGGTGGGCGCCGATCCCGGGCTCCAGGAGAGCAGCGTGGCGGGGCCGCGGTTGCATCACGGGCCCGTCAAACCCGCCGAGCAGCCCCGTCGGGAAGCGTCCCGCGCTCCCCGGGGCCCACGCCCTGGCAGGGCCGGGCCCGGCGTCCTTCCCCCGGTGCCCCCGGGCCGGAGGCATCGCTCCGCGCCGGCCCGTGGGTCCCACCCGCGGTGCTCACCCCATGCCGGGGCCGTGGGAGCGTGTTGGCGTGGGCACCCTCATGCCACGCTGCCTCGCTGCCCTCCACAAAGCCGCTATTGTGTGCCAGCTCCGGGCCGGCCTCGCTGGGCACGGGGCACTGCCCGTTGTGCTGCTCCAGACCGCAGCACCGGGGCTGCATCCCGGGTCAGTGGGTTGCCAGCATGGCCGGGGCCAAGCTCTTGCTCACCGTGCCCTTGAGCGAAGCCTGAAGAGCCGCTCCCAGCCTGGCTGGCGCTTGTCTCGGTGCTTGGCTGTGGTTAAGGTGAAACCTGTTGCGTGGGCCTTGACGTTGTGTTGTCTCCTGTGTTTCCTCGTGCCTGATCGTCCTCTCTCCCGGCTTCTGCAGATTGCCTGGGCACTCCCATCGTGTACTCCCCGGTCAAAGCCGACCTGGCTGGAAATATCAAGGTAGGAATGGGCACAGGGGGCATCAAGAGGGGTGAACGTGGAGCAGAGATGCGGTGGGATCAGAGAGGCAAGACCTGGAGCTGTTTAGAGGGGGCCTTTCTTCCCATTTGGGGCTCATTGGTGTGTTTGTTAGGGGGGTCCCTCGTGCAAGCTCCAGCCGGGCATCTCCTGGCATCCGTCTCCTTCTCTGCCCGCAGAAAATCCGTGCAGTTTATGACTCCAACCCCACCAAGTTCAAAACACTGCAGAACATCCTGGAGGTGGAGAAGGAGATGCACGGCGCGGCCTGGCCCAAGACGGGCGCGACGCTGGCGCTGATGTGGTTGAAAAGGTGACTCCCGGTGCTGAGAGCTGCTCTGACACATGGGGACATCTCCTGCAGAGAGCAGGGGTCTGGCTGGTCCTTTGGGCTGGGGCATTGTGGGGACCACACCAAGCACTCGCTCTGTGTGCTGTGGGGCTTTGAGGGGACCTGGATACGCCAGGCTCAGGGGGTGCCTTGCTGGAGGCTGGGAAGCAGCATCCCCTTACCCATCACAAAGTCTCTGCTCTTCTCCCAGGGGCCTGAAGTTCATGCTGGTGCTGCTGCAGAGCATCTCTGATGGTGAGCGGGATGAGGAGCATCCGAACCTCATCCGAGTGAATGCATTGAAGGCTTATGAGATCGCACTGAAGAAATACCATGGCTGGATGCTGCAGAAGCTCTTCACGGTGAGTGTTCACGTCTCCATGGAGGAAACAGCCCTTCATAAAGCCCATCTGCCCCGAGAAAAGATGTGCTTTAGGGAATAAGGGCTTGGAAACATGGGAAGCTACTGATCTATTTGAGCTAGGACCCTCTCTGTGCATCCCTGCTTCTCCGAGGGTCCAGCCACTGTCCCTGAGGTTGTTCCCATGTGCATCCACATGGGCTCTCTGGATGCTCGGAAGTGCACGGGAATAACCCAAGCTGAGGTCCTGCATGTGGGATAGGGTTAGCTTTGGTGTTTTGTGAGCCTCACAGCTTCTTCTCCTCTTTCACAGGGCTCAGTCTACGCTCTCCCATACAAATCAGATCTACTGAAGGCGCTAGAGAAGGGTAAAGAAGTCAAAGAAGAGGAAAGCATTGCGAAGATCCATCAGTTCCTCTCAAGGGTCACCCCCATCCTGGATGCAATCTATGAGATGTACACGAAGATGAACGCGGAGCTGAGCTACAAAGCCTGAGGCTCGCAGGGGCCTGGCAGGGCTGTAGTAAGGTGTGACGGGTGCTACTTGTGGTTTACTCACTGGGGCGGCTCCTGGCTGGCAGGTGACTTTGATTCGTGTCTGGATCTGCAGTGGAAAACCTGTTTTCTAAACAGAAAAATGAGTTTTCTAGTCCGGATATGGCAATAAACCCCTTGTACTCCACGTCATCGCAGGATTCCCCAAGTTTTTGTACTAAAGAGGGAAAACCAAGTGTTTCTAATTCCAGCCTCTGGGTTCTCATCTATTATGGTGCAGGGAATGAAGTGTGGCCGGTGGCTGCATCCCAATGGAGCTGCCTTGGCTCTGCCCTCATCCTCTTGGACTGCTACCAATACCATTGGACTACAACAACTGCTCTGACCAGCACCCGTGTGAGAAGCTTCCTGAATGATGCCCATGGAGCAGGAGCCGATGACTTTCCCAGGGAATCCCAACTCCTCCAGCGCCTGCATGGAGCGAGGCCCCCCTGCCGGTGGCTGAAGCCAGGATTCCAGCCCCACACGGTGTTTGTGGGAGCACACGTTGCCTTATTCACTGACGGCCTCCCGGTGCTGCCGACGGATGTGATTGTTAATAAACACTGACGGTAACCTCAGCCTGGGTGGATGTTTGGGGGTGTTCCATGGGGGGGATGTTTGAGGAGGGTGTTTTAAGGAGCTCTGCCGGGGGGGGGGGGCTGTTTGTGGGAGACCTTTTGGGGCTGCTCCATGTGGGGCTGTTTCAGGGAGGTTGTTCCTTGGGGGGGGGTGGTTTTGTTGCGGGTGTTTTGGGGCTGTCCCGGGGCTGCTCCGGGCTGGTGCCCGGGGGCGGGCGGAGGCGGATCCGCTCCCACGGGCGGGAGCAGGGGCCGGGGAGGAGCCGCTCTCCGGGACCGGCCCCGCGGCGACTCAGCGGCGCCGGAGCCTGCGGGACCCTGCGCGGTACGGGCCGGGAGCGGAGCGGGCCGCGGGGATCCGCGGTAACGGGTACGGGCGGCACCAGCGGAGGGGCGGACGGGGCGCGGGGACCGGGGCAGGACACGGGACCGGGGCGGGATGGAGCCCCGGGGTGTAGGACACAGGGATCGCATAAAGATGGAGCCCCGGGGCAGGACACGGTACGGGGCAGGATGGAGCCCCAGGGCGAGGAGGCAGCTGCGGGCTGAGCGGGCCAAGGTTGGATGCAGCCCCATGGGCTGCCCCGGCCCCGCGGGGGGTACCCGCAGCTCCGCCAAGCACGGGCTGGACCACCCCGGGCTCTCGCCCAGGTGAGCGCGGCCCCGCGGTGCCGTTCGGTTTGGGAGGGGATTCTTTCCCTCTGGATGCGCGTTTCCGGCGGCGCCGGGTGTCCGCGCGATGCGGTTTCAGTGATTCACCCCCGGAGCCCTCCGCGCTTTACTTTGAGGAACTTTCATGTGGCAAAGTCTGTCCCAGCGCAGGGGCATCCTCCCCGCGCCGCCCCGGGCAGATCCCTGCGCATCCCCGTGTCTCTGCCCCCGTGGCGGGCTGGGCCAGGGGACTCACTGGGGATACCGGGAGGTGACTTGGGGAGAGGTGGGAGCGCACGTGGGGCACGGGACGGGAGGGTTTGTGTTGGACTCTGGGCACAGGGTGAGCTGCGCCTTGACTCATTTGTTCCATGGGGTGAGGGAGTCTGAAAGCTGCAAACCCAAATAACGACCAAGCCAAATGAAACCCCATTGACGGCACCTTTCCTGGCAGCGGGGCCCCGGGAGCGCCCGGGTGATGGCACTGCCCCAAGAGCCCGTTTCTGACACAGGCTTCCTGCCCCGGTCACCGGCGGCAGCACCGGCTCCGGGCCCCACCAGCCCCTTCACTTGTCCCCTTGCTTCTGCCCCATGTCCCCATCAGCATCCCCACAGCTCCTGCCGCTGATGTCCTTATCTGCTTCCAATAGGGAGCAGTGTCCTGTGCCGGTGACTCCCTGGGCTCTGGATCTGTGTCAGTTTGTGCTTTTCCCTGAAGCCATGCTTGGATTGCCAAGCCTAGAAGGGTCAGGCACTGCATGCCCATGCACAGCCTTAGGGCTGGCTTGGCAATTCCCTCTTCTCTGTTGTCCAAGGACACACTGGCCATGGAAGGGGCAGTGTGTGCTCGGGGTTGGGCTGTGGGACCTGTGGGCTTTAGCAGGTGCCTGTGGAATGTCTTGCAGAGATGGTGATGGGAGGAGAGTCAGCAGAGAGGAGAAACCGTGTCCGATCTGTGGCTTGTCCTGTGTCTCCTGGGACTGCACCGTCCCCTTTGGGCGCCCCCATGGTGGCAGGGAGGAAGGAACCGCTGTCCCCCCATTCCCGCAGGGATCCAGGGCTGTTTGCAGCCCTCACCCCTGTGTCCATGGCAGCACCCTGGGGGAGCCATGGGCGGCTGTGGGACCCGCTGCCTGATTAGAGGCACGTTATGCGGCAGGGATCCTTGCCCGCCGCGGCGGGGCCCTGCCTGCGCTTGTGGCTCCTTGGACAGACAATTACACGTTTCCCGGCTGCTTTTTCTGTCCCGGGACCCGCGGGGAGGGTTCAGCTCCCCGGAGGCTGGAGCTGGGCTCAGCCTTAACGCTGCCGTTCTGGGGGTGGACAATGAGGCTGGGGGAGAGCCTGGGTCACTCCTGTGCCCGTCCTGCCTGTGGGCAGAGCAGGGCAGTGCCCTGCCATGGTGCAGCTTTGCTGTCCGCACTGGGAGCTTGCGTCTGCTGCAGCCCCGCTCCTCTCCAGGCAACCTAAACCCATAATTTCTGATCCTAACCGCTGCTCCTGCGCTCCAGAGGCTCTGACCCCCCCGTGCTGTGTCTGTCCCCCTCCCCATGCCCAGCGTCAGCACCGTGGGCACCCAGATCCAGGTCCCCCCAGCGCTCACCAGTCCCATCCCTGCTGCGGTGGCAGCTTCCCGCTGCCTCTGGGCGCTTCCCAAGCACGGGGTGTATCCCAGGAATGTTTTCTTTCCCTGGGCGGCACACGGGAGCGCACAGGGTCTGCTCTGTGCCCTGTCCTGGGCTGCACCCAAGCCGACCGCAGCGGGGAGAGGCAGCGAGGCCGGGCTCGCCCTTGCCCATTCCGGCTGCACTTTGAAGCCAGCAGCACCGGGGCCAACGAGGGGTCCCCTCTGCATCCCGGGACACCGCAACTGCTGCAGGGTCGGTGTGGGACCCACTCCTGCTATGGGGCTGGGCAGCGGAGGGAGGGGATGGGCGGTACAGACGATTTGGGGGTGATGCTGTGTTTCCTCTCCCAGGTCTCCTGCTCTCGTGGGGGGTCACATCCATCCCTGCAGCATGGCAGACACTGAGGACCCACTGCGCACCGCTGGTGATGCCGGGGAGGGCCCAGGAGATGATGGGTCCCTCCAGAACGATTCCTTCCCACTCTCCTCCCTGGCCAACCTGTTCGAGAGCGAGGACACGCCGTCCCCCCCGGAGGCAGCGCGGGGTCCCCTGGGCGCCGGGGATGGGAAGCAAAACCTGCGCATGAAATTCCACGGAGCCTTCCGTAAGGGCGCCCCGAAGCCCATGGAGCTGCTGGAGGCCACCATCTACGAGTCCTCCGTGGTCCCCGCGCCCAAGAAAGCCCCCATGGACTCCCTGTTCGACTACGGCACCTACCGCCACCACCCCAGCGAGAACAAGCGCTGGCGCCGGAGGGTCGTGGAGTGAGTACGGGGATGCCGGTGCTCCCCGGTGCCGGCGGGCAGGGATGGGGCGGGGGGCAGGAAGGGAGATACGATGCCCATGGGGGGTACGATACACGGGGGGGATGGGGATGCCCATCAGCTGGGAATGGGGACAGGTCCCCGCATGGCTCTTTGGGGGGTGCTGTGGGCAGGGAGCAGCTCCCGGCCGGTCCCGGCGGCGGTGCTGCGGTGCCGGCAGCGTTGGCTCCGCTTCCCCCTCACCGGCCCCGTGAAAGAGGCTCTGTGCGCGCCGCCGCTCCCGGCCCGAGCGGGCGTTTGGCTCCGGGCATGAAAGGGCTTTTCAGGAGAGCCTCCGCCCTCCCCGCGCCAGGAAACCGGAGCCGGGGGGGGGCCGCGGGCCGCCGGGCGCACAATGACCCTCTGTGCCCGGCACCTGGGGCGGGGGCAGCCGGGATGGGGCAGCGGCTGCCCCTGCGCCGCCCTGGGCAGGGGTGGAGGTGTGCGGAGGGGGCCGGGATGCCCGAGGACCCCGCTGGGACGGCCACCGTCCGTCCTGCCCCCGTTCCCGGCTACCACCGGTTGTCCCCAGCCTGTCCCGCTGCTGCCAACCGCTCCAACCGGTCTGGCTTTGCCCGTGGCACTGGAGCACGGCCAAACCCGTGTTCGGTCGCGGTTGGGGCCCAAAATGCTGCAGCTCCCAGCGGGAGGTGGCAAAGTCCCTACCAGTCCCCATGGGTGATGCTTGGAGCACTGGGCTGCTGTGGGGGGGGAGGTCCCCCCGTGGTGCCCATGGCCCTTCCCCACTGCTGAGCATCCTCAGACTCTTTGCATAAGCAGGAAACTGAGGCAGTGGCTCCAACTCCCAGCGCTGGCGCTTCTCCCACAGGAAGCAAGCGCCGGGTGTGAAGGGGCCAGCTCCCAACCCGCCCCCCGTCCTGAAGGTGTTCAACAGGCCCATCCTCTTCGACATCGTCTCCCGGGGGTCCCCAGCAGGCCTGGATGGGCTCCTCTCCTTCCTCCTCACACACAAGAAGCGCCTCACGGATGAGGAGTTTCGAGGTGAGGACCTGGGCCCCCCATGGTAGGCGGTGGTCCCCTGGGGTCTGGCCGGGGGTGCTGGGGTGCTGGGGTCTCAGCACCCTCTGCTCCCAGAGCCCTCCACGGGGAAGACCTGCCTGCCCAAGGCGCTGCTCAACCTGAGTGGCGGCAGGAACGACACCATCCCGCTGCTCCTCGACATCGCTGAGAGGACGGGCAACATGCGGGAGTTCATCAACTCACCCTTCAGGGACGTCTACTACCGAGGTAATGGGGCACGGGGCTGCCGTGGCCCTGCCTGGGCATGAGGACACCGGGGGCAGTCTGGGGACTGTGGCACAGGGGGTGGAGGATGCAGGATGCTGGGGAGGTTGGGGACCAGAGCAGTGGATACCCTGGTGAGGATGAAGAGCCCTGGATTGGCTTAGCGACCAGAGCAGTGAGGACCCTGAGGTGATGGGAGGCTCCAGGGGACTGGAGCAGCAGGTACCCCTGGAAGGCTGGGTACCGTGGGGGGAGTCATGGGGCAAGGCGGAGGCAATGGGTGCCCGTGGCGCAGGTCAGACAGCCCTGCACATCGCCATCGAGCGCCGCTGCAAGCACTACGTGGAGCTGCTGGTGGAGAAGGGAGCGGATGTGCATGCCCAGGCCCGCGGCCGCTTCTTCCAGCCCAAGGATGAGGGCGGCTACTTCTACTTTGGTGAGTGGGGAAGGAGCTGGTGCGTCCCCAGGGGTGGCGTGGGGAGGGTGGCACCAACAGCGATATCCCTACAGGAGAGCTGCCCCTGTCGCTGGCCCAGGGGTGGCGTGGGGAGGGTGGCACCAACAGCGATATCCCTACAGGAGAGCTGCCCCTGTCGCTGGCCGCCTGCACCAACCAGCCCCACATCGTGCACTACCTGACGGAGAACGGGCACAAGCAGGCGGACCTGCGGCGCCAGGACTCCCGCGGGAACACGGTGCTGCACGCCCTGGTGGCCATCGCCGACAACACGCGCGAGAACACCAAGTTCGTCACCAAGATGTACGACCTGCTCCTCGTCAAGTGCGCCAAGCTCTTCCCCGACACCAACCTGGAGACGCTGCTCAACAACGACGGCCTCTCCCCGCTCATGATGGCGGCGAAGACCGGCAAGATCGGGGTACGGTGACACCCCTCCTCTTAGCGGAGCCCTGTCGCGCTCAGTGCGTGTCCCTGCTGGAAGCGAGCAGCACAGCTTCTATCTGCGAGTGCTGTTGGAAACCTGGATGTGCAGCCTATTAACCCTAATTAACCCCCTATTCCATTCCATCCCTTCCCTAATTAACCCCAGGCCCTTGGCACATCCCGTCCTTCCCCCTGTCTTGTCCTTGTCCTCTGGTGGTGTGGGCAGAGGGTTTACTGAAAATGCCAAAATTGGAGCATCCTCATGGGCTGCCTGCTGTGATGGTGGCCCTGCACCCAGGAGCACCCTGGACCCACTGGGGTGTGTTGGGGGGCTCAGTGGTGGCAGGGGATGTGCCTGGGGTGCCCCGGGCAGCAGGGAGCAGGCGCAGGTCTGCCCATGGTGAGCGTTCCTCCCTCCGGCAGATCTTCCAGCACATCATCCGTCGGGAGATCACGGACGAGGACGCGCGGCACCTCTCACGGAAGTTCAAGGACTGGGCGTACGGCCCCGTCTACTCCTCCCTGTACGACCTCTCCTCGCTGGACACGTGCGGGGAGGAGGTGTCCGTGCTGGAGATCCTCGTCTACAACAGCAAGATCGAGGTGTGCAGGGGCCGGGGGGAGGACCGGGGGGACCGTGGGGCCGTGTCCTCGCTAACAGCATCCCTGTGCCACCAGAACCGCCACGAGATGCTGGCCGTGGAGCCCATAAATGAGCTGCTGCGGGACAAGTGGCGCAAGTTTGGGGCTGTCTCCTTCTACATCAGCGTGGTCTCCTACCTCTGCGCCATGGTCATCTTCACCCTCATCGCCTACTACCGCCCCATGGAAGGCCCCGTGAGTGCCACAGCACCGGGGCTCAGCCCCATGGGCCAGCAGCTCCTGGCAGGGGGCTTTGCTGGGTCTCTGTCCCCAGCATCCTGCACTGTTATGGTGAAGCAGCTCAGCTCTGTGCTTTCCCCATAGCCCCCCTACCCGTACACCACCACCGTGGACTACCTGCGCCTGGCCGGGGAGATCATCACCCTTCTCACCGGCATCCTCTTCTTCTTCACTAACGTCAGTGCAGTGATGGCCGAGCCCTTGTGGTCTCCGTGCAAGGAGCAACTTGAGGGCGACAGCCCCGTGTCCCAAGGCATCAGCCCCTACTGTGATGCCCCCCTGGACACCAGGGCCCTGCCAAGCAGGGGTTTACTCTCCCCGGCCCCTCCAACCTCTGCCTCTCTCCCCAGGTCAAAGATCTCTTCATGAAGAAGTGCCCAGGCGTGAACTCCTTCTTCATAGATGGCTCCTTCCAACTGCTTTAGTAAGTGGGGGACCCCCAGGCTTGCAAGGGGCAGTAGCTGTTGGTGGGTGTTGGTTCAGGGTCTGATCCTGCTTCTCCTCCAGCTTCATCTACTCGGTGCTGGTGATCGTCACAGCAGGGCTGTACCTGGGGGGCATCGAGGCGTACCTGGCTGTCATGGTCTTTGCGCTGGTGCTGGGCTGGATGAATGCACTGTACTTCACCCGGGGGCTCAAGCTGACGGGGACCTACAGCATCATGATCCAGAAGGTCTGGCAGGGTCAGGGATCTTCTCCCTATGGATCGAAGGGAGGCTCCTCCATGCTTTCTTGAGGGTTTCCTGTGGCTCTCAGCCTGGCCATCCATGCTGCACAGCTTGTCAATGGTGCCACACATCTCACCCCTCTCTCCATCACTTGCAGATCCTCTTTAAAGACCTTTTCCGCTTCCTCCTGGTCTACTTGCTCTTCATGATCGGATATGCATCAGGTAGGTGCCTGGGTGCTGAGCTGGGGCTTGGGGCAAGGACGAGCCCTTTGGCACAGCACAGCATGACCAGGCAGGGGTCTGTGGAGCCCCTGCTCCATCCTACCTGCCTGCAGGCTCAGCCTGTGCCTCCTCTGGATGGAGAGAGGCTCAGCCAGCATGGGGTCCCATTGCGGACCCTGTCCTTGCTGCTGTCCCCATGGACTCGCCATCCCTATCGCTTCCCCCCCAGCCCTGGTGTCCCTGCTCAACCCATGTCCCAGCAGTGAGTCCTGCAGCGAGGACCAGTCCAACTGCACAGTGCCCACCTACCCCTCGTGCCGCGACAGCCAGACCTTCAGCACCTTCCTGCTCGACCTCTTCAAGCTCACCATCGGCATGGGCGACCTGGAGATGCTCGAGAGCGCCAAGTACCCCGGCGTCTTCATCATCCTCCTCGTCACCTACATCATCCTCACCTTTGTGCTCCTCCTCAACATGCTCATCGCCCTCATGGGTGAGACCGTGGGCCAAGTCTCCAAGGAGAGCAAGCACATCTGGAAGCTGCAGGTACCACCTCAGAACTGCTGGGCAAGGGCGGCTGCGCCACTGCGGCACCCCCAGCTCCATCAGAGCAGCACTGCCTGGGCAAGGGACCCCCATGCATCCATCCTTATGTGGCTGAGGGGTCCCTGGTGTTCCTGGCAGTGGGCTACCACCATCCTGGACATCGAGCGCTCCTTCCCGGTGTTCCTGCGGAAAGCCTTCCGCTCGGGAGAGATGGTCACGGTGGGGAAGTGCACTGATGGGACACCCGACCGCCGCTGGTGCTTCAGGTAAAGGCAGGAGCTGGGGACCAGGAGCAACCAAGGTTCTGCCACTGCAGCCAGTGGCATTTTGGGGTGCTGGGGATGTGTCTCTGCTGGGCAGTTGGTACCCAGGCTGGTAGTGGGATGGTTCAGGGATGCAGGAGTTGCAGCCCCTCTGGGTCTGACCTTTCCACAGGGTGGACGAAGTGAACTGGTCCCACTGGAACCAGAACCTGGGCATCATTAGCGAGGATCCAGGCAAGAGCGACACGTACCAGTACTATGGCTTCTCCCACACTGTGGGCCGGCTGCGGAGAGGTGAGCGCAGGCTGGGAGCATCCCTGAGGATGCTGCTTCCAGCTTCTTATGAGCCCCAGGCCCCCATTTGCTCTGGGGACTGGGTGGTGTGGGGCCGAGCACGGCATGGGGAGCATTCCCAGGCTCCCAGCTCTGCCGTCACATCTCACATCTCCTCCGCAGATCGCTGGTCCACGGTGGTGCCACGCGTGGTGGAGCTCAACAAGAGCTGCCAGCCCGAGGAGGTGGTGGTGCCACTGGGGACAATGGGGACAGCGGAGGCACGGGAGCGGCGGCACGGCCAGGCCTCGGGCCCCCCGCTCTAGCACCATGGACCGGCCTGGATGGTGCTTGTCTGCTCCTCAGGGATTTGTGCTGGTGCCCAGCCCGGACGGGGGGGTCCTGGCCCTGCCCCGGTGGTGCTGGGGGGTCTCCGGCTCACGCAGATGAGCTCCAGTGCCACCGCTGCGCTTTGCCACCCCGGGGCTGCTGGCTGTGCCGTGCTGGAAACCGCTGCCGTGGGCAGGGGCGGGAGCGGGGCCCTTCCATCCCCGATGGGTTTTGCCACAGAGTTTTGCACAAGATTTATACGATTATTTATTAGTAATAAAGACTGAGCTGCCCCCGCTGCTCCTCCCAGCGCCGAGGGACCCGCTGCAGGCAGGAGCCTGCTGCTCCCCATGATGTGCCGTGAAGCCACCCAACACACTGAGCTCCCACTCCTGTGCCCGCAGCCCCGGGCACTACTATGGTACTGCAGGCAGGGCTGCACCGAGCGCCAAGGGGGTTGTGGTACCGCCATCCCAGCTTGGCTGCTCTGCCCGGAAGGGAGATCCTGGCCCTGACAGCACCACATTCAGCTGGAGGTGTGTGTGGAATGGCTGCGGGACACGGGAATGGTGCATGGCTGCAGTACACAGCTACGGAACACGGCTATGGTGCAGGGCTGCAAGCGGAGAGGTGCCACACGCGGCTGCGGTGCCCGGTGACAGTGCACGGCTGCGGTGCACTGCCGGGCTTGTTCCACAGGAGGGCAGCACACACCGCGCAATGCCCACCCCGCAGGGCAGCTCCGGGCTGGAGGGGGAGGACCGGGGCAGACCGAGGGTCTGCTCTGAGCCGGGCACCCTCCCGGTGTCCTCCTACCTCCTTCCCCGTCCGCGGATGGAGAGCAGCCCATGGGTGCGGGTCTGAAGGGTGATGCTCCTGCTGGTGGGCAGGGGGTGGGGATGGAGTCTGGGGGATGCTCAGCAGGTTCAGATGAGCTCCTGATGGGCAGTGAGACCTTGGTGGGATGCACCACATCTCACCCCATCCTATCCCACCCTACCACGTCTCATCCCACCGTACCCCATCTCATCCTGTCCCATCTCATCTTATTCCGTCCCCATCCCATCGCACCTCTAACTGCAATGCTCCCTTTCTGCTCACCTCCCTTCACAGCCAGATGCCACACCACAGTTTCCTTCTGCACTGGGACGTGGGGTAGGTCTGAGGGGCGGATTTGGGTGTGCACCAGGGTCACGATGGCACAGTGCATGGTGGCAGAGACCCTGGCCAGGGCCCTGGAGGCTGCCCAGCTCACTAAGCAAATGGTACAGCAGAAAAGGGGACACTTCATCTTCAGACTTGATTACTCGCCGTTAGCTCTAACTGCACTGTCTCTGTTTAAATGTGATTTACATACATCTCTCATATTGTGGTTTAAGTATTTCCCCAGGGGGAGGGAATGAGGAAGTTTCATTATCACTACTTAGGAGAGGCTGAGGTTCCAGCTCTGGCTGTGGAATCGAATGAGGAGCTGAGCGGCTCCACCTTCACCCCAGCTCTTATTTGGAGATGATAATCTTTGCTTTTGCCATCCCCAGTGGGTTTGTGATCAGCAGCCCTGGCTGGGCAGTGTGGGGTGACACAGGGAGCCCCAATGGGGCTCTGCACTGTGGCTGCCCCGGGCGATGGTGCTGGAGATGGGATTTTTCCAACATAATTGGAAATGATTTCCCCCCCTCCTGTGCAAATTCCAGAGTTCCAGAGATGAGGAGCCACATGTGAGAGGGGGTTAAAGCCGTTGGGATGCAGACAGAATGGATGTGGCCGTGCTCAGTGTCCTGTGCCATCAGTCTGGACCCCTCAGTGGGGGTGGGGACACTGCAGCAACCTTTGGTGCTGCAGGGCTTGTGTTTGGCAGTTTTACCCCCTGCAAAGCCCTGAGTTATCACACCTGTGTCTTTGTATCACACCCTCTTCATAAGAGAGGGCCGGAGCAGCTCTGCTCTGGAGCCAGGCTGAGAGAGCTGGGCTGGGGCAGCCTGGAGAAGAGAAGGCTCCTGAAGGGGAGACCTTAGAGCAGCTCCAGTGCCTAAAGGGGCTGCAGGAAAGATGGAGAGGGGCTTTGGACAAGGGATGGAGGGACAGGACAGGGGAATGGCTTTAACCTGCCAGAGGGGAGACTGAGATGAGCTCTTGGGCAGAAGCTCTTCCCTGTGAGGGTGCTGAGGCGCTGGCACAGGGTGCCCAGAGAAGCTGTGGCTGCCCCATCCCTGGCAGTGTTCAAGGCCAGGTTGGACATAGGGGCTTGGAGCTGCTCCAGTGGAAGGTGTCCCTGCCCGGGGCAGGGGTTGGAGCTGAATGAGCTTTAAAGTCCCTTCCAACCCAAACCAGGCTGGGGTCCTGTGATTTAGGAGGTGAGGGCCCCCCTGGGGGTGGGGTCCTGGTGATGCTGGGGCACAGCCCCCTGGCGAGCCCAGCACAGGGAAGAGCAGAGCTCCTGACCCCGGGAATGCGGAGCGCGGAAGCACATTTATTGTTAGATGAATCCAAAGCTCAGTTTGTGAAGCTGAAATCAATCACGGGGAGCGATGGGCTGGCTCAAGTCCCCTTGCCAAACAGCAAAGGCGGCCGCTCCGTTTAACACCCGCCTCCTCCTCACCTGCCTTGGAAATCAGTGTTATCTTAACGGGAAGGTGTTTGCAGACCAGAAATGGCATCAGTTCAGTCAGAAATCATTGAAAAGGGCAGCATTTGCCATCAGAAATGGCATCCGGGGGTTACAGGTGGTGGAGGCTTTGCCCTGGGGCATCCTCATGCATCCCTGCCCCATCTCCACCCATTTCGGGTCCCCACGGACTCACCTGTGGCAGTCCTGGATGGAAGCAGAGCAAGAAGGCACCCATTTGTCGTGCATTACACACGTGCAGCGTTCCTGCGCACAGCGAAACCCTCCTCCAAGAGGGAGCTCTCGGAGGGCAGAATTAACCTGCTAAATGGTAACCCCCCCCACCCCTCCTAAGGAAACGTAATGACTTGGGCACCTGCAAGATGGATTGCGCCATCCTCCAGCCTTGATCTATGGCGGTGTGGGGATCATGATGGAGGCAGCGCTAACGAATCCCTGCTCCGAGGGGCACCGGTAGCGGAGCAAAGTTTCTCCTGGGGCTCCCGGTGAGGCTCTTTGCACCTCCGTTTGGTTCCCCCCTTTGGTACCCCCCAATGCAGGGGGCAGCCCCGTGGGGCGGCTGGAGCTGGCACCAGCACCCCGTGCCCAGCACCGCTGTTCCTTTTGATGTGGCATCTCTTTAATGACAAAGATCTAAGTGTCCTCAGCCAGCCTAAAGTGACCGTGCAGGCAGGGAGCGTCTCCCACCCCCTCAGCATCAGCCTCTGTGAAGTTCCCCTTTTGTCCCAGTTTCTCTTTGTTCCCGGGTCGCTGTCATGCCGCTCGCTGCTGGATATCGGCACAACCATGCTTATGGCAAGAGGGCGAAGAAGACAAATGGAGCCCCATTACCTGGCTGCAGGCGCAGCCACAGGGCAGCTCCAGGGGACGCTGTGTCCTCCTCCCCATCCCTGTGCTCAGCAGGGCTGGAGGGAACAGCACAGGAGCCAAAAATAAGAATATATGGAATTTGGTTCCCAGCAAACCAGCCTCTGCATCCTGTTACGAGGCTCCCAGCGCATGGCCAAGCTGGGGTTTGGGTATCCCCGTCTCCAGGCAGGAGCGGGCAGCACTGCCTGCATCCCTTGTGTGGGGTTCTACTGGGACCAGTCCCACAGCAAGTGATGGCCACGGGCAAGTATGGGCGGGAACTGGTTTAAAAATGATCCTAATTCTGCAGGGTAAAAGTGGGAAATGAAGGAATCCTGTGCTGGGGTAGCAGGCAGCCACAGGCAGGGGTATGAGCAGGCAGCAGAGCCCCCGCTGCCCTCAGTCCCCTTCCCGCTGGGATAACGGCAATGCCATATGTCACTGCTGCCGGACACGGAGCCACATCCTCCGCCCAGAGCTATTTGGGATTTAATACTATTATCCTAATGCAACCGGCTCATTGTTGGGGCTGGGAAGCTGCTGGCAGGGCAGAGCAGAGCGGAGCACGGGGGTGGGATGTGTTAGGAGAGAGCAGATCCCAACTGGAGACCCTCTTCATGTCCTGGCACTGGGAAATGGCAGTGGATGGATGGGAGGGGAGATGCCATCACTGCACCGGTGGCAGCTGCGGGTACCGGGATGAAGATGCGGTACCGGAGCCTCAGTGCCCATCACCTGGGCCTTGGTGCTGTGAGCGGTGAGCATCCCATGGGTGCACGTGGGGCCGAGGCCCTAATCCCCGGGGATCTGTCCCACGTGCGTGGCCGCCCTTCGGGTGCGAGGCAGCGGTTGGCACTAGGGCCGGATTAATGGCTCAGCATCGTTAGTGGGTTATTTATAGGTGCCCTAAAAATCTGTGGGTTAACGGGGGGGGGGGACTCCTGGTTGTGGGGGTAAGGCCACAGCAAAGCAAAGAGACTCCAGAGCACACACATCCAGCGATATCCTGGCTTTACTTTGGGAAAAACACCATCCGGACACACGGCTTGTGGGTTTTGTGTTTCTTTCTTTTTTTTATCTTTTCTTCATTTGTTTTAAAACAATATAAGTGCAGCAGCACTTCTCACAGTAGAATATAATGGTCAATTTTAGTATAAAAGAAAAAACATTCTCAGAGATTTGTAAATGCACTTAGTGCTTGAACAGGCCTTTCAGGGATACAGTACCTCTCTTCCGAGCACAATCACCTTGGGCTTCAGAGGGGTATTTTTCCTTCTTTATCCATTAGACATCAAAAACACTTTGTATTCTGTGGTGTGGAGCTGTTTTTAAATGAATAACTCTATTAAAGACATAATTACACATAATGAATAAGGGACCCTAATGAGCATTTTGGAACTGAAAAGAGAAAAGGAAGAGGTATGTGAGTGCCCCCGGTACCGCGGTCACCTCTAACCCAGCACAAAGGTAGAACTGACAGTAAAGGGGGAAATGGAACAGCCTGGAAGTGGGAGACCTGGGGTGGGAAAGGGGCTGGGGGGGGTCCCTCTGGGTACTGAACCCCCTGGTTGAATGGGAATAGGAGCCAGTGGCCAACGCAGGGCCGGGCGAGGAGGAGGATGAGGAGGAAGAGGGGTGTGAGGAGACTCTGTAGCAGCCAACACGTAGATGTACAGCCTAGCCAACTACAAAAATAACAAAACTTAGGAAACAAAGCAATCTGTTCAAGTTTCAAGTGTTTTTCTCTTAAATAGCCTCCAGACTGTCCCCAGTTATTAGCTTTAATCAAAGCAGTGCAAGTTACGGACTTCAGCTACAGGTCAGGCGCCAGCTCCCTGCGGGCACCGGGCTGGGTCCGGCTGCGGTGAGCCCAGCACAGGGGCTCTGCCCCGCATGGACCCAGCCGAGCGCCCGCAGGGTCGGAGCCTCCTCTCCCTGGATAGCAGCAACTCGTAGCGATTCCCTGTTCACATTCGTGGAGATAAAATGATTTCTGAGCTATAGAGATAGACAAGCGGTCCTTGGTCCTCCCGGCGGGATGCGCGTGTATCCAGTCTGGGGACCCTGGGGAAATGCCAGTGTCCCGGGAGCCCTTTCGGCAGCCGACCCCCTGTGTCCCCCTCCCCGTCCCCCCGCCGCCGTCGCTGCCGCGGTCCGGGCCCCGCACGGTGCCAGAGGGGAGCGCGGCTCGGGCCGGGATCCTCGCCCTGGGTTTGGGAAAAGCAGCATCGGTTCCTTATCTGTAGACGGGCAGGCGGATGTGGGCGTGCTGGTGGTCCAAGAGCCTTGGCACAGACACGGTCTCGTAGCCCTTGCCCAGCATCTGCTCCTTGATGCAGGGCGGGTGGATGTCGTTGATGAGATACTCCAGGGACTGGAGGCTGCTGCTGAGGATGGAGGTATTGCAGAGCGTCTTGCTGGGCAGCCCTTCGCCCGGGGGCACCCCCAGCTCGCGGGGCCCGGCCCCCAGCTCCGGCGGGTTGTAACAGTCGCTGTTGGGGGTCACCAAGATGCTGTTCCAAGGGGGGGCGAAGTATTGCCCCACCGAGAAGTTGCCGTGCATGCAGTTCAATGGGGACGAGCTCACCTTCTCGGCCGCGCCGCCCAGCGCGTAGGGACGCGACGCACCCGCGCACGTCTCGGGGGACTTGCTGAGGGCCCCCCCGCTGCCCCCGCTGTACATCCGCAGGTGCTGCTGCTGCTGCTTCTGCTGCCACACCAGGTAGTCCATGCCCTCGGGGTACACACCCGCCTTGGGTGCCAGGGCCGCGGTTGGGTTGGAGCCCAGCGCCAGCTCGGCACCCTTGCGGCACTCGGGCAGCACGGCGCCGGCGTAGGCACCGGTGAAGGCGCCGTGCTTGGCCGGGCTGGGGTTGGCGGCCACCACGGCCGGGCAGCCGGGCTGCGCACCCTGCGCCTGGCACTGCTGATTGATCTGGTAGATGATGCTCTGGATGGAGGGCAGGTTGGATGGCGGCAGCGCCAGGCTCCTGCCCGCCAGCGGCAGCACGGAGGCTGCCACCGTCACGTTGGGGGGCACGGGACCCTCCAGTTGCTTCTGGCCACCGTGGTAGCTCAGCTGCCCGGCGCAGGAGGGACCTTGAGCTAAAGTGCTTGACGCGGGGTAGGGAGCGACGCCGACCTGGGCGGGCGAGAGCTTAGTCCGCTTCCCCTCCGAGTTCTTCACCACGCTTTTGCCGGAGGCTTTGACGATGGCCAGGAGACCCTGGTAGCCGCCGGCGTGCAGGGGGTAGGGGCTGTACCGCTGCCCCGTGGTGTCATAGCCATTGACCGTCCGGTTAAGGTGCTTGTGCTGGGGGACCCTGATGTTGGTGGGGAAGATCTTGATGGTCAGCGGGCTGTTGGCCACCTTCTGTGCGTAGGCATCCAGCTCGGCGGGGCTGGGGTAGCGCGGGGAATGCATCGGTGCCGCCGTCTCGCCTGCGGGAACGAAGCATGGGGTGAATGCGGTGCCTTTGGGAAGTGGGGACCCGGCAGCCCGTCACCCACTGCCCGCTGCCGGCAGAAACCAGGTCACGGCACCAACCTGCCCCCTCCCGCTGTCGGAGCCACTTGTAAGTGGCCTAAAATAAACTCGGTGTGGAGAATGGAAATGTCACTTTACCCAACGGGGGAATCTTTCTCCGAGATTGGATTTAAACTACATTATACAAGCAATTTCATGGGTGCTTTGCGCTGCTACGAGAACCTCACCAAAAATGGAAAAGCATTGCATTTACCAGCCATAAATCAGCAGTTCCTATAATGAGCACAAAAATGTCACTTTTATGCAATTTTACAGATGAACAAAACTGGTGAAATTAACTGTGGTAACCTACTGGAGTCAGCAAAAGCCACTGCGGGGAAAAAATGTATAGATGTATATAGCTTTGTTCCTTTCAAACTCTTTCCCGAGCAAGTTTCTGCCATTCTGGTGTGAAAACTCATTTGTCGTACCCATTATACTTTCATTTGGAGTTTATCTTGAGTATCCAATGAGCCACCAACTGTGAAAATGATTAAATCTACAAAATCTATCTAATAGATGGAATAAATTAGGTGTTTAAAATCTCCACACACACGCATATACAGAGGCACATGCACACACATGCCAGCACACAAGGGATGATGTCTGCTCCCCAGCCCTCCTAAGGGATGCCTGCAGCATCCCGGCAATGCCAGACCCAGTGTGTGCCTCGGAGACAGGATTTGCAAGGGAGAGATGGTCAAAATTGGGGAGTTTGGGGCTGCGAACCCCATAATGAGGAGCCCTTCTCCTGCTGCAGGTCAATCTTGGATGCTCTCAAGCAGCACATCCCCACGGTGCCCAGGGAAAGGGACTGCAGGCACTCAGTGTCCCCGCAGGAGTGCAGAGCAGCACTTGGCTCTGGATGCCACCGGCACCAGCGATTCCTGATGCCACCATGTGCTTCCGTCGTGGCAAAGTCACCGTGGAACAGCTGCGCCATCAGATGCATTCAGCGCACCTAACCAAGCCGTTACAGTGGCCTGCCTCAATCCTACTCCAAGGGATGCCGGCTGCACACATGGGAACAGCATTAGAACGGGGATTCAGGAGGACATTCCATGCCAGCGTGCTGTTTGGGGATGCAGGGGGGAGGCATCTCTCCATCCTCTCCACCCGAGCGTTGCAGCAGTAATTGCAGAGGCAGCACGGCGCAGCATTCAGCAGCCATTCTCCCCATTAAGCAAATGTTATGGGCTTTTTACAGGTGTCTTAAATAGACATTGTTATTAACGAGTGTATTAAGCCAATTAAAACCAGGGACTCTGAGCAGGATTTAATGTAGCTGCCGGGAGACAGGAGGCACCGCAGCTCCCCATGGCATGACACGTGGAGGCACATGGCATCCCGGGCTGCACCATCCAACCACGGACCATCCAACCTCCGGGAAGCTCCGGAGCCTGGGGAGCCTTGCAGAGCTGCACAGGGACACACACGAGTGTGCACCAGGGCATGGGCACAGCGCACGGAGCCACGCACATCTGCATTCCCCTTCATGCCGGCATCGCTGTCCTTGGAGGTGGCAGCATCGTGAATACTCAATTAACATGACACTAATTAGCTGGTGACACTTGCAGAATCCCTAATGAGCCCGTTCCATGGAAACGCTCCTTTCCAAGGGAAAATATTAAAAGAAAAGGGGACACTGATGGAGAGAGGAGGGAGCAGCATCGCCCATGGCCACCGTGGCCAAAAAGCCATGGCCAAGCACTGGGACAGCAGCGATGCTTTTGGGACAGCCCCATGCAGCATGCAGTGGCACAGCAGAGCCGCCTGCACCAGTGAGCCAAGTTGGCCAAGGGTATCCCACTTGTGAGTCCCAGTGCCAGCGTGTGGCCAGGGAATGCCACATCCCACAGCAAGCCGGCCAATGGAAGAGCCAGGAGCCACCTTTGCCGCCTCTCTGCGCCGGCTGGGCTGGCTGTGAGAAGCCACCAGCTCGGTGGGCTGTCACATGGAGGGTGACAGCACCCAACAGGGAGCGGTGTGCCGTGGGCTCCGGCAGCTCCGGTGCTCCCCATCTCTGCAGTAATTACTGCTTTCAAATGGGATGTAATTACTGCGAGAGGCAAACTCTCCCCGAGCAACCAAGCAGCCACCACCGGCACTCACCAGGCACCCCTTCCACTTGGACCATTGGAGCCATCACACTGGGATCTCATCCCTAAATCCAGGCACCGGGCACAGGAACAGGCCCCCATCCCCAGTGATGTTTCTCTGGCTCACCCCCGCAGCAGCGTTCCCACGGGATGCGGCCAGCACACTCCCTGCTCCGAGCATTCCCTCCCTCCCTGACCTGCTCTATTTTCCCAGTCTGCACTCAATAACAGCTAAATAATTGAATCTGCTCAGCAGCCAAAGATTTGGTTTGAATTTTATTGGAATTTTAAATTGTTTTGTTTCTTCAGTATTTTATTACTGTAAATGGAAAATGCACTGCCCGCAGTAATAATCCGATGGCTTTTTATATTACTCCGAGCTCCTGCTCCCAGCATTATTGGAAAGCCAGGCAGAAACGAGAAGCCATTATAATGGCAGCACAGGCTTATAAGATTACGCCTCCAGCTAAACAACTTTTTACTTTAGCAAATTGGCCACCAAACCCAGCTCGAGACACAGATGTAAATCCCAGACCCCACCGGTGCCGTGAGCTGGAATAAATCCCTCTTTATGGGTCAGGGAGTTCTGGCCCCGCCATGCCCCGGGCAGCAAAATGTCCAACAGCGATGGGGGTGCCCTGAGAACCCCCCACCAAAGCCTCTCCTGGCATGTGCATGCACTGCCTGTGTCCCTTGTACCCTCTGCATTCCGCACATCCCTGCATCCCACATATCCCTGCATCCCTCAAATCCTTCCTGTCACTTGTATCTCTCACATCCCCAGCATCTCCCGTATCCCCTGTTACCCCAGCATTCCCCATATCCCCTGCATCCCCTGCATCCCCAGACACTCCCGTGCCGTGTCCAGCTGCAGCCACAGCCCTCAAGTGCTGGGAAAGAAGGAAAGATGGGGAGAAAGGAGAGGAGGGAAGCAAACCAAAGCCATCCTTAGGGCAGAAGAGACCAAAGCCAACCAGAGATGGATCATACAGGGCTTGTGCTTGCAGGAGTCCACCAGCACAAACCCACAACAGTCCCCAATTACCCCAGCCTGGCTCCACTGGGACACAATGGGCACCAGTTAAGCCCAGCTGCCGGGCCCCTAATTAACCCTGATTTTAACTGTGCACTTTTAAAGGCACTAAAGCGGTTACAAAGTGGAGAACAAGGCAAGGTTAATAGCGCAGACCTAAATTGCAGGCCCGCGGGGCCCGGGCCCCATAGCAATAATAGACCTGTCTGTGCTGCTCAGCTGTCAGTCAGGCGAACAATTCGGCACCCGAGGAGCTCACAGGAGCTGCATCAGGGCTCTGGGAAACAGCGTCTGCTCCGTGAAAGCAGTTTGGGATGAAAACAGCACCTGGAAAGATGCTCAGCACCAGGAAGGATGCTCAGCGAAGGGAAAGATGTGCATCATCAGGAAGGATGCTTGGTAATGAGAAGGATGCTTGGTAGCAGGAGGGATGCTTGGTGCCAAGGAGGATGTTTGGCACCAGTAAGGATGCTCAGGACCAGGAAGGACAGGAAAGATGTTCCATGCTGCTCCCACAGACCCTCCCATCCCCAGGCCTGTGCTGGCAGCAGCATCCCTGGCTGAGCCCCCTCTTCCCGGGATGAGGGCGAGCACCTGCACTGGCAATTTATGGCTCTAATTTTTGGGCCATGATGCTGCAGGAGACCCTGCACTCCCTGGGACATTTGTCCCACTCTGGAAGGGGACAGTGAGCAGGATATTGTGGTACGTCCCGGAGATCAGCACTGGCACCAACACAGCCCTGAGCAAGGACTCAGCGGGGACAAACCGAGCAGCAGCACATGGCACCTAACCGGTTAACAGCCACACGAGAGACATGCACTGCATCCCTGCCTCCATTCCCTCCCTCCTCTTCCAGATAAGATGGGACAAATCTGATTTTTACACATGGAAAGCACTAAAATCTTTTGCAACAAATGAAAGAAGGAATCTGGGCAGTAAATCCTTATAAAGCTGCTGATGGGGAAGCTGCAGATGGAAGCTACCTGGTGCCTTGCTTGAGCCCTGCCTCCTCTGGCCCCAAAGGAAAACACTTCTCACCTCTTTCTCCAGGCAACCCTTCACAAGGAACACCCAAGGGCTTGGCCATGGTTTTCTGCCTTGAACCACAACATGAAGCCCCAATTGCTCTGCCCTCCTGTGGTCCCAGTGCCGCATTCCCTCCGGGATAGGGCATTTCATGGGGGTCACCCTGCCCTGCCCCGAGCATCCTCCTCCTCCCCATCCTCTCCGTCCTTCCCCATCCTCACCCTCCCTCCCCATCCTGCCATGGAAAGCAAAGCTCTGGGTTCTGCTCCTGCTCCGCCTCCCCGAATCAGAGGGGGCAAAAGAGCAGCAATTAGGCAGGATGTGTAATTAGCAGAGGTGGGAAGGGGAATGATGCTGAGAGCATGGGGTGGATGCAGGAGGAGCTGCTCAGTGATCAACACGCCAATGGCTCCCATTAAAAACTAACAGTGCTGCAGCCTCCAAATGAATTAAACTCTGTGAGAGCCAAGTGCTCATCTCCTGGCTCCAGGGGGATGCAGCAAGGATCCCAATGTCTCCAAAGCCTTAAAAAGCATCAAAAATCCCATTTTTCTCTGCCTGCGACAGTGGGAACAGATTTCGGAAGAGCAAAACCCTAAATATTTGCAAAACACTTGGGAGAAATATCAATATTTGGGAAACACTTGGAAGAAACATCAATGTTTGGAAAATACTCAGGAAGAAAACAAACAAAACCTGCTGCATTTCACAAATCAAGAAAGTCCTTGAAGTTTGTGGTCCGAGCCACAGATGGCAAAGCTGGCACCGGCTGCCAGCATGGCACGGAGCAGGGTGCTGGCGCCAGGAGCACGGCAAATCACCGGGGGTCCCAGTTGGAGCTGGGGGGGTCACTGGGGGATGCCCAGACCCACAGTGAACCATAGGGGTGAGCAGCACCCAGCCCCGAGCTGCTTTTGGGGTGCAGAGGGGGCCGCTGTTGCTGCCACCCCCTGCACCACTCACCCTGCACCAGGCAGGTCGCGCTGCTGTCACACTGTGAAGAAAGAGCAGCGGTTTCTATGGTGACGGTGTCCCCAGGATGGGTGGCACAGAGGCAGGATGCCTTTGGGGTCCCTGGACCCCCGGCAAGGATGGCAGCCACCCATAACCACCATCACCCTCGGCGTCACTGCAGCTGCCCCCCAAATACTGCATCCCTGCTGCAGAACGCCCCCACTCCCCAGCCCCTAAAAGCATCCCCTGGCAGAGCATCCTCTGGTGCGAGGAGACGAGAGACAAACACGCCCCGGCTCCGGGGGCTTAAATGAAAACCAACTCCAGAAATAACAGTGGGAGAAATCCATCTGGATAACCGTAGGTGGCAAACCCCGCGCAGGAGCCGTAATCTGCAAAGACAACAGAATTCATGACAAAGCACAAAGGGAAGCGCCGGGCTCCGCCGTCCCCAGATATTCATCCGTTAACACGTTCCCTTTTGAGGCTGACATGTCATTTCAGACGGGCCTTTTCTGCCTCCCCTTTCTTCTCCCCCTGCTCAGCGCGCGGCTCTGCCGAGGCGGCTGCTGAATTGGATCACCTCAGGGCGAGCACTTTATTATCTGCAGTCAAAGCGTCACCACAAATACCCGTCTACACACACACGTGTCACTTCCCATTTGTCTCCTCCACGAGGTATTATTAGCGCACCGCGGCACCGCGTCCACCGGCGCGGCAAAGCCCAACGGCACCGGGCGGGAGGCGCATCGCAGCCATAAGGATGCCCCAGTGCCACCCCAATGCCACCCTTAAGAGACCAAGATGTAACCCCAGCACCACCATGATGCCACCACAGTACTGCCCCAAGGCCACTTACATGCCACCTAACACTGCCCCAGCACAGCCCTGAGGCCACCCCAACACAACCCCATGCCACCCCAATGTCATCCTGACATTGCCCCAATGCCACCCCACTGCTGCCCAGTGCTTTCCTAACGCCACCCTTCTGACACCCAACACAGCCCCACTACAGCCCTGACGCCACCCTGATGGCCTGATGCCTTTCTACCAAGAGGAAGAAGGACCCCACAGGAGTTCATCCCAGCCCCTCCCCAGCCCCTCTGCTTGGTCATTGATGGTGAATCAGCATTTGAATGGTTTTAAGACATGGATTTTGCATCCCAAATGAGGCTTCTGGTGCCTGTGAAGCCCCATCCCTGCTGAGGGGAGCAGAATGAGCACCCCTGGGTCAGCAGATGCCCCATCCCCGGGTCTGCAGTCCCACACAGCCCCATTGGTACCCAAGAACCTGCTCCATGCCCAATGCACTGGTGTGGTCCTGGCAAGTCTGGACACAACCCAAAACCCCATCGTGTGCTGGGGCATTACGAGCGGCTCCCACCCAAACACCAGGGCAATGACCTGGTGGCCCTGGCACGGAGCAGCCCATCCTCACCCATCCATCCTCCCCATGCACGTGACCCATTGAAAAGTGGTTTTGCAGCGTTTCCTGGCAGGGAAAGTGCAAGTCAACAGCACATTTTGGGCAGGGCAGTTAATTGAACTCCTTTTATGGCACGTATATAAATACGCAGACCCATCATTAACCGATCCCTTCCAGAAACTGAAAATGAAAGAATTAATCTTACTTCACTCATGTGTAACCCCTCATGAAATTAAAATGATATTTTATGGGTGTGTACGAAAGCAGAGCCTTGCTGCAGCTCCTCTAATGAAAATGCCCTTGGAATCAGTAGAATTGGGGAATGCAAAGCCATTAAACGGGGCTTTATCCCATATGCACTTAAACAGTTTTATCACTGATGAGAGGCACCCCCACAGCTCAGTGCGAGAGTGTGGGTGACCCTGGAGCTGGGTCCCTGGCACCACCTCTCATTAGTGTTTTAATGACCCAGCCAGAGCCCTGGGAGGGCTCTTGGCTCCTACCACCCCTTGAGAGCCATTTCTCACACCGTTCCCACTGGACTGAGGTCCCATGGGGCCAACAAGGGCCAGGCCAAGGGCAATGGCTTTAACCTGCCAGAGAGGAGATTGAGATGAGCTCTGAGGCAGAAGCTCTTCCCTGGGAGGGTGCTGAGGCGCTGCCACAGGGTGCCCAGAGAAGCTGCGGCTGCCCCATCCCTGGCAGTGCTCAAGGCCAGGTTGGACACAGGGGCTTGGAGCACCCTGTTCCAGTGGAAGGTGTCCCTGCCCGTGGCAGGGGTTGGAGCTGGAGGAGCTTTAAGGTCCCTTCCAACACAAACCATTCTACGGTTCTATGCCCCCCGGCGCAGCACCAGCCCCAGCCTCACCAGAAGGATGCTCATGGTGAGATGTGACGTTAGCCTTTGGGGAGCACCCACCCTGCACCCCGCAGCCTCATGCCAGCAGCATGGTGCTGGCTGACGGAGGGCACACAGAAAGGAACATGTAATTAAATACAAGCCACCGCGACATCACTGCAGAGAGCAGGAGCAGCAGAGTTTGGCCAAGCCGAGAGTGGTATTATTTGATTTATAATTTAAATAAAGCTCAGGATTCCTGTAATGTGCACAGAATAAAATCAAAAGGGACCAGGCTGCTGGAGATAATTGGACATGATATTTTCCTGAGGATGCAGCTTCTCCACAGGCTCCTGCTCCTCAGCTGGATGCAGGCAGGGCTCCAGGCACCCTCCTGCTGCCTCCTGCATCCTCAAGGATGCATCGCTGCCATGCCAGGATGAGGCCTTGGGATCACCGGCAAGGGAAACAGGCTGCTGCCATAAACTGGCACCGCAGCAAAGTCACCCACAGCATTTACCAGGATGGATTTCATGGGCTGCACCGAGCCCACACGTGGGGCACCGAGACAGAGGGGACAGCAACTAGAAGGAGAGCCAAGGGGCAGAGCAGGGGGGCGAAGGCAGCGGGGCCGCCAGCTCCCAGCACGGGCAGAATTACTGAGCTCACCTTTTACATGAAATTAATACAAAAGCGAATCAGCGGCGCGGGCAGGGTAATAGGATTTCACAGTGGTGCGGGGCCAGACGGCCAGCGCACCCGGAGCCACACTCATTTAATATCGACAGAAACAATGCCAGAGGACAGAAATAAGACCCATAAAGATAATTACTGAGATACTCAGGAGCAAATTAAGCAATCAGAGGCACTTCTAAATTGTGCCTCCTTTGAAGAGGACGCCCGGGGGCGATGTGCGGGGGCTCAGCCCCGGCTCCCTCCGCACCGCGCTTCCCGCAGGTGCCATAAATGAAGGAGGGGAAATGTTCCCAGCCGGATGCGTGGCCCTGGATGTCACCTGCAATTTAATCTGCAGGAGCAGGAGGCCGAGGGGAGCGATGCGCTGGGTCTGCCTGCAATGAGCTGGAGCAGGCAGGCAGCTAAACTTTGATTAAGGTGACCTGGTTGGCAGCACACAGAGGCAAGCGCGGCACAGCGGGTCCAGGCAGGGATCTTGGCTGTCACCACACACCGTCTACCCCAGGGGATACATCTGGAGTGGGATGAGCCTCAGGGATCTCAGGTGAGCACGGCTCTGCCCAGGGGATGTGGTGCAATCAGCCAAAAGCCCCAGTGCCCCGGTGCCCCATCCAGCTTAGGGATTGACTTTGTAACTCACCCTCCTCCCATCAGCACGGCTCAGAGACACCCGAGCATCCCAAGGATGGGACCCTCCAAGAGCGGGTCTCCTCCCCGTGGGTGCCTTGGTGACGCCCTGCATGGGCTCCCATTCCCCAAACCTCACTTTAGCGTCATCTATGGTGGGGTGGGAGACACTTGGGAGCACCAATCTCCCCAGCAGGAGTGTGCTCCTGGGCTTCATCCCCATGAACCGAGATGATCCTGGGCTCAGCCTGGGATGGATGGACGTATCCTGACCTTGGCATCACACTGCACTTGACACAGAGATTCCCGGTGCCGAACACCTCTGGAAAACCCTGCCATGGGCCTTGGAGCGCGTGGGCATGACTGAGATAATACCCCGTGGCAACGCAGTGCACCTGGAGCCAGAGCCTGATGCCAGCCCGGCATTGCTCAGGCGTGACGGATGAGGAAGAGTTTTCCAGGAGCAACATCCATTTCCTTTCCAGACACCAATAAAGGGATGACACAAGCGGCACCGTGAGCTCCTGTGTGGCACAAACGCACGGGGTTCCTCACGTGCATCCAAATGCTTTGCATCTGCGCTGAGATCCGCCAGTTGCTGACACCCCGATGGGTGCTTGGAGGCAAACACCTCAGGAGGCACCGATCCCACCTATCCCTGGGATCACTGATGCACACACAGGTGTGCTCCCCTGCCTGCAACACGTGGGTGCCCATCACCCTGCCTCTGGCCTGGCACCCCTGCTCCCCGCAGCAATGCTGTGCCAAACCCTGGGGAGCTTCACCCCAAAAACTAACCCTCCGTGCTGCCAGTGTGACCCAAGCACCATCAGAGCGATGCTGCGGGTCCCCAGCATCCCCCAAACCCCACACCCAGCTCACTCCGGGTGCCCAGGTAGAGGGGAAAAACACATCTCCATGAAAATAGAGATCATTAAACAAATGCCCAGGGGCTGTCACAGCCTAACAAGCAGAGCTTTAGCAGCTGATTTGTCTTCAGCCAGCAATGTTTAAAAATCCAACTGAGACCAGCAGAAAAATATCCACTCCCCTCTTTAAAACACACATTCATCACTTGAGAATCTTAATGCGCCTTTCCCAGCCGGGGAGGTCAAACACGCCTGCCTAAAGCAGGCTCATTAAATATACATTTAATCACGGTTTGGATTGAGAGACAAAGGCTGGGAGAGACAGGTGCTTTGCTGGAGTGACCTTTTGGATCCCATTTTAATGTAACTGGTTTACAGCTTATCTGAAAGGCCAGCTCCTGGGGAAGGCGAGCAGCAGCCAAATGGGGAAGGTAATTAGGGGGGGAAGGGATGGGGAGGTTTGGGGGGCTGTGGAGCAGGCGACAGCAGCATCCTCTGTGCCGCTTCCAGGCAGCTCTGCAACATGTCCTGAAGTTCCACTTATCAACCAGAGCAACCCAATTTAATTTGCTTATCTCGCCTCCTTCCTCCCTCCCCGCTTCTGCTGCTCTGTTTAATTATCGGTTAAATAAATGTCTTTTTCAATAGGAGAAGCAGCATCAAAGCGGGCGCATCTCTGTCTGTCCCCCCCGGACCAGCGGCACTTACACTTGCGCGGCTCCAGCGCCTTGTTGGGGCAGGCGAGGTGCTGGGCTGGGGGGTTCTGGGTCCTCTGCAGACACGCCAGCATGGTCCTGGCCTCCGGGTGGGCAGCGCTGGCCCCGCTGCCAGCCTGTGCCCTGCTGAGAGGAGAGGGAATCCGGTCAGGAGCTGCCCATCCCCATCCTGCCCATCCAGGCTCTCCCCAGGCAATGAGCTGCAGCAGGAGCCCCCGGTGCCGCACGCTGCTCAGAGCCCTTCCCTCCTTCACAGATAACAACTCCGAGAGCCTTAAAGAAATATGAATGTATATCAAATAAACATGAAGGGCTCAGCGGGTGAGTCGTGCTTCCTGCAAAGCTTTCCACCCTTCCCAGCGGGAGCGGGGCAGAGCCGGGATGCCTCTCCGGCACCAGTGCCAGACTGCTCTGCCAGCGTGCCAGTCGGTGCCTCCTGGCAATACAGGATCCCGCCGGCTCCAGGCAAGGCTGGGGAAAGACAGCATTAAAATCCCACTCGGGGTCCTGGGATCTGCCGCCAGCTCCCAGCTGGCATCAAAAATCTGCTCGACAAAAGCTGGAGGGGTCAAGCCAAAGTCATCGCCGCCACCGCTCTGCTCATTGTACATCCTTCAGCAGCCGCCACCGAGGGCATGAATTATAACCAGTTGCTGCTGACACCCTCCCACTGCTCCGGCTGGCGCAGGGAGTGATATTCCCGCTTGGAGAGGGCAGGGAGACGTGGGCAGGAGCAGCAGAAAAGCAGGCAGTGGTGCCGGTCCTCTGGCATCGCAGCTTCGGAGACGTTGCTCTCCCAGCTAAACATTTACTGATGGTTCAGTGTCATAGATGGGGGTCACAGATGGGGGTCACGGCCGGGTCCATCACTTCACGTGCTCCATCGTGGGGGAATCATCCTCCTGCAGCCAGCTGGGATGTTTCCCACGTGACTCAGTGCTGGCAAACAGCACCAGGACCGGTGTGCAGGGGAGCATGCGGTGGCCTTGGATTCACACCAGCAGAGCCCATGCCCATCAGGCAGCAAAGCAGGGATCTGGTCCCAGAGCTGTGCTTGGGGCTCTCCTTGCTCCACTGGTTTCAATGTCACCCTTCAAAACACGTCTTTGCAGCCACCAAGGACATGTAGGTGATGGTACCCGCTTGCTCCTGCTCCGTGCCCCACTCCGCCGGACAAGGGGGGTCCCAGGCTGGCGATGGGACCCATGCAGGATATCAGCGCCGAGGCCAGGCCCTGCCCAAGGATGCTATGGGGGTCTCACCCCATCTCTTCCATGCTGCAAACCAGGGGGCAAGGGAAGAGACTCGCTGTTGAAAGGTGTGAGGAGCAGGCGGGGAGGAGGAAGTCATCTAATACGAAGCAGGTGTCTGGAGAACCCAAATTGTGCTGTTTTCTCCTAATAATGAAGTATTCATGAGTAAAAGCCTTTTTCACTACTTTCTTAAGATACTAATTTCACAACAAGCGCCTTGTTACCATGCAATTATTCCAATCGTGCATTTCTCCCAGATTCCATCTGTCCTCGCGCTCTCTAAATGAAAGACAATCATGTAACCACCTTTCATTATTCACTATTTTACTTTCAGCAAAGGTACCCTGAAAGAAATGATTTCCTCTGAAAGGGACTTTTATTCAGTTTCAAAACCAATTTTCTCCTATTACTGTCTTAAAAAAAAGCAGGAGGGGGGCAGGGAGGTGTTTTTATTTCAGGCATTACATCTCCTTTGTTAACGCAGCTCGCAGTAAAAGCAGCCGTATCCATTTTCTGGCTTCGATTTCTGGTAATTTTAAAATATGCCATTACAATCAGGCAGAAATTATACAGTTTGAAAAGAGAATGAAGTGCTTCTTATTCAGAGGCTGAGTGAGCGCACTTGACTGCCGAGGAGCTCGCCTCTCCCTGTCGGGACTCGGGGTTCATTACACAGCTCCTCTGTGCGCACTGGCACCGGCGCTGTTCTGCATCCGCTCCGACCACATCCCCATGGGATGGACCCTATGGGATGGCATCAGCTCTGGCCACAGCTGAGCCTCAGCTCTGCAGTGACCTCGGGGCTGGCATCCTGCCTCGTGTCACCATCTGGCCGATTAGCGGGCGGACGTCACCTCCTCCCCTGCAGCCAGGCCAGCTCCTCACCAGGACACTGCCCCGTGTCCCTGGTAAACATGGGCTTGGGATGATGCCGGATGTGCATCAGGTCCCTGATGATTCCCAGGGGAATCAGGGCTGAGAGCGAGGAGAAAGCACCCAGGGGTGGGGGGGGGCATGGGGTGAGCGGAGAACGCAACAGCCACCAAATCTGGGTGCTGATCAGAGGGTGAGGATGCAGCCCCAGGACAGGGCTGAGCCCTGGGAAAGGGGGATGGTGGTGGTCAGTCACAGGAGCTGTTGGCACCCTTAATTCTGAGGACCCTGCCCATGGCAGGGGCTTGGAACTGGATGCGCTTTAAGGTCCCTCAAGCCATTCTATAGCTCCATGATAAACAAAGCCACCGGTTAATTCAGACCCCAGCTTTGTCCCCGTTTCCCACCATCACACAGTGGGGACAAGTTTTCCAACAACTGTGCTGCGTCTCACCCCGCCCCAGGGGGCACACATCATAACCACGATGACCACACACATGCCACAACCCCATCCCTCTGTCCTAGCCCCTAAAGTACGCGTAGGCGAGAGGGTGGGCGCCGGCACAATGGGCATCTGTGCCGCGGTGGCATTTCACTAATGCTGCTCAGAAAAGCCCCTGAATCAGCTGATGGGAATTGGGCGCTGGGCTGGCCGGACGCTTAGCGCCGGCTTAGTTAGCTCCATCTGCATTTGAACTAATTCCAATCAGCAGGATCCGATTTAGTCCAAGCTGCTCTGGCTCTTCCGAAGCAGGAAAGACAACACTCAGCAGTTTTGCCCAGCCACCCCAAGCCTCAGCCCAGCCAGCGGCACATGGCGAGAGGGGTCCCTTGGGGACACCCAGAGCAGGGTCCTCCAGGAGTCCCACATCCCACAGCATCACTCCCCAGTGCTGGCATCACTCCCTCCATCCCCTTTCCGACTGCTCCTTCCCCTCCTGTGCCGGGTAATTTTGGAGCCCTATCTCTACATCGCACTATTTATAAGCCCAAGGTCTTTGTGACTTTAATAAAAACACCAACCCAACACCCTCCATGCCTAAAGCCCCCGTGACGGGAGGGTTTGGCACCTCCTCTGACATCAGCGGCTGATAAGTCGGGCTTATCTCCTAGAGAGCCGGTGAAGGTCCCTCTGGTGAGATAAGGCCCTGCAGCTGTCGATGGCGGCTTTCGCAGGCGAGGATTTAGATAAAGGGAAATGTGAGGGGAGGGGGGGAACAACAAAAAAGAGGAATCTTTAAAGTCTCAGCCTGAACCGGGTCTGTGCCGCCGGCAGGGCAGGGCGAGGGCAGCCCTCGGTCACCATCCAGGCTCCGGTGCGACGTGTGCACATCCTTGCACGAGCGTTAGCGGGGCGTTCTGGGGTGTAACCACCCAAAAAGGGAAGGTTTGGGGTTGGGAGAGGACGAGGAGAAGGAACAGGGATGCAGCAAAGAGTCACAGCCCTGTGACTCTCAACCCTGCTATTAAAAGCAGTGCTGGGTTCGGTGCAGGGACATGAGGTGACAGGGTCACCCCGTTAGGAGGGGAGCATGAGGCTTCTGACAGCACCAGACAGACAGACAGACAGCGTGGGAGCAAGGCCAAGGCTGGCAGTGCTCTCACAAGCTGGCAGCACTGATAAATTAAGCAAAGGCTCTTGCTGGTCCCTGGTGCACGGAGTACAACACAGCCACCTCATACCTCATCCCTCTGTGTTGGGATGGAGAAACCCACCAGGGAGCTCCCCTTCCCCGTGGACATTGGTGCTACCCCGCAGCAGCCCCATCATAGCCATTGCCACCATCCCCAGCCCTCACAAACACTGGTTTCCCAGCAGACAGCGAGGGTGAAGAGGTGCTGGAGGGGGAAGGCTTCCCCTCTGCACACAGAGGGTGCCCATCCTATCCCAAGGCCACCGCACTCCGGCTGGCACTGCCACCTGGCACCACCATGGTTGTGCCCGCTCCTGCCCATCTCCCATCCAGGACCAGATTTATGGTGCCATGGCAGAGGAGGGGATGCAGCACCGGGTGAGCGACACCGCATCTTAGCCCTGCAAGGGGCGAGGATGGGAAAGGTCACCCCACCATAAATCACAGTGAGCAGAGGATAAAACAGAGCAGCGAATTCGGCACCGAGGGCTGCAGCAAAGCCTGGCCGCACCGCAACCTCCTTCCCGCTCCATCCCACCCTGCTAATCCGCTCCCCTCCATGCGCTCCAGCCCCGGGCCTTTCAGGGGGCCCTGTTAATAATTAAATGTTAATCTAAAAAGCAATTTTAGCTGCAGTGCTGCAGATCTGGTTAGAGATTACATTAGCATGTAAGAGTCAAGGGTAATTTTCTCTAACCCCTCTTGTGATCTTTAAAACCCGTGGATCTTAAAGCAACACCAGCTCCTCTGATTAAAATTGGAAGCTGAGGTTTGCAACGGATAATGATGCTGGAAGTGATTATTTTGCTGCTCAGGATCTCGCTGGGGTGCGGGGCAGTGAGGCACTGGGAAAGTGACCTGTGTCCTATGGGGAAGGTGACTGGGGTGAGCCCAGACCCAACTGGCACCCCACAGAGCTGTGCCCTCAGCTTATGGGTCTGACCCCACTCAGCTCTATGCCTAGGGGGTCCCTCCCCTCCCATCATGCCCCATCCTGCAAGATAGAGCCTGCAGGGAGAACCTCGTGGATGGGGTGCACATCCCAGTGCAGATGCAGGTGCACATCCCAGCGGAGATGTCCATGCAGCAGCTCCAAGGAAAAACCCCTTCAAGAAAACCAACATCAAAAAATACCCCAAAATATCCCTTGGCTTGCAAGAGGGGCTGGGATGGTACACGGCAGAGGACACGGGTAAATTGCTTCCCAACCAGTACCAGTGACCTGACGGAAGAAAGAAGGTATGAGACGTGTCCGTAATGATGGCATTAAAAACCCCAACAATTTGAGTGCTGTTGAGCATTTGCAGACATCCTCGCGCAGGGCTCGGGCAGCCTGGTTAAATTTATGTGTCAGCTTTAAGGAGGCCTCTCATCAAATGAGCTATTTTGAGCAGAGATTAAAGATCTATTTTAGCTGCGAGCGGGAACAGCTCTCGAACAGGTTAATAATGATTCTAGAAACCCAAATGTCTCCGGTGCCCCGGGGCTGAGCAGCCAGAGCCCTGGGCAGCACCACATGGGGGTCCCTGAGCAGGGAGGGTGACCCTGCTGCAACGCTCCCCCCAGCCCGCTGCCGTGCTTCCAGGGAGGAAGAGCCCCTGCGCTGCTGCGGGGAGGAGCCGCAGCGCGGGCTGAGCAGGCGTGGGTAATTGGAAGTGGCAGACGCTGGCGCGCCGCTGCAGAGAAGGTCATTACGTGGGACTGAGAGCGCAATGCCAGCAGTGAGGAGGGAGGGAATGGCCCCGTTAGCAAAGGTCAGGGCCCTGCTCGGGTTCCTTTGGTGGCTTTGGCAGAGCTTGGCCCTGCTGGAGTGCACCTGGGTCCCAACAGGATCCCAGTGCAGCGCGGGCAGGACCTGCCTATAAGGGCATATCCCTTCTTAGTTTGGTACCCTATGGGAGCAACATGCTGCCCCCGGGGAGGCTTTGAAGCAAAATCTCACTCATCCAACACAGTCACACCATACCCCCATCCTGCACATGGATGGGGGAGAGGGGGATGAGCCCATGCACAGCAGAAAGAGCATCCTCAGGATGCTCCACAGACTTCTGGTACCAGCCCCAGCAGTGATACCGGATCAAACCATCAGAAAAGCCAAGCAGCCGCATGGAGGTCTCCAGAGCAGCAATTAAATCACCCTGTAACCCCAAAGAACCGGGAGCCCAGCCTGGGTCCCATCCATTGCCTGGATGCGTGCACACCCACATCTCCACCCGAGACCAAACAGACTCAACACTTCAGAGACCAAAGCTCCCCAGCACCCAGCCTGGCTCCTGCTGCCCCATCCCAGGGTCTCACTGTGGCAATAGGAGGCCTGGAGTGGCCGTGGTGACCACGGCAGCGCCGTGGTGGCCGTGCGCAGCCCGTCCGGCTGCACCGTGCACCGCAGCCCGGCGTGTGCCGCTCGGTAATTACAGCCCCGAGCGCCGGGGCTGTGAAAGAATCTGACGAAGGAATCCAGGGTAGATCGCGCTGCCGAAATTACTATAATCAAAGGCTTTCACAAAGGCTTCAAATGCAACCAATTACCCTGAAAGGCGAGGCAAGAAAGAAAACAAATTAACGTGTTTGCACAGAGCCTCGGCAGCAGCGCACACATTGCCCCGCGCCGCCCTCGACCCCGGCCGGCCCTGGGCCCTGCTCCCGTCCCTGCATCCCACTCCTCATCCCCGGGTACCATATCCCCACCTCCGGGTACCCGCTCCACAATGCCACCGCTGCTCCCCGTCCCCGCATCCTGCCCCATCGCCGCTGCCGCGGGGTGCAGCTGCACACAAAGGGGCTCTGTGCCCGTCCCTCGCCCCACAGCCGGCTGCTGCCCCCCCGGCACACAAAAGCCCTGCCTGTGCCGGTGCCCGGGTCCGGCGCAGGCTCCGGAGCTTGCCAGGGTGGCCTGAGGAAACCTCCCTCCCTCCTCCATGGCACTGGCTGGTGTCCCTGGGTGAGGGGAGCCATGGGGTGCTCAAAGACACCCATTGAGCACCGCTGACACATGAGGATGCTATTCATGGCGAGGACCACCACCCTCACCTCCTTATGCTTCGTCTGTGCCGTTAGTCTGGAGGAAAAGAGGGGAAAAAAGGGAAAAAATAATAAAAAATCAACTTTGCTCTTTTAATATTTAACGAGAGTCCATCACCCTGAGTCTGTTTGGTAATACAAAGCTCTGGAGATTTAAACCCTTCTCACCCGGAGAGATGGAAATGAATGGTGCTCTTTAATGAGCTGGATCAGCAGAAAAGATAGATTTCTGAGATTACTGTAGGAATTCTTATAATTGATGTGTACTTTTGTAACGAGGATTATACCACCATCCAGTCACGTAATTCCAGCTCTTCCCCCTCCACTTCTCCCAAGCTCACCCTGTTTTTGGGGTTCCCTGGGCACGAGGGGATCAGTTTGCATCCCCAAGGGGAGAAAATGCAACGAGGGAGGGGGGGGAGAAGAAAAAGACAAAGAATTAACCAGGCTTTTCTTCTTCAGCTGCAGACAACCTCATGCAGCCCCTGCATGGGAAAACGAGGCATGGCTGAGATTTATCTCTTTGCTTTCCAAAGCCCTGCTCTCCCCGCACCGATCCGAGGCCGGATGAGCTGCTGAATGGCGAGTAATTAAAAGGAACAGAGAACAATACCCGCGGCTGGTGAGGAACGAGGAGTTTCCCCTCCGCTGTTTATAGCGATTGTATGAAAATGTACCAGGCGGGCTGGGACGCGCTGACAGCCGCGCCGGAGCAGCCGTGATTGCGAGCTGGCTGCTCCCCCGCCTGATTGGCATTAATTGTGCGCGTTTGCAAAGCAGAACGCAAAGTCTGACATGAGCTGCGAGCCAACATTTCTTTCTAATAGTCTCAATGATTACGACGAGAGCTGATGATTATTGGGGGGTGTTAATAAGGCCGGAGAGCAGCAATGCGGCTTCTCCTGGTAGGGAAGAGGGTCGGGCTGTCCCCTCCATCCCTATCCCCATCCACCCTGTGCGTGCAAGGGGAGATGCTCCTGCCCCAGCCCCTGGCTCTGCCCCATAGCAAGGGGAGGCTGCAGGGTGAGAGGATACCAGGAGGGTGTCCCCATACTGACTGTGCCCTAAGGGAAGCACTGGGCCACCTTGGTCCCATGGGTGTCCCAAATGAAGCTGGGACCCCAGCAGCGACCACATCCTCACCAAGCACTGCAGGAGGGGCTGATGGTGAGAGCAAGAAGGGAAAGCCACCTGCAACCCCCCCACCGTGAACAGCAGAGCTCATTATTAAAAGCTAATTAACAAAGCCTGAGCTTCCCAGACTTTTTACTGGCTTTTTGATGTCCTTGAGCTTCGCCACTACACAGAGGCCTGCGGGAGGGTGGGTGGGCTGTGGAAACCAGCACAGGATGCTCCGGCTGCAGCAAAGCCAGGGCCAGACCAGCACAAAACCCTCCCCTCCGCAGCCCCGACCCATCCAGGTTTACAGGGGAGGAAAAATCAATGGCATCGATCCGCAATACAAAGTGGGAACGTAGCACTGGCAGCCGCATCTGACCGGGGCTGTGCAGAGGACGTGGCTGGGGGTCACCCAGCAGGGGACATGGCTGAGGTCACATCAGTGGGGCTGAGGGACATGGCCCAGGGTTACAGTGCTGGGGATGGAGACATGGCAGCACCGACAGCTGCCCTGCATGCACTGGGCCCCTCTGGGCAGGGATCGATGCTGCCCATCCACGTGCCATAAACCATCCCAGCAGCAGATAAGACACATCCAGGGTGTGTGGGCAGCCCTTGGCTGTGTCCTTGCCACGGCTGGCACCCACCCAGCCTTCCCCAGGGCCACCACACAGACCTCTGGAAAAGACAGAGAGCTCCAGGCTCTTTATCATCTGCGTTGGCCAATGCATCACTCAGCTTTGGTCTTTCTGAGCTCTCTAATAATAGTTCCCAGATGAAAAGGAATAAAGACTCAGTCCCTCTCCTCCTTTCCCCCCTTGCCAACAAAAAAAGTTCGTAAAGAAGAGCTATAAAACTGGCTTGTTATCTCACCTAGTGAGGCTCAGCCTGTATGTTATTGCTAATTGGGTATAACATCCTTGTCTTGTTCTGCTCTCTGAAGCTAAATCAAGAAAGCACCACTGCTGCGAACTAATTATATCTCTGGACTGCAGACTCCAGCTTGTCTTCCCCTTTATTGAGTTAAAAAATGGTCACTAACCTTAATCTCTCATATTCCCAAGCATTAGGGCTGCTGAAAAACCACCGCTTCCACCTGCATCCCAGTCTGCGCTGAGAAAGATGGAGCACATGTTCCAGCAAAGGTTTTGTGCTGCCCTGGGACCCAGCCCAGACACAGCCTGGAGGTGCCCATCCCTGCACACCAGGACCACCACAGCACCAAATCTTCTTACAGGCAAGTTTAAGCTTATTTCATTATGGTTTTAAAATCTGAACCCTGGGCAGCATCCTCAAGCTCACCAGATGTGAGCATCTGCATCAAGCACGCACAAACTAACAGGAGTGGATGCTGCTCCAGTTCACCCACATCAACTCCCAGTCCCAGCCCACCTGATGGCCCCATTAATACTGGTGCTCACCATGGGTCCCCCATAGGGGCAAGGACACCACGGCTACCGGCTGCACTACTACAGGTAGCTACAATCAAAGCACTGTGGTTACCGGAGCACTGCGGCTGTGCACTATGATGCTGCCATGGCACAAACCTCCAGGCACAGAAAGAGAGGGGACAACCAGACCCCAAAGGGCACCGAGAAGGGCAGTGGGGCTTTGGCACTGCAGCCATGAGGGTGACCCCATCCCTCCTTCACCAGCCACACAAGGGGAGATGTTTAAGCAGAAATAGAAGGCTGTGGGTCAGAAGAGCGATGCCACCGAGCCCAGCGCCATCCGCCTGCCCGGGCGGGCCCACACAGATGGTGTTACTTTCCAAAGGGAAAGTCAAGCTCCAGCTCTCCCTGCAAGCCAAGAGCATCCCTTAAAAAATTGATACTTCCCTGACTATTAATTAACCTGAACCACTTAAAACCGCCTTCAATTTGTCAGGTTTAACTGCCAGCTCTTCTCGGTAAATCAAGCGTCGCGTGCAGACGGAGGCTGCAGGGAAGGAAGCAGGCAGTGAGTGGGGCACCCTGCGCCACGCTCACCATCCCATCCTCCCCAAGAGCACCAATGACATTCCCACCCTGCAGTGAGCCGGGACACGGCATTAAACAAGGGGGCTGCAGAGCACCCCACGCCGCGTCATTCCCGTCTCCCCCACAGCGCTCTTGTTGTGCAACCAAGGCTGAATTTGGCAGCAATGTGAATATTTCTCTCTGACAGCAAAACCTCCCCGCTGCAGGGTATTAAGGCTTTATTAGTGCGACACTAAGCCAGCCCTCGCTCTAGCAGAGATGACCTACAAGAGGCAGAGGGTGACAGCTTCAGAGAGCCCCTGACCCTGGGACGTGCCTTCCCTCAATAGGGCTGCACAACCCAGGCCCATATAGGGGGATAGAGACAGGGTCCAGAGACAGGGCCCCCCCCCAAAACGCCTCTCCTCAGACAGGGCCAGCCCCTCTGCAACGCCTCCTGATGCTGGGGCCGTCCTGGCCCCTGCGCGGCTCTCCCCGGTTTGGGTTAACCCGCTGATGCATTCTCTCTTTAGCAAAAGGAGTCCCAGGGGCTATAAAACCTCCCAGCAGGCTCCTGTCAGTCTCAGGTCATTAACTTTCTTTCATTGGAAGTTTGTTTACAGCCAGCCATAAATAGCGGTGCGGGGGCCGGGACGGGTGCGACAGGACCCATGCGGGAGGGCGCAGTGCCCCGGGTCCAGGGCGCCCGGTCCGGCGGTGCTCATCCCACTGTATCAACGCTTCCCCCCTGCCCCGTGTTCCCCATCCCAGCGCTGCCCATGGCGCCATCAAACTGCCTCAGCCCTGCAGATTGATGGGGTCACCTTGTGCGTGGCCAGAGGGAGCTGCGGAACGCGCTTGGGCGCGCTTAAGGCTCCGCTGTGGTCTTTAATGGAAGAGGAGGGGAAAGGCAGCTGGGCCAAGCTGGCCCTGCGGGTGAGCCGCCCCCAGGCCCTCCTCTGTGCCCTCACACAGACCAGCACCGGCTGCAGAGGGAGCACAGCCCCTGCGCCATCACAAGCACCCACCTCGCATCAGGACCTCTACGTGTTCAAGATGCACACAGAGCCCCGGGAGGGACCCCAACATCCCCCATCTCACAGTGACCTCCACCTCAGCCTTCCACCCCGAGGCACTGTGCTGAGTTACCAGCAGGGAGGTGGAGAGCAGAGAAGCCAAGCGCACAACCGGCACCGCACCGCACTCCTGCTCTGCACACCAGGGCTACTCCATGCACGAGCATACCCAGGATGGCGTTGGAGCACCCACATCCCACTGCCTGCCCAAGAGATGCACCCACAGTGCTGCCAATACCCCAACACCAGGAGCACACCCCTTTAGCACACAAGAACCCCATTAACTCCTCAGGAGGCTCCGGTGTGGCTCCGGGTTGGGAGGTGGCCGGGTGCATGTGCACAGGGCTGGCAATGGGACCCCAGGTCACCAGGAGCTTTATCTGCTGTAAGTGCACACAGTGGCTCCATGTGAACCCACCAGCTGTGGCTCCACTACAGCACCAGGAAGCACCAGCACTGTGTGCATAGGGGCCTGGGACACATATCCCCAGCACAGCCCTGAGCGCCACCATCACCACCACGCTGGCTTGGATGCCCAGAGCACGGCTCAGTAGCATGTCCCCCCAACCCAAAACCTTGCCCTAGGCCGCAGAGGGGAGTTTGATTTCACAGGGTGACTATAGGAGCCCAGCCCAGCAGCACCCCAAGATGCACAGTGGTGAGCTGGGAGGTTAAACGCCAAACTCACACCTGGTGACTTCTGCTCTTGCACCCGTCCGTGGGAGAGCAGGGACTCACCAAAAATCACAGCCTCATCACTCACAGTCCCCCAAGTCTATGGAAATATCTATATTTTAAACCATACACTCGCACACAACCTGTAATCAGAGCAACACAAATAGCCCCTGCTTCCCATGTAAATTAAAAACACCCATTAGGCAGATTTCAAAAGATGTCAGTAGGCTTATAATTATACACGACATCCTTCCGAGATAAAAGCGATTACCGGGGATGCAAATCACTTAGCAACCAATCAGTGCCCCCAGAGTGCAAAGCACTGACCAGCCATCCATTTTCGCCTCGTCCTTTTATTCCCCGCATCGAGCAAATACAAACACAGATAAAGAGAGGCACAATAGCTCTTGACACGCAAATAGGTTAACATAATAAAGCCAGCTTTAGCCGGCTCACTCGGGGGAGAAAAGCAATTCTCAGGCAAGCAGGAGGTAATAAAACAGGGCTTTTGTGTTCCTGGCTCCCATTCTCACCCCTGCGCCAGCTTTGCTGCATTAGCTGATAGGCATCGTGGTTTGATTGAATTACCTTTCATGAATATTAGCTTTTTGAGGAATGCGCAGGCAGAAGAGAAAGAAATGTCTTATTTCTTTGCATGCATGCACCCGCTGCAGACGGACATGCGGCGGCAGATGCCGGCGGGGCCGGGAGCGGGGTCCTGCAGGTGCAGCCCCGATCCCCCCCCACCAGCTGCAGCACCCCTGCGGGGGGGCACGGGCTGCGGACCCCCCCCCAGCACCAAAAACCACCCCAAAAGACCGCATCCTGCCGGGAAAGATGTGCTGCTCTTGATCCCCATCGTCCCGGACCCGCATCCCAGCCTCTGGTACCCGGCAGCAGGAGGGGGCAGGGAGGGCTGGACCCCCCCTAATATTTAGGCTTCACCGCAGGTTTCCCAGCACAAGTTCAGGCCATGCAGGGAAACCCGCTTCAGGCGAAATGAACTCAGCTGCCTAGCAGGATGCAAAGCCCGGCACTGACACTGCGGGCCCAGCAGGAGCAGCTCGGTGTGGACCACTACTGCAGGGTCGTGGGACACCAGAGACCCTCGGTTCTGGGACCCAGAGCCCTTCCTAGGTAGGGCAGGAGCCTGCGATTAAGACACAGCACCAGGAGGGAACAGCTCCCCAGGGATGGATGTGTGTTCTAGGCATAAAATCAGGCAGATAACCAGAAGGGCTTAATAACGGAGGTAATGTGGCCCCCAGCAGCAGCCACCCCATCTCCTCCCTCCGTGGGCTTCTCTGCTCCAGCCTTTCTGGGGTGAGAAATTGAGATATTTCAATTTTTAATGGCACCCTCACCTGAACCGGGCTCCTCTGGCAGCCCACACTGCTCCGTGCCCCACCGGTACCGACCCACTCATTCCTAAAGCCGGGATAACAAGCCAGGCTCCCAAAGCCAGGGAATGGCTTTCCCTTCCCCAGCTCTACACACAAGGTCAGAAGAAAGCACCGCGGTGAGAGCTTCCCTCTCCTGCTACAGCATCGAGGCAGCCTGACCCAAGCACACAACTCACCCCAGCACCCGAAAATCCACTCCTGAAAGTTTTATGGATCCTTAATAAGGAAAAGTCCCTCCCGAGGAGCTGGGATCCCCACGTACCCTCCGCCAGGGATGTGTCCCACCTCACATCCCAGCACAGGAGCCCATGTGCCAAGGCTTTGCCAGCCACGGTCCCACCACAGGGGCACGGCAAGGTACAGAACTGCACCAAATCATCCCGAGCAAGATGCAGGACATTCCTTAGCGAGGAGCCACATGGCTCTGCCGCTGCCCGCAGACCCCCATGGCTCAGAATGCTCTGTCCTCCACTGAAACACATCGCCCGCCCGGGCGAGCTGCCTGCAGCCTCCGAACAGGAGCATCCCTATAGGAGGGAGATGCACATATACACACACGCACACATATAAATACACAAAACCTCCTTCCAGAGCTACCTGTGCCCCGACAATCAGGGCTAGGCAAACCACCGCTGCCCGATGCCAAGCAAATTCCTCCCTTGGAAAACACCAAACACGGATGTAAAACTTCCCCACCGCCTTTCTCGGGAATAAACCCGCAGGGCCGGAGCCGTGGCACGGTGTCACCTGCAGCGAGCTGCCGCCGGCTCCCCGCATCCAGGCCCTGCCTCTCTGGCCATTCAATTCCCACGATCTGGCGGCTCTCCCCGGAGCCGGATCGGGATGCTGGGGCCCCGGGAAGGCCTCGGTTTTGGTCGGGAACGAGCCGGAATGGCGACACAACCCGCTCGGCCCCGGTGGCAGCCTCGGTGGACGCTCGGCCGCGATGCCCATGAGCTCCTGGGAACCACGGTGCCTCGTTCCTGGTGAATCGTATTCCCAGCGATTCAGATGATGCCGCAGGGATGCTCCCGCCGCAGAGGGGCTTGTGCTGTGAGATGCGTGCTCCCGGCAGATGGGCTCGGTAGCGGCAGGGGGGGGAGATGGGATTCTCCGTGAAGCATCGCCGCTGGGTCCTGCTCCTCTCGGCTCCTCCGGGACCGGCGGTGTCCGCACCGGCGGGGCTCCCGCTCCGGTGTGCCCGTTGGGCTCTTCCCCGCAGCCCCTTTCTCCGGGCGAGGAGAAAATCCCTTTTTTTCCAGTCGGGAAGGGACGGCAGCAGCAGCTCCCAGACGGCTCCGGTGGAAGTGTCTCAGCTTTCCTCGTGGAGGCACCCGTGGATATTTTATTTCCATTCCCGAGTCGGGTGACCCGAAAAAGCCATTAAAAAATTTAAAAAAAAAAAAAAGGGGGAAAAAACCCCAAAAGTTGTTCCCGTTCCTCTCCGGTAGCGAAGGGCGAGACGGGCCCTGGCCGCCGGCGGCAGCTCCGACCCCGCCGTTCCTTCCCCGCGGCTGCGCGGCCGGGGGAAACCGAGCCCCGCCGGGCTCCGCGCTGCGGCGGCGCCGCCTCCGATGAGCCTCAGGAGCCGGAGCCCCCCGGTCCCTCCCGGTCCGTCCCCCCCCCAATCCGCACCGCGCCGGTAATTTCCCTCCCCCGTTCCCCCCAGCCTCCCGTCGCTCTCCGCCGTTTACCGTCAGAGCTGGATCCGGGCCGGCTCCGGCCGCTGCGGTGCGGGGCTCTCCGGGCCGCCCCCCCCGGGCCGCGCAGCAGCAGCGGCGGCGCCCGCCCGGCCCCGCGCCCCGCCGGCGGCCCGCCCCGCCCCGTGCGCGGCCAGCGTGCGGCGGCTCCCGGCGCTCTGCCCCCGGGGCGGCGGCGGCGGGGACGGGGGGTGGGGGGGGGCAAAAATCCGGTGGAAAAAGAATTAAATCGAACCCAACTCAGCCCCGCGCGGGTGCGCCCGGGGCCCCGCGGGCATCCCCGCAGCGCGGCTCCTTTGTGCGGCGCCGGTCGGAGGGGCGCGGGCAGAGCGCGGCTCAGCGCTCCATGGCGGCGGGGCCGTGCGGGCGCGGCTCCCGGCGCTGCTCCCGCCCGGTGCGCGGCGGCGGCGACACTGAGCGCCCCGCGCGGGGCCCGGCGGCCGCACGCGGCTCGGCCCCGCCCCCGGCGCGTTGCCAAGGGGACGCCGCCGCGCGTCCTGCGGGGCGGGGCGGGGCCTCCCGCACACGCGCCCCTTTCGCGGGAGATTTCGAAGCGGGCGCGCCGGCGGGAACTGCAGCTCCCGGCGCGCCCCGCGCCAACCCCGCCGCGTGTGGCCGCTGCTCGACGCCGCGGGGTGTCCTGGGAGTTGTAGTCCCGGTTCGGGCTATAGCGGGGCCGCCCGTGCAGGGCCCCCCCGCACCCCCCGGGGCGCAGACGCGGCTCCACGCGTGGGCTCTGCCGCGGGCAGGGGATGAAGCCTCTGCTGGAGGTCACCCGGGGACAGCCATCACCCACCGGAGCCGTGGACATCCCGGTGATGGGCACGGCCGCCACGGAGCCCCCCGCGGTGTGTGTAGCCGGGCAAGCGTTGCTCTCGTTAGTCCTTTGTGCTGTTCCCAAAGCGGGCTGCCCCCTGCCACAGGGAGAGCAGACAGAGGGGACGTGGGGAATCAGCCCGTTCACTCTTGCCCGTAATGATGACAAGGAGTGCTACACACACATACAGCTCCCATCACCCAGCACCCCTAAAGCCACCTAACACGTGCCCCTAGGCTCACCGCCTCCAGCTCCTTGCATCCCAGCCATGAGCCTTGAAGGGTTTGGTGTCCATTTGGCTTATTCTCAGGGCTTTCTCAGCTCCTCCATTCAGGATAGAGCCAGCAGCTTCTCAGACATATAGGGCCTTGGTGTGCAGGAGGAGAGCAAAGCCGTCTGGGGAGACTCAACATCTCCAAACACATGAAGATCCAGTCTCCACTTGTGATCCAGCAGCGCTGAAAGTCGAGAAATGGAAATAATAGCTAGATATGCTTTCAGGAGAGCAATTCCGCCGTGTAATTATAACACGTATTATCCTCCTTGTGAAAATACGTTATATTGAATCAATTCCCTCTTTGAGCAGGGCTATTCATACTATTCATTTGTTTCAGTTCAAACATTTTTAGCTCATGGATCTGGCAGGTTCTTGTGCAGCTTTGTGCGTTCTCTGCAGCTTATTTATCTGCTTTCTGGGTTGCAATCTAGGCCAGCGATAAGAATAAAACCATTATGGATTTGTGAGCAGCACTTAGATTTTTCAAAGATAATTTAATCAAAGCTATTAGTAAGTCAGGAAGAAAGATGGCTTTTTATTCGGCACCAAGGAAAAAGAACACAAAAAAGGAGCCCTCATTCTTCTCAGATGTTTGAACCACCTCAAGTCACTCACGAGGACTTGAAAGGGGGATGGTGTTTTTGCTGAGGAAGAGATCCATCTTGAAACAGCCGACTTCAAAAGGTGGGTGTTTTGGCACTGCCTTCAAGAAGATACTATTAAGCAGTTCTGACCTCTCCATTTACATCTCTTTCTGGTTTTTTTTTTTTTTCCTTTATAGAGGAAAAACACTTTTGTGATTCAGGGAAACCAGTAAATACTTTGCCGGAACATAAATTTCACCCAGCGATGTTGGGAACACAAGGAGAGCCTTAATCTGCTAATGAATGAGCTCTGCAAAGTGCGAGCGGCTCCGCTTCCACATCCAGAGGGATTGAATTGCAAAAAGGAAGCTGGCGGAGGGAGATTTGTGAAAGTCCTTCTGCTTTAGCACGAATAAATAATGCATTGGCTGGGTCCGGGGCGGCCACGGGCAGCTCCTTCCCCTGCGGCACCGGGGAGCCCACCCGAAGTTGCTCTTTAAGATGACGGTGTCCCTTTAATTTAACCTCATTATTTGGGAAGCCGGCAATGGGAGCGCTGAGCATTTCCATCCCTCATCCTGACAAATGCACGCTGTAATTCTTGGACCAAAATGTCAGTGTGCTCTGGAAATGACTGACCCTCAGAACGAGAAAGATCTGCAAGGGATTAAAACTGGGCCATTACTCTCCTCTTTAAATGCATTCAAGGCTCTGAAAGCCCTATCTGCTTTCGTTCCTTTTGTACCAAAAGTTATTGACTTATCAAGGTTAAAATACATTCGGTATGGCCCAATAAAACAGGGATATCTCCGCATTCGTGCTGTCATTTGCAGGTCCGTTTTCATGGCAACAGGGCTCTTTTCTGCACATTAAACGGTTCAGTTGTGCAAAGTTCACACATTACATAAACAGAGAGGTAACAACAACGAAAGAAAAAATCAATGAGCTCATAGGCATGGAAAAAGGAGATAGCATTGATCGCGGCCAGCGTCCATATTTGGGATCACTGCCTCCTGCCCCGCACGCAGCCCTCCTGTGCTGGCAACGGGGACACAAAGAGATGTTGAAGGACACAGTGGGGGGGGACAGTGCCTTCAACCCCTGCCAGCTCCTTCCCATCATTAATATCACCGTGGCACAGCCAGGGCTGGAATGGATGTGTACTAACGAAGGTGTTGGCATGCAGGTGGGTGCTTCCCATAGCTCACTTTTGGCTAACAACCCCGGTCCCCATTCCCCAGCAAATCCCAGGAGGTTTTCCCCATCTCCCAGCTGTTTCCAGATGCGGTTCCCCAACGGGCACTATAGGGATGAGCACATCCCACAGGCACATGTTGAGCACCACTGCAGTCGGTGGTACCTGCATCGAGCCGCAGTGGCACCAGCAGCACCGGAGGAGCGAGGTGCAATGGGTGCGGGGTGTTTGGGCAGTGACTTTGATGCTGATGGCAGATGTCCAGCTTTTTGCTTCCCAGCCAAAGGGGGGAGTGAGATTCCGGTGTTAAAACGCTTGTTAGAGGAGAGGCACCAACATCTGTTGGGAAAGCAAATAGAGAGCATGGAGCAGAGAGAGGCAGCCATGGGCAGCCAGGCGTGAAGCGGAAGGAGGAGGAGGAGGAGGAAGAAGGAAGGGATACAGCAGCGGGGGTCTTTCCAAGCTGCTGCTGTGATACAGAGGATCTGCTGCCCCTCACCCCATGGCCTCTCACCAAGAGCAGAGTTTGCCCAAGGCGAGAAACTAGTCCCATTCGGCTCCTTGTCAGGGTCCCCGAGGCAAGAAGCACAAGTGCTGGAGATGGGGGGCACAGAGGGCAGGCGAATTGTCCAGGCACATAAAGCTCCTATTCGGGCAAGGAGCTGTGTCCCAAGGAGCATCCTCCTCGCTGCACCCCTTGCCAGTGTTCGGGGTGCTGCAGGGGTCAGGGAGGCAGAAGCTCCCGCGCTCTGTGGTTGCTTCCCCCATCTCCAGTTTATTTATAGATTCAGCAAGTTATTCAAGTGAAACAAATCTCTGTTGCAGTCAGGTCCTGGGGCCAGCGGCTGCCTGCGTTATCTCCATACAGGAGGCAGCGTGTTTTTTAGAGGGGCATCATCAGCCCAGCACAGACAACCCTGCATTCACAGGCTGCAAGAGGAAGGGGTTTGCCTGGGCATGGTGACAGTGCCCAGGGCGCAGGCAGGGACACAAGAACCACCCTAGGAGCAAGCCAGGACCAGCAGTGCATAGCACAGGTATAACCGTGCAGGGCCGGGGTGGGCTGGCTGGGGTGTGAGGGGTTGGGGTGCATCCTGAACCCCAGCACAGCCCACAGCCCCCATTGATAGCAACGCTCGGAGCGGATGCTTATTGTCAGCCCGAGTCTATTTTTGTTCCCTGCTTAAAAATATCCCGTCTGGGTCACTGGCACATGATGGATCACGGCTCCTGCGATTTGCCCCAGGGTCTTCCCTGCTTTCAGAGAAAGGAGCAGAGTCAGGATTCCTGTGAGAGCCCGCTGTACTCCTCCTACCCCACAACAGCACCAAGGGGACATCACAGCACCCACAATGTGAGGCTGCAAGAAAAACACACAGCCCAGCATGGCCCCACTGCATCCCAGCATTGGCCAGGGAGCATCCCTGGGTCCTTGCTTTTCCCTGTCCCCCTCCCTGTTCCCTGAGAGGAACACTCAGTTCCCTGCCACTGATGGAGCAGATCCTATGCCTTTTTCTTTCCTTCCCATCTGTATTGTGTGGAAAATTCAACCTTGCTCAAAAGCTGGGGCTAAAGCTCTTGTGATGGGGACAGGAACACAAGGAAGAGCGGATTCCAGCCTGCGGTGCATTTTCTAAGCCCTACTAGTCACGAGGCTCTGATGCTACCAGAGATACGGCGCTGAGTGACAGGTGATTTGGTTTTATCTCACCTGGGAATGTTTCATATCCGGCACGGGGCCATTTCACAGCCTCTTTGTGTCGAGCGCTCAGCAGCATCACTGGGCAGAGCCGCTTTTGGAGGGGTTCAAGGGGTCCCCGTGGCTCCCCAGCCAAAGCAAAGCAGCAGAGGGTACCATCACTCTTTCACATGGGCATCACATCCTCTGTGATGGTCCTCAGGGCACCTTCCAGCCCACAGAGCCCCATGGAGCCAGGCTGCTTCCTCCCTTGAAGCTCAGAGGTCCATCACCAGGATTCACGAGCTCCTTGGCAAAAAACCTTTGATTGTGCGATGTTCTTGGAATTAGGAGATGATCAGGGCTCGGTGTGACGCTGCTTCTGGGTTTGCTCCTGCCCCATCCCCTGTATGTGCTGTTACGTACCTCATTCCTGCATGGACTTTATTTCCCTTCCAACGAGCTTCCTTCTCCCCCAGATCACTCGATTACAACGCTTAATTGCATTGCCGAGTGGAGCTGGCCTGAGCTGTCAGCCTGGATTACAGGGTGTTCTCCGCCAGTGGGGCAGCCCCAGGGGAGCACCTGTCTGTGGGCAGCTGGGCTGCGGGAGCCGAATCGGAGCAAGCAGGAGATTCCCAGGAGATCTTCACCTTTAACTTCCCTGCTGCTTTCCCCTCCAAATCTGCTGACATTTGGAGAAGGGGAATCAGAGCAATTTGCTGGTTTCAGCAAGTTCCCCTTCTCCCCTGTGTTGCTCCCAGCTCCGAATGGCTCTGCTGAGCTGCCAGTGGACCGAGCATGGTGAGGGCACTGCCTGGGGGCAAGAGGGATGTGCCCCGTGTCCATGACACCAAGCAATGCCCCATGGCTCCAAGCGAGTGGAAGCAGAGCCGGCACAGCTCCTCATGCTCTCAGGCAGGGAAGCACCGGATTCCATCCTCCTGTCAGTCACGAACGGGAGCTGATTTATTAAAAATGCATCAAGCCTGTTGTCGGTGTCGTTGCTCTGATAAGAGCATCGTCTCCCGCGACAGCCGCGCTCCGCTCGCGTCTGTGTTCCCCTCACTCAGCCAGCTCCTGCCTTGGCACCCATGTGGAGGGGGGGAAGGATCCCCACACTCCGCGTGTTCATTTACATCAGGCTGCTGCGGGCAAACGCACTGACGCGCTGGGAGGCATCGAAGCCGAGCTGGGACCTCCGGGAAGGCAGCGCCGCGTTAGGGAAGTGATGGGCAAAGCCTGTCCAGCCTGGCCATGGCACCAGGCTCTCATCTGCCCCCCAGCAGCATTGTGGCTCCTTCACCCCCCAGGATCAGGGGGTTCCTTCCCAAGGAGCAGGGCCCAGTGACCCACAGCGCCCAGGGAAGATTAATGGAGATGTATGGAGCATACAAGCGGCTCCATCCCTGCATGATGTATTCCAGCCCCCAGCCGTAAATCCGGTTATGGAGCAGAGACACAGGCTGCCCTGGCGCGGCGGAGGTCAGCGGGGCAGGCGCGGGAGCAGCGCAGGGCCGAGATTGATCCATGGCCTCCCTGTGTCCCAGCCTTTTCCCAACGGTGTTTGTTTAGGGGGCTCCAGCTCCCAGCGGGATTTATTAGGGTGAAGTTGGAAAGAAAGTGAAAGGAATGGAAAACCGTCCCTCTTGCCTGGGAACCCTTAGGAGAGGGACGGGAGGGCTGTGGATGTGTTGGGAGCTGTCCCCATCCCCATCCTCCTCCCCCCAGCCCACTGCCCACAGGGGATTGCTTACCCAAAGATGCTCCAGTTTGGATCATCAGAGGTTTGTCCCCATTTTGGCGCTGCCTTGGGACAATGTGACGTGGATGCTGAGGGTACGAAAGCGCCTGTCCCTGTGGGATGCTGCCTGGCCCCACTCCAAAGCTAAGCAGAATGGTGCAGGCAGGAGGCTCTGAGAGCCCCAGCAATGCCTGGTGATAATGATCCATATCAATGGTTTTGCAGGAGAGAAATAAAAAGCCTCATCACAGCCATCAGCTGAGAAAACTGCTCCGGCCCCCCCAGCATCACCCCAGGGTGGCATCATGATGGGCTGTCCCCATCCCTGGGGCAGCAAGAAGGGAGCTGGAACTGGTGCCAGGCACTGAGAGGATGCTGAGGGCACATGGGGACACCTGCAGTGGGGTGAAGGCCAGGGCAGGGTGCGGTATGGCTCAGCTCCCATTACATCTCATGGCGGTGGGAACTGGGAGGAGGTGGGAATGTCGGATGGAGCTGGGATATGGCAGCTGGGAGGGCTGTGTCATGCATCACTGAGCTCTCTGAGCACTGCCGGTGTCCTCCCCACCACAGGGCTTTGATCCCTACGGAAGAGCAAAGACCTTTGTGCGCTGGGAGGCTTTGAAGTGGCCCAGAACAGAGGGCACAGAAGGGAGGTGTTTGGCCCTTTCCTGCCAGGCCAGCCCCCCCCAGCCCCACTTTCCTCACCCTTTTCATTTCCTTGTTCCCAATTGGGAGCCACCTCCAGCTCATGCAATAGAACCTGAGAACTTCCCCAGAGAGCCCCAGCCAGGGCCATACCCCACAGGACACCCCAGGCACCCTACGGCCACACTGACCTGCTCCCTATAGCACAGAACCCTCGATATGGGGTCAGTGACTTCCCCAAGGACCCCACACCCGCTGTAGGTGACAGCAGGCAGATCCCTGCCCAGGCGGGTGGCAGCAATCACCCGCACCCCCAATTCCCAGCCCATTTTATCTATTCCCTTCCAAAGGCAGCCCTTTCCCAGCCCCCATGCTCTCCTCTTCGGTGGCTCAGCCCCGGGAGGGCGAGCGGAGCGCGCAGGGTACGTGCGAGCCTGTGTTTTGTGTGAGAAAACGGCGCATTGATCATTTCTGGGAATCAGAGTGTGTTTTTTCCTCTGAAGCATCCATTATACACAGCTGCTTAATTGACGAGTCACCTCGGATGCCGGAGTAAACCAGCCTAAAAGCTCCAGCGCAGAGGAAGTCCGTGCTGTATAAATTGATTCAGTGGGAGAAAGAGGGAGCGAGTGGGGAAAAAAAAGGCATTAATTACAGCTGCTTCTGCGGGCACTGTTTCATGGCAGCGAGACCAGGATGTGGGCAATTCTCCTAAATGTGCTGATTAGACAGCACTTCATGTCTCGGAGCACATTAAATGGGCTCTGTAAAGCTATTAAAGATACAGCGCCATAAAGAATCGACGAGAGCGAGCGGCAGCGTCGCAGCCCCGGGCTCCTGCCCAGCTCCTGCGGGCCCAGCGCAGCAGCAACAGGTCACTGGGAGGCCGGCAAGGCTGCGATTGATGCTCCATCCTGGATTTCCATCCCTGCTGATCCAACCTAAGCCCCCTACCCTGACCCTGCTGGAGGGCTGGGGATGCCTCTGCATCTCCATGCAGTCTCATTGCTCCCATCGGGTCCCATCCTCGCTCTGAAGCCCTTGTCCCTGCTCCAGATAACCCCTCTTCCCCAAAAACAGCCCTGGCACTGACCTGGCATCACCAAGGGAGTTAGGTACCAGGTGTTTGTGGCACACACTGTGAGCAAACAGGAACTCACAATCAAGGCTATTAAATAAGGAAGCACTGAGCCATGATGGGACCCCTGGACACCCACTCTGCAGCACTGCCGTGGAACAGGCATCCTTGTCCTGTCCTGCCTGGGGGAACACCGGATCACGGCACCCCGGGGGACCCGCAACCCTTGCCCTGGCTGCTGGTGCTGTGCATGGTGTGAGCAGTGGGAGCATCGTGCCCCAGCCCGCCCAGCCCTCTGACGGGTAATCGATTCCCCGAGCCGGGGAGAGACACACTGTCCAAACGCATCAAGCTTTAAATGCCAGCTTCCCTAATGCGCTTCTACAGCCTCCTATAATTGAGTCGCAGAGAAACTTCCCCCTTCCCCGGCAATGGCAGGGGATGGATTCAGCCCTCCCCAGCCTGACGCAGCCTCCCGGCCATTGCAGGACTGTGGGGGTCATGGGTGCATCCCCTCCAAAGGTCATTGTGGTCAACACCCCTGTGGGGTGAGCCATGGCTGGGATGCCATCAGCCACCCTCTGCCAGTACACAGCCCCCAGGACCAATGCATATGTGCACCAAGAAGCGTCCCTGCCAATGCACAGCCACTCAACTCCATCTCCCCATGGTCCCACGGGAGCCGGCCTGGACCAATCCCCAGGAATGATAAATGAAGCTCCCGAAGGAGCAGTGCCATCTTGGAGCAGCATATTTCGGGGGGCTCATGCCCCACCATGGGGCTCCACAACCTCTCCCAGAGTCAGTGGGATGGCATTGAGATCCCAACACATTTTCTGTGGGACCATGAGCTCTGGTAGGCGCCTGAGCCCCTGCAAGCCCCACACGGGGTCCAGCACAGCCATAGGGCTGGAGCCACTGGGAGCCCCAGCACTGCTCAGGATTAGCACTGGCAATTAAGGACTGGGATTTGCATGCAGCAAATGACTCCAGCTAATTACAGGTTTAAAAGGAAAACGATGGGAGAGAGGTTTGCTTGCACAACTGGGGCATCCTGGAGGAGCGGGCACTGCACTCTGCTCTGCAGGTCACCAGCCTTAACCTGGCTGACCAAGCCATCACCACTGCACATCTGGGTGGCCATGGCAGAAGTGGCAATGGCCCTGGGGGTGGAGTATCAGTTCAGGGAGCCCAAAGGGGCACATGGTGACCCCCAGCACTAGGGGGTCCATGGAGGGCCCCCCACCCCAGGACAAGGCACCCCAGACCCTGGCTCAGAGGCAGAGCAGGGCAACCTCCGGCTCAACCACCACCCCCTTACACAATCCATAGGCACACATGCCAGGGTGCTGAATTGATTCATTTAATTTTCCCTTCTCATTTGATCAAGAGCAGGGTGACATTTGGCAAAAGTTGTTGATGAGGGATTGAATGATTAATTGTCATGACAACCATTCCTGGTTAATGACAGGGATGAGATTGTGCCGGCATAAAAGAAGGAGAGTGGCCTTGAGTGCCGCGGTGCTAAATTACCAGGCATGTCACTGTTTGTGCTTTTGGTAAAACGTGGCCATGCGTTTCTAATGAGAGGTTAACTGTGTCCCCAAAGTAATTACAACTGATTGAAGAGGTAGTTAGTAATTAGAGGATTAACTGTAATGAGTCTCACCTGCAGCAGTTGCCATAGTTACAGTATTTTAGATGATCAGAGTTAAAATAGGACAGAGGACACAGCACTGGGAGATGTGGCTGTGCCCCCCGGGTGCACCGGGGTGACTTTGGGGTCCCCAGGGTGCTTGGGTGGGCTGGGTGCCCCGTGGCCTGACCAAGGGATGGCCTGTGCATGGACCTGGGATGCTCAGAGCAGAGCATAGCATTACCCACCAAGCCCGCAGCATCCTGCGTTGTGCTGCACCGTACCTGGGCACAGCACAGCCCAGCACTGGGGCTGAACAGCAGACAGGAGCCCCAGGGCTGGCTCTGACACAGCAGGATGTGCCCAAAGGAAGGAAAGTCATCAAAAAGCCTTAAATTCCCAAATTCCTGACGGCCCAGACTTGCTTTTTCTAGGAGCCAGAGAGGGAAAGCACAGGCAGGAGCGGGGGCGTCCCAGTAGTGAGGGAATAAGGATCACTGGAAGTGGCATCCTCAACTTCCCAAACTGAATCCATTTCACTTCTGCTTGTTCCCCTCCTTCCAGGGATGACAACTTACAGGACCATGTAAAACCTCCAAGTACAGTATCTTTAATTATTCCATCCATAAATGATAAGTACCATTCATTTCAGGGCACTCATTACGAATTTATACCCCTGTTTAATGTGCTCACTAACATCAGACATCCCACAGCTCGCCGAGAAATATTGAACAATCCTTTCTGGAAGAGCCGAGCGGATACCTCCGGAGCTATTTTGGACTTAGGAAGAGAGATGGGCAAAGGGGAGCGTGCTGGGTTTTAAAGTGAGGAGTGACCAGCCCACGTGGGGAGGCCGAGGGGCTCTGGTCTGGGAACCAGTGGTGGATGGCTCCTGGGGCTCAAAGCTTTCCATCCGGACGCTTCCCAGGTGAAATGCTGCCACTTTCATTACTGGATATTGCAATGGTGGGAAATTAACTTCTTTTTATACGAGTATAAAAATAGAGCTTCATATTCCTATCTGTCTATTTATATATACCCATCTAGGGGAAGGCTTCTGCAAAGGCTTAACTTGACCAAAAAACCCAGGAAATCCCAAATATCCACATTTCAGGACAAACACAAAGAGCTGGTTTGACCCAAAACAGTTTTCTGGGTTAATTACCAGTACAAATGTCCACATGTTCCCAGTGCCAAAGCAGTCCCCTTCCACATGGGTTTCTGGCTTAGCAGATCCTGTGTGGCTCCTTCCTGGATGCAAAGCCAGGACTGCAAATCCAGCGTGGGAAATCTGGTGATTTTTGTGCCCATGGATACTCACAAGGACTCCCATGGCTGTGCTCTGCAGTGCCAAGGCTGTACCATGCAGTGCTGCAGCTCTGCCTGGTATCCTCTGCTGCTCCATCCCTCTTCATGCACAAGGACATGGATAGTGCAGCGCAGATCTCTCATTTATCACCTCCCAGCAGCCCTTGGCCTGGGCATGTGGTCAGGCAAGCATCACCTGGGGCTCCTGAGTAATTAAAGTGCTTAAGGAGCTGGGGCAGGCATCTGGGATGGAGCTCCAGTGCTGTGGAAGTCATGGAGGTTAGGGAGATTAAAGAGAAAGTCAATCATGGATGGGCAGGAGGGGCGAGAGCTGGGACTTCAGGGGGGCAAAGGGGATGGGGACAGGGATGTACCCCAATGCCTCACCGTGCCATCGGGTGCCACACCAGCACCCTCGTCCCCATCTCCATCCCCATGGCGCTGTGTGTGGGATGGGGATGGTGCTGCTCCTGCAAGCCGAGCTCTGTGCCGCAAGTTCTCCTCTCGGGGCTTTCGCTCTGTTTCCATGGGTAAAACAGGAACACAGTGGGAAAACTGGCAGGCAGGAAGCCCCTCGCCTTGGCAGGCAGGATGGCTGCCTGCCAGCAGCGTTTTAATGCCATTACACTACAGATACAAGCTCTTAACCATTAAAGATGGCTTTTATGGATAATAAAATCCATTATTACTGCTCGCCACAGTCACCGGAGCAGCACTTGGTGGTGCAGTGGGGTGCGGATGCTGTAGGGACTGTCCCCTCATGCCCCATCCCACCCGTGAAGGTAATGTCCTGAGCCCTGAAGCCACAGGGACAATAAAGGGACACCTTCTGAACCCAAAACCTCACATCTAGCAGCCAAACTGGTGTTTTCCAGCCACAGTTGTAGGTCCCCATCATCCCAGCCTGGGGACCCCACTTGGTGCTGGGAGGGGAAACTGAGGTTTTAGGTATATTTCAAATCTTAAATGTGGAGGCAGATATCACCTGCCAGGGCCCTTTAAAGAGGAATTAGTAGTGGCTGTTGTAATTACCAATGAGGAGTAGCTTTCTGCAAGAGATAAGCTCATAATAAGCTGTCATTGCCAGATGGCTTCAGAGTATTAACACCTAAGTTAACAAACACGTATAATTGGGTGTCCCCTCCCCAGGGAGGCCTCGGTGCTGCTGCCATCCCTGTGGGATGCTGCTAGACGCCAGGCCTGATGGATGGGATGCTCCCCAGATGGGATGCTTGCTGGATTCAGCGCTCACCAGCCAGGATGCTTGCAGGATGGGATGCTCTCTGGACATGGGCTTTGTCTGGTGGGAGCTCACCCCTCTGAGCACCAGCACAGCCGAGAGGGTCTCAATTCCATCAGCAACAGTTTCCATTGAAATTAAACATATAATTCAGGAGAGCCCTTCTGCTTGCGTTGGGCTTTTTAAATGCTCTGTGCTTCCTCCCCCTCCTTTTTAATAAAGCCTAAACTGTGAAGCTAAACTACTTGACAGAGTTCTTTAAATATGTGCAAATATATATTTGCACTCCCCGGTTTTTTTTCCCGGGGGCTCTTCCATTAGGTAATATTTGTTGCCAGCATTAATTTCATTAGATTTTCATGGCATTTTAATAGGAGCCCCAGTGTTTTTTTGCATATATTAGCATGCACAAGGTAGCACAGATCGACAAATTATAGTAAAGTAAAACCCGTTTTAGAGGCACTAAAGGGAGCTTCTGTGTGTGAGGCTGGTGGGAAAGGGGGAGCTGTGCTTCCTGGCCGGGCCCCGTCCTGCTGTGGCATTCCAAGGGCTCACATCCCAACAGGGCACCGTGCACTTTGCCATTGGCAATTGAACGTGGTCCCCAAGCACTTAATGAAGATATTTCCAAGCGGCTTGTCAGGCGCGCGCACGCACGGAGCCTGATTGCAGCCGGGGACCCGAGTGGAGGAGCTCACAAATTAAACCCGTGTTGATTATGCAAACTTGAGCTCGTGTTTATTTCTCATACATAAAGCATGAGCCGGGGTTCAGCTCTCCCCTGCGGGCTTCCGAGGGCGATATTTATTGTATGCAAATTGGGCACGGGGCAGGGACGAGAAGTAATCAACTGTTCATCAGACACAGGAGAGGAGTTTCCCAGGGATTGATGGTAGGATCATCACCCTAAATCTACCGTCCTCAAGGTGGGTGCCACCCGCCCTGAAATCACAGCTCATCCAGTCCCACGGGCAGGGACACCTTCCACTAGCCCAGGTTGCTCCAAGCCCTGGGACATCACGCCCAAGCCTGGGATCTGCAGTGGGTCGAGGTGTATTTTAGTGTCCATATGGATGCTTTACTCTGCATAGGTGCATTTCACTGTGCACGGGGGTGCTGCCCTCGTTGCCGTGCAGCTCCAATGGGTCCCGCAGCACTCAGGACCCCACAGAGAATGAAAAATGGGATTTAAAGTTTTTAAGCAAACCCAATCTGTGTGGTCCTGCCCGGCGGTGCCACTCCAGGGAAGGTCTGGGAAGAAACCTGTGATGATGATAAATGCATCCAGGGTCATTCTTCCCTTTTTTTCCCCGCACATCATTTTATAGGAAATACATGTTGGAAATGAAATTGAAATGAAAATGAATAAATATTTCATAGAATACAATTACCATGGCTCAGGACCAAGACAACTGCGGCAGATCCTGCTGCACACAGCGTGTGCAATGAATTGCTCGCTTGCCTTTTAATCTGCTTTTTTGCTAAGACAAATAATCCCCCCAGCCCCCAGTGAGGTGCCTGTGGTGAGATCCATGGTGAGGACCATGGATCTGGGCAGCACCCAGCACCCAAAAGGGGTACTCAGGGTGCTGCCATGCAGGATGGAAGCGCTGCAGGCAGACTGGCTCCATCACCAGATCAACTAAGTCCTATTCTTTGCCATGGAAGTGAGAAAAAGGGGAAAAACAGCGAGGAACAGTGAGGAAGAGCTCAAATGCAATACAAGGTGACTTCTGTCTGCCCTTTCCCTGCCGCTGCTGCTCCAGCTCCATGGGATGGTGACAAACATCTCTACTGAGGCCAGAGGCTCTGTGTCCAGGTGCTGGGACACAGCAATTTCCAGCCATCGTCAATGGAGAAGAAAAAGGGCTTTTTCTGGGATCAGAGGATTTATAGGAAGCAATTTGGTGGCCAGAGCTTATTTTGTTTGTTGGCAGTGGTAGATGCTGGGCTGGGTCCAGGGGGGGCACAATCGCCAGCATCCCAGGGGGTCCTTTTGGTATCTTCTGGCTCAGACAGGGTGACATGAGTTGGTGTCACCCATGGGTACTTAAACAGGGTTGCTGGCTCCCAAACCAGCATCATCCTTCCTCTCCCTTGCAACCCTCTGGGCTGTCTCCCGCAGCAGACACCTTGCTCACACACTTCCCCATCCCCAGCCTTCAATCCAAAGGGAAACTATTTAATGCCACCCCCATTCCCTGGCAGGCTCCTTAAGCCAGGCCTTCCCTGTGTTCCCCATCAGGGGTGCACTGGGGCAGATATGGGGATCCTGGAGCTAAGACTCTGCCTCCGATGCTGGCACAGGCAGCAGCACGGCAGCACTGCTCCTGATGGCAGGAGGCAGGCGGGAGTGCGGAGCTTTGAACAGGAATTCCTGGGAAAACTCAACAAAATGGCCCAGGCGCGGCAGCGCCGTGTTCCCAGAGCAGGAATAAAACAGACGCACAGACAGTGCTTTGCAAACAATTTAATTTGCCTGATGCTTTGATATAGATGAGGCTGCGGCGAGGCGGGCGCGGGGAGATGAAACGCTCTGCTGGGTGCAGGGGGGGCTGCGCTGTGTGTGATGTGCTGGTGCATGATGTGTGATGTGCTGGTGCATGGTGTGTGATGTGCTGGTGCATGATGTGTGATGTGCTGGTGCATGGTGTGTGATGTGCTGGTGCATGATGTGTGATGTGCTGGTGCATGGTGTGTGATGTGCTGGTGCATGATGTGTGATGTGCTGGTGCATGGTGTGTGATGTGCTGGTGCATGGTGTGTGATGTGCTGGTGCATGATGTGTGATGTGCTGGTGCATGGTGTGTGATGTGCTGGTGCATCATGTGTGATGTGCTGGTGCATCATGTGTGATGTGCTGGTGCATCATGTGTGATGTGCAAGGCATGATGTGTGATGTGCTGGCGCATGATGTGCGATGTGTTGGTGCATCATGTGTGATGTGCAAGGCATGATGTGTGATGTGCAAGGCATGATGTGTGATGTGCTGGTACATGATATGTGATGTGCTGGTGCATGATGTGTGATGTGCTGGCGCATGATGTGCGATGTGTTGGCGCATCGTGTGTGATGTGAGGTGCACTGTGTGTGATGTGTTGGTACACTGTGTGTGATGTGGTGGTCCATGGTGTGTGGTGTGTTGGTGCATGGTGTGTGATGTGCTGGTGCATGGTGTGTGATGTGCTGGTGCATCATGTGTGATGTGCAAGGCATGATGTGTGATGTGCTGGCGCATGATGTGCGATGTGTTGGTGCATCATGTGTGATGTGCAAGGCATGATGTGTGATGTGCAAGGCATGATGTATGATGTGCTGGTACATGATATGTGATGTGCTGGTCCATGATGTGTGATGTGCTGGCGCATGATGTGCGATGTGTTGGCGCATCGTGTGTGATGTGAGGTGCACTGTGTGTGATGTGTTGATACACGGTGTGTGATGTGGTGGTCCATGGTGTGTGGTGTGTTGGTGCATGGTGTGTGATGTGCTGGTGCATGGTGTGTGATGTGTTGGTGCATCATGTGTGATGTGCTGGTGCATGGTGTGTGATGTGTTGGTGCATCATGTGTGATGTGCTGGTCCATGGTGTGTGATGTGTTGGTGCATGATGTGTGATGTGCTGGTTCATGATGTGTGATGTGCTGGTCCATGGTGTGTGATGTGCTGGAGCATGGTGTGATGTGTTGGTGCATCATGTGTGATGTGCTGGTCCATGGTGTGTGATGTGCTGGAGCATGGTGTGATGTGTTGGTGCATCATGTGTGATGTGCTGGTCCATGGTGTATGAAGTGCTGAGGTGTGATATACCAGTGCACAAGGTGGGTGACTCTTCCCACCTCAAACCCAACACAAGGACAGATTCCAGGGTGACCCCAAGCTCTTACAGCACCCAAACTGAGCCTGCTTGCAGCATGAGAGGGGTTGAGCATCATGTGCTGGTGTCCCGCAGTGGTGCCACTCGGGGACACTGCCTGTGCCACCCAGCCCTGCCCGACACCCCCCCTGCGCTGGGGCTGTGGGAATCCTCCCCCAGCAGCCGTGGAGCTAAAGAGACAGTGCTGGGAGAGCGTGAGGCACGCGGCTGTCAGATGTGGGGCACGCTGAAATATTAATGGAACTAACATTTCAATTACCTTTTATCTGTGGAGGCTGAGGCTGCGGTGAGGGGGCTGGGGCGGGCCCCCCCGCGCGCTGTCACCCAGACATTCATGCTGTGCTGGTTCTTTTTATTGGTTTTCATCACTTTTGACATTGCCAACAATGAACCTTGAAGTAAATTTCCAGTAGTGACGGTGTCAGTGGAAAGCCGTCTCCCCGTCAGCTCTCTAAATTAGGCACTGATTTGAGTCCTTGGGGCTGGGGCAGGAGGAGAAGTGATGGGGATGATGAGGAGGAAGGGGTGGCCTCTTCCTGACCCCCCCAAACCCCAAGCCCCAGGACCCTGTCCCCAGTGGGACAAGGAGCTGCCACCTCCCTGCAGCCACCCCTCTCCTCCCTTGTGATGCATCAAAACCTGCCCTGAGCAGCACCCAGATGTGCCCCAGCACCAGATGTGCCCTGAACCGTGCCCAGATGTGTCCCAATGCAACACATCTCCCTTGCTTAGGTTCCTGATCCTCTCAGCTGCTCTGTGATGCTGGCCCTTGGGGACACCCCATGATGGGGGGACACAGCCTGGCACTGGGTCAGGTCACCAGACACATGGGGGGTGTTTGATCCCAAACTGGGACCTGGCATCCATCACCCCCCCTCCAGCTCATGATGCTTCTTGGTGTTTGCTGGTCCTGGTTCCCTGTTCTCCATCCACACCGATCTCCATCTCATGCATGGCGGTGATGCCGGGATCAGCTTCCAGCATGCTGGAATGTGGGCACACTTCCTCTGAACCACGGCCCCTCCTCACCCCAGGGAGGGACTGAGCAGAACTTTAATTTTAATGTTCATTGGGCATGTAAAGGGGGGAAAATCAATTTAATAACGGCTCATCACAAACAGAGCCCGGGGGCTGCGCGGGGGCCTCGCAGAGCCCTTTGTGCTGTTATTTATGGAGAGGGATTAAAGGAGCCATGAGCGGGAGCAGCACAAGGCACCGGAGCAAGGCACTGATGGGTGCGAGGGCAAATACACGGAGCTGGGAAAGCTCCTCACTTGGCTTTGATAGTTGGACCCTTCCCTGGCAGCCGGGATCCCATGGGAATGGGGACCCTCCACCTCTGCAGCTCTGCCCCACAGCAGGGTAAGTGCTGGAGCAAAGCAATCAATTCCTGCGGATACAATCTGGGATAACGATTTTGTGTTGGAATAATTCCCCCCTCTTAGTGCTGACTGTGGTGGAAATGTTGCATCTTATTTGTGGCTCGGGAGCTGCCTCCCCTCTCCTCATTCACCCCATGCTTGGTGCATTGTCCCATCCCTGTCCCTGTTCCCCTCCTTTGCCATATGCCCCAAGTGCATAACAACACCCCTGTGCTACCAGCTTCTGAAGCAGTGGCTTCTCTGGCGGATGCTTTGGGGCTGAGCCGATAGCATCCTCCCCTAGGCAGATGGACAGTCTCTGTTCTCCGTGCAGCCCCTCTGTCTCACCACTCCTCCACTCTCAGGGCTGAGATTCCCAATGGGGTTGAGAAGGAATAGGTGGGAATGCCCCAGGGAGCTGCCAGCTCCATTGCTTGTCCATAAGACCCACAGGGGCTGCGACATCCCCTCAATGCTCCAGCATCCTGCGGCTCTCACTGCTCCACATGATTCCCATTCTGGTTTATTTCCCTGGCTGAAGCCAGGGGCAGGCTTTCCCGAGATCTCTGATATTGGCTCTTTCCCCCTGGGAGCACGCTGTGTATGAGATCCAAGCAAAACGGCTGCAGCAGACCCAGGGCTACTTAGAAATTGCCTCGCTTAAATGGAACTGAAATAAAATCAGGGACGTGTTTCACATGGAAAGGTGGCACCCGGGTCCCCGCCACCCCCTTCCCACCCTGCCCCATCCCCATCCCATGGGGCAACACCTGGATCCTGGGACCCCACTTCCCTCTTGTGGCACCCCCAAAGTGGGGACCCAGATTTCTTTGCTTTCAGTGCTTTTTGACAGGCACGATGATGATTAACACATCAAAAGGCTGTTTTGCTTTGCTTAACAATATTATGTGCTTAACTGCTCCATTAATTGAATCACGGCAGAGTTTGTTTGTTCAGGTTGGCTTCATTGCAATGAGTCTATTCTATTTTGACTACTTTTGTGGTGGATTTGTGGGTTTTAGCTGTGGCTCTGCCCTGCAGCAGGGCTGGGCAGGAGAAACAGCAGCTCATGGGCATGGAGAGGGACCAGCTTTTAGATATGAAATCCCAGCTCCTGGGTCTGCTCAGGCACTTAGGAATGGGACTGGCCCAGCATGGTGCCATCCCTCCTGTTCTGCAATTGCCAGGGCAGTGCTCTGGCCTCAGTTGCCCTCAATGTCCCCGAGCATCCCACTATCATGGGTATCCCTGAGCATCCCACTGCTCTGAGCATCCCTGAGCATCCCACCGCCCTTGATGTCCCTCAGCATCCCACTGCCCTAGGTATCTCATCTCCCACTCCCAAGGAGCCAGTGGCAGCCCCAGCTCAGGGAATCAAGAGATCATTCCAGCTCCCGTGCCACGTGCCAACACCCTTATTGCCCTCGCACAGGGCCCCAGCAGGGCTGGGAGCAGGGCCACCCACCAGGGACATGCTGGTGTGGCTGCGGGGACCGCAGGGATGGATGCCCTGATCCCTACTTCCCAGTCCCTGTATGGCTGCTCCATCACAGGGTGGAAGCCAAGAACCTCAACCAGATAATGGTTCCGGGTGTCCTCCCTGCAGCATCCGTTGGTGCTTCCCCCCCGTGGGTGCTGCGGTGGGGCCTCTGAGACCCCCCTGGAGCCCCCCTTGCACAGGGCTCCCCTTTGCAGCTGAACTACACGAAATCAGATTAAGGGCAGCAGACAAAGCCCCGTGCAGGAATAAACACCATGGGAGCGGGTTGGGGCTGCTGGGAAGCAGGAGGATCGCCGGGAATGGGGTGGCTGCAGCGGGAGTGGAGGCGGCTCAGCCCCGTGACCCGCCCCAGGGTCCCCATCCCGCTGCAGGCAGCGTGGGGTTGCAAGGATAAACCATTCCTGGAGGGCTAAAGGGAGGAGAAGTGATCCGGGAAGAGCGATGGGGATGGGGACGCACGGCTCTGCGGGAGCACGCCCGGCGAGGGCAGCTGGGAGCACAGCGTGGGGACAGTGACCCCAAGGCAGGACACGAGGAGCAGGATCACGTCCTCACAGCAGCGCTGCCGCCCGGGTGCTTTATTCTCATTGCAACTGTTATGTCCCTGCTCTGTTTTCCCTCCTGCCACTGGGACCAGGCGCAGGGACAGGCTGGGAGATGCTGGGAAGCGGAGGGAGCCCCATCCCCAGCGCCGGGAGGAGACGGGATCGCTGGAGAATCCAGACAGCAAATAATCTGGCGATGAAAAGAGCTGCTGATGCCTCATTAGCAACTTTGAAAAGCATCCGGTGTAACAAAACGCTCTGCCCTTGTATTGGGTGTTTTCTGCTCATTCCTCCTCTTGTCCTTGATTAATAAGGACATTTGCATCTCAATTGGCTCCTGGCTCCTTCAGAGCGCTGGCTCCGGGCTGTCCCCACCTGAAGCTCCCCCCAGTCTGCACTCTTTGCCCTGAAAGACCTGGGTGCTCACAGAACGGCACGGAATGAAACAGCAGGGAACAGCTCGGCGTTGTCCAGCATGGAATATCGAGCTGGGACCCATTTCTCCCCTTTGCTTGCAGAAACCGGCTTGAGTCACCGATGCCTGCAGGGCTGGGACATGGGGCAGGAGCATGGGACCAGGGCACAGAGCTGGAACCCAGGGCACGGACATTGGGCAGGGAACACAGCTGGGGTTGGGGTTAGGATGGGCTAGAACAGAGGACGAGGACAGAGAGCCGGCATATGGGGCAGGAACACATAGAGCAAGAGCAGGGAGCGGGGACCCGGAGCAGAGACATGGCACATGCCAGGGAAGCACCAGCCCTGCGGTGCCCGGGCTCCATCGTGCCACTGCTCCATGTATCCCATTGGCTCTGCCCTGCCGGAGCTCTCTGCTCAGCACCGGCTCCGCTGTTTATTGTACAAAGGCATTTACAGTTGTTTGAACAAGTTCCTGCTCCCGCCTGCAATCCCCCGGGATCTCATCTTCAAAAACAAATGCATTTGCTGAATGCATATGGAAAAGTGCCTCTCAGTCGGGCAATCCGTCTGGCTGTTTGATGTCTCCTTCCCACATCATGTCATCTTAAAAGGTAACATTTACTTAATGGAAAACATTCCCTGGCTGTTCCCTCGCTTCTCTCCCAGCCTTGGAAGATGTGGGACAGGACAAGGGACCGGCCCTGTGCCACCGGGGCTGCCATGTGCTGGGTGCTGGCACCATGACAGACAGCTTTCCAGGTCCCGGTGGCACTGCTGAGTGGCAACACAGGGATCTGGGGAGCCAGGGCTGGCACTGCTGTCCCTGCAGAGCATGGGACCCCTATGCCACAGTGGGGAAGGGGGACAGAAGTGCCACCTGCACCCTCCCATGGGGTATGTATGAGCCCAGGGCACCCCAGGGTGCAAAGCTGCTCCTCCGAGGCATGACCAGGTCCCATCTGCACCCCAACCCCAAGTGATGTGACCAAGGCCAGCCTCAGGGACCCTAAACCCCCCAGGCCAGCACACCTGGCTGGTGAGAAGGCAAAGCCAGCACCCTGAGAAGCCACAAAAGTCACTGTTTCAAACCTCCTGTGCCCTCATCAAAGCAGCACCAGGATGGGGATGGGATGGTGATAGACAGGATGGATGGAAGGGATGGGGCCATCACATTGCCTGGCCTTGGTCACATCACTCAGCATTGGAAGCATCCCCATACCGGTGTCACAATCCTGTATCCCCAATCCACCCTCGGGCAGGCGTGATGCTGGAGAGCAGGATGGTTGGGATGCGGATGCTGCACACGGGGGTGATGCTGGCGCAAGCCCCCGTTTGTGTCGTTCCCAACCTGCCACCGGGAATCAAAGGATCTGCCATGCGCGCTGCAGCCCTTTCTTCTCATATCACTCACACCACTTCCATGCTACATTGTGACAATGGGGTATAATTAAGGTGTCAGCATACCATTTAGCCTTTTCAATATAGAACCAGGAGACAGGCTGGGAAATCTGTAGTCTTCTTTAATGAGGAATGCGGGGGGAAAGAGAGAGGAGAAGAGGAGATAGAGGCTTGGCAAGGGCGAGACAAAAGACCCCTTGGTAGTGCTGAGCTTTGGAGGACACTGTGCTGCTGCCTGCAGGCACTGCCATGGCCCTGATGGGTGATGCCTGAACCATGGAATCCCAGATTAGTTTGTTGGAAGGGACCTTAAAGCTCCTCCAGCTCCAACCCTTGCCCCGGGCAGGGACACCTTCCACTAGAGCAGCTTGCTCCAAGCCCCCTCCAACCTGGCCTTGGACACTGCCAGGGATGGGACATGCAGGGCACTGGGGACCGGTTAAAACCCAGAGGGCAGCGAGTGAGTCCAACACCATCAATAACTCCCTGATGGCCATAGAAAGGAATAAACCCTTGCTGCATCAAAAGGAAGCTACAAATCATTGCGTGAGTAATCATTGTGCCATCCCTGTGCCATGTGCTGGAGGACGCCGCTCCCAGCTCCTCACCAGAGCAGTTGAGGGATTTGGGGGTTATTTCTCTTGTTTAATGATCCCTGACAACTCAGCTGCTCAGGGCACCCTCATGGCCAGGTCCTGGCCCCCTCTGGTGCCAGCCATGCTTCAAAGCCGGTGGCCCCCTTCCAGGCTCCTGCCTCCATCCTCCCCTTGTCTGCGCTGGCTCCAGCTCTCAGGGCACTTTGGACGAGATGGATGCGCGGCCCCACCGAGGCAGACTGCTCCAGCCCGGATCCTGGGAACAGGTTTCCTTAGCAACAATAATGGAGTGCAAGCGAGAGGAAAGCTCTGCCCGCTCCAATCCCTCCTCCGGGGACTCAGGAGCAGGTCTGGGACCTCTGTGAGCACAAGGGCCGGTGTGGGAGAGGAGCTGCCACTGTGAGTCCCAGCAGTGGCATCAGCCCTGGCAGGGTCTGGGTTTTGCTGCCAATGCACCCTGATCCCGTGTGTGCCGGGCAGACAAACCAGGTGCAAGAGCAGTGTCCCCAGCACCACCTGAGCATAGAGCCATGGACTCGTGGAACCACAGCCTGGTTTGTGTTGGAAGGGACCTTAAAGCTCCTCCAGTTCCAACCCCTGCCCCGGGCAGGGACACGTTCCACTGGAGCAGGGTGCTCCAAGCCCCTGTGTCCAACCTGGCCTTGAACACTGCAGGGATGGGGCAGCCACAGCTTCTCTGGGCACCCTGTGCCAGCGCCTCAGCACCCTCACAGGGAAGAGCTTCTGCCCAAGAGCTCATCTCAGTCTCCCCTCTGGCAGGTTAAAGCCATTGCCCCTGTCCTGTCCCTACAGGCCCTTGTCCAAAGCCCCTCTCCAGGTTTCCTGGAGCCTCTTTAGGCACTGGAGCTGCTCTAAGGTCTCCCCTTAAGGAGCTTTCTCTTCTTCCGCTGCTGCCCACCAGCACGGGACAGCATCCGGGATGGTGAGTGCGGGAGTGATTCGCAATGAGGATGGTGATGGGCGCTCCCCTCCGCAGCCCATCAATGCTGGCAGCGTGGCTGCCACGTTGTGCTGCCTGGAATTACTAACCTGAGCTTTGAATCAGCTCACTTCAGTTGTATTTGTCCCTTTCACCTCTCCCTTAATGAAATCACAGGTGAGCTGCCCACCAACAGGATGAAGCCCTGGTGGTGGGGACATGGGGTGCTGGGGAGGTTTAATGGGGCTCAGCCACCCCCAGCATTGAGTCTTGCAGGAAGTTGATCAGCGCCTCATTAGTGCTGCGCTCCCTCTACCCCACCCCTCCTTGCACCAGTTTTTGGGTGAAAAACCAACCCGTTTGGGCTCTTGCTCAGTTTGGCATCATGGGGCCTGTATCCATCCTCTGGGAAACCTTTGGCAGAGCAAGGAACAGGAGGTGGCTCCGTGGGACCCCGCCGATCCCACTGGATCTTCCCCCCTCCTTGGCTGTGGCAGTTTTCCAGCCTCAGCAGCGCTGCTGCCCCCTCCCCTGGCCCCGCCGGCTCGCGGGGCGATGGCACTGTGCCTCGAATCACAATTACAGTAAATAAATCCTATTAGAAGGACTTTTACTGCCGCATGCGCCTCATTACAATATGCCCAAAGCCCCGGCTCCTGGGATCGCCGCTGTAATGAGCCCGGGATGGATGGAGGCTGCAAAATGAATGCTTATATAAGTTAATTTGTTTTTATTAGCACGCATCAGCTGGCAGGGGGGATGGGGGGGTAGGGACCACCCGACCGGAGCAGCACAGGGATGGGGACCCCCCCATGAGAGCAACATCCAGGCAGTGAGCTGGACCACTGTGTGCCATCAACCCCCAGCTGGACCACTGTGTGCCATCATCCCCCCAGCTGGACCACTGTGTGCCATCAACCCCCAGCTGGACCACTGTGTGCCATCATCCCCCCAGCTGGACCACTGTGTGCCATCAACCCCTGGCTGGACCACTGTGTGCCATCATCCCCCCAGCTGGACCACTGTGTGCCATCATCCCCCCAGCTGGACCACTGTGTGCCATCAACCCCTGGCTGGACCACTGTGTGCCATCATCCCCCCAGCTGGACCACTGTGTGCCATCAACCCCTGAGCTGGACCACTGTGTGCCATCATCCCCCCAGCTGGACCACTGTGTGCCATCAACCCCTGAGCTGGACCACTGTGTGCCATCAACCCCTGGCTGGACCACTGTGTGCCATCAACCCCTAAGCTGGACCACTGTGTGCTATCATCCCCCTGAGCTGGACCACTGTGTGCCATCAACCCCTGAGCTGGACCACTGTGTGCCATCAACCCCCTGAGCGGGACCACTGTGTGCCATCAACCCCCTGAGCGGGACCACTGTGTGCCATCCCTGTCCCATGCCACCACCCATCTGCCCCTGGCCATGGGGACACCCCAGTCCCATACCATGAATGGAACAGGCATCCTCCCAGTGAGGAATCAGCGTGCTGAGCAAGGTCACATCTCATTAATAAAGGCTAATTAAGAGGAAATCATCAAAATGAGGATGGAGTTGTGCTAAATAACCCACGCTGGTGCTAGGCAGTTATTAACTCATCAGGGCTGCGACAGCTCCTGTGGCCGGTGTGGTACCAGAGGGATCACCAGGAGCATCCCTGTCCTTGTCCCCTGCCCCATGACCGCTGAATGCCCCCTTGGCCAGCCCCATGGCACAGAGACTGACAGCCGTACCTGCAGGGACGGCCGGGCCTTCCTCTGGCTTGGAAAATATAGATTGCACTGTTAATAATACATACATTTATTAACAGGAGCCCAGCAGCAGATATTACATCCAGCGGCACTAAATTATGGATAGACCTCGTCCCCAACCTTTGTTTTTAATTAAAAAGCCCCTTTCAGTAATTCCAGCCAAGCAGCAGCTTCTGTTTTCTTTCTCTCCCCATTCCAAGCGCAGGATCCAGCAGCATTTGGGCTGCGCTGATGAAAAGCCTTTGAAGTTTCATGAATTGCTGATGTAATTGAATCAAAATAATATTAAGGGGGGAAAAGGGGAGGGGAGACGGGGAGAGGCTTTCCTCTAACCTAAATCCTAATGAAATCACCTCCCTGCGCCGAGCGGAGTGACAGCGAGCCGCTGGATTTGTGCACATTCCCCTAATCCTAAACCCATTAGGCAGGAGGCTCCGTGCGAACCACACGTTGCAGATTACGGCTGGAAAAAAGGGATCCGACAAAGCCCTGAACCTCCCTGGGATTGCTGTGGGGAGGGTAAAGACATGGGACACCCCAATGGCTGCACTGAGCACACCGGGGCTCAGAGCCCTTGACCCCCCCTTGTTCTAATGAGCACTTTGTTAGCACTTCCCCTGGGAATCAGGCGAAGCCCCATGAAGGTGGAGGCTTTTCCAATCACTTCTTATGGATATATTAATTCTTCCTTCCCTCACTTGCTTATTAATGGCCAATGGAGCCCGGGCTGGCTCCAAGGATGCTCCTGCCAACGGGGATGCACCAGGAGGGTTTGGCTCCATTCCTCCATGAGGTGTAATTGCAGGTTCCACCTGTGATTGCCAAGCACCTCTCAGCCTCATGCTCTTTAATCCCAATGGTCCTGCACACCTTGTAGCAGCCGCTGGTAACCAAAGGATAACTGGAGCATGGATCCTGCCGAATAAACCTCTACAGAAATCCATGTCTCCACTTGGAGATGAAGGGCAGCATCAGCCCCTTGCTCTGCTCACCCTGGGCAGGGATCCCGCTGGAAGTGATGCTCGGGCAGGAGCTGGTGCTCCGGCATCCACCAGCAGCTCCAGGGAGCAGATCCCAATGCCACCACTCATCCTGATGGCGGGAAGGGGATGATGCTCGCTGGGACTGGGAGGATCAACTCGGCCGTTCCTTCCTTCCTTCTCTCTCTCCTAATTTCCTTCTTCCCAATTTAAACTCCTCTCCAGGATAATGCAATAAAGACATGAAGCACCTAATTTTCAGTGGGGGACAACAGACGCAATGGTGTATTTACCCAGTCATACCATTATGAAATCCTACAATTAAGGCTTCAATCAGATAAATGCAATTACATAATACGATCTTATACGATATAATTAAAAACATCTGCAATCAAACTGAAGCCGATGGTACAGTAATCCTTAATCAGAAATTACCCACCAGCAGCTCCACTGGAGAAGCTCCATCCTGGGATCCGGCGGGACACGGCAGCAACGTCACTTCCCCCTTGGACACAGCCACAGGAGGATGACGGGAGGCCCTGGATGTCCCCAGGGAGCGGATGGGCCACCCCATGTTCCAGAATCCATGCCCAATTCCTATTTAGTCCCATGACCCAAGACCAAAAGGCTCAATGTTCCTTGTTCCTTACCACAGATCCAGGCCACAACCCCACTCGTGCTGGTATTGGACACCGGGACACCATAGCACGCTGTGCGGCAGACAGGGGACTCACCCATGGGTGTCCCCAGCCCTGCCAGGGTCTCAGCCTGGCAGCCCCATGCTCCAAAGGGACTGAGGATGCTCCCTGGGATGCACATGTGGGAATTGGCCGGGATCATCGGCTGGTTTTGGTTGCAGCGGCCACGCCAGCACCAGCACCAGGTGTCAGCGATGGGCTGAGCCATGCCAGGGCTGTGTGCTCGGCTCTGGCTGCGGCCCCACATGCTGCCGGCTGGCACCAAATGAAGACAAATGGGCTGGTGACACACCAGCATCCATGAATGGATGTGCCAGCGCTGACAGGAGCAGCGGCAGCTCCCGGGCCTGGCATCCCTTCTGTGGGTATTCCGGGTCACAGCACACCTCTTCCGGCCTGAGCAGCTACGGAAATAGAACCACGGAATCACAGACTGGTTTGGGTTGAAGGGACCCTAAAGCTCATCCAGTCCCAACCCCCTGCACGGGCAGGGACACCTCGCACTACAGCAGCTTGCTCCAAGCCCCATCCCTCCCATATGCGCAGACCCATTTCCCAGCGGCACCCTCAGGACAGCGCAGGGCGCTTCCCGGTGTTCCCAGCCATCCGCAGCCGATGCTGATGCCGCCCAGAGGGGGTCAGGAGGAGCCGCGGGGTGAGGCGGGAGCACGGATCCCGCCAACCTTTTCCACCCCCTGACCTTTTCCTCTCGGAAATGCCACGGAGCTCCTCATGCAGCAGGATTAAATGTCAGGGAAAGTGCAGGGAATATTTCCAGCCTGTGCGCCCGGTGGGCTCCCCCGTTGCTGCGAGCATCTCCAATGGGTGCACGAGCTATGGTCCAGCCTTCCCTTATCCCCATCCCTGTGCTGCCGGCACGATCCGCGCTCGGCTGCCCGCGGGTGCTTCAGCAGAATGGAGCGTGCGTTCAGGCACTCTAACACGAGTAATCTCCATGTGGGAGACGAGAGGTGAAATATGCCCGTGCCGGCCGCAGTAAATCACCCCTGCCAGCCCGCGCGGGTGAAACACGGCCGGCGCCGGCCACTGCACTCACTCACCTGCCACCCCCATGCGTTACTCAGTAAATGGCTGGGGGTCAGCCCCAACCCGGTGCTGGGCTTTGCATGGGCACCCATCCCAGCACCACGCAGGTGCTCAGGGATGGACCCACCCTGGGAAGCTCTGCGTCCTGCTGGCACAGCCAGCGGGAGCTGGGGATGGACCAGCAGCAGCAGCACCAACCTCATGACCAGAGAGCTGGCACCAAGCCCTGGCTCATCTCCTGCTCTTGGGAGCAGCCCCCAGCAGTGTCCCTTGCCAGCGCATCACGGTGACATGGGCTGCGCCCGCTTCACCCAGGCTAAGGACATGCAGTGCTGGAAGCCGCCTGGGAAGGCAGGAGGGGAGCACGCAGCTTCCACTCATTCCGGTTTTTCCCAGGAAAGACCTTCGGAAAGACAAACCCAAGCCCATCAAATAAATAAAATAAATCCCTGCAAGTTTAACAATCATTGTGTTGGATTGGGGGGATGTTATTCCTCGTGACAGACAAGGACAATTATCTGCTATCTGCCAGCAGCTTTAGCCTAATTTCATTACTGCTGTGCAATTCTTCCCGAGCTGCTAGTCTATCACTGTCTCCCAGAAAGGATTAGCCGGCACTTTCTTCATCTTCAAATGAATTTTAGCTGTCATGCCCTTGATGAATAGAAGAGGGAGGACTGCAAACCCACACAAGCGAGCGTGGCAGTCGGCAAGCACCGGCGCCGGCAGCACCCATTGCAGGCACGCCGGAGCCACTGGGACCCAGCAGAGGGGACCCTGGTGCTGCTGGCACGCTGCGGTGAGCAGGGCCGCCCTCTGCGTAGAAGGGAGATTCCAGGAAGAATGAGGCTTCCTTCAGGGACCACATGTGGGAAGCAGGAAGGGCTCTAAGCTGGTGCCCGGGCGCAGCCTTTCTCCCAGCATCCACAAGGAGTTAAAATGACAGGATCTGTAATACAAGGGAATAATGAACACGCATCTCTCTTCCTCTCCAGAAGATGCTTATCTGTCAGTCGGGGCCACTGAGGAATAGAGAGAAGCAATTTAAACTTCAGAGCTGGAACTGCCGCAGATGCTGCGGGGAGCGATGGATGTCCAGGCGATGGCATCCCGCAGGGATCACTGGACAAATGGATGCTCCATGCTCCCGGCCAAGCTGGAAGGTGGCTGATGTCCCCGTGATGATGGGGCACTGGAGAGGAGAACCTCCACGTAACAGGAACAACGGCTGAGCTCCTCAGCACCATGAGCCCGGATGCACCCAGGATTCCCAGCGCAGGACAGCAGATCCCAAGGAGCACCCCAGGACGTGGGATGCGCCGGCGCCAGCTCAGGGGCTCCGTTATTTTTGCACACGTTAATTCCCACAGGACACATCATCCCAGTGGAATATTTTAGCACCCTTAATGCAATTTCCTCCTCTCTCTGAACTCTCATCCGAGCGCGAGGCAGCCGCAGCCTCTACCTGCTCCCTAACAAACCTGCGCGCCTTTAATGAACTAAATAGCAAACGCCTTTTTTGAGTCAAGAATGAAATTTCATCATATTCATAATTCATATTTTATTTCAGACATCTGCTGCTGATTACATTACATTTAACTAAAATTAGATGATGCTCAGAATGTAATTAAGCCCCTGCCAAATTCTCTGGCCCACCAATACCAGCCTCGCTCAGCGGGGGCCGCTTGGAACCTAATATGTAATTAGGAGCTATTTTCTAGCTGTTTTTAAAGTCTGAAAATTAGCTGCCTTTATTAATCACCCAGACAAATAGAAAGCAGAGCCAACGCGCGCTGAAATCTCGGCAAAGGGCTGGTTTTTAATTATACACCACAGAGCGCCGAGACTCATTTTGAATGTTGATTTGTTGTGCACTGACATTTTGACAACCAGTTCTCAATTTGTCTGTCGTAGTTAGGCAACAACAAAGCAGACGGTAATACTTAACTTTCAAAACCTTCCGTGCGCCGCGAGGGGAGAGGGAAGCGAGGGAACGGGGGGGACAGAAGGGCTCCCCCACGGGCGCTCGCCTCAATGGGGTGCAACTGGGGCACCCAGGCAGGAGGGAGCCTCAAACCCCTGGTGTTGGGGTGCAGAGGGCACGGGGAGCCCGTCCATAGGGGGTGATGGTACATCTGCAAGCTGCCCTTGAAACGGCACCAAGCGGGGTACCCTCAGACCAAGGGCAATCCCCTAATGCCCTAAGCCCTCCCACGCTGAGCCCTGCCGCCGTGCAGAAGGGTCCCCAGCCCCATTCCCATCCCCAGGAGGTACCCTGGGAGCATCATGGAGCCCAAAGGGTCCCGAGCAGCCCCTCACCTCCTCAGTGGCTGCGCACTGACGTTTCCTTTCTCTCCCTGACCCTCTTTCTGTTCACTCCGTTATCTCCAATACTGTCACTGCCTCTTCAGCATCCATTCACTGGAGCAGAAAGAAGCCACTGCTGACATGGACTAAACACAGACTAATACATCTGCGCCTGGCAGGGGACAGGCAGCGAGTGGGGAAGGCTCAGGTCATGGGAGACCCCTGGGATGAGGGGACTGGAGCCCTCCGGGGTGGCGAGAGGCACCCTGGCACTGCCGCAATGATGCTTCCCTGCATCCCTTTGGACGGAAGCAGCTTCTCCTTCCCGTTCCCATGCTGGCTATTAGAGGCAAAGCCGGGATCGTCAGTCTTCCTGCAGAGCTCGGAACGTGAAAAATGAAGCTCAAGAAAAATTAGCCAAATTACCAGGGTAATCCTTCAGCAGCAATCGCTGTGCCACGGCCCATCCGTAAAACACGGCCAGGGAGAGCAGTTGGGAAAGCATTGGTGGGCTTGTGGTGGGGCTGGGGGACAGGAGGGGATGGGTCCGTGGAGAGAACGTGCTCAAGAGGCTTAAGTTGTGCTTCAGTTTTGCTCCCAAAGCAGCAAACTGCACCCACGGGGCAGGAGAGGCCTTGGGGAGCAGCCACCCTGATGCCTGCAGCACATGGATGGGGTCCCTTGGATCCCACACATTCCCTGCAAAGGAGGATGCGGGACTCAAGGAAGCACAGGAGGGGGATACAGTTTGGTGCAACCAAAAAGGCTGGGATTGGGCACGGGCCAAATGTCCCTTTGGTTCTTCTAGGATTGTAGTGAGGCCCCTGTGAATGCTTTGATGGAGCCAGGGAAGGAAGACCACAGAAAGGAGGGAACAGTTGCTCCCATGCTTGCACATGGATGTGAAATCCACGCTTACTTCTAACTGGGACTGGCTCCAGCTGCTGACTTGGGCACAGGGAAGGCAGATCCCAGCTCTGGCACAGCCCCAGCGCTGGGGCAGGCAGAACACTGCACCCCACCACAATTCCCATCACTCACACGTGTCAGCCGCTGGGCTCAGCCATCGCCTCGTTCCGCGTCGCTTCTGTGCCTCCATCACACCCACAAGCAAAGCAGAGACTGGCAAGAGAAAGCTGAAAACGTGCAGGTAAAGGCACCCCGGTCACAGGACCTCAACAGCACAAGGGCTGCGTCGAGCTGAGGACTCCAGAAGATGACACCTGAGGCAGGGACAGCACAAAACACACTCCACTGCCCAGTGAGGACATTGGCAGTGGTAACAGGAGGCTCCACACCGACCTGGTCACTTTAAATCACCCACTTCGATTACCACTCAAACCAATGAAACCCAATCCTTACTCTTATTTCCCCTTGTCCCCCCCACCTCCCCCTGAAAGCTGCTAATGAGGCTGAGCCTCAGACACGCCGCTCTGAAGCGAAGTTCCCTGGCACTGGATTTGGCATTTCTTTGTGCTACCCATCAGCAATTGCAGACACATTCAAACATCGCCGTCAACGCGCTCCCAGATCCGCACATTGATTACACTGTATTAGAAAGTGGTAAATTATTTATCAGGCTTTCTGACTTGTGATTAGTGTAAAGCTGTTTTGGGATGCAAATGGGAATTGTAATTAGACATGTAGAGACCCAGCATCTGAAACCTCTTTTTACCGAAGCAGTGTAAGGTGCTTTTCTCCTTTTGTACCCGGCATAATTATCAAAGAACACTTTGCACATAAAACCCCCCATCCATTTATTAAAACCAGAGACAGTTTCCACGTGATCAGTGAAGTAAAGCTGGTCACCACGATGCCAGGATTACAGAGCTAGCGCATCTCGGCTTCTCACGCTTGATTCGTTACTCCGGCACTGGAAGAGGAAGGCAAGCCCCCACCTCAACCGATTTATTACTCAGCTTTGAAGGGAGCAATCCTTGGGCAGATCTGCACTTAGAAACCAACCGAGCCAAGCAGAACAGTGACAAAGTCTCTGTGGCAGCTACAGAAGAGAGCACAGCCACTGAGAGTCCGTGCATTTACTGCAGGATGCTCCAGCTTCACACCCACCTGCCAATTCCCTTTAGAGCTGTGGCACAGCTCAGTCAAATTCCAGCAGTAAAAATGCAGTTACATGTACCTCCCCAGTTTAAATGCATTTAGGTTTTCTATGTAGCCAACTGCAAGCTCGGGTCAGCTTCTGAGGAGGTTGGGGTTGGTTTTCCTACTCGATTGCCTTAAACTAAACCAAACTTGTGTTTGCTCTGCCCCTGCCCTGGCACGATGCACACCCCAGTGATGGGGGCAAGGGCACGCTCAGTTAGGAATGAAGCACGAGAGATCCCAGAACAGCAATTGCAAGCAGAAATGGTTCCCTTCACCCACCCTCCCTGCAGGCACCAGTTGCTGTTTGAACCAGAGCACATGAACACGAGCCTGGCTACAGGCAGAGACCATGGCAAAGAGTGAAAACAGTGAGAATATCATTAGAAATGTGCCACATCTTCCCTTTTAATTATCCAGCTCCTGATCAGTAGCAGGGAAGAGCCGCATTTAAAGGTTTCCTCTCCACTGGAGGCTGCAGTCCAGGAGAAATGGAGATGCGAGTGTCAAGCCCTGAGCTGCCAAGATGCTTTTCACCCCAAAATGTCAAGGCTCTCTGCACACCCACCTTGCCAACCTTCACTGCCTGACGCCAGCGGAGAAGGGAAGAGACACCACATGCATCTGAAGCAGCAGAACCAAGCAAAGTGTCATTATCTGTGCTGGATTCCAGCCAAGCCCCTCTCCTGCTGCCCCTTGGGATTAGCACAGCAGTGGAGCAAGGCAATTCAAAACAGGATTGAGAGCTTGGGTCGAACTCACACCCCGCTGCTCCCCGGTCTTTAAGGCAGCCCCCACTCCCAGCAGCATCAGGCCCCACACCTGCATCTAGAGGTCCTCAGCAGAGAAGTTTCCAGGCATCGGGGCACAGGGAGCTCCCAGGACAGGGTGCCAGGAGCTCAAGTCTTGCTGGAGGCAGCAGCTTAACTCTGGGTGAGCGCGTGCAGCACTTGGGCGTTTAAGGAGGAGGAGGAGTGCAGGGTCACCCCGGGGGCCCCGATACTGGTCTCCCAGCACTCAAATCCATAGGCACGTAAGTCTTGCTTGGCTGCTTCCACGGCCAGCGGGGAGGTGTCTGCCAAGAGGAAGGCAAGAGCAGGCAGTCAGTGAGTGAGGCCACAGCGGGGAGACCGAAGGGGCCCTCGCATGGTTAAACATGTGCCCCCTGGCACAGGGCTTGTGCCCTGAAGACCTGACACATGTAAATGAAGGCACTGAATGGCCCCTGTATGAAACAGCACAAACCACACCGTCAGGCACCATCCCACACTTGTGACATGGCTTTACATGCCACCACACGCATCTACCCCTCTGCTTCCAAACCTCACCCCGCTGGCAGGGCTGTGTGGAAGCGGGGCAGGATGCCCAGGGAGAGCAGGGGCAGGGATTTACTGACCTGGTCTCAGCAGGGTGATGCCACAGCCACCGCCACCAGCCCCGGTCAGCTTGCTGTGCAGCCCATGGGATGCTGTCACCTGGCACAGCCGGTCCAGGGAGGGATGGCCGGCCCCCAACACATTTAAATGGTGTTGGTTTGTATCAAAGAGTTCCTAAAAGCAACCACACACGTGAGATGAGCATCACGACAGAGGCTCCCTTCCATCCCTCTACACAGCCATCTCATTTCTGCAGGGAGTTGGCCACCAGCATCTCTCAAGGTCCAGCAGCTCTGGGCAGGAAGGCCAAAGCCAGAGTCTGAACCTTGGGCTGCTCTTTTGTCCCTGTCCCCATCACAACTCGTGCTGCCGCTGCTACCCATCACAGTGGCAGTGCTACAACAGCTCTTGGACCTCCTGAGAAGCCCTCACTGCAAGCTGCCAGCAGGCATTTATGTCAGGCGCTAAAACAGAGCCCCCAATGCCTCCTGATGGCTTCACCTCTCCCCTGTCACACGAGTGTTGAGCAGGAGGCAGCGCAAGCCCCTCGCTGGCCGTGGGAAGGGCACTAAGCCAGCATTCCTCACTCCTGGCTGTCACCCGGCCCTGCAATCCATCCAGCATAGCAGCATCCAGGGGCCTTCTGACACAGCCAAGTCAGAAACAGCATCGCTGGAGAGGCGACACGGGAGTTATGTCCCTGTGTTTGCATTGGGCAGCTGCCCTGTCCTCATGGGCTCTGAGCCAAGGGGCCTCCACCAGCACCACGCTGGGAACGTGGCACCCAGCTCAAGTGGGGTCGAGAGGGTCCTTGCTTCGGGGGAAGAGCAGCACAAACCACCCTCCAAGCAAGGCCCCCCTCCGAGCAGAGCTGCTCAGCTTCTCTCCTCCCAGGACCAGAGGAATTAAGGAACAGAGGGAAGGGCTTGGCCCACACTCGGAGCAAACCTGACACCAGGCCCCCAAGCACTGCAAGCGCCTTCGAGCTCATCAGCACCAGCAGTGGAGGATGCTCAGTCTCAGTAACACTGGTCTGACACCAACTCCATCGTTTCCCTGGCACTGGTGGCTGTTCCCATCACTGTTCCATAGGGTGTCACAAGCAGGGAGCCAGCACCAGTCCCAGAGGCTTCTTAACAGGGACTCTGTGCTCCCCTCTGAATGATGCCACCAAGCGCTCCCTTGCCTGCAGTGAGCTGCGCGCAGGGAGCAGTGGGAGCCATGCTACGGAGTGACAGGCATCTGTCACATCACCTCCCTCAGCTCCACACCACACAGGAGGGGACAACACAGAAACAATCCCTCTGCCCCCACCAGAGCATTTCTGCACTGCTCCAACACAGGGAGCTGAATTGGCCAGGGGCATGCAGAGCGCATCTATCCAGCTCTGTGCCAGGCTGGACAGACGTCCATCCAGAGCCCTCTTTATATGCCTGAGTGAGGGCACAGCTCTGCCTGTGATGATCCCAGACGCCTGTCATCTCCTGATCCAAAACCTGCCAGGAATCAGACGACAGCTTATGACACAGTAGACTAGTTCGATGGCTCAGATACAACGCTGTCCACAAGTGCACACTGCAGAAACAGCCCAATATATATAGATAGATGCTGCATATAATTGACTGTGCCTCTGTGGGCTCTTCAAGCGCAAGACAAACCAACACATTCAAGACAGAAACCTGCTCACCGCAGGGCTGTTTCCAGGGCATCATATACATGGTTGCTTTGGCATCTTTCATGCGAGGATCTCAAAGCACGCTTCAAATTAGCCCTTCCCTGTCCCAAATACTTCCAACAACCTGAGCAATACAGAATTAAGGTGGAGAAGAGTTGTCTGAAGTTCTGCTGCAGACCCCTTTAGCCCTCAATTAGAGTCAGCCCATAGCAATGGGTACAGAAACCCAGCACCCCCCTGGCGCAAAGGGAGCAGAAGGACTTTGCTATGGGTCCCACGGGAGACCCTCCTGTGCTTGCTGCAGTCCCAGCAGCAGCCCACCCACATGCAGCGAGGAGCAATGCAGCGTGAAGGCTGTACCCACCCTCTGCTAACAGGGCAGCCCTATGCTGCTGTGCAGAGCTGGGGCAGCAGCTCTGTCCCACTCCAGAGCCCTCCCCTGTGCCTCTGGACCATGCTCAAAGCTGAGGGGACAATTGACCAGCAAGAGCAAGGACAAGCAGAGGTCCTCACAGAAGAGCCGAGGGGAGGGATCCAGATGCCAACAGGGAACTGCACTGCTGGTACCAAATGGCTCTTGACCATCCAAGTCACTTGGCACCCATGGCCAGGCCAGGTTTGCCTCAGCTGGGCCACTGCCACACGTCCTCACCCCACGGCTGTATGAATCAGTGCTCCCAGCACTGCAAAACCTGCTTCTTCCACTCAGAACCACGTCTCCCCCCACCGCAGCAGCCTCTCCTGCTCCGAACAAAGCCAAGACAAACACAGATCTTGGTATGCACCTCATGCATCAATGTCAGGTCAGCTCTGGGCACAACTCTGTTATTCTCTGGAGCCAGGATGAGCGCAGAGCAAAGGGAGCTGGCTCATAACCAGTGCATTGCAAACCAGTGGCTGCTGGGCTCTGCTCCTCACCCCAGCCCTGGCAGTGACAAAGCAGCTGCTTCACAGGCAGCGACTGCCAGAAGGAGCGTGGCTGGTCCACGGTGCAGGGAGGCAGCATCCCCGCCTGAACCTCTCCATATCTTAGCGAAAGGAGACAAAACCTCCAGAGCTACAGCTCCACAAAGCACCAGTCCCACTCCCTCCCTGCCCGTGCACAGCTCTGGAGACACACGAGCAGTGTTTTCCGTCCCTCGGCTCCAGGAAGGGCATTAAAAGCAGTGCACAGACCACGGTTTCACTCGGAATTGAACATTTCCTGCTATCAAATTTTTTCTTTGCCCTAATGCTCTTTAAATGACATTTTGATGTTCAACAGTAACCGTGTCTGCAAATACTGGCGAACGAGCCCCTTACCTCCAGCACAGGGTAATACTCTGGTGATGGATTTGCAGGCATCGCTTCCAGAACACTTTGGCACTCCTGAGAAATTGCATCGATGGAGTCCAGCACCGGGTTCATTATAGCAGGGAACTGAGAAGGGGGAAGGCAAGATGCAAGGAGACTGCTCGCTAGTCTCATACCACTGTGATGAAACCAGAGCCAGTCTCTTTGAGCTGGACAATTCCTCACCCCATTTGGGGCTACTCAGTCACAGAAGAGCCCCCTGCAGAGCAGGGTAAAGGTGGGTTGCTCCCAACTGCAGAAAATGGGGAAAGAGGGGGGAAACAGGCAAAGGAACTATTCTTTCCATGGTTGCAACAGGCAAGCCCTGTTAATGCTGGAGAAAGGCGGAGGGGAGCTGAACCCTCATGCTCAGCGCATCTTGGCCTTAGTATCAGACAGAAACGCAGTGACCACAAGAAGGGCCTCCCTTGAGCCCTGCAGTCCCACACGAGGAGATCTGAGTTCTCTCCCCACCCTGCAGGGCAAACATCTCCATCCCCACACAACCGCACCTTCAGGATCTTCTCCTTGACACCAGCCACCAGGACCTTGGTGCTTCGAGGGACTTTCGTGTTGGTCAGCAAGATCTTCAGCATCGGCACCCTGGAACAACAAAGCCATCTCCCTTCACTGCCCCTATCAGCTCCCAAGGCCCAGCCACCTCCAGCTCAGCCTGCTCTGCCTCAGAAGGCCTGCTTGAGCAGGACACCCAAGATAAGGTGTCCCGCTAAAAAAAGGTAAGCAGGTGCCTAAGTGCCGGCTGGGCTCAGGCTTGCTCCTCTCAGATACAAGGAACGACCGTACCAGTGCTATAAATAGGACTGTACGGTATTTACTGAAATCCATGTTCTTCAAGCAAAATTTCCCCTTTGAAACACTATCTCAGAGACTAGCCAGCACCGGCCATTAACTGCTAATAGAGCAATTTCATGCACTGTGAAAGATTTTAATGGAGGCAGATTATACCTCATTGGCAGGAGGCAGAGGAAACAGGCAGGACCTGGATTTGTCTCTGCAGCTTGCTTTTGCCTTCCCCGCCATCCTATCACCAGGTAGGCAAGAAGTTCCCCTTCCCCACAATGTCATTTGCTGCCAGGAGCAGATTCATTCCTGCTGCCCATAACGCCATGAAATGAATATTGATCCTTTGCACTGCGCTCATCTCATGTCAGATAATGACCAAACACCTCATTGCTCCCATCCACCCCAAACCAAGACAACACTCAAGTTACCCACACCCAGGGCAAAATCTGGCTCCAAAGCCCTAGCATCACTGTTAGCGATTGCCCATCAATCTCCTGCCCTCCAACATCCACCCAAAGCCTCTTTGACATATTCCACCCATCGTATGTAAGTGCTATTTTTAAGCTCTAATATTACCTCTTTAATGGTGTGATTTTTCCTGATTGGTATCTCAGGGCTCCACCTAAAGTAAAATACACGCATTGTCTGAGAGATAACAGTGGCAAAGAGACAGAAGGGCTTTCATCTTTAGAACCTCACCCAGAGCACATGACAGTAATTGCAAGGAACACCAGCTAAATGAACCATGTTCTCAGGCAGCATGAATCTGCCTAACCCTGGTGCCTTAATGAGGGGGTCTGCCCAGCCACAGTTAACCCAATGGCTTTCCCTTTGCTCTGCTCTGGGATCATATGAAAGACTTTTCAAAAGGCAGAGTTTGGCCAGCATTAAATCTTTACTAAATAAACCCCAAAGAGCCCCCAAGCAGAGATGCCATGGGGCAGAGCCAAGGATGGAGGTTTCAAACTGGACTGAACGTGCGCACTCACGTCAGCAGCCATTCTTCAGCATGGAATTTCATTGTCCAGAAGGAATGTCTCACTTTGCTCCTACTTTTCCAGAGGCTCTGCAATTAGGTCTCATTAGAAAGATTATTAAAAGTCTCTGAGGACACTTCCAAACCCCTTGGAAGTCTCTGCTAATTGAAACTAAGGGACAGCTGTCTGACTGCATTATCCCTGGGCCAGGATTAGGGCTCTTTGTTCACACCAGGATGTTTAAGTATCAGTTATTTGCAGCAGGGCCTCTGCCCACGGCACTTGCCTGGGGGATGTAGACCCCTGGTGTTACTGCAGCCGGTCCCAGCTCACTGAGGGAAGGATTCCCTCTACTCAGGTCAAAAGAGGGACCTGAACTTGGGAGTTCCCGCTGCCTTTGCTGTACCTCAGCACAGTAAAGCAACTGCTGCATTCAGTGTCCCTGCAGCAACCCCAGCCAAGCCTGATTGTCTGCTGATGCACACCCTGCAGCAGAGAATGGAAACGCATGCGGTGCTCCACCACCCCTCAGCATCCATTTCCAGTGCTGGGGAGCAGCAAACACACACGTACCCCAGGTACCAACAGCATTATCCACCCCCGAGGGGTTGCCATGGATCACCCGCTCCCCTTGGAAGGCCCAGTGGTTAATCAAAGCCAGCTCTTCTTCAGTCCACCTGAAAGGCAAGAAAATGGCTCCAAAACACAGCCAAAACCAGCTTGTGCTGAGTGATCCGGAGAAACAAGAGGCTGCAGCAGATACAAAAGCAGCAGGAACCATACGAAGCACCCCATGGCTGTGTGGAGCCCCAGCACTGCAGCAGAGAGTGGGCATTCCCCGACCAGGGGAACTGGTGCTGCTCCGCGACAGAGCCAGCACAAAGGGCACAACCACCATCCAGTGTTCCCACTGCAGGCCGGCAGCGAAGCAGGGAGCAGATCCTAGCCCTGGCTCAAGTGAGGATAGATTTAACTGAATGCAAGTCCAGACCCATCCCCACCTCCCTGACACTGCATGTTTCCACACATGCTGGTCTGAGATCCTGCTCACCACCAGGCATGATGGTGTATTTATAGCCACAGAAGGTGTGATGTGAGAAGAGAGTAGTAAAAGTTGCATTTCACACATGCCTCTAATTGCCAGCTGCTCAGCTGCTCAGCTGCCTCGCAAATTGGGTCAAAAAGTAAAGCAGTTTTAACTACAGCATCTCCAGCAAAGACTTTGATTTTCAGGGGTTAACTCCTAACACTTCAGCTGCACTGGGTGGTAGCACTTAGAACACAGAAGGGAAGCAAATGCAGATGCAGAAGGTGTCATGCTAACAACACAAAAGCGGCTCTTTCTGTCCTCTTAAAAGCAGTCCCATCAACTGGTTAAGTGCTTTGGGAGTTCAAATGGTGGCACAAAGGATGCGGTGCTGGGTCAGGCTCAGCAAGGATCCAGGCCCCTGCCTGCACATACTATTTAATGGGCTGTAGCACCACAAAAAGCAAACGCAGAGCTGCCAGTTACTGGCTGCAAATTCACTGCAATCCACTGCAGCGATTCCTCCCCCAGCACCCTTCACCACCCCACCGCTCTGGGCCCTCAGGGCAGGTACCCACACCACCACCTTCACAACTCACCAGCCTATTTCAAACCCACTCACTCCACAGTCTCAAACCCTGGCGCCCCGCTCAGCACCCCCAGCTTGCCCCCTGCTGTAATGCACTTAGGCTCACAGAGGCACACAATTGCTCCTCTCTGACCCTCCCTGCACCACCATGCTGCCTGCTCTGCAGTCCAGACACACAGCACATGCTCCAGGTCCCCGTTCAAATGCCCTGATGCACGGTGCTGTCAGGTAGCCCAGCACCAGCGATGCTCTGCACAGATCAGAGCTGGTGCTTGCTGCAGCAAGAACGTGCATTCAACAGGTTTTTGGAATCCAGGGTGCAGAACAGGTAACAGATGATGAAGCAGAGGCACAACCATGGCTTTTGGAAAAGCATCAGTCTTACAGGAAATAATGAGAGCAGCACTGAAGTTCTGAGAGCCACCTGCTACCTGGAAGCTGTTTCCTCCAACTCCCCGCTTCCCCGGGCCTCAGCTGAACATCTTTATCCATCTCCACACACCTTTCATTTCTCTTGCCAATATTTAATCTGCAAAGCATTCAGCAAAGCAGCTCACGCCGCCGCTACTCAAAATAGAAGCGCAGTTTGCTGTAAACCACTTGTTTTTAATCCTCTCTGAGAGGCTGCGATTCTTCTCCACGCAGGAGTCATTATATCACGCTGTTCTTTTCTTGCCACGTTAAGCAAAAACCTTCTGAAGTCTGACACTCTCATCTCTCACTTACCCCTCTGCATGCCAGCGGGAGGGAAAAAGCCACGCTGCATTCAAGCTGCAGCTCAGGAGGGGGAGCAGGGAATGAAGGCATCTGTGCTGCTCGCCTCGGGACTGGCCTTTCACCCCTCACGCCTGTGGCTGGGGGAGAGCTGCCCGAGCACAAACTGCTCTGCTCCAAGAACGGGTCTCTGGGTTAGGAGCAAACTCGGGTTTGAAGCAGAACACAGTCACCCCTCTTTGCTGTCTCACTTTCAGCCCCACACAAAGCCCACTGAAGCCAACCATAAAGGGTGCACCTGGCAGGGGGAGCGCACAACAGAGGTGCTGAGCTCCAGCTGTGATATGCATCTTTAAGCAGACACACAGCACGGCAAACCAGTCCGGCAAGGCTCAACTCCAAGGGAAAGCAACCCAAGGGCAGGAGGAAAGAAGCTGCCTTTCACCAGGTGCTGATAAGGGGGAAACTCGGGCAGGAGGACGTGTACCACGTGCAGAGAAACACTCATGTGAAAATGCAGGGAAACCAGAAAGGATCTTTGACTCCTTGAGGGCTTAAATCAAAGCCTGGAAGATGCTCAGGGGCAGAGAGGAAACAGAGGTTAAACAAATCCACCATTTAAAGTGTGTGTTTTATTTGCTTGGCAAAACAAAGCTGGGTTTTCTTAAGCCCATGTACCTTGCCCTAGAGGAGGGACATGGTGCAAGTTTCACACAGTCTCTGCATCCAGCTGCTTTTATCAGATGTGAATTATAAACTCATGATTCCCAGGTCAGAGCCCTGGCACAGGGCACATCTCTGCTGCCAGGAACACAGAGCAGCAACAGGAGAGGAAGGCAAAGGAGCTGGGCTCACGGTGCCACAGCTGCAGCTACAGCCCCAGCTCAGCACTTGGCCAGAGAGACCGAGAGAGGTGCCAGAGCCAGAATTGGGGGGGGTAAAAGGACAGAGAGGGGCACAGAGAGCAGAGCTGCCCCGGGCCCTGCACCCGAAGCAGGGAGGGTGATGGGATGTGTTACCTGGCCGTGGGCTCTCCTTCCTTCAGAGGGCAGGAGATGGCTCCACACACAGTCAGCAGGGCTGCTGCCAAGCAGACAGTGTAGGCAGCGCTGGAACCCAGCCCAGCTCCTGTGGGCAGCTCTGACCACACCAGTATGTCCACACTGGGAACATCTCTGAAACACAAGCAGAGGATGCAACACAAGGACCCTAAAATCCATCTTGAGACAACATTTACAAGGCAAAATACAGCAATTAGGACTGATCATAGGGAAAGCTGGTTGAAAAGTGACAACATCAGCATAAGCATCAGCACACACAGGGGCTTCAGGAGTGCTCAGTTAGCACAGCTGAGGGGCCTTGCTAAGCCATTGTGCTAGAACAAAGCCCCCCTGAATTGGATCTGTGATTAGCACAGCTTGTCAAGCTGCTAGCAGGGCACTTGGTAACTAAATACTTGAGTAGCACCATGAAGAGACCCTTCAAAGACTGCTGTAAACACGATTTTAAATGTATTTCTAAATAAAGCATAAATACTCCAAGTCCATAACTGCAGTTACATCCCACTGGAGCAACAAGCACGTATCTGTGCGCATGTGCCCTTTTTCTCCACTGAACCCATCTGGGTTGTGTTACAGACCCTAACATCAAACCCAGCAGCTTTCCATGGCTGCTGAGTGACATGAACTATGAACTGATGGTTTCAGAGCAGGCAGATAACAGCCCCAGTGCTCTCACCACACAACTGAGAGGCTGCGAAGCAAACCACAGTGCAGCTACACATCAGTCTTTAACCTTTGATTTCTTTGCTATGAATACTGAGGTGAGGTTCTGATTTGGTTTAAGCTGTCCAGTAACACACTCTGATATGAACAGTGGCAGTCAAGGTTAGAAACTGGAACAGCCCTGAGCTGCAGGGACCCCCAGTTCTCATGTTTTTAAGGAGATTCAGCCCATGGGAGGGATCAGACTTAGCTCAGACACGAAATTCACAGCTCGTGTCCAGCATTCTAAGGCAGGATGAACTGAGCTGCCTGCTTGGAGGGTGGGACATCTGTGTCTGCTTCTGTTGACCGTGCAGGAAGGCTGGGATGAACTGCTCCAACTTAAGCACCTCAAAGCCTAATGCCTAAATCAGAGCAGGTGCTTGGGGCACCCCACCCTCCATAGAGCTCAGCTCAAGAGCATCACCTGAGGTGCTCAGAACCCAAATGAAGTGAGATTCTGTCTCAAAGGGTTGGTTTCATCCTGTGACCTTGAAGAAGCAAGTAATGGCGAACACTCAAGACAGGATGTTGATTTGGGGCAGGAAGGCAGCCTCACCCGTGCTTAGCCGAAATGGCCAGGTACATGTAAAGGAAGGCAAGGGTGGCAAGGCTGTCAGGAGCTGAGGCTCCGGCGTCAATTCCAGCAAACTCTTTCAGTGCATCCAGCTGCTCTGCACTGGGGGACTTTGATTCATCAAAGTCGGCTACGGAAGCAAGAGGGGAGAATTGAAACACTCAGAAAGCCAGGAATGGTTAAACTTGAACATCTCCTCTTATAACAGGCTGAAACAGACTGAGCCGACTTCAGATTTCACCCAAAAACCTTCTACCTGAGGGTTTATGATAAAACAAAAAGCACAGTCTCCACCAGCCACTCTGAGAACCCTGTTCCAACACCCCACACCCGCACCGCATTACAGCAACTGCCTCCTGGCAGCACTTCCCAGCGCATCCATCCATCATTACAAAGAACCTGGCAGACCCCAACCTCTTCCTTAAAGAAGGTGGATATTCTGATGTGCTTCATGTGAGGCTGGGCTCCAAACAGCCGGGAGCAGGCACCGGTGTCAGAGAGCTTTCGGTCAGTGCCGAGAGGCTGCTACCAGTGCTCTGCCTTTTGCTAAGCAGGATCCCGGGAGTTAATGCCAGGTCCCTGGGAGGCAAATGGCACAGCCACCAGCCGGGGGCTCGCGCCTAGCACAGGATGCTGCAGAGATTCCAGTGAGAGCTGCCACGGGGCACAGAGGCAGAAAACACGTTCCATCCCCTGCCTTCCCCAGGAGCCCTCAACTCAGGCTTCAGAGAGCCCCCGTTTCGGCTGCTCATCCCTAAACACACCCGGATGTGACCCCTGTCTGCCCGAGCTCCCGCAGCACAAGCCCCTGGGAGCTGACCCGGGAGGACACAGCCGCAGCGAGGGCCACTGGCGGGAGCCAGAGCACGGAGCAGGTCACAGAGCGCGGGTGCCTGAGCCGCAAGCGTGCAGGGACACGTTAAACACACACCGCGGGCGGCCGGAGGCGACGAGACCCGGCACCACCGTGCGGGGGGGGGGGATAACCCAGCACAGCGTCCCCGCAGGGTAGGGGGGTCCCGGGCAGGACCCAGAGCCCCGCATGACGCCCGGGGCGGCGCTTGCCTGCAAAGCCCCTCCGCAGGGCCTGGAGGCCGGGGCCGTCCCAGCTCCTCACGACGCCGACCCCGGGCAGGCGGACGCAGACCCCGCGCTCCCCGCGGGGCCGCAGGCGGAGGAAGGTCCTCAGGTCCAGCGCCACGGCCAAGGCCACCTGCGGGCGGGGAGAAGCGGGTGAGGGGAGGCGAGGGGAGGGGAGGCGAGGGCGGCCCCGGGGCGCAGCCCGTACCTTGCCGTGCACCACGGCGTGCTCCCCGTGCAGGATCGCCTTCCCCGGCGCTGACACCACCGCGCTCCGCTCCCCCATCGCCCGCGGAGGGACCCCGCGCCTCGGCTGCTCCGCTCCGACCGACGGCCACGCCGGCCAATAGGAACCGCGCTCTGCCCCGCCCTCCTTGCCTCCCAGCCAATAGCCGCGGCGGGTTTGGGGGCGGGGCTTCGCGCTGGCCAATCGGAAAGGCGCAGCGCGCGGTGGCGCGGCGCTGGGGTGACCGCGCGCGTGGAAGCGGGGAGGGACGGCGGCTACGGCGGCCCGGAGGGATGTTCCGAAGGGCGGCGGCGGCGGGGAGGGCCCTGCGGTGGGCAGCGGCGGCTGCGAGCCGGAGGCAGCGGAGCGGGGCGGGCAGGTGAGGGCAGAGGGAGAGGAGCGGGGCGGGCAGGTGAGGGCAGAGGGAGCGGGGCGGGCAGGTGAGGGCTGGAGGCAGCGGGACGGGGTGGGCAGGTGAGGGCAGAGGGAGAGGAGCGGGGCGGGCAGGTGAGGGCAGAGGGAGCGGGGCGGGCAGGTGAGGGCTGGAGGCAGCGGGACGGGGTGGGCAGGTGAGGGCAGAGGGAGAGGAGCGGGGCGGGCAGGTGAGCATCGAGGCAGCGGAGCGGGGCGGGCAGGTGAGGGCTGAGGGAGAGGAGCGGGGCGGGCAGGTGAGCACCGGCGGCCGCGGGGCCGGTCCTGTGCCGCCGCTCATGGCCTCTTCCTCCGCAGCCCCGACCGCGGCCCCCGCAGCGAGCGGGCCCCCAAGATCTACACGAAGACGGGAGACGCAGGTAGTGCCCGGGGGCGGCGGCGGGGGACGCGCAGCGGGGCCCGGCCGCTGAGCGCCTCCCCCGGGCCTTTCCCAAAGGCTTCTCCAGCACCTTCACCGGGGAGCGGCGGCCGAAGGGCGACCGGATCTTCGAAGCTCTGGGAGCCACGGATGAGCTGAGCTCGGCCATCGGGTAACCCCGGGTCCAGCGGCAGAAGGGCCCGGCAGCATCGTCCCCCTTCCGTGGGGTCTCTGGGACACCCTCTCCCGTTCGGAGCTGCTCTCCCAGCCCCACTGCAAGGAAAGGGATAGGCTGTGAGCCAAAGCTCTCTGGAGGGCTGCACTGACAAACAGCCAGGAGTGTCCAGATCCTGTGTTTTCATATGGAATCACAGCCTGGTTTGGGTTGAAGGGACCTTAAAGCTCATCCAGTTCCACCCCCTGCCATTGCAGGGACACCTTCCACTGGAGCAGGGTGCTCCAAGCCCCTGTGTCCAACGTGGCCTTGAACACTGCCAGGGATGGGGCAGCCACAGCTTCTCTGGGCACCCTGTGCCAGCGCCTCAGCACCCTCACAGGGAAGAGCTTCTGCCTTACATCTACCCACAGTCGTGGCTATTTTTCCATTTCCAGCTAACTCTGTTTTTTAACCTAGGCTTGCTGGTGAATTTGGCAGTGAAAAGGGCCACACATTTGTTGAGCAGCTTCACAAAGTGAGTACTAAGGATGACCCTCACCCAGCGCAGTCACTGCATCAGTGCTATTGAAACACAGTCTTAAACTCTTTAATTTAGACACAGTGCTTCCACTGACACACAGGGATTTCATTAATCCTGTACTGAAATGAATGAATTCGGAAGACTCTGCCCCTTGATTGCTTGCTAAGAAATAAATTTCTTTAACCAAGCAGGAATCCGGTAGATCAAGTGATGAGTTTTGGGCAAAAGTATCTCTAGGTTTATCCAGACCTGTTACTGGACACAGTTAAGGACACAAGCCTCGGTGTCAGATCACCTCAGATCTGAAATCAGGGCAAAGCATCCACGTGAGTTCTGCTGATCAGCTTTGCTGTGCGCAAGAATGCAGAAGGAGCTAATCGGAGATGTTAGAAAGCCTCCCCAGCCTGCCTCGCAGGTATCCTGATCCATGGAGAGATGTCCCCCTTGGAAGCAGACATGACATGGAGCCAGAGTTGTCTGCAGCTTTTTGTCACTGCCTTTCTTCCAGAGGTTATAGCTCAGTGTCCTACCAGCAAAGGGATTAATGTGGACACTCCCCAGTCTGCTTTCTGCAGTGAGCCTGCCTGCGTTAATATGCCAGTGAAAACAATTCCATGTGCTAATCTGGCTTCTCATAAAGCAATTAGGGAGCACTTACCTGATCCCCCCTGCCAGCGGGCTGCGGGCTGATGAACAACAAGGGTAGGATCTCCTTTAATCAGCACAGCCTGCTGTCTCCTCCCAGAGCTTGCTGCAGTTGTACCACAGCATCAAAGGCTGGTTAATGAGAGCACTTCTCATTTCTGTCCTCATTGCCATATCCAGGTCCAGTGCATGCTGCAGGATGTGGGCTCCAACATCGCCACGCCGCTCTCCTCAGCCAGGGAAGCTCACTTAAGTAAGTTCCACAGTTATCCTGGCATAACAGTTCTTGAATGACAGCTGTCCTGGGCTGGTGCTGGGGAGGCTGGTCTGGTACCTGGGAGATGGAGCTGTTCTGCAGTGTCTGGGTGACTGAAGTCCTGATCTAGAACAGGATTTTGGGATGCTTTCTTGGGACTTACTGATCCAAGAAACATGAGAGCAGAGCTCTGTCTGTAGTCTGAGTCACTGCTGCATTTCTTTTAGCTGACTTCTTTTCCCTCTGTAGAACGAACATCTTTCAGTGAGAAACCAGTTCTGGAGCTGGAACAGTGGATTGACAGCTACTCAGAGCAGCTTCCTCCACTCAGAACTTTCATCTTGCCAGTAGGTACCAGTAGCTACTGCTTATGCCTCTTACCAACTGGAGAGGGTTTGTGATGTTAGGGCAAATCCGCTTTATCACTTGCTGTGAGAAAACAGGTTGTGAGGCTGTTATTTGCATGGACAAATACCAAAAGAAAAGCAGAGACAAGGTCCTGGTTGAGTTAAATGTCCACATCCTGCATGCAGGTATCTCTCCCAGTTGCCTGGCCATAACACAGGGCCAGTTGTGTGTGTGTGTGTGTGTGTGTGTGTGTGTGTGGTGTGATGAGCTTTGCTGCAGTTCCACAGCAAGGTGGAGGGCATTACCTGTTGTTGCAGACACTGATGTGCTGTTGCATTGTTGTTTCAGTCAGGAGGTAAAAGCAGTGCTGCCCTCCACTTCTCCAGAGCTGTCTGCCGCAGAGCTGAAAGGTGGTGAGTGTTAGCTGTAGTATAACAGCATATAACTGATAAAAGCTGATCAGAATGCTGCAATGAAAGCAAATCGTTGCAGTCAGAGCCATCAGCTGTACTGCACTCAGCTGGAGCTTGAGTCAAGCTTTGTGTGTTTGTATTAGCCAAATTCCAGGAGTGCAGGCAGCAAAAAGCAAGTCTCTTCCCTCCCCCGAACTGGGTCACCTGAGCTAAAGACTTCAGAAAGACCAGGCAGGTTTATGCTGAGATGCAGCTATCTGTGAAGCTCATGTCTGATTTGCTAAGGGTAGTTTGGGGCACTGGCTGGTGTGGGATCCAGGGCTTGAGATGTTACTGCTCACACCTTCCTTGTCCCACTTCTCTGTTGGAGATGAAAACTCGCCTGGTAAGGTCCATAGAAGAAAACTCAACATCACAGTCAGTGTTCTTCTGTCAAAAGCAAGCCAGAAAGGGCTGTGTAGCAGTCAGGAGGCAGGAACAGGGCTGTTCCCTTGACAGAAGGGCCCCTGTTTACATGCAGAAAAGAATGATGACCCTGCAAACTGCTCACTGTTGTTCATCGATGCCCGCTGATGAGCATCTTTTGGAGGAGCAGAGCTGCAGCCCTCCAGAGCAGTTACAAAAAGCAGTTGCATCCTTTAGCCCAGAGCTTCCTCTTGGGGAAGCAAAGAGCCCGTGGGGAGTTAGAATGGGGACTCCAGCAAATCGAGTCCTTTGTGCAGGCAGAGCTCCAAGGTTAAATACATTCAGTTTTCTTCCCCTTTGCTAGCGTGGTTCCTTTGGTACAAGCAGGGGAAGCGGATCCAAACGTGGCCAAGTACTTAAACAGGTAATAAAAACCCCCAAACCTTCTCTGTACTCTGGAATCGTGCCTGGGCTTGTGCCCTTAGTCTTGGGCTAAAAGTGCAGGGATTAACCTCTCAAGAAGCCTTACTTACAGAATAAGATCGTTGAAGTTAAAAGTGTTCTTGCAAGGCCTGTTTGCAGCTGCTGCAGTGGTGCTGAGGGAGCACTCAGCTTTCTGAAGGCTGCTCTGGAAATCACTTCTCTGTGGTCCCTTTACCTGCAGTCCTTATGCTGTAACCAGATGTGCTTTGCTGTAGCCAGATGTGCTTTGAGTGTAGTTGTGTGTTGCTGGAGACAAACACGCCTGATGTGAGAAGTGGTTTCACTGCTTTTCCCCTTGCTTTCCAGACTGAGTGACTACCTCTTTGTTCTGGCACGTTATGCTGCAATGAAGGAAGGGAAGGAAGAGAAAATATATATAAAGCCTGAGCTGTAACTGGGAGCTGGAATGTTTATTTCCTTGATTATGGGAAGCGAAATCCAGCAGGCTGCTTTCCCCCGTCAAGGAAGGGAAAGAGAACAAGCCTGGCTTGGAAATGTGAGCTGACAAGAACTTCCAGCTTAAATAATTAGGAATTGTTCTTAAGTATGGTGCAGAACACGCTCTATTCGCTGGGCCTTGTCCAAATACCCCTTGTACAACGCTCTGGTCTTTGCCCTGCGATGGAGTTGAGGCAGGAGACTTGAAAGCACTCGAGCTGATTCCAGAGAAGTCCCCCTTGCCATGGCAGTGCAGGTGCTGTGGAAGGACTTCGAGAGGATGCTGAGGAATGAAGAGGAGAAAAGAATCAGCTCGTGCAGAACAGCAGCTGGGTGGAGATTCAGGGACTCTGCCCACAAGCTTTGAAGTAATAAATGTGAATTTACTTGTACCAGAGGGCTCTTAACTCATACTTCAGTAGTGGGCCCAGCATGCTTTTCTTCTTTAAGCTGCTTTCAATCCATCCGCCCTGGCTGAAGCTGAGCTGTGTGGATTTCCCGGAATGCACTAAGAATTCCCTGGTTCTGGCAGCCTCTCTGCATGCACATGAAGAATCTCTGTGCTGACAGTCCAACGCATCCTCTGCCAGGGGCAGGGCCCACGCAGGATGGAGGGATTAAAGGAGGAAGGGACAAACCCTGCAGGTGATGTGCAGTCAAGCTCTGTGGAGGTACCTGGGGTTCACTCTTATGTGGAGCTGCCCCTTTGAACACACAGAGCCCTCTGAGTTTGGTCACATCCTCTGCTCTGGCTGCAGGTACCAGCTGAAGGAGTAGAGTCCTTGGTCCTTTCGAACTTCTGTCCCTGGGGACTGCACTAGTTTGCGGATGAAGGAGTTGTGAGGAGTAGCAGGGGCTTGGTGCAGCCTCTGTTGGTGGATTCCACACCCCGAGGGCTCTTGTCCTGCGCTCAGGGTGCCGCTTTCAGCGGTGGGAGCTTCCACATCAGTCGTGCAGTTCCTCTGTTCAATTACTTCAGTAGAAACAACCTTAAACTTTGCTTCCCCAAAGAGTCTCTGGCTTTTGGGTTAACTGTTTAATCAGCGTGGGGTCAGAGTGAAGAATGTCCAGCACTAATAGACATCACTGCCTCATCACTCACCCTCTTCTTTTAAACAGGTGTTTCGTGGCTATTGTTAATGCACGTTTTTCACAGAGTCATTTCCCAAGCCTTAGCCTCCAACACATCCCAATGACAAATGCTCTTGATTTGGGCTGTACCGTCAGCTGCAGTGTCACATCAGACAGTTCCTCAATGCCTGCTCCAGACAGGCCATCCAGCTTTATGATAGCTCTGCCTCAGTGATCACAACTGAACCTCAGGAATCCAGAGGCTTTTCAAGTTTAATTGAATAAAATTCTTTGCAATATAAATTCTTCATGAATGCTTTATAAATCAGCTCCGGGATGGAGTTAAAACATTTCTTTTTCCAGCTGGGGGGAAGAAACCTCACTACTGTATTGGGACCAAAGCTGGTATTGGTTTGATTGCAAGGAGAAATTAATTCAGCTACTGCACTTTAACATGAAGCTTTCCCTCACTACCCAAGGATGCTGTAGTGGTGGTGTTGGGGTGACCCTGGTGCATTTTAGATTAGCTATTAGGATTTTACATGAGCTCTTAGGCAGAAGCTCTTCCCTGGGAGGGTGCTGAGGTGCTGGCACAGGGTGCCCAGAGAAGCTGTGGCTGCCCCATCCCTGGCAGTGCTCAAGGCCAGGTTGGACACAGGGGCTTGGAGCACCTGCTCTAGTGGAAGGTGTCCCTGCCCGAGGCAGGGGTTAGGAACTGGATGAGCTTTAAGGTCCCTTCCAACCAAAACCTTTCTATGATTCTAACTGCATGAGCACAGGATCTAGTGCTATGGGCAGCAGCTAGAAAACATCTTGATTACATCTGCCAATGACCCTGCAGCCACCTACAGTAATGCACAAGAGAACTGGCGAGACAGCAAGCAGGAATAAAGCATCACTAAAATGAAAAAGAGCCTTTAAATCAAATAAACCTCCATTGCTCTGCATTAGCATTTGCTTTTCCAAGTCCTTTGTCCCCACCCAGCAAATCCAGCCGTACAGCATAGGGATTCCAGTGCCTGCACCTCATTAATATAATGGGAGGAAGGCAGATGCTTTGTCCACACTGACTGTAGGCAGAGCCCAGATACATTCCTGCCTAGCAGGGTTCCTTATTTATGGTTACATTGGAGCTGCCAGCGCAGACATATGTTGCTAAGGGTCGTTTACTCTTGTTTGTAAAATGTATGGCTGCTCCTAGCTTCCACACTGTCAAAACTGGAAGAACTAGCCCCAAAATCTCTTGCTGCATGATTGGATCAGACGCCTGTACATCTGTTAACGCGGTAGGAGCTGTAAAATGAGATAAGTTTCACTATAACTCAAGCACCTCGATTACTGCCATGATGTGTAAGCAGCAGAGCCGGCTGCTGCTCTTGCAGAAATGACACAAACATACATTTTGCCAGGTCATATGGAAGTTTATCCAAGGCAGCATTTCCTCTGCTCATGCCCCAAAGGGAGGACTCGTAGTGCGTGTGGCCCCTCTCCATCCCCAGGCCTGAAGGACAAGTTCTGGGGTACTCAGCTGTGGTGGTGGGGAGCCAGCAGCAGTCCTGCACTCCTCTCAAGCTGGAGGACAGAAGGGACAACATCTGCCATCTGCAGTTGCAGTCCTCTGCAGTTGCAGGCCCACAGAATACTCATTTTGCTTGGAAGTGGTCAAAGGAAAACACTCCCCATCCAAACAGCTCATGCTACAACAGGGTAAGAACTTGGTTAGAAGGGTGGGGTGGCAGTTATGGCACCCCAGGATAAGAGCCACCATCCCTGCAGCAGGCAGAAGCAGACTGAGCTGTTTGTGTCAAGGAAAGGGCTGTCTCAGCCCCTCAGTTCTGCCCCGGCTGCAGCCTGGCAGAACCCTCCCCATTCCTGCTCCAGCAGCTCCATGGGGTGTGCATGGAGAGGCTCAAACCCCCTCAGGGGAAGCATCAAAGAACTTGACCTTAGAAAAAGCACATCCCTAAACAGGTAGTTAAGGAGCACTAAGGCCAAGGCAGTGCCATGTCGCTCCAACCGTGCCATCACCCACTCAGGTCACCAACACAAAAATAAGCTACAGAAATCCCTTGTCTCATTCTGCTCCAGGATGTGAAGACCAAAGCTCAGCACACCCTCCTCCATCCCAACCTCAACCAGTCCTGGCGTGGAGCACAGGCCAAGAGGTTGTGCCCAGCAGCGGTACCAGAGGGAACACCAGTGGGTGGTGAGAGCCAGGGGATGGGGACAGTCTATGGGAACACAGGAGGAGCAGGGAGAAGAGCTGCCTGCTGCCAAGCGCACTCGGCCTGCGCTGCAGCAGCGGTGGGAGCCCGTGGCTGGGACACCACGGCACCAGCGCCAAGGTCAGTCCATCCCTCCCAGCTCAGCACCAGCGCGTGCATGCTCCAAGCGCCCAGCCACGGCTGGAGCAGGCGCGGTGCAGGAATGGCTGCCTGCTGCCAGCTCTGCCTCGGCAGCAGCTGCTGCTCCTTGCCTTTGCTCTCCCTGACGGCGCCATATGCCTCTGTGTCAAAACGATGGCGCTTGCACACTGACTGCGAGCCCCATTCCCGGCTCCCGCTGCGCTCCTGCTCCCCACGGAGCCCACAGGGCTGGCCCCAAGCCCCACGGGCATGGAACCACAATGAGCACAGCACCATGGGCATGGTGAGGGCGGGCAGCGAAGGCCCATGCTGCCGTGCACCAGACCTGAGCACGGGGAATCTGCAGCTGCAGCAGCAGCAGGCACAGCTCCTCACTCCTACAAGGATGCTTCCAGAGCCAGACAAGAGGATAAACACAATGCCTGTGTCATTAATGTAAAGCTACTATTACCATAGAATCATGGAATGGTTTGGGTTGAAGGGACCTTAAAGCTCATCCAGTTCCAACCCCTGCCATTGCAGGGACACCTTCCACTGGAGCAGGGTGCTCCAAGCCCCTGTGTCCAACCTGGCCTTGAGCACTGCCAGGGATGGGGCAGCCACAGCTTCTCTGGGCACCCTCTGCCAGTGCCTCAGCACCCTCCCAGGGAAGAGCTTCTGCCCAAGAGCTCAGCTCAGTCTCTTCTCTGGCAGGTTAAAGCCATTCCCCTTGGCCTGTCCCTCCAGTCCCTGTCAAAGCCCCCTATCAGCTCCATGGCTGGTCCTTAGAGCAAGCTTCTAAAATCCAAAGCGCAGCCTTGTCCCACAAACCTGCATTTCCCTAAACCTCTTTTCTCCCTTCCCACACCAGTGAGTGGAGGATTCCTTGGTGTGAAGGTTCAGAGTTGGCTCACTGACCAAACCCAGTCCCAGCATCTAAAAGCTCTGCTCCCCCCGTGCTCTGAGCTGGAGCAGAACACTCAGCGCAAGGAAGAGAAGACATCCGGTCACCTTGCTCATCCCAGGTTTATTCTCCTCTTCCCTGCATTTCTGATACAAGAGACATAACCAGGGTCCCGCGGAAACAAGTCTTCTATAGAAAGAACAGTCATTAATCTCCTGTGGCAAATCCATCCCTGCCCTACAGGGTGTCCCTGTGCAAGGACACCAAGTGCAGGCAGGGCTGGTACCCACTCACAGCCTTCTGCTTGGGGTACAAACACATCAAAGCCAGTTGTAGAAAGCAGCTACACAAGAGAAATGGTGCTGCTGCTCACACAGGCAGCAGGGCACCTACCAGGCAATCCTGTTTTACACACTAGCTGCAAACGGTGTAGTGCCTCACAGTGCAGTATTTCCAGGTTTAGGGGCTCCTAGCTAAGTCTGCATTAAGATCTTTTCTAGGAATTGTACTCCTGAGGAATGAAGGGAAAAAAGGGAGCAAAGATTCTATTTCAGTGTTCAACAGCTCACTTCAGTGAATGGCCATTGTGCTCTACTGAGACACACTGCACTTCCCTAGGAGAAAAAGAAGGGATCTGGTGTGGCATTTGAAGCTAAGATTGGTACAAGTCAGTGCCTAAACCTCTCAACCACACTGTCAGCAACTGCTTCATGCTGAAATGCTCTATGTTAAAAACAGGAAAAGTTAATAAAACAAATTTACTATTAATTCCTTTGGACTCAGAGTCCAGGATCTCGAGCCCTCTGAGCACAGACATTCCTGCCCTCACCAACACTTCCAATCACTCCTGTTTAGTAATATAGTTGACATAGAAAAGCATCCTGGCTTTGCTTTCCAAATGCACATCCACGCATCGGTTCCAAAACCAGGGTTACCTCTCCAAAGAGCAGCTGAAGCAAGCCAGAAGAGGAAGATGAAGCAAAGGCCATCTCTATACTCTTGGTTAAACAGTGCCAAGTATTTTCTGGTCTGTTTGAGATGTGAAATGAAACCATGGATCAGAGGCTCTTCCAAAGAGCCCACGGAGTGTCCCTCTGCGGAGCCCCGTGCTGCACGGAGTGGGCCTGGGGTGTGAATCCCTGTGGGAAGGACCAAGGCAATGAGGTAGGGTATGTCAGCCTCATGCAGGAGTGGCTGTGGTGAGGCTCTGAGCCCAACTGTCCACGCAGCACAAAGGGGCCAGAGCGCAGGGTGAGGGCCACCAGCGCCTTACCTTAGGAAGGTAAGGAGGGGATGTGAAATCCAAGGGGAATACCAGCAGCTTCTGTGGGAGCTTGTTTCCTTAGTGAGCAGCAACAGCGGAAGAGGAGAAGATGAATGGTTTTTAATCCTGACCTGAACAGCAGAATGTACATGGCTTTTCTTTGTGCCAGAAACCAGCAAGGACAGAGCAGCTCAGGAGATGGGAATCTCTCACCCAGCTCCCGCAGCACGAGCGGCCAAGGCTGGGAAGCTGCAGACACCTGACAAATCAGGCTCTGGACTGGATTAGAAATGGCAGGAAGGGTCTGCACCTTCCCAACACACACACCTGCACCCCCCCTGCCCTTCAGAGAGAAGGGCTGGAAGAGCTGCCCGCTCCAGGCAAACACCAACTGTCAAAAAAAAGGCCAGAAAGAGACAAAGTGACCAAAATAAATAGTTTGGCAACAAAGCAAATGCGGCTGTTATGCAGAGGCCAAGTCCTGTTTGGAACAGCACATCTCCCTGACAAAAGGGCCTGCAAACAAAGTGAAACTTCCATCCAAGCATGAGGAATTTTGCCAGTGGAGGTTTCCAGAGGGCTCTGGGCAGCTCCACACATTCCCCATCCATGGAGCACAGGGGGGACCTGCCCCACTGGAGCACCATGCTGGGGAGCGAGGGCTGCCCGAGCTGCGTGCCAGCTCCTGTCCTCTGGCAACTAAATCAAGTTCAACGTTTTCTGCTCCTTGAGCAAGCTCAGACAACAACCCCTTGCGTCCAAAGCACAGGCCCTGGCATGAGCTTGGCAGAGGCACAGCGGCTCAGCATGCTGACCCCACGCCTGCGGCTTCAGCTCTTAACCTACAGCCCTCTGAAACCTTCCTGAGAACGGTGGGGTTCATCTGCTTGTGTTTAACCTGCTGCTTCTCGAGGCTGGGCAAGTGGTTCGTTCTCTGAGACACACACAAGGGCCTTGCACAGAGCAAGGGCACGAGGAAGTCCCTGGGCAGTACCTGTCCTGAGTAAAACAGTGGCACATCCAACGCTGCAGCCTCGTCTCCTTGTGGGCTCTGTCACGTTTCTGCCTTTGTGCAGCCTCCCACAGGCTGACTTCCACCCAGTAAGAAACTGGACCATCTCCTGGGAAAGGGAAAAGAAACACTCCCACAGCAGCAGCTGCCCAGGCCGCGCGGGCTGCCGGGGGGTAGCACGGTCACTAATCTGACTGGCACTTTGACTGTTCCTTTTATGCTCCCCCGGGGTTTGCTTTTAAAGACGATTTACGTGGGTGTCAAGTGAAGTGTATTGGGTCAGGCCCATCACCTCCCTCCTCCTGGAGCAGTGCCCAACAAAGAGCCAGCCCTGTCTAGCCCAGCAGCTCTTCCTTGTAAACCTCTATTATCAGCTGCATCTCTCCAGCCCTCGAGTGAGCAGCCAGCTCCCGCAGAGCCGATCCACCCTCTGTGCGTGAAGGTCTCCACCTCCAGCAGCAGTCAGCAGCTCTGAGAGCCCCCATCGCGGAGTCCAGGGCCATGGCAACTAGGACAGCTCAAAGCCAGTGTTCATGCTGATGGCGTAGCGCAGCTTCTCCCGCAGGATGCTCTTCTTGCTGTAGTTGGGAAGCTTGAGGAGGTTGAAGCACGTGGAAGAGGTTGGGAGGCGCCCGCCCGGCTCTTTCTTGCGGATGGTGAAGAAGCCCCGCAGCACACTGCCCAGTGTGTCACCTGTGTCCTGGAACAGGGCAGAAATGCATCACCCTCGTGCTGCTCTGCTCTGCTCCTTCCAAGCAGGGTGCCCACACACAGAGGTGCTAACACAAAACCTATCTGGTAGGAACAGGGAGAGGCAAACCTCAAAGCCCTGTCTGCCACAACACCTAGAAGGGAGCTCCTCTTGTAACTGCAACTGCCCTTAGACATGCAGGGTCCCTGTGGTAAGAGGCACAGGATAGTCCCAGGGAGAAAACACAACCCTGGAGACAGGCAAAAAGAGCCCAAGTGCTGCTGTATCTGGGAAGAGGTAGGTGCAGCCATATGCATCATGTTAGAATAAGACTGTTCTCATTTTGCCCTATAGAACATATATCTTCATGCCTTAAAGAGTCTCCTGGTCAGACAGAGAAGAGGAAGCTGGGCAGGGCAGGAGGCCTGCAGAAGCCTGGCAGCGAATGTGTAAGACACGAGCAAGCAGGGTCCTACCTGATCATCAGAGACTTCCACGCAGCGGATGGAAAAAGGAGGCTTGAGGTAGGCAAAGCCCAGCAGGGGAGGCCTGGAGCAGCTGGTAACAAACTGAAAGAGAGATGGGCAATGAAATACAGCCGCAGTGAGAGCAGCCTGCCTGTAACAGACACGTGGCATTTTGACACTGCCTCTCAGTGTACAAAGGACCCAGCTCACTGGAGAACTGCCCAGGCCCAACCACTCCAAATCACAGGCTGAAAGGACTGTGTTTACCTTGAGAAACATGGCTCTCTCCTCAGGGCTGAAGTCATTGCCCAGGATGTCCCACAGCCAGATGATGACCCGGTGACTCCCATGGAAGCCCCCATAGTACACCGTGTGTTTTCTAGGGAGAGAAAGCTTGTGACAGGCTTGTGTCCCCCTGCAGCAGGAGGGTCACAGCTGCCAGGTGACAAGCACTGGAATCAACACCTGCCATGATCAGGGTTCACTGCTGCAGCAGACACTGCCAGGAGTGAGCCCTCACCAACACTGGGCACTTCATCAGAGAAAAGGGAAGGGAGGGAGGAATTCTGCTCTCAGGGAGCAGTGTAAGAAAGGACCCTTCCGATTCAACAGAATCATAGAATGGTTTGGGTTGGAAAGGACCTTAAAGCTTACCCAGTTCCAACCCCCTGCCACAAGCAGGGACATCTTCCACTAGAGCAGGTTGCTCCAACCTGTCCTTCAGCACTGCCAGGGATGGGGCAGCAACAGCTTCCCTGGGTAACCTGTGCCAGTGTCTCACCACCCTCACAGATTAGTACCACCCTTGTTCATTAGGACTTTGTCCAAATCAGCTTTAAGGAACATGTTCTTCAGCTCTGTTTCTATCCACTCCCCAAATCTCAATTGGAAGGAGCAAAAAGTTGTGAACAGTCAGTCCCCTGCAAGCCTCCAAAGAGCTCTAATAACTGGTTTGGTTTATTGAGCCAGACCAGCAGACCCAGTTGCTCACTTACTTTAAGTCCTCGAGGTCAATCTCAGCGTTGTCACCAGAGATGAGCCGCTGCAACTCGGGTGCAGAGAACATACGAATCCACTCGGGCTTAATGATGGACCTGAAGCCACTGATGAGCGCTGCTGTCTGGCTCTTGATCTGCGTGTGCATCCGGAAGTGAGCCATGAGGTGGATGTAGCTGATCCTGTGTGTGACAGGGAAGGTGGCAGTGAAGAGCTGGAGCAGTAAGGGATACCCACCTTGCCAGTGCAGGAACAAGGCTGCCGACCTGCCTCTCCAGCCCAAAAGGGACTGGAACTGCCTGGAGATGCATTATACTTTCTTCTCCAGGGCCCTGCTCTTCATTTAAGCAGAAAGAGCTGTTGTTCTGCCAGACTTTGCCATCTCCCCTACCTCTGGCACTGCCTGCACATTTCTTAGAGCTCCTTCCCCACCCAGGGACTAACTGGCTCGAATAATCACTTGCTTAACCTTGGCCAGAGAGAAGCTCACGGTGGGGAGCATGTGCCCAACTCTTCTTTAAAGGATCAGATCTCCAACGACAGGCGCTCCTCTAGGATTGAAAACACAACTGCCTGGGCCCTGATGCCACTTGCACTGAAACTTATGGCTAGAGAAAACAACACACTAAGAAACACTTAGGAGATGTCCACCTTCATCCCAGGAGCATGGAAGAGGTGTGCTGTTTATTAGAGGGAGGCACCGTCAGGCTTCCTCTTGTCACCAACAATCAAAACAACCAAGCTTGCTGATTCTTCTTTATCAGCCTCTAGGCAGACACCACCAAAATCACATTGACAGGGTCTTCAGCGAGATAACCTCCCTCCATCGTTAAGAGAGAGAGCTATTTCTAGATTGCTTCCACTTATACCACTTCTGCTCCCTCCCAACTACCAATTTGTGTGCACATCTGCACAAAGGCTTCAAAGTTTCTCCTGTAAGGGAGTAGAGCAACACAGAAGACTTTCAACTTTCTCCCTGAGCTGACTTCTGACAAGGCGAAGAGCCTTTCAAATGCAAACTCCCTGGTCAGAGCTCAAGAAGGGAGAAGACTGGGACCATCAGATTGCGGAGCATGACTGAAAGACAAATCCTCAGGTAGGCTCCAGCTTTCACTTGCCATTAAAGTGAACAACCCTCAGATTGCCAGTTCAAACACACATCTGCTTAATAGATATTTTATCCTGCTTTTATGATCACTGAAGAGTATAGAGAAGAAGAAAATGAAGGGAACAAAAAGGTGGGTTTGGTTTCCAGGCTCCGGAGTTGACATTTATGATAACTATCTAAAAGCCGCTTATCTGTGAAAATAGCTACAGGGCTCCATGTCTCCTCTGATTTCCTGTGCCCAAAGTACGACTGTCGACTGCATTTGAATTCACCACTGCCTCTTCTGAAGAAGGGTGCTTTATACAACTGCCACATGTTATCATTCTGAGAGGATCTGTCTGCTCCAAGGTGTCTTTGAGCATCTGTGCCCTCTATGTTCACGACTGTGTGCCTGAATTGCTTTGAATCCATCTGTCTGTATCTATCACCATCATTAAATCCTGCAGAATCTCGCAGGCTCTGTGCCTTTGACCTCAGAAGTGCTGTTTCAAGAAGTAAATTGTCAATTTTTATTTTGCAAATCAAATTTAATGCAATTTCTGCCGATGAACTGTAACCAGGAAATTCTATTAAGATATTTATGTGCTCCTTCTACTCCAATCCATCTCAATTAATTCCAAATGCAAGCCCAAGGAACTAGAATCAAGTATTTTGCAGTGGTGACCTTAAAAATCTAATTGCTGTACTTACTTATTTTCATTGGTAACGGGAATGGTCTTCCCTCCAGGAACAAGTTCATGGCAAACAAGCTGAGGGAAGAAATGATTGTATTGCTAATTACTGCCTGGAACCACAATGGAAAGCAATGCCCTGCTAAGCTGTTCCTTCCCCATAAAACATTCATTTTTACAATGAAACAGTAGGATTTAAAATGTAAGTAATAATTCTGCTTCTGCCTTGAACCAGTTGCACTAAACTATTAACGGAGTAATTGAACAGTGGGGAACTGCAAGTCTCCCACCAGCGCAGCCAGCCCTTCTTCAAGATCCTCCTCTCCAGACTGATCCATCACTGCTGAACCGCACACAAATCAATTCAAAGAGCCCTGGGGGACTGACACAATCCCAGAATCCAGAGGCTGAGCAAGCTCAGAGCCTTTGCATAGCTCAGTCTAACAGTGCAATCCCAAAGCTGTCTGAACCACAGGTCTCATCTGGGGCCACTGAGTGACAGAGCTCCCTGGAGTCCTCTGTCCCTCAAGCTGGGCACTCAAGGCATGAAGCAGAGCGCTCAGAAAGTGGGAAGCATCTTTGTCCTTGTCCTGCCAGGCTAGGGCTGGTGCTCAGCCAACAGCACGGCTCAGGGACAGCAGCAGGGACCCTCCTGGTGCTTACTGCAGCAGCAGTCACGGATCATCTTTGCACCAACACCAAGTGATGGAAAGTCATTAACTCCTGTATTACAGTGGCCTTGGTGCTTCAGTTACAGGTGACTTCAAGGTCAGAAGGGAGCCCAACACAGGTAAATTCATGGAGGAACCATAGGGTTACCCCACTTGGCTCAGCATGGCCAAAGCACAAGGGAAACAGGAGTGCCCTGGTTTGTTTTGAAGCCTTGCATGCAGCAGCACTCAGCGTTTGACTGCTGGGCTTTCCTATGCTGTTTCCTACCTTTCTTTTTCAGGTGGAGAAAACCTCAAAGCTCAAACCTCAGCAATCCTGAGGCAGCAGAGAGGCGCCGAGCCCACTGTGCTGTGAATGCAACCTCTACCTTGCGCAAAGCAGGGCTGTATCAGAACTTCCCTGTCTTCCCACTCAACCTCACAGCTTTGCAGGTGCATTTACACTGCTATTGCTATTGGATGGAAGCTAAGTCCAAACTAACCAGCTTAGGAATAAGCAACTGCAGCATGCAAAGCTCTCAAGGACAAGCTGCCCCAGATAAACACTCCATGACTTGGGGGTCTCTGAGCTCTCTGCCACTGGATTTACACTGCTAATAGTGCCCAAGCTTAGCACTAGTTGGGGTCTCCCCACTGAACGTACAGCAACAGCAGCACACACAGGCAGCAAAGGCATTTTCATTTTGCCTATCCCTATTTTCCAGCTATTTACACACAGCATCACAAAACCAGGGCTCAAGCAACCAGGTAGCTTCAAGCCTTCATAAAGGGACTCACAAATGGCCATTTCTTTTCTTCTCAAGGCCAAGAGACCTCCTGACACATTCAAGTTTCTCTGACAGAAAGGGCTATGTTTGAAGACAAGGGATTTCTCTCTCCTCACAGAGATTATTCTCTTTGAAAGCAGGGAAAAGCAGTTATGCAGGGAAAGCACAAACCACTGTTTTTCAAATAGAAAGGAAAAATCTGTGGTAGTAGAAGAATTCAGGGTCAGAGGGCAGCCTCTTTTGTGGAAATAGCTCTTCTCTGCCCATAGCTAAATATTGAACCAAGTCACAGAACCCTGTGGCTGAGTTCAGAGAACCTCTGAAGCTGAGCCAGCCTTTCAGCACAGGCTTTTCTTGTGTAAAAGGAGCACAGAGCTCAGCCCTGAGCACAATCAAACACAAGGTCATTTATTAGTCAGTCCCCTCAGGATTCTTGTTCAGATGGGCCACGCAGAGCATCCACCCTACTCAGAAACACAAGCAGCAGAGTAAAAAGCACTGGGCATCGCGAGCTTGGACAGGCTGCCTGACTTCTAGATGCTCAAGACCAGCTCTCAGAAAGCTCAGCAGACACTAAGACCTGTAGCAGTTTGTCTCCTTTGTGTTTGGAACACTGGGCCAAGCAGCCATTGAATAAAAACCTACCTGACCCATCACATCTTCATCATAGGACAGCGTTAAGCCCAGGTCACTGATATCACCATCGTAACGCTGGAGGAACAACAGAGAAAGGGGAAGGTCAGTGTTTAGCAGCAGGAACTCTGCATCTTTGTATTAGTCTTCTTCTGGCGATCTCCAGCAGGCACAAGGCACCAAAGCATAGCAAATACGGGAGTTGCCTGAGGCTATGGGGACACTGCACGAGAGCTGAGGCTAAAACTCGGGATTCCCTGACTGCCAGTTCCAGGTTTACACCTGCACACTCCTTTCTCATCTCTGTTTGCCCCAGGAAAAACACAGGACAGCCACCTGCCAACCTGCTTCAGAATCACCAGTTCCTTCCAGGGTGTTTAAAGATGATCAGTAGCCCAAAGGCATTTGCAAATGTAGTATTTCTAGCAGCAGCGAGGGATAAGGGAGTTAAACAACAGGAAAAGTAATGCTCAAACCTTAATTGAAGTGAGATTCTTATAGAACTCAGAGTCCAGGGAGGGAAGTTCATCCACGGAGCTGTAGAAGACACTGTGGTGGTGCCCAAGTAGCTGACTCAGGAAGAAGGAAGCAAATGGTACATCCACAACTATTCCCTACAGACAAGAATGCATAGGTAAGGTCCCACTGTGTACCTGTTCTGTGCAGCATCTCTGGAGGCCTGTAGGCATCTCATGTGTTGTGGGACAAGTGCAAAGATGCAAGACACTGAAATCAGCCAAAAAAACCACATCCTCATAAAACCCATTCATTAGAGGAGGCAATAGGGGAACTCCACGTTTCCTTTAAAAGAACTGCCTTACATGGAGAGGGTAATGGATTTTTAATCCATGCCTGAGTAAGTGCCAGACTGCTCCACCATCAGTGCCTTTACCCAGGTCATCTTTCAAACTCACCTCTTCAGTAACACCTCCCCAAACATACGACAGATGCTCTCAAAGGGAAAGGGCACCATCACAGAACTGCATCTGAACAGTGCTGTACCAACAGCGACAATATCCTGATATGGCACCTTCAGCTCACCTCATACACAGCCTTCCCAAGCATCTTCCCCACAAACTCAAAGAGCTGTAGGTAGTTCTCGTGGATGTAGGATGTTGGGGACGGATACAGCCTCTCATCACCACTGGTTGTCTGCACACAAACAGAGGTAACAGTGAGCCAGCCTGTTCCTGCTTGCAATGGGTCACTGGGCAGCATCTGCAGCCCTGCATCATACCTTGAACAGATTGAGTGCAGGGTCAAACACTTTTTTAATGATCTCTTCCAGAAACTCTTTGAAGACCCCATCTTGGTCAATCCCAGCCTCATCGACTCCCAGGTCATTCACAAACTTCACTCTGATCACTCCCTTCATGGCATTCTGGGAAAGCTGCCGTAGCTGTTCGTATCCATCCTACACGGACCAGAGGACGGTCACACAGGGACACATGTGAAACACCCTCACAGCATGAAGCAGAGATGGGAGACACTAGCATTCTTCCTAGTCAGAACTCCAGGTTTGTAGCTGATCTGAACTAAGGTTCATCATCCCGTAACATCACTTCATCCAAAAGCAGACAGACTGGCACGGGTCCCTCAACACCCACAGAGGAGGTAACAACATATTCACTCCCCATATTCCTGCCAGACCGAGTTACTGGTTACTCACCTCCAGCATACGTGAGCGGCGGATAGTGATGTGCGTGACGTGAGGGGACGCGGAGCTGGTTTCAACCAGGCCAAGCTTCTCCTTCTCCTTTGTCACCATGTTACGGAAAAGCAGAACCCTCTTAAGAAGAAAACAAATGTAAGTCTTCATCCACAAGGCTCCTTACCCTGCAGTGCAGCAGCCCCTGAACTAGCTCCTGGTTGTCCTGTTCCCAGCAAGGCCCAATGATGCCATCTGCTCTCTAGGAACAGTGGGATCTGCCTCCTTGTTCCCTAGTGGGGCCACAAAATCCTCGAAGCTCTGCTTTGGGAGGGACAGGGTACTGACAGTACTGAGAACAAAACCACCTTTCCCACCGCCACATAAAAATCCCTCATCTAAGGCACTTTGCTTTTTTCTCCAAAGCCGCATCATGCGCTGCTGGAGGAGTCTATGCAGCTGCCCATACAAATCAGTTCTCTCTCAATGAGAAATCAAGACAGATTAGAGGAAGTATATTGGGGAGGGGAAGGAGAAGATTTTATTCCACTGGCATTTAAATTGCAAGCTCCATGCCACAAAATGCTCAAGACACGCACCCCTTCCAACCCAGGCCACCCAGACCACCGGTTTTCAGCCTCCATCCTCTGCCCCTGCCCCACTCACGTTCTTGTGGGGGATGACATGTGGGATGTACTGCAGGAGCAGCTGAGCTCGTTTCTTGTCCTTGTCCAGCTCCTGGAAGAGCACACTGGGTTTGAGGTCCCTTGACAAAGAAAGGCACAGATTCAGAGATCCTTGAGAAATGCCCATGTGTGGTATAAACAGCTGGGGGTGGGAGAGAGAGGAAACCTGTAATGACTTCAAACACAACTTAAGTGCTCAGGCGTACACATCTAAGAAGAGACACTCAAGCTGGCGGGTGCTGAGTCAGTTTTCAAAGCACCACCCTCCACGAGCAGCAGCTAATCCTTACACTACAGAAGAGAAGCCCAATAGCAGGGGTGTTCTTACATGCAAACACAGGGAGCAGCTCTGACCCTGATCTCACGGGCAGAACACGAGGCACCCAATTTAAAGGAAGGGATCCAAAACCAGCCACCACAGGGGAGCTGGTGCAGTGGGACAAGCCCACAGCTGCACAGGATCCACGCCTTGAGCTGGACACTTACTTGCGTAACCAGTGATCCTCGGGAGCAAATCGCCTGCGGCAGTCCCTTTCATACAGGACCATGAGCCAGCCATGGACGGAATGAAACAGCTCCAAGGTCTCCCCTCTGGCATTCTCTGAACAAAAGGAACAAAGCAGCAATGGCCAGGCACCCTAGGTAACAGGAGTGTCCAAGAGTAACATGTTCAGCATCTGCCCCACACTCCCAGCACCAGTGTATTTCTCTGAACCTCCACTGCCTTCAGAGGTTAGGAGGAGATTTTGTGCCTCACAGAAGACAGACAGTCCCTTCTTTGATCTTAGCCACATCAAAGCCACATCAAAGCCACCCCAGCCAGCTCCGACTGAGCCATCACAACAGTAATGGACTCTCTCATCTAATTACTAGATTTGAGCTGTACCCAGATTATACCAGCAGATAGGTCAACACTAGAGATCTACAGAGACCTGAGCAAGCCCACTCTGCTTTGGCAAAGCGCTGTACCACTCTTGCCCAACACATGGCCCAGTCATGCTAAACTTAGCCTCCGGCACTAAACAACATACCCATCATGTCTGGTACACAAATTCTTATTGGAAATGAAAACGTGCACTGTGTTTGGTGCCAGCAGGACAGTAGCATCTGGAGATCAAAAGATTGGGGCATGTTCTCATGTCACACAATGCAGTATATTTTTTGTCAAAGTAATAATCAGAAGAAGCTTCAAATTCCAAACTTATCATCACTTGTTCTAATAATAACATCAACTGAAGTTACTACAAGAACTTACCTACAATTCCATCCCAGATCATCTTAAATACAAAGGAATTCAGAAAAGATGAGATGGTAACAAGCTCTTCCAGTTTGAACGAAATCTGCTCTTCATAGACCTCTATGTCATCCAGAATCCTACCGGAGAAAACAGATGCAAATGCACAAGTGTAATCTGAATTCCCTTTTGAAATTTTCATAAGGGCCTATTATTCCTCAGCAGCAGCTCTTATTTCTATGACAACTGATACCCATGAAGATCTAAAGTCATAAACAACTAGCCCCTATTTACTGATTTTGATCCATATCTGATCCTAATAGAAGACAGCATGAAAGGTCTGAGATAGAAGCAAAGCAACTATTTTTTAGTTAGAAGGACCTATGCACTCATCCCCAGGAAAACATCTGCATCATTCAAGCTAAGAAAACTGTCTCTACTGAGCAGCAAGGGCAACTTCCCACCCCTTCTCCAATCCTGTGTGTTGGGTAAGTCTATGAGTGAGACAGCAAAGGAGTTGTAAAGAGAAGCTCATAAGCTGGGGAGCTTTCCTGCAGCGTTATTGTAACATTTTCCCTCAAAGCTTATCTGGACTCATCAAACTGCCTAGTTATCTCTAGGGGAAGGCAGCAAGACCTTAACTATTCCACTTGAAACTTTAGGAACACAACAGCTTCATGTTACAAGCCTAGAGAGCACCCTTAGTTTGATACCTACGTGATGAGGTGGCGGGAGCAGTCACAGAAGAGCATCAGCATGGCCAGCAGCCTCTTGGATTCCTCCGTATCGTTATTCAAGCACTCCAAGAAAAGTTTTAACCCACCCTGAGGGCCCAGCTCACAGATAAAGGCCCATAATTTGGGCAACAGATCATCCAGGTAGGTGAGGCCTAGAAAAACATAAAGCACATTCAGTAAAGCTTGTTCATGCAGGCCCAGAGAGACCAACGTGACTTGGAGCTTGAAGATCCTTTTGCAAAAGCAACACTTGTGGCAACATAAGCATCACATTTGGCTCCCAAGCCTGTCTGCATTAACAGGAGATGCTCAATCCACAGGGAAGCAGAAAAAAAAGCTTTCAACAAGCAATTAGTTTGCACATTTGAAACCCTTTCCTGTGATTTTGCAGCTTTAGAAAAGAATTAATTCCTGAGATCCAATTATCATTAGAGCCATCTTAGAGATGAGAACACAAAGAATGACGTTGTACCTGCGGTCCCCACTACAGCCACAAAGCAAGCAAGGCTCTGTGCTTATCCCTCTGCTCTAGCCACTAGACCAAAGCAGTGCTTATCTCCTCCTCCATCCATTCCTAAGACAGGTAATTTGTTCTCAAGATGTATGAAAGCAATTCAGTGTTTCCACCATAAAGATTAATATTGCCAGGCTTCTTGAAAACACTGCCACAGTCTTAAGTTTGCTATGGAGTAACCAAGGTTTCACTACAGGAAAACTTGCTTCAATTTGTATTCTGGAGAGTTAATGCTTGATAAAGAAGTGACGAATGTTATTGATCAGATGCATGATCCAGGATGGAACAAGCCTTCCACCCAGCAGTCAACGAACTGTTGTCAGTAATAAAGCTACCAATAAGACAACAGGATTTAATAAGAAAAACCTTTCTTTTCTCTCTATTTTAAATGATTTAAAAAGCACTGATGGGCCCTGACCTGTGAGGATCTGCAGGCGTATCTGTGTCAGCGTTGTGAGCGTGGTCTGGTACAGCACACAGATGCTGCACACCTTCTGCACCTCAGCTGAGTCCACTCGCTTGCCTCCAACAGGCTTGAGGATGTTGCGGACAGATGCTGACTTCTGGAAAGCTCTTTTGAACAGATCTGGGGGGGAGAGAAGCACATGAGGAACGTGATTCAATCCCACTTACACTCAGCCACTTGGCAGCCCTGCAACAAAATGGATTTTGGCGACTGGGTCACTCCACAGACAGTAGGTTTTGGTGGTCTTTTCTGGCAGATCACTGTATTGCTGCTAGCAACATGAGGCAGCCTTACCTTGCTTTTCATCTGGGAAGCTGGCCTCCCACCTTGCCCTGGGAAGTACTAAGTTATGCAGAAAGCACCTCAGCTACTTGAGAAAGAATAAAAACCCTGCTAAAATAAGCACCTTTTTTTATAGCACCAAAGAGACTCACCCCAGACCACAGAGGCATTCCAAGCAGGAATTACAAACAGGAGAGATCAGATCCCCAACTAAGCAGCAGCAGCTTCTGCAAGGAATTACTCAAAGCTTTTAGCCTAAGTGGAGAACTCAAAGCCCTGCAAGTCTGGGAGAGAGAAAGACACATGTACGCACACACAAAAGTAACCCTGTAGAACTCACTCTTCATAGGAAGGCTGTTCTGAGGGGAAATGGGCTGTGATGGCAGCTGAGCTACTTCCTGATTCTCCAGCAATTTCTTGCTGAGCACATCACAGAAGAGGATGCGGATCATATGGACTCCCCAGAGATGCTGCAGTTGCTTTGTCAGCAGAGGCATGGACTCATTCAATCTGAAAGACAAGTCAGACAGCCATGTTAGAAGGCAGGCTGGAATAAAACACCAGCCAGTGACACTGTGATACATTCAGCCCACAGTCAAAATGGAGCATGTACCCTCCCTACAGCTGGTCTTCACAGGAAGAACTGATGTACAGGTCCTATACTGTGTGTATACTAAATGATTTTTCTAATCTAATAGTCTGTATGAATGAAGCAGTTGATATTGTGCAGATTTCATAGTTATAACCTGAAACACCTGAGAAGTTATTCTGAATAGGGTCACGCTGTTCATCTCAAAACAGAAACCAGATTTCAGCATAAAAAGAAGAAGAAAAATAGAAAGAGAGGCTTAAACATGGATCACCATGAGGTCCTCCTCACTCACCCATAATCCACAGTCTGTGAAAACCAGCCCAGAACAGGATGCCAGTGGGTGAGGTTGGATTTCTTCTGTGACACGTACTTCTGGCAGTAGGACAGCATGTGAATGAGCACACCCACAAAGTGAGCTGTCTCCTCCTCAAGAACTTTATCATTCAAGGAGCCCAGGAACACAAGATTCCCTGGAGGAATGACCAGCACAGCAAGATTTAGAAGAGGAACAGATGCTGCAGGACAGTGGTTACAGACATAACAGACAAAATGAACCCAAACCCTTTTCCAAGTCCAGGAGAGGATTTCTGTGAAGAACGGCTACTACAGGCAAGCTATTTCCAGCACACACCAGCCACAAGGTGGCATGTTACTATGGCCACCTGCATCCCACCAACACCTTCTACAAAGTACTACAAAGCTACAACCCATGGTTATTCCAGAGTTACATCTGTTCCTCGAGTTACTTTCACAGCAATGTGAACTTAAATACTTCAGTAGCATATCTGTTAGGGAAGTGAGATTTAAGTCTGATACGCTACAACGCTTTCTCATGGTCCAGGTGAAAAGCTAGCAGAGATAATACACAGTTTAGGCATGATGACATGTCTACAAGGGCAAGTCTCTGAGCCTTCTTCCATTTCTAAGGGCCTTAAACCATGTTTACAATATCCCCAAAACATCTCTCTTACTATTTAGAAACTACTTAGATTAGGATAAAACCCCCCAGATGATTTGGAGGCAGCTCTGACCCATGGAGAAAGATTCGAATGAAGACTTTCTTCCAAGCACAGTAAACGAAAGAAGTGTTAAGGTGCTTACCTAACAAACACAGAGTGTGACTCCCCTCTAAGCACACGCAGACATCTCGGCATTGTGCTTCCCGACTTAAAAAGAGGATGAACTTGCGGAAAAGCTCATGGGATTCTATCACCACCAGGCGCTGGAAGACAGAATGTAAGTGCCAGTGAGGCTGAGAAGCACCACACAGAACCACACTTCATCTGCATCAGCAAGTTGGACTGTCCCTTCTTTCCCAAGAAAGCAGCAAGCTGAGACTGTAGCACTGAAGGGAGTGTTTGACATGAAGCTGGTCTAGGAAATACAACACTCTGCAGGTGAACAGGCTATGTTCTAGTTGTAGACAGACGTTTGCAACTGTCTACAGAATGCCCATGTGGCACAAAAGGTGCCTTATTTTATTCATTTATCTGTTTTAGGGCAGTTCAGCCCATCACCCATTGGCATCAATAACTCTGGGTTTCCAACACCACAGAAGTTATCTGGAGCATTTAGGGATCAAGCGCTTCCACAATAGAGAGCTGAAACTGGCAAAGAGAAATGCCAATGCTCTGTTCCAAGAGCTGATGAAAAGGAACTACAAGTGACCCTATGTGACATTCAGTGGAGTTTGGGCGCTATTACATCACCCACCTACCTCAGGTGTCAGAGTAGCGAGATGAGTCATTATAGCAGGCACAGACATGATATGGATCAGAAATGACCTCAGCAGATTGTCTGAAAACTGTGCAGCGACCACAGGGCTACAGAGAGACAAATACTTCAGTGCAAGTAACCTGACCAAGCAATGAGGAGTGTTTCAAAAGCACAAGAAAGACAACTTTGGCTAAACGCCATCCCAAGCTGCTCTGGCTGCCTTACCGCAGTGCAAGAGAGAAGACAGCAGTTAAAGAGCCTTTGGACAGGGAAGGCCTGGATCTTGCCAAGCCGTTAGTCAGCAAAATCTGGAAATTAAAATAAGGAAAATAATTACAAACCCCCTCTACTTCTGAAAGACATTTTTAGACCAGAGAAAAAGAACAGCACCAAAACAACCCAAAACCCCATTGCTACAAGTCATTTAGCAGAACTAAAAGAGCTTCAGGTTTGTAGCAGCAGAACAGAGACAATGCGATGGAATCACACAATCTACAGTACTTATTTCTCCAGGACCTGTACTCGGAGGGTCCCCAGGCCTTTACAAATGAGCAGGCAGGGCTCACAGCTGCTTGGTGATACAATTCTCATTTAAAAGATGAAGAAAAATGCCGTCAGCTCCTTTCCCCAGCAGAACAGTAAATAACCCAAATCCATACAATATGGCAGCAGCAAAGTTTGGGAAAGTATTCAAGACTCCTTTCTGTTTGTCTCATTAGAGATGATTAAGTAGGAGTTAGATTCAGCAGCAGTGGCAAAAAGGAGACAGTGCATTTGTTTCAAGTGGAAAGACTTTGCTTTACTGCTTTGAAGAAAACTGACCACACACAAATTAGCAGTGTTCCACAAGCAGAACACACCACCACAGAGATTACAAAAGCTTCCACAGAACAAGGACCACAGCACAGGACTGGGGCTTGTTTTGCATAAGGAGAAGACAGAACTGCGTCAGCCCAAGACTGACCTGCAGCACGGAGTAAAATCCCTTCTGATTCAGATGCCCCATGATGTTTGCACAGATGTGGTTCATGGCAGGCCTCAGGGTTTCACCTTATGGGTTAAAGCATTGATGTTACTAAACCAGCATCACAGCCCCACTCTTCACTTCCTTACACACTCTAAAACAGTTTATCAGCCCGTAAGTCCTTCTTGCACAAAGTCCCTTATATACAAACCCACCATTTTAGCAGCATTTCACATCAAGTCTTAAGGTGTAAGAGTCTCATTTCCTTACAATATTTGTCTACCTTTTCTATGTGCATTTCCTACAAACCCCCAGTGCTAAAAGCACATTCCAGCATCCTTTGAACACTTCCCATGTGTGGGATTTTGAAGCATTATAAAAATGCTGTAACAACCGCTGCTGTTCTAAGGGAAACAGCCTGTCTAATCTCAAGGGAATCCTTGGTGCCCATTCTGTGCTTTGTGCAAGAAGCACAATGAATCTTTGCAGCAAGCATAGGGAGAAGAGAAGGTGCAGAAACAGCATTTGGTAGATTCTAATAGCAAGCCCCAAATCAGTGACTTAAAGGATTGAATTGGATGCACCAACCTTTTCCCCGAAGGATTTTCCATGTGGAAGTGTCTGTGAAGGTGACAAGCATTGTGAGGTGCAAATTGACCAGTCTGGAGTCTTGTAGGATGTCAGGCTGCGATAACAAACACCAGTGTTAATAAATCAAATGAGCTTTGGGCCAAACTACAGAACTGTGAAATGCAGGGTGCAAAACACAGAGAAAATATTCCTTACCTTAAGCTGTTTGAGAAATTCACAGCAAAACCACAAAATGTCTTTGATCTGTTTGATCCATAGGAGTGTAAGATCCTTGGAGAGCGCCAGGGACACATACCACACCTGAGGAAGGCAGGACACAAATGGGAGCAACATTAATATTCGTGCTACAGATTGGCAGAAGACATTACTTTGGAAGCTTTGCAAAAAAGCAATCTCCTCAGTGTCCTATTGAACCCAGCAGCAGGATCAAGTTATTTCACTCTCCAAAATTCACTGAAAATCACTACATCCCCACACATAGAATGAAGAAAACCCAAACAACCCTCCCACCCCCAACCAAACCCCATCCTGCTGACCTTGGGCTCATTCTCAGCATCCATACTGTTAAGAATACAACGGCACAGCTTTTCAAATCTCTGGGGGAAAAAAACAAGTGGCATTAGTTCTAACTACAGGATGGGCTACTCTGGAAAAGCACAAGGAAGGGCTCAGCAGAGTGAGTAAGCTACACCTGGATCAAAAGAACAAATATCCCAAACACTTTCCCTACTCCTTCCCCAAGAGCACATCTGCACATCACACTTACAGCTATGCAGAGGAGTTCCCTCCTTGAACACGGTGCTCATCAACAGGACGAATGTCTCAGCCATCGCTGTTAAATTGCCCCCCTCAACAGCACGGGCTGAAGCCAGGAAAAGCATCTTCCTGTTGGAGTTCCGCTACAACAACTTAATGCAGCGTGTTCCAAACTCCTGACCATCACAGCTCGGAGCAGAACTCGGGGATCACACCCACAACTCCTTAATGATTATTTCAGTCCAGTTGTATTTGCCATATGCTGACAAGTTATAAAGCCATCCTGAGCTACAAATTTGGCTGCTGTGGTGATCTGAACCAAGAGCAGAGTCCAGAAGTAAAGAGTGGAAATGAGCACAGTCTGATCCTCAGCCCAGCAAGGACTGACTTGATGGTGGAAGGGGAAGAAGAAAAGGAAGTAGAGCAGGAACTTTTCAGCAACACACTCAATTACTGTATGCAGAACTTCAGATGGATGCCAGCAGTTAAAAGAGTTGTATAACACACACATTTCTTTTTGATGCTGTACATAAAGAAAAGTGCATCTGCAGCACTTGTCCCATCAGTAGAAGAGGAATTTTGGGGAACAGAGATTAAAGAAGTCACCCATTGCTGCTGCAATTTAACTACAGCCTTTTCTTTTCCAATTGTTTGCCTCATAATTGCCCTCATCATTATTTCATAGACACTATGGCAAAGGGCTTCATTCTGAAACCACAATTGAGGGCACGGTCAGAAAAGCAGCTGCAATACAAACAGCCAGCACATTGCACTGTGCCAGAAGAGCAATTTGCGACTGGCCACAATGCACCTGCCTGGGGAGCTGATGCAGCTGACAGTCAGGAAGCTGCTCAATTACTGAAGTTGGCACAGTCACCAGGAACAGCATCCGTTAAACTACACCCTGAACAGGGAACTGCTCCTGAAAAATTCAAGGGTTCTTGTGTTTCATTCCTACAGGCAGATCTCTCCCAGAAGGACCAGGAGACTGAGATCATATTTCTGAAGCCAAAACACAACACAGGAACCTCCATGATCACTAGAAAACTAATTAACCATAGTTAACATGTAAAAATAGGTTCTCAAAAGAAGAAAAGCACAGCAGAGTAGCAACCTTACCTCTTTGTCCTCTTTGTGATTAAATACAAACAGCAGTTTCCTAGCAATTCTGAAGACAGAAAGAGCACTTCTTTTACTTGAGCCAGATTCATTTGTCCCAAAGAAATCTTCCACTTCTCTCCTACCAAAGAGGGGAATAAAGAGCATCAGAAGTTAAAAATCAAGCACACCTCTCCAGGTAGGAGCAAAGGGAGGACTCCACACACCTGATCTCCCTCTGCAGGCGGCATCGACAGAGGAACCTCCTGACCAAAGCCTGCACCAGCACTGCAGCACGCTCCCGCTCCTTCAGCTCCCGCCGCTCCTCCCGGGCCTGGCGCGCTTTGTCGAGGAACTGGGCTTTGGAGGACTGGCTGGCACTGAACATGTTCATCACCTGAGATCAAGGGAGCAAAGGATCATTGCAGCAAACGCCTGGAAACGAGGAGCAGAGTGGACAAAACACGCAGGCAGGGGTAATCCTTTGTGTTCCTCCTGAACTATCTACAGCCAACACTGAAGTAGGGGAAGGGGAGAGCGGCACAGAGAGCAACGTGTGCAGAGCACAGCCTAGAGAGCCACAGTTACTTGGCAATGGGACTGCAGTAACACACAGACAAGATGAGAATCACTACAGCAAAGCCCACAACATAATGCAGACAAGTAGATTTTAAGAGGTATATATCATAATAAAATATATATATAATAAATGATCAGTGTGTTGTCATTGTGTTCCACTCCTTGCACTGCAGCTCCCCTTTCTTGTCTGAGCTGTTTTCATTTTCTTCTTTACAGACAACATACAAGAACAGTTCTATAGGCAAGAACTATATTCTATAGATCTACAGGCAAGGATATGAGGGAAAGGGCACAAGAAATGCTTGGAAGTTCCTTTACTGCCACTCAACAAGACAAAACACACAGAGTCCACACGGGCTTTATAAATCCTCAACAACAAACTCACCTGAGGGCTCACTCCTTCAGAAGAGGTGTATGACAATCATTTACGCACAAACATGGTGCTCACCCGCTGGCCTCAGGCAGCTCCTGCCCGGAGAGGTGCATTTCCTGTGGGTGATTTGGAGATTTTGCCTTTGCAGACCCAAGTCCTTTTGACCCAACTCATCACTAAATACACCCTTAAGAGAACGTTAAGTCAGAGAAGCACCTCCCGCATGAAGATAGGGTGAGAAAGTTGGGGCTGTTCAGCCTGGAGAAGAGAAGGCTGCGTGGAGACCTCATAGCAGCCTTCCAGTGTCTGAAGGGGGCCTATAGGGATGCTGGGGAGGGACTCTTCATGAGGGACTGTAGTGATAGGACTAGGGGTAACGGGTTCAAACTTAAACAGGGGAAGTTTAGATTGGATATGAGGAAGAAGTTCTTTACTGTGAGGGTGGTGAGGCACTGGAATGGGTTGCCCAGGGAAGTTGTGAATGCTCCATCGCTGGCAGTGTTCAAGGCCGGGTTGGACAGAGCCTTGGGTGCCATGGTTTTGTGGGAGGTGTCCCTGCCCATGGCTCATGGATGAGCTTTAAGGTCCTTTCCGACCCTGACCACCCCGCGGTCCTACGCACAGCCCCAGCGGAGCAGCAGCCGCGCTCAGGGCCCGCAGAGCACGGGCAGCGCCTCACGCTTCAGCTGAGGAAGACCCAAAGCTGAGGGAAGCCCCAAGCACGGCGGGGCCCCGGCACCACCGAGACCCGGCCAGCAGCCGCCCGCAGCCGGGCTCCAAGGGCGGGACTCGCCCAAGGCACCGGCGGAGCCTCCCCCGCGGCCCCGCGGGCCTCACCTCGCCCCGCCGCGGGCCCGCGCCCGGCGGCCTGCCCCTGCATCCGCGCCGCGGCTCCGCCCGGCAACCCGCCAGCGCCGCGTTCGTTCCGCCCGCTCGCTCACCCGCCAGCTCCGCGCACGGGACCCCGCGGCTCTTTGCCTCGCTGCCGCCGGGCGCGCCGGGCCGGGCCGCGCCAGCCCCGTGAGACGGGAGCGCAGCGCGGAGCCGCCCGCGGGAGGCTGAGGGGGGACATCGGAAGGGTTTGGCGGCGGCACCCGGGCGGGGGCGGAAGCGGCGCTGAGGGGCGGAAGTTCCCCCGCCCCGGCGCTGCCGCTCGCTCCGTCCGTGGGGGCTCTGCGGCGCCGTTCATGGTGAGGGCGCGAGGGGAGGGGCGCCGGGGGGGGCACCGGGGGGGAGGGGGATGAGGATGAGGGCACCGGGGGGCACCGGGGGGAGGGGCAACGGGGGGGAGGGGGCTGAGGGCACCGGGGGGGGGGCACCGGGGGACAGGGGGATGAGGGCACCGGGGAGCACCGGGGGGAGGGGCACCAGGGGGCACCGGGGGGGTGCTGAGGGCACCGGGAAGGTGCGGGGTCTCAGTCCCCTGGGGCACGGTGCTGGCGAAGGGGGAGGTTACGGAGGAGGTGCAGCCGCTGAGGTTGGGGCGCCTGGAGAGCGGCTGCGGGGCTCCTGAGAGGATCCGTCCGCCGGCGGGGGGGGGGGGGGGGGCCGTGGTGTGGTGGTCATTGTCAACCCCGGATGGGGCTCGGGGAGGGCAGGGATGGGGCTCTGCGCCCCCGGGGCTGGGCTGCGGGCTGGTGCGCTGGGTCCCGCTTGGGCACGGCTCCAGTGGGGGCGATGGGGACCGCTGCCCGCAGCTGGAGTGAGGTAGAGCCTGCGCATGGGGCCGAGGTGGTGCCTTTGCACTGCGGACGGCTCCAGACAGGCAGAGGAATGGTTCCCTGTGGCCTCCCCTGCCCGTGCCACTTCCTCCCCGTGTAAAGCACACGGAGCTGCAGCTCCCTCGGGTTTGCTATGGGATAGTTCTGTGAGTGACAGCAGAGCCAAAATCATTGGGTGCGGGCAGGCAGCGTGCTCTGGAGGTGGTAGCACCTGGGGCTGCCTGGAAATGAAAGGTGTCGATCACCCCATCACCCTGACACAATGTGAGGCAGAACCATTAACAGTTAATGGCTTGATTAAGGATTTATGGGTAGCGGCTCTCAGGGCATTTGTGGGGCTAAGCCAAAGTGTTCCTTTACAGCCCGTGAGCTCATTAGCTGACTAACTGGGAGTGACTGGAGTCCAGGGACTGGGCACTGAGGGCAGAGGTAGTGGGGATGTGGTACAGTGGGTTTTGGTGTCCTAAGGAGGGAAGGGAAGAGAGTGAGGAGCCCGTGTGTGCTTTAAGGGAATAAAGCCTTAGGGAAGCTGTGGATAGTCTGTATTTTAATACACAGGAATCGTCTGCTCAAGCTCTGGGTGCTGGGAATTGCCCCATTACCAGATTATTGGTAAAGGAAGAGCTTAAGCTGTAGTGAAAGAAATGAACGCAGTCTTTGTGGGAAAGTACTGGCTGTTGTGGTGGGAAATGCTGCTCGGTGTTCACAGGGTTCCTCACTGGCCAGAGTGATTTATGGTCTTTGGCTGGTCTATGTCACTGCCCGAAAGAAGACCAAGTCTAAACCATTTGAGGACTTCACAGAGAGGAGCTGCGGCTGACGATGCCCAGCACATCCGTGACCACTTCTGAGTGAATAACCACCAGTGAGGCGAGTGGGGTGTTGTGTGTTGGAGCTGCCCGTGTACCCAGTCACTCCTTCCTTGCAGGAAGAGATGTCGGGAGAAAGCGTGGTGAGCTCAGCAGTGCCAGCAGCGGCCACTCGCACCACCTCCTTCAAAGGCACCAGCCCCAGCTCCAAGTATGTGAAGTTGAACATTGGTGGTGCCCTCTACTACACCACCATGCAGACCCTGACCAAGCAGGACACCATGCTCAAGGCCATGTTCAGTGGCCGGATGGAAGTCCTCACCGACAGTGAAGGTAAGGGGCTGCCCTTGTGTCCTTATGCTGGTTTCCTTCCTCTGCAGTGGAAATAGCTCAGAAGAGGTTGGGAAAAAGTATTAGAGAATGGAGAGGAACGTGTAGTTGTAGGCCCAGATATTTCTATGGTTGGTAAGTGCTAAAACCCAGCTTATACAGCTGAGAAAGGATGTGGAATAAAAGACTCATCTGACTTGGGAGGAGTCATATGGAGACCTTACAACAGTCTTCCAATGCCTAAAGGGGCTACAAGAAAGCTGGAGAGGGGCTTTGGACAAGGGCCTGTAGGGACAGGCCAAGGGGAATGGCTTTAACCTGCCAGAGGGGAGATGGAGATGAGCTCTTAGGCAGAAGCTCTTCCCTGGGAGGGTGCTGAGGCGTCTGGCACGGGGTGCCCAGAGAAGCTGTGGCTGCCCCATCCCTGGCAGTGCTCAAGGCCAGGTTGGACACAGGGGCTTGGAGCACCCTGCTCTAGTGGAAGGTGTCCCTGCGCATGGCAGGGGTTGGAGCTGGATGAGCTGTAAGGTCCCCAACCCAAACCAGTCTGGGATTCTATGAGTTGAATAGTTGTCTGAACAGCAGAAGGACTGTACCAAGTCCCAAGGCTCCTGTCAGGCACAGACAGCATGGGCTGTGCTTTGAAATACTAACACTGAAGCTCTCAAGCTTCAGGAAGATGGGATAGTGATTAAGAAACTATGAGTGAGTCAGGACTTGGGTATTTACGTTGAAGCCCAGGAGGCAGTTCTCTTGTATCTAAGTATAAAATGTGCTCTGAACACTGGAATGCAGGTTTAGAAGCTAAAAGCTGATTTTTTTGGACATGAAATGGTTTTCTTACGAAAGTACTGATTGTTTGCTTCACTGCAGCAGAGCCAGAAACTTGCTGTTGTAATAGTGACAATCAAAGGAGGGAGCTGGCGAATGGGTCTCTCCATGTTAAATGTGTCTGGAAAGAAGGAATATGCAGGATGTCAAACAGCACAAAAAGGAGCGGTGCCCAAACACTTCCTTACCAGATACATTGATTTTATCTTCTGATGATCTGAGATTCTTTAAAACATTTAAATGAATGCTGTAGCTAAAACGTGTGCGTGAGAGCTGCAGCTGGGAGCAGAGGTTCAGATCAGCATTCTCACGTTGTGGGAGTGTCACAGTTTAACTGGAAGCACAGCGTTCTCCTTACATGCTGATGGGCTTGGATACCTTGTCTGTAACGATAACTGGTTCAGTGAGGACCTCTCCCCTTGCTGCTAAACCTCAGGCACTAATTTGAGACTTGCCAAGTCCTTCAGTTTGGAAGGGGATCGGAAATTCCAAGGGAATTGTGGAAGCCCACCCTGGCCTGCTCCCTGCCCTTCCTCCGGGTGTCCTGGGTAGGTACCACAGGAGGGCTGGTACATCCCGTCCCCTTCCCGTGGCTGTAAGTGCAGGTCGGCTTGCTGGAGAGCAGCGAACAGAATCAGTGCCGATAGCAGGGTAACTGGAGTTTAATGTGCTAAAATCTCATCCTCAAGACAGCAAATCCCAAGTTTATTTTGCTCTGAATCCCACAGTGTCCGTGTGGGATTGCTCCATTCTGCCAGTTTGTGTTTTAATAGGAATTTGATACTTCCTGTATGTGGTAACTGAGACACTCCCATTGCAGCAGATCTTGCTTTATCTCCCTGTGCCTGGTGTGACACTGGAAACTGGGACAATGGTATTGGAGCTGTTAAAGGAAACCCGTTTTATCTGAACTCCTTCAAAACACCCCTCTCATTGGTCACACCCAGTCTGGCCCAAACAAAGTGGTTCTGAGGAAGAGAGCTGGAGAAGCTGGAAGGAGGCAAGTTTTGAGCCAGCCTCTGGAATGTGTCACGAGGGCTCCTCCTCTTCGGTCAGATGCATTCTCCTGAGCCCAGCACCATCTCAAAGCTGAAGAGTTGCAACATGCCACTGGCTGGGAGATAAAAGACTTTGAGTTCTCTCTGGTGGTGGATGAGTGTTCGCAGCTTAGAAATGGTTCATGAGCACATTGTCATATTTGAACATCTTAGGGTAAAGAGCAGAGAGAAGGGGGTAAGTTTTGCAGGTGCGTCCATCTCCTTCCAGGTCTCTTTTCTGCAGTGTGGCTATTTCCCTCCCTTAGCTATTAACCAGCTGTTCAAGGTGCATGTTTTAGCGAGCTGCTAGTAAGACTTGAGCATCAAGCAGGCTTCAGTGTCCGGCTGCTGTTTCATCTGTCAGAGCTTAGTCAGAAAATGCAGCCTGGTTCCATGTGAGTGTTTGGATGCTGTCCCTGAGACTCATTGTAAAACAAGAGATGAACTTCCTACTGTGAGCGCAGACAGTTTGTGGATTCCTCCCTCGGTAAATGGATCCCAGGACACTTCTGTAATGCTACAATTGAAATAGCTTTAAAGGACTCTAAGTGAAACCCACGTCTTGGGCTCTGCACAGTGTGACTGAGTGGCACGGGCTCATTTCCCTGTGAGTCATTGTGCTTTGGCTGTTTGGTTAGAACAGGAGGGTTTGTAGCCATCCCTTGTATCTCGCAATGCTGCTTGACATGCTTTCTCATCTCCAGATGAAAATGAGCAATTCCTCCTTGGTTTCACCACCTAGAAACAGAAAGTTACAGCAGATTTTTACAGCCTACAAAGGGAATCACAGTGGAGATAACAGAAGTTTGGGGATCAGAACGCTCCTCCCCTGCCCTTTGCCTTCCTGCACGTTGGTCTACTCGAGTCAAATCTGTCACCGCTGTAGCTGCTTAATAGGGATGCCCTTGGTTATTAGCATGTCTGGTGCTCCCTCTTCTCCTTAAAATGGGAGATCTCATTTTCCATCCCTCTGCACCGACAAATGGGCTTTTCCTGCTCTGCTTGGCCAGGTATAGCCTGGATCAGTCTTTTGTTCTTTGGTTTCTGTCCCCAGTTCTCCTGCCTCCAGCTTTCTAGTCTGCAGTTGCGAGCACACTGTTTTATGTGGCAGCGCAATGATGGAGATGGAAAGCCTGTAGTAAACTGCTGGAGAGTGCCTCAGTTTTCCACAGCAAACGGCCTCATTCCCTTTTGAATTGAACCAAATGTTCAGCCTTTACCAGCAATTCCATTCACGCAGAACACACAGGGGCTGCTTTAACCTACTTTCCTTATTTGTCCAAAATATGAGTCTTTCCCCACAAGCGTTTCCTCGCTGCATTCCTGAGCCGCAGCCTGGAAGAGTGGCCATCTGTTCATTTATGGAAACTGGAGCCTCAGCATCGCCTCACATTGCTCAGGGTCCAGCCTGCTCGGCAGCAGGCGGGGGACAAGAGGTGAAGCTCCGATCCTGTGTCACTAGTTAACTGGGAAGGACTTTGGTTGCAGCTCTGTCTCCTTTGCCTTACACCATTGTCAGCACAGAGCTGTACTTTAGATTCCACTTACACATGCTGCTGCGTCGTGTCTTGCAGCGGTCGATGTTGTGCTGATAACCAATGTGTTCCACCAAGTCAATGCACTTTGAGGGTATGCAGTGTTTGCCAGGATGCTGCCCAGTCTGTGCTGCCTTTCTCTTGCCAGCTTTCTTGTACGTCCACTGGATCACAGGGGGTTCTTGTGCTGTTTTCAGGTGCAAGAACCTTTAGATGGTGAAGTCTAGCTGGCTTTACTTTAGTAAGGAACAGCCACATGTGTGTCACAGGGCCCTAAGATAGAAGGCAAGAAAATAATGTGTCAGAGCTTTGGGATAGAGGGAGAACAGAGTTGGTTGGTTTGAGAATGAGAAGTATTTGTTCCTCTGTTTCAGTTAATTATTGTCAATAACTGGGGAACTATGAGAAACAAGTGAACTTCCCACCTTACTCCCACATACTCTGCACTGGAAATGCAGGAGGAGAAGGTATATTCCCTGTGCTCTCTGCTGCTCTGCTCATCAGCTCGAGCAAGGAGTTGGAGTTTATCCCTCTTGGCAGGAGCCTGCTTGGTGCAGGTGTCAAGGCCTTTTGCCATGTTTGCCTCCACTTCTCCTTACTGTGCCCTTCCTCTGTCCCCAGGCTGGATCCTCATCGACCGCTGTGGCAAACACTTTGGGACCATCCTGAACTACCTGCGGGACGGGGCTGTGCCACTGCCAGAGAGCCGCAGGGAGATCGAGGAGCTCTTGGCTGAAGCAAAGTACTACCTGGTCCAGGGGCTGGTGGACGAGTGCCAAGCGGCCCTGCAGGTAGGTCACAGAGCTAAGGGGGTTACTGTGGCTGCAGTGAGGGGTCCAGAAGAGGAGGCAGCATCTGAGCAGAGTGAGGTTCTCTGCTGGTCTCCACTTGGTGCCTTTCTGAGGCTGGGATGGAATGGAAATAGTTCATGTTGTTGATGTGCTGGAGTCTGCTCACATCCAGACCGATGTCCTGAGTCGCTCTCAACGTTTAGTGCTACCCACTCGCAGGGATAAAGAGTTGCTCAGTTCCCTCCTCTGAGAGCATTCAGGGAGCAGCAGCCCGGTTCCTTTGCACTGTTCTTCACTGTCATCAGGATCTTATGTGGCAAAATGATCCACCATCAGCACAAGCACACTGGCATCTTCAGCGCAGAATACACAGGACCTTCTCAGTTCATAGGAGCATGCCTTAAGGTCTGTTTATGTTCAGCTGCTGTTTGATTCTTGTTTCAGCAGAACAAAGATGCCTATGAGCCGTTCTGCAAGGTACCAGTCATCACGTCCTCCAAAGAAGAGCAAAAACTTATAGCCACGTCCAACAAGGTAAGAGCCAGGCTGCGCCCTGCCTTGGGAGGGTAAGAATCAACAGCGATGTAGTCACAGAGGGGTTGCAGCCCCACTGCCAACCTGTGCATGGCAGTTGTGCAACCAACAACAGTAACAACACCTGGGCTTGGGCCTGATGGTGTCACATCGTATTGCAGCTTCTCTGCTGTGGGGTCTGGGTCTGGGCTGACATTCCAGCTCTTCGTTTGCTGCCTGTAACTGCTCTATGGTTTGTGTTTTACAGCCAGCAGTGAAGCTGCTGTATAACAGAAGCAACAACAAATATTCCTACACCAGGTAAGTGGCTTCTGCTGGACTTGTTTGAAGTTTTAATAGACTAAATGCATGACAGGCATTTGCTTTTCCCTCACTCGGAACCAATGACAGATTGCTGCTGGCATGCACTCAGGTTTTTCCCTATTAATTTCAACCTTCAGTCAGAAGGGAGCTTGCTGTCATCAATGGAAGGTTATTTCTGTGCCAGAGGAGTTCCTCTCATACTTCAGTGCAGCTGGCAGAGGCTCCTGGCCAGCTGCTGGCCTGCATTCCCCACGGGCTGCAGCACATTCTTTGAATGCAGGAAGCTTTCTTGCTGCAGTGTTCTCAATAAGTGGTAAAATCAAGGCTGGGACCTTGTCTCCTTTCCTTATTTTGTGTATGTTCCATGATACAATGCTGTTTCCATCCAGCTGGCGCTGAGCTTGAGCTTAGGATTGGTTTTATTCGGGTGATACAATTCTGTACACCAATTATATGGTCCTGGGCAATATTATTCCCAGTACTGCTGATGTGTTTGTTACTGCTTCTTCAGCAGCAGGTTTTCCTGCTTGTACTAAAGTGGGTAAATAAGTTATCCACTGCAGGGCTGGATACCAGCTGTGAGCACTGCCTTGGCAGAGACACAGTTTGGTCAAGGGAACTGGGCTTTCAGCCTGTAACTGCTCACTGCCTGAACCGCGTTGTGTTCTGTGTACTGCCTTCATTACCTTGATGTGACCGGCATCTGCCTTCCTCCCTCGCAGCAACTCCGATGACAACATGCTGAAGAACATCGAGCTGTTTGACAAGCTGTCCTTGCGGTTTAATGGGAGAGTGCTCTTCATAAAGGACGTGATTGGAGATGAGATCTGCTGCTGGTCTTTCTACGGGCAGGGGCGGAAGATCGCTGAAGTCTGCTGCACTTCCATCGTCTATGCTACTGAGAAGAAACAGACAAAGGTAAGAGCAAAGCCCTGGATGCTTCCAGCAAGGGAGTGCTGGCAGCAGCATCCCGACATCTGCTGCACTCTGAACGCTCCTTTCTTTGTTGAGCATCTCTGTAGAATAATCGGTGCCATTCAAAGTGGTGCTGGTCCAGGAGATGCATTAGGGTGGAGGCTGCTTCCCTGTGGCACTTACACAGGGTGATTGTGGCATCCCCTAATGCAGGTTTAGTCCAGTTCTTTATCTGTAGACAAACTTGTGCATTTAACTAGGTGTGGTTGAGCTCCCTGTGTAAAGACAGCTCCTGGTGAGCAGCAACATGACTTCCCTGCGCTGCCTTACCTTCCCCAGGTGCAGTGTGTCTGAGCCTGCCCTGGGGGCAGGCCTGCACTGAAAACAACCCCCTTTGCTGGCTCAAAAGCCAGTAACAGAACAGAAATGATTGTTCTGGAAAAGATTCCTGTGGCCGGGATGCAATGAAGAGACTTTAAGACCAGAAAGGTGGCAGGGATTAAAACTGAGGTAACCTGGTGCCTGCAGCGACTGCAGCGGGTGCGAATGACGTTCTCTGTTGGGTGGGCAGGTGGAGTTCCCGGAAGCCCGCATCTACGAGGAGACGCTGAACATTCTGCTCTACGAGTCCCAGGACGGGAGGGGACCCGACAACGCGCTGCTGGAGGCCACCGGGGGGGCCGCAGGTCGCTCCCATCACCTGGAGGAGGACGAGGAGCGGGAGCGCATCGAGCGCGTGCGGAGGATTCACATCAAGCGCCCGGATGACAGGGCCCATCTGCACCAGTGACTGCTGCGGCGCTGCCCCTCCTCTGCCCCAGCAGCACGGGAGCAGTGCTTCCCCTTGGGTTCGACACAGGCTGTACATTACGTTTTGTAACAAACTAGGTTATGTGGGGGTATTTAAATGCAGTAGTTGTAGGACAAGGAGGTTACTGGGCAGCCGATAGATACTGTAAGGACCTGTTGAGCAGCTGGAGAAATGCCCTGAACTTTTAGCACTCTTGTCTTTGCTATACAGAGGAAGGGGGCTGGCTTCCTTTGGCTTTAGTAACTATCCTGCACTTTAAGACATACAGTCAGCCACACACCTCCCCTCTGGCACTCCCTGACCCCCTCTCCTCCCAGGCAGAGAAATGGGGTGACCTGAACACAGCTGAGCCACTGCAGAGCTCCCTTCTCCCTGTAGGCAGTAGGGTTGGTGGCTCAGGAGTGCCTCGGGGTGACTCCCAGGAGGACATGGGACATGTGCTGACTTGATTCCTGTAGTGCTGGGGGAGCTGCTCCTCAAAGGGTTCAGTGGGGCTTCTACAGCTCTGGAGACCTTCTCTTTGCCTGAATGGTTCAAGGGTGGAAGATACTAAAATTCCTCCAAAAGGAGGACTGGGAGCAAACTGCATGGGATTGCTTTTCTTTAGGGTGGTGTGGACACCAGTTAGTGCTTTCTGCCTGCCCCTGGCTCTCAGTGGGGGCTTGTTTCCATCAGCTCACAGCTCAGTGAGCTGAGCTTTCCTTATTGCAGCTAAGGCAGGAGCTGGGTTCAGACACCCTGTGCCAGCCCAGCATAGGCAGGAGCTATAGCTCAGTGCTGTAACCGATACAGAAGCATTGTCTTGCTTTGAGTAAGGACAACACAAGTACCATGGGGATGAGGAGCAGAGTGGCCCAGAGGCAGTTAGTCCTTGTTTGACTTTATCCTGAGCATGTTCCAAGTCTCTTCAGAACTGGTAGCTGTGTGGAAGGGCAGGGCTGAAGTGGGTGCAGGAGACCTCTGGTCCAGCTTTTTCTAAGAGTACTTTTCTATTATGAATATTTTATCTACCTCCTCATCTCTTGTTGCCTATCGTGGACTCAAGTAACAATTACAGGGGAGGATGGTGTGTTACTCAATAGGACTGGATGCTGGAGGCTAATGCGCAGAGCCACAGCTCTGATGCTTAATGAGAGGGAGGGAAACACCATGTAGGAAGTCTTAAACTTCAGGCTGGTAACTTGGCAGCCATCCGTGGACTTTGGCCTATTCTAGAGGAGTTTTGACCCTTCATCTGGAATAGCTCACACAGGGGTTAATGGCCAGAACATCTCGTATGGAGCAGCAGCTCCATGGCCCTGTTCCATAGTGAGGGGGTTACATGGTTTTGTTAGCTTCCTGCTGCAAAGATTCCAACTCCTGGCTCAGGGCTGTTAATGGCGTGTTAACACGTTAAAAACCAAAGGTGTTGCAGCATCACCAGCTATGTTACTCCAGCATGCTTCAAAGAGCAGTTACACCCCAAACTCAGTCTAGCTTAGCTGTAGAGGCTGAAATAAAGCATTAAGTGTTTGCTTAGTGGTACAGTTTTGAATCAAGTTAAGCTAAAATGATTTCAAAGTTAGGCTGAGGTCATCATTCCGGTAACCAAAGACTTCTCTAAGCTACATGCAGATGGGGTTGTTGTACCTCTCTCCTCTCCTCTTTCGTCAGATGTTGCTTCCTAAGAGCTCAAAGTTAATGTGCAGTTCAGCAGCTTCAGCTCTGTCCTCACAGGTACAGGCTTCTTTTGCAGGCTGTTACTTACACGTGTTTGCAGCACGCTTTGGGGTTGCAGAAGTCCATAGTGCAGTGTTGTGAAGGACCCAGCACCTCTCCCTTCTTAGCTTCCTGATGTGATAAGGTGGGGTGTGGGGAAGGGAAGTCCCCTGAACTGCTCTGCTTTTCCATCTTTGTGTACTTTGACACTCACTGGCTGCTGCTGGGCTGTTTGTGGGTTTGAGGGTCTGTAACAGACCCACTGCCCTGGAAGGGTCCAGACCCTGCGCTATCTGAAGCTGCTCGGTCTGACTGCTGTGTCCCAGCCCTGCCCCTGTGCTCCTGCCCGCCCATCCCTCACTGTAGTCCTGCAGCAAACCCTGCTCCCTGTGCTCTCCCCACAGAGCTGGCTCTCCTGTGGGACAGGCCAGGCTGCCCTCATCCTCAGCTGTGCTGAGCTGCCTGCTTCCACCACGGCAACCCCCCCTTGGCTGCTCAGACCAAACCCAGTCCCGTCCTGCAGCACAGGAGCAGGTTCAGCTTCAGGAGGTGACGGGTGTTGACACTAGCAGTAAGCATCTGACAGGTCACAGCTCTGTGATTAACCTCTCTGTAAATAGGTTCTTAACTGGCTTCAGGATTTCCTCGTTCAGGTGTTGCAGAAACCAGGGGATGATGCTTCTTACTCCTTGTACAGCAGTTACAGAGCTGGGGTTCAGTCACTCCAGGGCAGTTGGAGTAGTTTCAGTTTTGTTACAGCACTCATGGGCAGACTCTGCCTTAACCCTCCACGTGCGTAGCAAAGATGTCCTGCTGTCACCTTAGAATGTCCTTTACCTGCTGGCCACTTGTCCTCAGGCTGTGGAGAGAGACATTGTTAATGCCATTGCGCAAATGCTCTCAGCTCTTGAGCCTTTTCACTGTAAATGGTTTTGCCTCCACAGCTTCCAGGTAAAGGTGGGTGCAGGGCTGAGGTCCTGGCCCTGAGCAGCCCTGGATTATCTGGTACTGCCACAAGTCACAGGGAGCACAGCCCTGGCTGCTTTGGTTCTCCAGCCCCACACACCAGACACCAACAGTGACTGCACAGCAGTGTAGAGCAACTCAAATCTTACTTGTGGAAGTGATTTTGTCCAGCAGCAGCTTTAACCCTGGGTTAAACACCATCAGAGTGTTTACTCCCACCTGTATCCATGTAGCTGTAGCACCAGTCTTACCTTAGAGCAAAGGGCAGGTAGATCCTTTCAGTCTTAGTGGAGTTGTTCCGTCTCTCAGACAACAGCAGCAAATTCCTCTGTTCTGTACAATCATTCCCTCCTACGTTACACTTATGCACAGGAAGAGCTTCAGCTGCAGCTCAGTTTATGGTTGATGTTTGCAATATGTACTTTTTTTTTTAACGTAACACAATAAATTAGAAGATATTTCATATTTACACGGGAATCACTTTATTTCTTGTCTGAAGCTGTCCTTGGGGTCCATGGACCTGGAAAGAGCCATTAAGAAGAAACAGCAGACATCATCCTCCCCCTGGCTTAGGTTTACCTCCCAGCAGCGGTCTGGCTCTTGGGACTCTGCAGAGCCCAGGATGTGAAGGCAGCAAGTCCAGGCTCTCAAACTGCAGTTCCAGCCCAGGCAGAGCTGGAGCAGGAACCACACCAGTTTGCCCCACATGAGGCAGCAGAGTAAGTGCTCTGAACACAGCAGTCCAACAGCTTCCAAGGGGGAGGTGCAGAGAATTCCCACTTCCACCCCCTCCCCTTGGGCACCTCCAGGGAACAGCAGTGCCTACTGCACAGGAGTGAACAGAGTCCTAGTGCAGTGGATAGAGAAGGTTCTTTAGCAGAGGGAGACTGGTTTCTCTCCATGTGCCAAAGGTTCAGCTGCTGCCTCTAATGGCTTTACCAGTCTGCCCCAGAGAAAGGCTTTCAGACCAGAGCTAACTTCACTGATGCGAGCCCAGCCAGAGAAACCTTCCTGCTTCTGTATTAACCCCTCCTGACCGGCAGAGCTCTCACCTCTTACTCTGTGCCTAGAGATGGACCTTTTACATGCGGAACTGCAGCTTTCAAGTTCAAATGTCTCCCTGTAATTGTGTAATGAGCACCTTTGCTCACTGGAATGTTAAAGCAAGATAACATTTATTTAGCTATATTGAGGAGTGTTAAGCTATAAAAAAAGAGCCTAAAAGATGCAAGCAAACTCATATCACAGCAGCCCTGTGACATTACAGATCCCAGGGCAGGTGTGAGTGCTGGTTCTCATCCTGCAGGCTCCTTTCTGCCCCTGGCCAAGACAGCAACCAGGAACAGGGATTGTTGCTCATCAAGACTTTGCCTGGGTTGACACCTGGATGAGAAAAGGAAGGAGTCATCAGATCAGGTACAAATGTAATGTCCCTGAGGCATCCTGGCTGTGGGAAAAGAGGCTGTGTGGTTTCTGTTTAGCAGTTGGCATGTGGAGTTACCCCCTTCATCTCCAGGCTGCAAGGACAGCTAACGGGTACCCCAATGGGATTACATGTCCATGTGTAATTCCTGCATGGAGCTGTCAGCTAGCAGCACCAAACACACTGAGACCAGCAGTGCAGCACAATCACACCTTCCCCTGTTCTTCTGCCCATGCTAGCTGGAGAAAGCAAGCAGCAAGGTGCAAGGTGCAGTTCCCAATGCAGCCATGACCATCTCTTACGTGTTATCGTACATAGGTAGCTACTAACTGAGTAGTTGCATCGTGCACCTCTGCTCTGCAAGATGAATCAAGCCCTCCTGAACTCACGTACAGGGCCCTTGCTGGACCTGAGCTGTGCTTTCTACAGGGGTTGAGCATCAGAGGAGAAAGCCCAAGTCACACTCCCAGGGCTTGCTTGAGGCCTTACCACTGTCAGTTGTCCAGTTTTGGCTTTGAAGACCTGAGACTCCTGCCCCACACTGAACACCATTGTCCCTTCCTTCCCAGAGCCAATGCGGAACTGCAGGCTGCAAATACAGACAGAATCACTCATTAGATGCTTTCCCTGCAATAGGCTTTACTCTGAGCCCTCTTTATTTCTGTTCCCTGGGCAAAGCTCCTCAGATGAGGAGATCTGAGCCCTCCAGCTTAGGGAAATTTCCTAAACAACTGCATTACAGCACCCGAGCGAGCAGGGTTTGATGTATGGAGCATCCTGCCTGGGCCAGGCATCTGCATTTTCCTGGAGCAATTAAGCACTAGAAGATGAGCAGCTCTGACCTGGAGAAAGCCACTGAACACACACACAATCTAATTACAACTGAAATGCAAAGGCCAGAGAGGAAAGCTGGAGCAGAAGCCCGGTTTCATGTGCCATTTTCAGTGCACGCAGAGATTGGAGAGACAGACTGCATCCACCTGCCGTTAGCTTGGTGGTGAGACTGAGAAGGGTCCCGTGCTCCAACATCACATTTCAGGGCCTTCTCGAGCTTTCAGGGAGAGGAGCCTTTATCCCAGAGTGACCCAGGCTCAGCCCAGGCTTTTCTCAGTCCATGCTAATGGGATGTGCTGTAGAACCACAGCCTCACACCCAGGCCACATCGGCAGAAGCCCGGAAAAAAAGGGGGTTTAAAGTACAGGTGCCTGAGATCAAGTTGATGTTTTAGGCTGTTGGGTCAAGGGCAGCTCCAAGAGCAGAGCGGCACCAGCAAGGTGCAACCCCAACCAGCATGGAAGGGAGCTTCATTAGCACGGGGAAAAGGTCCAGGGATGGGGCAGCCACAGCTTCTCTGGGCACCCTGTGCCAGCGCCTCAGCACCCTCACAGGGAAGAGCTTCTGCCCAAGAGCTCATCTCAGTCTCCCCTCTGGCAGGTTAAAGCCATTCCTCTTTTTGATTCAGCCCACAATAATCAGCTCAGGGCATTGTCTGCTGTGAATGGTTTTGACTTCAATACCCCAGCCCTAAAAGGTTTTGAAGCAGGTTCTTCCCTAAAACATGCCCTGCATGATGCTACCCATTCCCCTGCCTTCCTTACCTTCCCTGCACAACTTTAACCAGGTTTTGCTTATTGGCCAGCATGCAGAGCTTCGTGACAGTCTCAAAGACGTGCTCACACTGAAGGATCACATCTCCCTGGAACAAGAAAGAGGCACAAAGGCATCAGGTATTGCCCGGCACGTAAGCCAGACAGCAGCTGTGCAGCGAAACTCCTTTTAATGCAGTAGTGGCTGCTGTGCAGAAGAGACAGATACCTACACAGCAATTACAACAGCCGTGTACAAGTCTGGTTTGTTAAAGATCCTTTTACAGGGACTATTCAGGATTTAGAGCAACTCGGGCTCTAAAAAAGCAGGTAAGGGAAAGCTTCCATGGTGAGACAGCAAGAACGTAAAGGTCCAGCTGATGACAGAATTAGTAAGCATCAGTAACTGTGGGATCCCAGCATTTCATAGGAAGATGAAAATCCCAGGCTGATTTGTGTTGGAAGGGACCTTACAGCTCCTCCAGCTCCAACCCTTGCCCCGGGCAGGGACACCTTCCACTAGAGCAGGGTGCCCCAAGCCCCACCCAACCTGGCTTTGAGCACCGCCAGGGACGAGGCATTAAGGTATTAGATACAAAGCTATTAAAAACATCAGCTACAAGACTATTTTCCACCTTCTGTTTGTTGTCCTCAGGAACATGAATGACCACGATCCCATCGCTCAGGTTACTGGTGGAAATACCTTCAGAAGAAAAGCAGGAATTAGAGGAAAAACTGCCAAAGACATTCCAGGCCAGCGTCAGGGCACTGCTCCCTGCAGGGAGAGCAGCTCCAACCTCTGGTTTGGGAACGCAGGAGGCAGAATGCACGTATTCCGGCCTGGACTGCAGTTTAGACAGTGGCAGGATTAACAAATACCTAGAAAAGGGGGTGATGTGGGGGTTGGTTTTCCCTTTCCTCCCCTCAATGCCAGCAGAAAGCAATCTCCTCCTGCATTTAAGTGTTTCAAACTGTGTCCTCTTACTCCTAACTTACACTCCAAGGAGCTGCGTGCTGACACCCAGACACACAGAAGGAGTTTCAGAAGCCCCACATGCAGTAAGGGCAGACCCCCACTGACTTCCACCCTTACCTTTCAGAGTGGCATAGTCTATCTTCTGCTTGATCTTGGCCATTTCCACCACATAGGCTGAGGACTGGGTCAGAACGAGGAGCCGGTCCCGTGCTTTGAACCCGTTCCTGTCATATTTTATCACAGGGGCCACATACTGGAAACAACGAGTTGGTATCAGCATCACCCAGTGCCACAGGGTGCTGTGCTGGAGGCAGGTCAGCCAGGAGCAGCTCTGCACCCTGGAGCAGCAGAGCCTCTGCTGACAGCAGTCTGCTTGCTTTCTACTTGGATATTCAGACGGCAGAATGATGCTTTGAGAAGGATGGTTTACCTGTGCCCTCTGCTGTGACCATGCGAAGTGCAGCACACACCGACACTGCTGCAGCCCCTATAGGGTTTATGATGCTTTTTAAGCATTTATTAAAAGGAATCTCAAGTAATTTGTGTCCAGGTGCATTTTGAGACCTGCCTCCAGTTTAAAAGCAAGGAAACACTCTCTACACGACCATTGCATGGCTGCAAAGCAGCCCCAGGCACTATAGAGCACCCAGTCGGTGTGGCCAGCCAGCTCCAGGGAAGCTGGTTCAAGGGCTGCTGTGCCCCAGCTCCCCTTCCCTTACCTTGATCTTCTCACCGTGGAGGAGCTGCAGTACTTTGGGGTTTATGTCATTCTCTTCTGAGGAGCAAGCCAGAAAGATAAACTGAATGCAGGTGACAGCCACCATTCCCACCAGCACAACTCCAGAGAGCTGCACCCATTGCCTTCATCCCATTGTCCTTGGCCCCTTGGTACCCTCCCTTCCGAACTGGGGCTTCCAGCTCCTCCCAAATCCATTTCTGGGATTCTTCCTGCCTGACAAGTAATTCACATGGGGGGTTAAGGCCTGGTTTCAGTTCAGGCCCTGGCACAGGAGGGCTCGTGCCAAGAGTCACCCACAATATCTCTCCCTTTTACCCAGCTCTCCGGGAGCTTCCAAGGACCCAGCATTGCACCCCCACCACTGAAGCCAGGACAACCACAGAGAAGGGAACTCGAACGGTCGGGCCCAAAGGCAGGCGGTGATGCTGGGCTCTTGGGGGGCACTCACTCAGGCGGGTGTCTGCGAAAGGCTGGGTGATGCTCTGCACGTAGCCCTCCTTCTTCCCTCGGAAAACGGCGCTCGCCACCACCTTTTGCTCTAACTGTTTCGAGAGGGAACAGCCTTTATTCTCATGGAGTTTCTCCATCAGGAACATCAGCAATTGTACCACAGACATTCTCCCTCAGGCAGGATCCACCTGACTTGTGCTGCTTCTCTTCCCACGCTTTTAGGTCATTCCCATTTTACACCACATAAAGGGGTAGCAGGGACTAAAGGGTCCTACAGACTTTTCTTATTTATGGATCTTTTCCATGACATGAAGTGCAGTTTTAACGCCATGAGATAAGACCCACGAGTCTGTAGAACCACACTGTGCATGGCCAGGGCCACCGAAACCAACACCAGGCTCAGGAGTACTTGCTCAGTGAGAGGAGCAGCCGTGCGCAGCCTGCCTTTCAGGCAGTTCAGAGAGCAGATGTCCCACCTGCACAGCCTGTTTTAACTCACATTTGCATTCCATGTATCACTTACCTGCACCTTCCTCTCAGCAGTAACACCTCGGCAGTATTTCCTCACTAGGTTCCTAATGCAGATTTTCTGTAGCATCTCAGACGTCTACATTAAGGAAAAGAGAACAGCAGTGAGGTTGTGCCAGCAGCTCCTGCTGCAGTCCTGACAGACACTCACTCAGAGCAAGCTGGTTTTAACATCTAGTTACAACTCCATTTGAGCTCCCCCAGCCCAGAGAGCCACCCACAAGGAGCTTTGGTCCCAGAGCAGGGCTGATGCCCACCAAGCACAGCCGAGTCATTTCCAGAGTTGCAAAAAGCCACCTTCACCTCTCCAAAGCCTGCAGCAATCCTCACCTCTTCCAGGATGGACGGAGGCTGGAGCCAGCTCTTGTCCAAGATGTTTTTTGGGATGTGGTCTCTGAGCTTCATCAAGTACTTGTACTGCACGAGCCTCACAAATTCAATGTTCTCTGGGCAAAGGGCCTTCTTCCGATTGATGAAGCCGTTTATGAACCTACAGAGAATTCAGAAGCAGAGCTTACAGGTTACTGTCAGAAAGCAATGGAAGTGAAAGACAAGTCACAGAAGGCACAAAACAGGCACAGATCATTGATGCTGCCTCAGGTACGCTGTCACCTGCGTTACAGCAAGGGAAACCTCCAGCTTTTTAATATTCCAAGCGAATGTGTGGAAGTCAGAACTGATGAAGAGGTGACATGCATTTCTGAGCAACCCCATCCAGTGACTGTCCTCCTCACTGCAGCGGCAGCTTACAAACGGGGATGAAGGAGATGGGTTTGACTCGCTGCATTGCGGGTATTCCAGATTCATTGTCCAGAGACCACCACCATGCCGTGACCCACCACCCACAACCACCACCCAGTGATAGTTACTTCCTGATTATCTGAGCTCCCCACGTCCTCCTTTTGGCCTCTTTCCGTGCCAGCACTCCTCGCCAACACGCCTCCAGCTTGATAGCTGCAAGAATTCATCAGATCCTTGTATTACTGTCAGAGCTCTGCTGCTATGCTTCCCTTTAAGTTCACACAGCAGAAGTTACAACTGGCTCCTTTGCAGCTCTTCCCATCAGCTGATCTTTACAATATGAACAACTTCTTCTCCACTATAACTGGCTGACCCAGTACCCCCTGCACTGCAGAACTCCACGTTGAGATGGTGCCAGACCCTGTCGTCATCCAGCCTCCCACTGTCCCCCATGCACAGCAAATAGCCCATCTCAGAAAGCTGCCCTTTGAGCTACCCAGAGCTAAAGGGACCTCTGTGAATGCTCTTCACATGGCCATCCCCTGCCTCTCACCCCAAAACCCACAGCCCTGAGGGGAAGCTGCAAGTGGTACCTGCAACAGCATTGATTCCTGACCTCCCAGAGCTACAGGCATAGCCCCAGAAAAGAATCCTCAGTTCCAGAGCTCATACCTGCTTCTCTCTTCTTCATGTACTCCCTTTTCCCAAGGCAGCCTTTGTATTTGGCCTGGAGCCTTGAAACTGGCAAAAAGAGAAGAAAAAGCAGAGACGTTGCTCATGGTGAGGGATGGAACTGGATGATCCTTAAGGTCCCTTCCAACCCAAACTGTTCCAGCATTCAGAAGCTGTGCTCCCAGCAATCAGACACTGACTGCTGCCCAGGCAGAGGAGGGTCTGCACAGTCCCTGAGGAACAGACCAACGGGACAAAAAATAGACTGTCCAGGTCTATGTGCCCTGAGGCAGCTCCATGGCATTTCTGCATTTCAAGCTTCTTAAGCTACACACAGCTAAAGGGAGCAGGAAACATACTTAACAGGTGCTTTCTGATCTCAAATGCATCTTCAGTAGCAAACAGAGTCTTTGGGAAACGAATGAAGATTTTGGTTCTGAAAAAGAGAGATCATGAACAGCTGATTCACAGGGAGCCAGAGCTTCAGCTGCCCTAACCAGGCTCAGAGTCCTCCAACCCACCACAGTGCTAATGAGTTACATCTCCTTCTGTAACCACTTCATTTGTCTGGCTGGCACATCCTAACAGGGTGCCAAAGGCTTGGCAAAGGGTGGCAGGAAGAAGGTAGGAAGCAAAACCCCAGTCACTGCACAAGGCCTCAAGTGCCCTGGAAGGTGCAGCGTGGAGAATTCTGCCTCTACACAACTTGTATTCTCAAGCCGTAGGTTGAAGATGATGTTAAAGAGGACCAAATCTAGGAAGCACCACACAGCTGAGCAGCAGAGGTCACAGCCAGAGAAAGGCTTTACCTTCCTAATTTGTATTCTTCAGGCTTGTAACCAAGATGCTTGATGAGCCTCTCCACACCCTCAACTGCTGGCCCATGCCAATGCGGCCACGTAGCTGGGCAGAGGGATTTATACCTGTAAGATCAGCAAGAGATCAACACAAGTGACTTCATGCTTGAGGAACCCCTTCCTGAACCCTTTCTCCTCCAAATTCCTACAGCTTTATTCAAAGCAGAAGATGCCAGAACAGGACAAACTGGATACAGACAGAAGACACATACTAAGGTTATTTCTGAAGCAGAACAGCGTCTGCTGACACCTCCACATCTCCTACTGCTGGGACTTGGCATTTAAGCAAGCCTTGCTCTGAAGCCCTCGTGGGAGGACAGTTTACCCGGCCAGAGGGCAGAGCAGTTCCACTCACCTCTGCAGGAAGAGCTCGTACTTGCGCCGGTACGCGAAGCCGGCGCGTCTCACCCGCAAGTGCTCCATCAGGCCCAGGTATTTCACCTGGTGACGGATGAGGAAATCATCGAACTTCCCTGCAGCAAGAACAGGCATTCAGTGGGACATACTGACCGTGGAAGCTCCCTCGCTTGTCCATGTATTGACATAAATAAGGAAGGAATAAGTACACACCACGGACAGAGTGTGCATCTGTATGCACTCTGCACCTAGCTATAAGCTAAAGCCTCCCTCGCTTCCTTCATCTCAACTGTCTCCAGCCCAATGCCTTACCAGGCTCCTTGTTCTCATTCGGTTTAATGCATCGGACATAGGAAGGCTCCTTGGACATCAAGATTTCTATAAGACTCGTCAGACTGTTTTTGAACTGGGTTGCAACCTAAGATGACAACAGAAGAACTTTCTTCGCTTTGGAGGTCATAGCTGCAGTAACTGCAACCAACTCATTCCCTACTCTCATCTTAAAAATAAGTGAAAGGCTGACACATGCATTAGGACCACGGAGCTTCTGAAGCACAGTCAGGCGCAAGTCACCTGGACAGAGTGCTGAGCTGGAAGCTCTGAACCTCTGCCATGCAGCTGGACGTGCAAGGCAGCACTTCAGAACCCAGCTACTGCTGCATGCTAGGCACAGGGCTAATTTTGGAAGGATGCATTAATAACAGCATTAAGATATGTCACTTTGCTAGCTGCTGTCTGGGCACTATCAACCACCATGATTATAACACCAGCAAAACTGATAATCCACCCAATTCAGGACTAAGGACAGGATCAGCAGTTAAAGCAGGACTTGGGAAGTTGGGTTTCTATTTAAAGGCAAGACTAAAGATGAAACTCACAGTTTCTGGTCTCCTCCTGTTGTCTAGCTCCGACAGCAAGAAGCAGTCTCTGAGGATGCCGTTTTTAGAGTTGCACAGCACCTGGAACAGGAGAAATAGGAGAAAATGAAAAGCTGCCTTATTTAGCAGCTGTGCTATCCCTGCTGTGAGGCTGCTACGCTGGAGCAGCACAGCTGTAATGACACACATGTAGGTGCCTAAAGAACAGTGCTAAGGAGAAATACACATTCTTGTTTGCTACAGAGATTAAACACATCTGCAAAACATTTGCGATTCAAGCGTGATAATTTAAGTTAAGAGCATCCCTTTTCTGTTCTTACCTCTTTCAGGTTTCTGTACAATAGATCATTATTCTTCTCCAGAAATCCTGAAGAAGAAAAAGTAGTTTGATTCCTTTGGAGGCCACATACTTTAGCACAAAATCTGGATATTTATACCCACAACATTCTCACTGCATTCACGTTTAAGACTTCCAAGTAACAGTACCCTCAGAGGGCAGGTATTTTGTAATTCATCTTCCCATCAAGTTATCACCTACCACATTGGCTTAAAAGCTCAGGTAACTTCTAGGCAAGCTCTATGCTCACACTCACCAACAGCACAGTAAGTGACTTCTCCTGCATAATGAAGGAGGCGGAAATCCACCCAGTCGATGGATTTCCGTGTTTTCTGGTCTGCAAGCTTGCGACTGTGGGGAGAACACAGAGAAAACCAAGAGAAAAAGGAGCAAACAGCCTTCCTCAGCTTGTAGAAAGCCACCTGCGTGAAAAGCAGCTGTAGGGCAGCTGGAAATCTACTGTTTGTTCCTATTGATGTGGCTCCGACTATACAGTTACAGCCCAGAATCAAGTCAGCATCTACCTGCCCATTCTGCCCAGCTACCAGCAGAGAATGGGAGTCAGCTGCCATAAACTCCTCAGGGTACCTGTGACCTATCCACTGCCTTTTGGCAACAATCACCCTTTCCAGAAGTATTAGGATTTCTTCTCATAACATGCATTTAATATTTCTTCATCGCCTACATGAGGAAAAGATCATCAGCTTCCTCCAAGTGAAGGGGGTGGGGAGGAGTGTTTGAGATATTTTGCCCTGAAGCAAGAACCCAAATAAGAGCAGGAAACACAATTTCTAAGAACAGCAGGAAAGTTTTGGAAAGCAAGGACTCCAGGGAAGAAAGAAGAACAAAGGAAAAAGAGCAACTTAACAGTTTAAGTTTCAGCTTTGGAAGCAGCCACTAACAGCAGAGCTGTGTGTCACAACAGCACATGAGTACAAAGTTCCCTTCCAAGAGTACTGCCAAGTACAGAGCCTGTTTAAGAAGCTCTAGCTCTGTTTCAAGCCTTTAATCAGGCAGAACAGTATTAAGACACATTGTGGTGACAAGGAAGTTGGCTACAAATTCACCACTTGGCTGTGATGAACTTCAGAGATGTAAAAACAGTGACAATTCAGCAGTGTGGCTCTGAATCGATGGCTTGTCAAAGCCTTCAGTAGGCTTCTGCTGGGAACTGCCAGAACAACCCCGTGCCAATGTGCTCATCAGCCACCAAAACTGAATCTGAAAATACTGGAGACTGAGTATTACCCACGATGCCACCCATTAGGCCCCCAATGTAAGAAGGGCATGGACCTGCTGGAGCAGGTCCAGAAGAGGCCATGGAGATGCTCCAAGGGCTGGAGCACCTCTCCTATGGAGATAGGCTGAGAGAGCTGGGCTTGTCCAGCCTGGAGAAGAGAAGGCTCCAGGGAGACCTTAGAGCAGCTCCAGTGCCTAAAGGGGCTACAAGAAAGCTGGAGAGGGGCTTTGGACAAGGGCCTGTAGGGACAGGCCAAGGGGAATGGCTTTAACCTGCCAGAGGGGAGATGGAGATGAGCTCTTGGGCAGAAGCTCTTCCCTGTGAGGGTACTGAGGCGCTGGCACAGGCTGCCCAGAGAAGCTGTGGCTGCCCCATCCCTGGCAGTGTTCAAGGCCAGGTTGGAGACAGGGGCTTGGAGCAACCTGCTCCAGTGGAAGGTGTCCCTGCCCGTGGCATCCAGGAACTGGTTGATATTTAGTCCAGATTCAAAGATCAGCATTGCATTAGTAAGAGAGCCAGGAACTCTCACCTCCCCAACACCTCAGGTCATACTCTACCAGCATAGCACAGCATAGCATTAGATAGTGGAGAGGCCACTTGATGTTCTTTGGGACAAAGCAAAAATTGTTCCCTCCCCAATATCCTGTTATGGGTAAGGAATTGGAAGAGTTTTGTGTGTGGCAGGATACAGAGTGTAAATGCATACGTCACGAAGTGGGCATGATCTCCTACTTTCTCCTCCAGCTTTTCCAAGAAGCTCAAATCAGTCGCTTCACCAGGTCGTAAGCATTCTTCATCCTGGAACAGCAGGCATCAGGTCAAACTCTGCTCTGAACAGACTACTCCCTCCTCACTAATGTTTAGTACAACCTTGTTATGCAAAACCAAAGAGCTTGGTTACAATTTGGCATCCGTTCTATTTTATACAAGCAACTTCCTAGTTAAGGCAATGCCCTTCTTAAGCATCAGAGTTGCGGTGGAAGCAGCGCACCGCCTTTAAACGCCACAGCTTTAGCAAGCAGACCCTCTACCTTAATCTCCTGGGTCTTTGTTTACAAGATCAATCCTGATATCCTGAATAACGCAGACCCATCACATAACTAAAGGAAAAATATGATTTTGGACCATTACAGTAGGGCACAGGCACATGTTTCAATCTAAACAGCACAAACTCTGTTCTTACCAGAATGGAGATTATTCCTTTATGCTTCTGCTCAACCAAGTCACAGATGATCTTGTTGTTAAAATATGGAATTGGTTCCCACTAGCAAAGGAAAAAAAGGAAGAACAAGTTTAGAGAGAGATCTTTTCTTTGCAGTTTCTTAAGTTCTTTGAAGCCAGGTTCCAATCCAACTAAAGAGAAGTTTAATTACACTGGAAAAGGGTTACAGAATGAGACCCACTATCTTATAAATACTATCTTACACTTCTCATGTGAACAATGCAAACGAAAAGAAGCAGGATGCCTTCTTCATTGATGATCAAAGGCATTCAGTGTAATGGCACTTCAAAGGAAAAAAGAACAGGGGAAAAATAAGAAGTTACCTCTATTCCTTCCAGTTCATACTCCTCCTGCTCTGCTTTCAAGGTCATCTCAATCAACAACTGCTGGAGCTTCTCATTGCAGTAATTAATGCAGAACTGCTCAAAGCTTCAGAGGGGTCAAATGAGCATTAGTTTTTATTTCATGGACAGTTCTACTTCTCCCACCACTTACTGCTTACAAGCCAAACAACCCACTTGTATATAGATCAAGCCCACACATTCCTTCCATGCTATTGTACTAATGGCTCAAGTAAAGCAGTCCAAGCTAAAGCTTTCATCAGGGGGTCAGCTAACCCAGTGCTCTCAGCTTCTGCAGCCACCCCTGTCTTGCCTTACTGGGGTAAGAGTAGGCTCAGGAAGCGATGTAGGACTCCAGCACAGGCCCCACCAGCAGAATAGGTTACCCCAAGCCTCAGGAACAGCTCTTACCTGTTTGTGTCCAGAACTTCAAAACCATAGATATCCAGCAGGCCAATAACTGTTTTCTGAGTTGAATCCTGTTAAAGATACCATTGCTCTGTAATTGCCGATTACTTACTGAAGAAGCTGATGCTTCTTCCCTGCACGTTTCATGCTGTTTCTTTCACCCAAATCTTAGGTGTCCTGTGCCAGTGGAGTAGCCACTTTAAAGCAGGTAATGACCTGCTAAAACTATTTAACACATCACCTTCCACACCCAACTAAGCAGTGGTCCAGCTCAGTGCTGTGGGATGTCTCTACATCAACTGTATTTGGTGATGTGGGCTGTAGGGCCTCACTAGAGAGGCTCTACTCAGTGTGTGAGGAGCACTTGGTGTCCAGGAGGACACTGGACCAGAAACCAACCTTGTTGGCCAGGGAGCCATTGATTTTGTTGACCAGCCAAGTGAACGTTCGTCCATAAATAGCCTTTGCCACTGCATCCCGAGCATAGAATGCCAGATCCACGTTCAATGGGCTTAGGACCTGAAGATAAGTAAAGATATGCCAGGGATGAGAAACACCCCAGACAACCAGAGAAAGCTTAAAGAACAGTTTTTACCAGTGCTTTTCTCCATTTATGTAGCCCAGTTTCCCTAAAAAGCACTCTAGGGACTAAACAAAAGGAAACTGCTTGGCTCAAATAAAGCTGCTTGGAAGTCCCTGTGCCCAGTTTTTTCACAGTGACTACCCTTGTTCAGCAGCAGAACTCTAATAATGGGAATATGACATAATATAGCATCTTGGGCTGGAAGAGGAAGGTGATACAGAGGAAGAAAGACAGCCAGTGATCTGGTTTTGCTGTAACACTGCTAAGAACAGAGCTCCTCATCCATCACCACCACTAGCTGGGCTCCCAGCTGCCTAGGGTCACCCAGGACCACTCACTACCTCTTCAGATCTGGCTTCGATCTTCCGATTGGTGAGAGCTTCCTGCAGAATGGACAAGTGCACACCCAGCAGCTGCAGAAAAAGAAATACCTGCACTCAGAGTATGGCCAGCAGGAGGCTTTAAATAAGCAGCATTGTGGGGCATAACCCCCAGTCCATTCCCAGTTGGACTCATCTTTGAGCAACAATAAGTTTCAGGGAGATGTACTACTGAGAAAAGGGACCCCACCATTCCAGACAGCCTCTAACAAGAGCTGGGAATTTATATATCAATTCTTCTGCTTTTGGGAGCAGATGTTTTTCTCCTTAAGAGAAAAAACACAGCAAGGTTAAGGCTTACTTTACAGCACTTGTAATACTGACCTTTGAAATCCATTTGATCTGCGTGCCATCGCGAATGATGGCATGTCCATTGCTGTCTTCTTCAAACTGAATGTTCCCAAGGTGCAGAACGCTGGCAACAATTCCAAAGAGATGCTAATAATGAGAGATACACCATTAGAAAACAGATTCCCACAGCTCCATAGGACAGTGCTAATATCTTCCCTACACATGCTCATAAGAATATTGGCTCTTCACCCACCCACTCCCTCAATCCCTCCCAGACAATGTCCTATTCTATTCTTAACACCTCTTCCAAGCAAAGCTGCTTCCATCACTCTTAAAGAAAGGCAGCAGTGCACTCCTCACTTATATTCCCTTTGGCAGGCTCAGTCCCCTTTAGCACACATACCTCTATCTCTTTCTCAGTGAAATCAATGATAGAAAAAGCTTTGCGGACTATTTTCCAGTCATTCTTGTCATTAATAGAAAACACTTTGGCACATCGACCCTATACAGTAAAAGAAAGATGAAGTAGTACAATTCATTGGCAAAGCAATGTTATTATCAGCAGCATACTACTGGGCATACTGCTTCCATTCTCACTTTCCTCAGCCTGTACAGATGCAGTCTGCAATGAGGTAGCAAGTTCAGTTCACTCCTGCTAATCCTGAAAGGGGCTCATTTGATCAGATCTTTTGGCTTATACTTAAAACTTCCATTAACTTGAAGCATTGAGCTTGGATGGTGATTACCACAAAGTCTTATGAAGAGCTTGAGCTCACAAACACCTTCCATTTTTATGGCAATACTATCTTCTGCCCAAGTATTCTTCACTATTAAGGAGAAAAGGAAACTAAGAGCACTACTACAAAGCGGCCTGTATTCTGCATAACCATACTAATGGCTCTCTATAATATGAGGTCCATCAATCCTGAAAAGCTCATTTTACACCAGGTTCCGACATAGGAACCTTAGAATAGATGCCTTTATACAGTACGCAAGTTGCAGACAGTACTTTACTGCTTGCAGCTCAGACAACTAAATGAATCAAGAAGCATCTTGACCATACTAGGGGGACCTAGGGTCATTAAGCGGTTTGATGACACTGGTTTCAAAGTACATTCTCACAGCGGCCGTACAGATGGCAGTAGTAAGCCATTCTGTACACACACAACACAGGGAATTCACCAGGGTTCTTGCTAATGGCAGCAGCTCAGCAGCGCACTTAGTACGTGGGGAAAGCTGCATTTGCAACCCTTAGAACTGTAGACATAAGATGCACAGAAGGGGACAAGCTCTCACTGACCTGGATGAGATACGCATACTTCTGGGGGTTGCGCTCCAGCCCAAGCCAGCAAAGAAGATCCTTGTCTCCACCCTCTAGTAACTGGTAGAAGATATGGAAATTCCTTTCTCCATGGTTCTGGTGGACAACTCTGGATTTCTCAATTAAGTAACTGAGGATGTGTCCTCCCACTGGAGCTCCCTGGCAGGACAAAGCAGCCAGATCAGCACCAGCAGATATAAATTACACCAATTGTACCATCATTGTGACGGCTGTTTCTTTACACCCCGGAAGAAGGAACAGCATGTTTCTTATCTGCCATCCTTTGTTTAAGAGTTAGCATACAAGTGCAGTACAAGCTGTTTCTTAAGAGTTTGCTGTCCTTCCAGTGCAGCTTGTGCTTTACAACAATCTGAACTGGCTTTCCATAGAGCACTGGAAGCATTGCCAGTAACGTAGAAAGCTTTCAGGATGTATAAGTAGTCACCTTACTTGAAAAGTGCAAGGCTTGTAAAAATAGGGTCAGAAACCTGCAGCTTAAATTAATAAATGCTGTGCAGCCTGGTGAGCATCCAAGAAATTCACTGATCCAGCTTGTTTTAACAGCTGCTCCATTAAGTTTGTTCTCACCTTAAAATCAAATTGGATATCCATGTATTTCCCAAATCTACTCGAGTTGTCATTACGCAGAGTTTTTGCATTTCCAAAAGCCTGGGGATGAACAGATACATCAAGTCACTTCTCATCTCACCGAGAGCCTGACCCCCGTGACAGGGCAAAGTTCCAACAACAAAGATTTGCTGCATCAGCCGAGTCCTGCTACTGACTTTAGTGGGATTAAAGAAATACAAACTAATATATTCCCCTGGCTTTCACGTGGAATTCAGCTAAACAAATTGCTATTGTTCTTTCTTACAAGACCAATTCTTCTGCATTTCCTACCTTTATTTAGTTTTACCTCAAGAACAGGGTTGGAAAGCAGCAGACGATCACGGACAATCTGCAGCTGCTCCGTAGTTGGACAGGTAACTGCATAATACTGCAAGATCTTCTTGGATGCTTCTGTCTTTCCAGCTCCACTCTCCCCGGAGATGAGGATGAAATGGTTGTTGTACTCGCTGCACATCACCCGGTAGGCATTGTCAGCTATGGCATACCTGAACAAGGATCACAAGCAGCATTCAGGGGAGAAGCAGCCATTAGAAATAGCAACAGGAGGCAGTGTCAAAGGTTTTTTCAGCAGTCCTTACTCCTCATGTAACATTAGCAGTATTGGACATGATGGGAAAGCAGAGCTTAAAATGTGAGACTCAAGGTCTCATAGTAAATCCCGGTCTATATTTGAGAGACAGATACGGCTTGTTCTTTTCTTACTGTTGCTGTAGGACTTAATACATGCTGCACGTATTCCTACTGAATACAGTTTATACTTAGCAGGGACCCTGTCTTCCAAAGCAGAAGAGTTTTAATTCCAGTAAAGGGAAGATCTCAACATCCTCTGATAGAGGCAGACCACATGTAACGAGGAGGTCTAGTCTGCCCCTATGTCAGTGTGGATACACATCTTTGTTGCTTGTACACAAGCGTCACATAGAAAACCCAATTCATTCATACAGACTGAAATCTTAAGGGATCTACTTACAGATGTGGTGGCAGCTCAAAAAAGTTCACCCCTCGATAAAGCTGCATCTGTGTCACTGTGTAGATATCCAGCTCTGTGTAAGGGTTGACAGACACCAGGAGAGTACCAATGTATGTCTGCAGGGAGAAAAGGTACATATGGGTGGGAAGCCTGTTCCATCACTAGAATGATGGCTCCCAAAAGAGGAGTCAGACAAACGCTGTAAGCCAATGTATAACCTCAGGGCTGCTGAGAAAATGGACACTGCTCCGAAGCCTCCTTAGTTTGACTGTGAAGTTACTCAGCACTTCTCAGACTAGCAAGGCCACACCAGGGCCACTTCACCTGCCACAGCCTATGTGAACCCACACGACAGCACTTACATAGATGAGGTTCTCCTGGTAGCGCTTGCGGAGGTTGTTCAGGAAAGCTGCCTCACTGGTGTGGGAGTCCAGAAGCACAAAGTCCTGCACTCCGACCCTGTCCCGGGCTATCAGAGCCCCTTCCATGTTTGCATCAGTGTTATCTTCCACCTCTTCTTTCTACAACAAAGCATGAATGATCAGAATGAGGTCCTTCTGGGGAAAAAGGATTAATCCCGCAGCACTCCTCTTCACAAGGCTGCTTCGTTATTCCCAGGGCTTTCCACAAGCAGATGGAAGTTAACTTTCAGGGCTGGGCAGCAGATGTCTCCACACACCGGCGAGAGACCTGGGCATGTCACAAAGCCACTCAAAGTAATGAAACAGCGATTTGGATACAGTTCAACCTTTCCCAGCCTTTCCCCAAGGCCTGAAAGCTGCAGAAAGGATGGCAGTGACAAAACACAATCCTTTTGCACGCTCCACTTGAGAGTCTTTGTCATGGAAGTTGACTTTACACTGAAGATGCTGCTGAGCACGAAGCTCTTGTTTCCCAGGCTGTAAGGATAAATAGCATGCTTTTATTTAATTAAATCAAGCTGATCTATTCTGTTTGTCTATTTGCTAGCATGAAGCTCCTTTATACAACACATACATAAGAATATACTTATTGTATTGTTGTATTTATTGTACTTATTGTATTACTGTAATATAATTATTGTATATTACAATAACTATATTGTAATATACTTATTACAATAAGCAATAAGTGTGTCTTAAGTGGGGTTTTGTCAGGGTTTGTTTAAGACACCAGGATTGCACAGTTCAGAAGGAGATTCCTACCTTAACACCAACCCCAGCTTCAGAGGTAGGCTTTTGGGATGCACCTGCCTAAGGCTGGTGGATGCTGACAGTGCTGTGGACACGAAGGCTTGGTGGATTTAGAAGTAGGGTTTCACTAAAATGAAGAGCAAAGGCCCCAACACACAATATTCTTTATGGGGGAAGTTTAGAAGGTCACTCTTCAAAATGAGACTAACAGTAACATTCCTGTTTAGTACAGCTTGTCCTTAATATTCACAATGAAAACCAAGAACTTCCAATTGAGTGTGACCTAAGGCAGTACAGAACTCAAACCATAGCACAGCCGGTCAGCCCAACGGTTGCCAGAGGTTAGAGCGTGTTGTTTTACCAGTCAGAAAGGCTAGAAACAACTGGAGGTGGATGTATCCTTCTAAGAAAGCACACAGGACAAGCTGGACAAGAGACTTCTACCTTCTCTCCAAGCCAGGAAGAGTGAAAGCATAAGCCTGAAAGCACAGCGGCCATCTACCTGATCAGGTTTCCTTAACCCAGTTCTCTCACACGTATGTTAATCGGGAAGTGGCACTCTTCCTATTAAACAAAAATCCCAATGCTCTGTGCTCAGATTGTGACAGTATTTTGCAGTTGCTGAGGTCAGGAGATGTTCTTACAGTGCATTTCCCACCCTGTCTCTGGAGCTTTACTAGTTTTGTGCTCACCTGGTATCACCATCAGCAAGAGATACCCCTGGACTCAGCAGTGCACATTACCCCAGCAAGGTGCTGCTCTTGTTAAAGGATTATTTTCCTTCCCTCACCACTGAGGAGTCAGGAGATTTCTCTCCTGCCTACTGAGATGCAAGCAGTAGGAGAAACTCTCTCCCTCACTACAATGTGCTTCTTTTCCCACAGGGATTTGTCTGTCAGCACTGAAACTACAAGGAACTATGTCAGATCACAACATGAACCATGAGATGCGCAGCTCTGGAAAAGGGTCAGGACCAACAGGCCGGGTTCTTTTGCAGAGCTTGTACCAGTTTGTACCAAACAAAGGAGACCTGGCAAGGAACAGTTAGAAAATAACTTAAAAAGAAACAATTCCACTAAATTATTACTCATCTTCGCCAGAGGCTCAGAGCTCCATTTTCCGACAGGCTCTGAAGTTAATTACTGTTTCTTTGGTTTAGCACCATTGAAGAGAAGAGATTAACGTGCAGGGAAAGAGGAGGATCAGTTTGATGTCACAGCTAGTCTGGAGGCACCAGAAAAGCCCAACCCAAGCCATGCCATGCATGCAAACACAAAGGGGTGAGAGCCTCGGGTGGGCACGCTCACACCGGTGCGTCTTTCAAGCACCCAGATCTGCAGCAAACTGCCCTGCAAGCACCCGACTCCAGGTTCAGTGGGACCACACAAAAGGCCACCAATTCCCAGTACAACAGCAGCAACTCTTCCACCCCACACGCCCACCACCCCTACCTGCAGAGATGCTGCATTTCCTTACCAGCACCCTACAAAAGCAGAGTGTTTCCAGCTCACCCGTGCCTCCTGCTTTGCCCAGCCACGGCATGTCACCTCCTGTCATCGCCTTCTCCGACCCGCGCCTCTCCCAGCCAACGGGGCTGAAGCTCTGGACTGCTGACACCTCGGATCATGTGTCTTGTTTGCTGCTCCCTCCTTGGGCAGAGATGCCAACATCCTCCTCGCTCAATGAATTATCTAACACGCTGTCAGCACTCGAGCTGCGATGAGGTTTATGCCGACAGCACTGCACGATGAGACTTTAAGGTCTCACCAGAGGACCAAAGGCTAAGCCTGAAGACGAAGTGATGGGCTGCAAGCTTTCCAATGGGTAACTTGAGCAAATCCAGATACAAAATACATCACCTTGAGGGGGCTCCTTACCCCCTGCCCGCAGCTCCAGGCTTAGCTCCCCACTAGAGGTCACTGCAAAACTCATTTTAAATCTGCAGCTTGGAATTTCCATGGATTATCCCTTTTTTCGTGTGAAACGGATCGTTTGTACCCCCAAAAAGGACTTTTCTGGTTGGACTCTGACTGCCAACGACTGCTACATGCTGCCAATGCTTTCCCCTCTGCCCAACTGTCAAAGACAACAACTCAGTCATTGAAGAAGACAGGCAAACAGTAAGATCAGGGGAGCTGAATCAGGCAAAGGCGTTTCTGACTTATCCCCAGCTAATAAATACTCATTATAAAGAAGAACGCCCAAAACTTCAAATAAAAACCTCTCAGTAATATATAACCTCCAGACAGAAGTGGAAAGAAACACCTGTATAACATGTGATTTAGAATCATAGCATCACAGCGTGGTTTGGGTTGGAAGCGACCTTAAAGCTCACCCAGTCCCAACCCCATGCCCTGGGCAGGGACACCTTCCACTAGAGCAACTTGCTCCAAGCCCCATCCAACCTGGCCTTGAACACTGCCAGGGACGGGGCATCCATTTAGAACCGTCCATTTTCCATAAGAATCATGTTTTGGTAATGGAAAGATGACTTTTACCACCAAAAGCACTCTCGTGTCATGATCTTTTGTACAAAAGCTTCCCATTCCCAACTCCTCCAGAACTCAGAGCTTTATCTAACACTGGACACAGCGATCCTAAAGCACAGCCCAGGCAACTTGTTCCTCTGTCTCCAGCTGGTATCCCAGGAAACCCTGTGTGATACCAAACTTTTATGGCCTTTTCTGCCTGTTCTTCTGTTGCTACATCCCTGAAACTTAAGCAAATAAGACTCGTGCAGCAGGAAGGGAACACAGAGAGCAGACATCTCTGGAGCCATCCAGTTTATAATAGATGGAAGAGTCTCAGGCTTGCTCAGGACAGCTGGGCTTGGAGCAATGCTGCTAATACAGATTCCTTTGGAAAGGTCAGAACTCTGTTTTGGAAATACTCCTTTAGTGCAAGAGGCAGCTCCTGACCCAGCCCTGCTCCCCTGTGCGCAACAGGAATTTGCTCATTAAGAGTCCTCAAAACGGGCAGGCGGCACTGCAAGGGCTGCAGGAAGGGAAGCCCTTGAGCACTGCTGCACCTTCCTCCGACCAAGGCTCTCAAAAGAAGTTGGCCAAAAGGGCAGTGACAGTGCTTGGCCATAAAGAGTGATAAAGGAAGATGTTCTGCAGGAGCCTGCTCGGCCAGGTCAGCAGGAGAGCACGGACAGGTCCCAGCAATCACATCCCTTCGACTCTGCACCGACCTCAAGGTCAAGATTACAGCATGCCATAGTGATGCTGGAAGGGGCTACAGGCAGCTGCCTGCACAGTGTCTGCTCCAGAAGGCAGGACCCCATCCCTCCGTCCCCAAAAGGAATCCACACCAAAGAGGTACTGGTTGGCAATAGGAACCAAAGAATAAGTGAGCTCAGAGCAACAGGGAAATACTTCCCTCTCCTGTGGAAACCTTGGCTTGTAAGAGTTAATGTGTTCAGGGTGATTTTCAGATAAACAAGAACTGCACATAAGATGGATTAAACCAGACCAGGTCTCCCCCAAGTGACCAAGTTACAGTCATCCCGTTGCAGCAAAGCCACGAAGAAGCCGAGATGATTTTTAGATACCCCAGAGCCTGGCCCCTGTATCTCCAGGAACCTCTTTCCCATTTATAATGAAACTAAGATGCCATACACTGACCATGCTTGGGAATGCTACAGCAGCACCATGTAAAAGGGACATCTTGGGTCTGTAACAAGGAACTTGGACCATCTTGCATGCACTTTTCAATGCAAGAGAATTCATAAATACAATTATACCACGGAAAAATTTACACATTGTAACCTAATTTCTTTTCAAAAGAATACAGAATAAGAGGGTTTTAAGGTTAATCAACAGCCTAGGGAAATGCCAACAGTTCTTAAGGCCTCTTGTCTGTCTCCAGGGCATAGTCTGCTATAGACTTGTTAAAGGGTGACTGTCTGTCTTTCTCAATAGAGGAGAGGTCGAGGTGAACCACTTCACTTTCATAAATCAAAAGAAAGAAAAAAAGTGAGAAAATCTCCAGAGTTCAAACATTTCTTTAAAGCCCAAACTTTAAATACTAAATGGGCTTCATGGCTGCCATTTTGAAAAACATTAGTTTGCCAAAGGACCCTTTTGATTTCTATTTGAAATGCGAGCGCTCACAGATAATCCATTGAGAATCAAACCCCCACAAAAGGCTCCCTGAAACAATCGCGGCGCTGGTGAAGGACAACATTTTTGTGCCCAAAAGAAAACATTTTAATGCGCTACAATCCATTACACATATATTCCTCCATTTCCTTTCAGTAATTATTCATTAGAAAACATTTAACGTCACTGCAGATTTCACACTGGGCAGTCTGCACACAAAGGAGAAGAGTTGGCCCATTTATAAGGGGCTGAGGCCGCCTTTTCTCATCCGAGAAACTCTGAGGCGGGGGGGGGCTGCCGGACACAACGGGCAGGCTAAATTGTGCGGTTAACGGTCAAAGCCCCCCTGCCTACCCTGACACTCATTTAAAGATGACGGGGAACAATAGAGATTTGTTCTTAGCAACTCTTTCTTGTTACGCGGGGTCTACCCGGGCTGCGCCGTGCGGGTCGGGGCATGGAACCGGTGCTGATGCGCGGTTCCACCTGCCACCGCTAGCTCCTCTGCCCCCCCTTCTCCTGGCCCCGCTTGAACACAATGAGACAGGTAAAGAATATCATTAAAGAGAGTCCTATTCAGCACGTCAGCTCTAATAAAACAATTGCCTGTCAGGTTAATATGAGCAGCTCAGAGTTGGGGTTAGCGCCTGTATGCTTGCTCTCCTGGAGCAGGTTAGGAGAAAATAGCCCTTCTCACCCCAGAATTCCCAGTTCACACCGGTGCCCCCAGGTTACAGCACTGGCAGCAGGCACCGATGCATTCGGGCACCTGACCCAAAGCGTAAAACACTTCTTTGTCACCTTTTACATGACACAACTGCTCGGAAAGCTCCTTTTGCTTCATCGCTCCTTGTGTACCAAGCAGAGCTGCTGCCCAGAACTCTGCTTATGGCCCCACACCCCAGCTACTCTACCCGAGTGGAGGAAAGCAACACCAATCAAACCTCACAGGGGAGATTTAAGACACTCTAAAACCCAGCTACAAACCCTGTCAGGCCAGAACACAGACACCTGACTCTTGCTTTCACTGCCACTGCTTTTTAGATATAAATGCCAGAGTTTTCTTCTGACGCGCTTAGATTTACCACTGCTGCTGGAGCAGAAGCAACTCTTTAATGAATCCCGAATCTGTATTAACTGCAGAACAGGATGTCTTATTCAAAAGCATAAATTGCTGATAAGCTCCATAGTGTATCCCCCAGCCAACAGAGTACAGGATTCCCAGTCGGAAAGTTAAAGCTTCTGGAAGTAAGGGAGAGCAGATGCATGCAACATCCAGGAACAAGGACGGTCCTTGAGTATCTGTCAGTCCATATGTTACAGAGAGAGAAGCATTAAATAATAGTATGTTCATACATTGCTATTGTCACAACCACAAATCTTCATTCTTATGCCATAATTCCAAAATAGGCAAACTTGATGACCCCCCAGTGCAGCACTGTTTTATGGAAACACAAATGTAAATGCCGTGATGGTGAATTCAAGTCTTTGAGACAGTCAGAAAAGAGAACTAGAGGAAAACTGGACCCAAAACCACACTTCTGGGCACAGCAAGAAGACCTCAGATGAAGTAAGTATTGACATCACATCTCCCATGGAAGCATTGCACTGCAAACCCCGATGATAAAATCCTTTGGGTACCAGAAAGCAAGGAGAAGCTGGCTGTGCAATCACTCCTCTCGAGGCAGGTGACAAGTCAGCATCAAAACTGGAAGCTGGCAAGACGAGTGATGTGCAGGACAACAAACTGCTGTCCAGAACAAGGTTACAACTCACATGCCCATAGAAAAGCCAGTCTTTATCCTTGCACAACAGCCCCCCACCCCCTCCAAAAACATCAGGATCTGCTTTGGTAACAACTTCAAACCAGTAACTTGCAGAGGCTGCAGCACAAGACCTAATTCACATGAATTACAGCAAAGGTCACCCAAACGTTCACGCTGATTTAGAGCATGCACTTGCTCGGGGCCGGGTTTGTCAGGCTTGAAGCAGCAGCCGATGCCAAGGCTGCAGTTTTGCACACAGGAGCTCGGAGGCTGCACCAGAGGAAGCTGCAAGCAGAGGCTCATTACGTTACCTGGGGTAAATTTCCTGGCAGGGTAGTATTTTAGCAGAGCTGGCAGCCACAGCAGAGCAGGAATGCTCTTGGGAATAAATAGCAAACCTCCTTCAAACTGATCCAGAAAACATCGTTATTAGACCTTTCTCAGTTTAGCTTTCCTGGACCCCCTTGCACGCAAAGCACTTTGCTAACAAAGACAAACAGGAAGACATTAGCAACAGGACGCTTAAATCCTTCAGGTAGGAAAGGTCTGGTCATGGTACCTATGAGGAACTTATCACTGCCTGCAGCTCCAAAACCAAGCAAGGGAAGAGGTGAGCACTCTGTGTTGATTAAATACAGCAACGGGGCCAGAGAAGAGGGAAAAACAGCAGCACAGTGATCCCTCTTAGAGCATCCCGGTTCTTTTGGCTCCATAGCAAGTACAAAAGGGTGTGGTGGGGACCTCCAGCACTCTATGTGCAGCAGGACCCAGCCATTACAGTCAAAGACAGTTAATCTAGTTTGGTTCTTAAGTAAAGATCAAGGCTCCACAAGCAGTCACATACAATCCCCAGGCTCTCTGGTGTGCATGTTGCAAGCCCCTTCTCCATCGATAAGATAAAAACCCCTCTCTTCTCCAAGCAGGTAAAATCCAGCTCCTTCCTCCTTGGTTACATCATCCTCCCCAAAACACCTTGGAAACTGTTCTACCCCTCTTCCTTTAAGAGGTAAAGAAGCCACTGCTGCCCACACAGAGCAGGTCAGACATGAGTTTAACAAGTTATCCCTCCTCATTTAGCCAGAGAGCCTCATTTTTAAGCACGCGTTAGCAGAAAACTTTACAAAGAGCTCTGAACTTACCCCCACTTCTTCCATATTGCTACAAAAAGGCAGCCTGAGGCGAGGCAAAGCAAGCAGGAGAGAGAAAAAGAAATCCCTGAAACACCAAACTACACCCTCAGTGTACGATCCATCACCAGGCAGAGGTGACTCAGCTCTTTGCCCTTACTGCTAAAAGGCTACAGCACAGCTGAAGCAGGGAAACTTAATCACCTGAAAGAGGAAAAACCTGTTTAAATAGGTAAAATGGGTAAGTGCAGAAGTATGTTTTAAAGGAGCAACAAAACATTAATCACTTCTTAGACTTCATCCTTAACAAAATGAGCAGGCAACGCTGCTCTGGGGTTTTAGAAAGAAGAAACGCAGCTCCCAGCTGTTTTCTCTTGGGAGGATGAATAAAGAAGGAGCAGGTTTAACATCAGGAGGGGCAAAGCAGCAGCGTGGGGTTATTGACAAGAGCGAAGAAGTTTGGGGTTTATTTTTGTCTGATAACTGTAATTCATGTCAAATACCTGTTTCCTCACGGAACAGTGGGGAGGAAAACACCCACAGCAAAGCTGCAAAAGCCCCCAGCTACTACCAGCTGCTAGAGAGTCTGGGTCTGTCAAACGAAAGTACATTAAAAGGGGAAGAGAAGAATTAATTATTTTTTTAATTGGATAAAATAATTCTTCCTCAGGAAAAAAAAAAGTATTTTCAAGCATTCTACAATTATTATTTAAAGGAAATCCCTCATTCCTGTATCAGTTTAAAGCTTCATTGGCACGGTACCTACCACATCCCATGACTCTTTTATACCAATACTCAGGTTTGGATCTGTGAGTGAGGGGCTCCATTGTCTCTGTTTTCAACCAGACCATGCACTACTGAGTAGCAACAAGGACAAGCACAATGCAGAGTAATAAACCCTTCAGTGTTGCAATAAGCAAAACTTAAATTGATGTAACAGCATCATTGCACAGTCAGACACTCACATCACCTGCGTGTTCAGCAGCCTGCACTTCAACTCACCCAAAGAGATCCCTCTATCCCCCTCTCTGCTACTATGACACACTGAAGCAAACCCACTCTTACCTCCTTTCACTCCGTGCTATCGCCAGACATAAGATTTGGAAGGAATTAATTCTGGCTAATTAAAACTTGAATCCTCTCTCGCCTTTGGTCACTGTATTTCTCTCTCTGACTCAGTACATGCAGCTCAAATGTTACTTTCTGCCCCTGTCACCTTCTATTGGAGGATAATTCCCTTACTTCTCTTTGGCTTCAGCATCAAGCTCTGTCATTTGGTCGTCACGGTGCCAGCTGCAGAGCTCTGGTCTGCGTCCACTGCTGCTCCCTCTGCTCCGTGCCGTTGCTCACAGCCGACCACCTTCGCTCCAGCTTCTCTCCACAGTGACTCAGTGTCACTCCTTGCTTCAAGGCCCCCCCAGCCTGCATGGGCCTCCCTCTCCTCCTGTGCTGAGCTCTCTCCAGCCCAATCCCTTGATGGAGCAGCTCTCTGTGACGCTTTTCAACCATGGGTCTCCGAGGACACCACAACTGACCTTCACAAAATGCATCGTGTGTGAACTCTATTGCCCCCCCAAACACAGGCACCAATTTTCAGTGGAGAAGAGGAGAAAAGGAGGTGCAAAGGAAGCTCTTTCCTTCAGTGAGCGCAACCCACTGATGCTCAAGAATAAATGGAGGATTAATCGAGTTATCTATAATCAAGTAGATCACAAGGACTTCACCACGTCATTCATTTGCTTACGAGTCAGCTGTGGACCAAGAATCACAGAATCAACTAGGTTGGAAAAGACCTTTCAGATGTCAAGATCACCTGGATGTCTGTCCTACAGAAACTGTCACTGGGTTTCCTGATGAGATTTGATGGAGACTGCTGGAGGCAGAGTGCCACACCAATACTGTGACCACTGTCCACACAGGCCAGCTTCAGAACTTCCTAAGCACTCAGAAAGACTAAACTGGACTATTTAAGAGAACAGGCTGTGTTAGTGCTACAGAGGTCTTACAGATTTTTCCTTGGAAGTTCTGCTACAGTCTATGGCAAGAAAGCGTCATGAGCAGAGACTGAGAAACCTGTACCCTAATGGCAAGAGCCGTTAGAAACCTTTGAGTTTTAATATCTTGCTGGAGAAAAGCTGGTTTGATCCTGGAGTTCCATCTGTCATCTCCTCTGTCAGGACTGCATTAGCCTGCAAGAGAGATGTCACTCCAGTCACAGCTTCCAAGAAGTTTCTTTGTTGAAGTCTGCTAAATGAAATTAGCCAGCAGAGATGGCAAGTGAACGTTTCTGGTACACAGGTATCGAGGATAAAAGTCATTCTTCCCGCTGAAGGCCCTCGTCCAAGCTAAACACAACACACGCTTCTGCACCACAAAGTTCTTGATATTTGTGACTGAATTCTATCAGTTGTGTGCTTTAGAAAAATATCATTTCAAAGTCATTATACCATCATCTAGCCTATGGAAATGCGCTACTTAAATATCTACTAATGCAGTTAATAGAAATATCCTATGGAGCTACATCTCCTGCTAGCTGCTAATGCATCTATCACCACAGCCACTAATAATGAAAGTTACCTGGGTATCCATCTTGAATGCTGTTAGAGTCAGCTCTTAACAATTATTCCAGCTAAACCATTCAAAAGGTGCTTTGAACTTGTTTCAGGTCCTTGGTAACACTGTGCAGCGGGTGAGGCTACGTCCTCACCCGAATAAAGCACCATTAATAATTCACTGTGGGAGTAGGGGACTTGGTCCTGCAGTACCTGCATACGCTTAGTGGCCACTTTTCCAAGATAAGAACTAGAAACTCTATCTTCCTTGAGATTACATTGCAAGCACCAGTGATCTTCGACGAGTTGGTATAAGCATTAGGGTTAATTACGAACTACTGAAATAGGTGAGTGCACCCATCTGCTGCGTTAAAACTGGCCCTGCAGTGAGCCCCATCCAGGCTGTGTCAGTGGCTCAGAGCGGGTGGTGGGTGTTCTTCTGCTAGTGCACAAACTGGAATGTCAGAGGCTGTAGGAGCTGACACGAGCTGGATGCTCCAAGGTTAATAATGTATATTCTCTAGGTTATAGTATCTCTCTTCCCAGGCTGAGCCTAAGACATGCTTAAAAATTAAAAGTGCAGATATCCTACAAAGGAGGAACAGATGCTAAGACTACACATGAATCTTTAATGCCATTCCAATTCAGACTAAATTTTACCAACTCTCCTGCATTGCTGCAACGTCTGTGATCCCTCCATCTCACTGTGCAATGCGCTGTCCCCTCTGACAAGGATACAGCCTTACCCTAAAGAAAACAGAATCTAAAGAGTGTTGTAATGAATGAATACTCAACTCCAACATTCACATATTGTATTCTCCCTTTTTTTCTCCAGGGTCCTGACGCGCTGTAACTAGATCTGAGGAGAGGCAGTCCTACCTCTGCTGGCACCTGCGCTGCACCGTCCTCATGCTCAGTCCCACACACATTACCTGCTGAAAAACAGACCTCGAGCTCCAAGTGATCTCCAGAGCCGCTTAAATAAAGACAGAGAAAGCATTTATTAAATTCCTTCAAGATTTATCTAGCAGGGTTTATCCACCAGTTCATTCCCCATTATGTATTGTGTGGCACATCTAAAGGACATGTGCATATTTATACAAGAAGCACAGCAAAGCAGAATGCAAAGCTATGCACAATGAAGAGCGAGGAGTGCTCGCATGACAGAACTCAGCAGCAGCAAAGGCTCAGGCTAACAGTCCCACAGACTGACTCCTGTAGCTCCTGTGCACGCTTGCCTCACAGGGAATGCTGATAAACACTGCAAAGCCACTCACTTTAGATCTCAGCACCTGAATAATACACAGATGAAGAGTATATGAATGATACATAGATGAGGAGAATCATACATAGATGAAGAGTATATGAATGTGTATCGTTGACTTCAGGGCAGAAACGCTGAGGAAAACTCATTAGTTGATGTATGACAAGCAAACAGAGTGGAGCTGAGTGTGTCACTGAGCGTTACAAGAGATGAAAAACCAAAGCGGGCTCACACCCAGTTGAACCCTCGGAACTAAGTGTTACACCGATCCCTCACAATCGCTTATTTTGCTGACAGGAGCTTTTGTACCCATCCTCATCTCCAAATCCCTGGTTTTTCACACAGACAGGGCAGCATGTTTTCAATAGCCTGGCCTGGGCTGTTTGATGGGCTATGGCGCTGTTACCTTGACCACCACCAAGAGCACTGTTACTCGTTCAGGCAGTTACAACCTTGAAGTCACCACCAGACAAAGTATCCAACAAATCTCTCAGTGTCATCCACTCTCAGTGAGGAATACAGGGTAGTTAAAAACAAGCATGGAATTAAAAGACAGAAGGAAATCATATTCTTTGCTGTCAAATGCAAAATGACAAGTAAAGTTGTGCTTGGAGTCAAGGTTCTCTGATGGGCAGATACTGATGGGGCTCTCCAAATAGTCTGCAACTCAGGCTTGAAAACTGAACCCAGAATCCTGCTTTACTCCAGTGCCCACGTGGGTAAAACGGAGATGGGAATACCGCATTGCATACAGATAGTTCATAGAGGTCTCTCACCCAGGAAATCATTGAAGTGTGTCCTGTTCTTCCCTGGACATACTGCAAGCACAGCACTCGGGTACCTGGCCTAATTACAGAGGGAATAGCTCAGTGGCTGGAAGCAGCTTCATGCCGCAGTACCTCTGTGCAGAGAGATCACCTTTAGCGATTATTTATTTCAGGAGTTCAGATTCCTGCCTTCCTGTGACATGATGAATGACTTTTAAGTAACATAATATCTGGTTTCCTCCTCTTTCACACACCCATTTCATTGCCAGCTGCCTTCAGTGACCAGATCTGAAAGGATTGTTTGCAGTCAAAAGGGAAAGAGAAATACTTTACCGTGTGCCCAGCCTCCTCTTGTTCATACTTAATTGAATTCTTGCTGGTGTTAAAATAGTTATCAATTATTTACCCACATACTCATTTATTCCAAACATCCCAAGTAATAAATAGGACTGCTCTACTGCTCTGCTAAAATCCCCAAATACCTTCATTTTCCTTTTTAATCTGTTCTCCGCATCACTGCAAGCTGGCTGGTGAATTATACAGGCCTGTCCTGTATATATTATTTAAAGAAGCAAGCAGGCTAGCAGGCAAGGTACAATAGTGGTGCTGTGTCAGAAGGTAGCATGGGGCAGATCCATCAGCTTAGGACCTGAGTCTCTCCCATCTCTGCTGGGGCCGGTGATGGCTGAACAGCACTGAGAAAAAACTCCTCTCCTTTCAACCCAGCAGCTCAGAGCGCTCTTTCAGCCCCAGTTTTAACATTTGAAAAGAGTATTTTTTGACTAGCTAAATTAAATCCTCCACATCTTTTGTTTATAACCCACATTCTTTCTTGAGCCAGTTGAGAGGAAACAAACAAAGCAGACAAAAAAACCCCAGAGGGAACAGGAGATAATTTGATCCTGGTAAAATACAGCGAAACCACAACCTGCTCCCTCTAAGTCTCTCCAAACCACACTGTGCTTACGTGGTAGTACAGGCGCCCAAGAGCAAATGTTGCAAGCTGCAAAGACTCTGTCATTGTAAGATTGGAATACATCATTTTCACATTGCATATCAGCACACTGAGCAGGAGATGTGCCACCAATACGTGACTACTTGACAGAGCCAGGGCTGTCCCTCTGATGGACAGCATGCTTTAGGCTTTAAAACCTGCTGAGAAGAGACTGTTACAAACACAAGCCTTTTTTTCTTACAACTCTGTACTATCAATCCAGGATGGCCATGACAATCCATGACTCTTACATGGTAAACTGTGCAAGCCACGGAATCATGAATGTAGCCCATCAAAAAGTTCATCTTCACAAGACTAACCTGAAATCATGCAGATGTAACACGTCCTACTGAAGGCTTCAGTCACTGCCTCGGGTTCCTACCTGTGCCATGGGACTTGGTTTACATTTGAATTTTCACTGGCATCACTCAGAATGGCATTTGGAACAGGAAAATCCACCTTCCCAGGGCCTGGGTCTCATGGTCTTCTCATGAATTGGGCATTCTAGGAAACAAACCAACAAAGAGAAAACACTGTGTCTGACAGAGTGTTGTCTATAACTTTGTCATCATGCCATGCAGTACAATAAATCCTTGCTTTTCTCACTTACTTCTTTTGAACTGAACATATCCTTCTGTTTGCATGTGAAATTAGGAGGAATTTCTTAGAACAAGGACGCAAAGTTTCACCCTGAGCTGGAAAGCATTCAGAAACGTACCCAGCAAGCGGTGCTGGGACTCGACTGGGGTGCTGGGACAGCCGCAGGTTAACTACTACAACAAATATGGAAGTGATATTTGTGTCAGCTTTGCTCCTCTGCTAACAACAGAGGGGTGACACGTAAAGCATTTTAGCCCTGTAGCTGAAAGGGGCCATTATGCTCCAGAGAAGGTGTCTGTCAGCCCTGGAAGCTCTCTGCTGGCTCCACACATGTCAGCCCAAGAGCAGTGGCTGTGCATGAGCAGAGGGGCTCAGCACACAGGACACAGCTTTGTGAGTGAAGACAGAAACAAAATCAGGGGGCTTAAACAGACCAGAAGATTTGATTTTCAATTATGTTTGGATAATAACTGGGAATGACAAATCCATTTATTACGATTTAATAAATGAATGTGTAGTTTACCCACCATGGGAGCCTATGTCTGCATAGAAATAGGCCTGATAGGGTCGGCCAGGACTTGTGACCCCTGGATGCAGCTCTCTGCTTAGCCACAAGCCTCTGGTGTGAATTTACCCCAAAAATGCATATTGCACACAGGGTAATGCCTTACAAAGCAAGTGTGTGTAGAAAATGCCTAGAAACCAGCCTGCTTTCCAGGACCCAAGCCACTTAAGTTTACCTCATCTCAACCTTTCCATAGCCTTGTACTGTATCGCGTAAATACACCCTTAAAGCTTCAGTTCCACATGTGTAAAACACAACTAACAAGACTTCCCCCCTTTGCACAGTTGCTGTGAATATTCAAACACGAATTGTTCTGCAGTGCCCAAATGCTAACGTACAAGAGAGCCCTTAAAAGTCCCAAGTGCAGATCCGCGGCGTCTGGGGGCATGCAAAGCTGTAATAAAACTATTTCAATCTCACTTCTCATGCAGGTCACTAAATCTGTGCCTAAAATATTAGGAGTGTGCTGGCTAACTGGCCACAAGCTATACAAAAGCCTTTTCTCTCCAAGTTCAATCAAAAGGACAACAGCATATGACAGAGCCCTTGTATCTTTTGGGATTTTAGCCTGTCACAGCAGGGACCTCCTGCAGTGCAAGCAAAAGAGGGGTTTTCTGCTGGCCAAGCTAAAGCTAACAAAAATACCTAATGAGTAGAGGAGCTGAGCAGCTCATGCATTTAGCTATGTCTAAAGTAGCATGTGCACATGGAATGTGGGCAGGAAAACTGGAATTCCAGAGCTGCTATAAGGTACACCTTCAAGTGACCGGTTGGACGCAAAAAAGGCACTATTTTTGGTAACTAGTTTTACTTCCATTAAAAATATTTGGGAGGGAAACGATACCATTCCTCCCCACCTCCATTTTCCCTCTAGAAGAGGGGAAAGAAAATCCTACCCTACAGCCTCAACACTGTCACTGACTCGCGTCCTGCCAGCTTCTGCTCTGACTCTTCCTTTCCTCCCTCTTGCGCTCGTTTCTCTCCCTGCTAAGCTCCATCCCTCTCACCCTCTGTGGTGAGACTCAGTGCTGCAGGTGTCACATGCTTCAGAAGAAACTTGCTAGGAGAAGAAAGGCATAAGTGACTTTTGGTCTGCAAAGGATCCCAAACGCAGGCCAAGGAAAGCAGTCAGGAAGGAACAGTGACTACATAAACACCGGATAATGCTTGTTCTTTTTCCCCAGGACAGTCCTAGCCTATAGGCTCGATGACATAATTTCCATGATAAGTATCTGTTAATCAAGCATGCAATAACATATAATGACTGAATGCGAGCTGTTGGAGCTCTCAGAGTTCCTGCCATTCCAGAGGGACACTTGTCTTGGATTCCTACATGCATATTGGTGAAAACCTGCCCAGTTTGATGATGTGTGTCACAGCCCATTAGAGAAGTGCTGTAGTTTATTTATTTGACCTTAAGCAAAGCTGTAGAGGGAGCTACAGCACATGCAGATGTATTAAAGGAAATGTCCTGTGAAAGAAGTTATCTGTTAACTTTACCTGTAAAGGGAAACTTGCATCTGAAAGTCCAGTAATTAATCAGAGCCTTCTGTAAGTGGGAAACTTGGTTCCATGACCTTTAATCCAAAGACGAGTATCACTGATGTATTTCCTCCTTCAGTAACGCTGGCAAAGCAAAAGATGCAATGAAAACTGACTTAGTCGTGCAGCCTACTGCTGCCTCGCTGTGAGCACAAGGAATGATTTTACAAGCTCTTGTATGGCTGAAGTCTGTAAGTAAGGGTGCTGAGATGGGCTCCTTCACTGGCATGGATTGGTCTGTCCTTCCCCGTGACAATTCAGCGCATGATCACTTCTAATAGAGCACCATGCACCCGTGTAACAGGATGCTTCAGTTCCATCTTTATTCAGCGGTGTCTTCACAGAAAAGCACCACCTGAGGGTGACAAGAGTGCTTGCTTCATGACAGAAGAAAGGCCAGATGCTCTGTTACGAAGCCCTGTCAAGGTAATCAGAGGTACCTTCATTTTTAAGTTCCGAATAAAGCTTCCACTCAGGAATTTCGGGAAAACTTTCAGGAGTTTCTTCCATTTGCATGACTAGTGACTGCAAATCTGTTTAAAACTACCTTAACGATTGCATAGGAATCTATCCCAGCCAGCCCGAGTTGTTCATCACTACCATATGCCTACATGCTGATTTTCAGTACAGAAGTGCATGCAGCGGCAAGGTTCCACAGGTGCATGATCAGGTCACACTCTAATGAATGTACATGTCATCAGCCACAGAAACCTTTTAAACAGTGCACAGCTCAAGGCAGTAAAACTATTTTAAAAGCAAAGCCTGGAACCAAACCCTGTTGTTTCAGGAAACTTTGACTCTGTCATGCCAATGTATATGAGCTCTCTGCATTAAATTGTGTTTAATTTAACTCTAGAACTATAGGGCCCAATTAAAAATAATGAGGCCTGTCTCCAACTGTCAGCCTCAATTAGAGATAATGGGAACTGATAGCTCCTGGAATAGATTCATTTTTGTCTGATGGACGCACTGGGGCAGGGGTCTTGGCAGGGGTCATTGGAACAGACCTGCCAACAAAACATGGGTCATTCAAGCTTAAGGAGTCTTAAGGAACCTAGTTATTAAATAAGGAAGTAGGAAGTAAATCAAACCCAAAAGCACATGAATAACCCCAACAGATTCGTTTTGCTGTTACGTGCCCGTATATTGCGATTCATCTGACCATTAAACTGCCCATTCTAAACCAGCAAGATATAGAATGCATAAAGGTTAAACTCGTTTGACAAAAGAAAAACTAGAGAAGTAAGTGCCCAACTTCATATCCCTGGGCCGATTTTCAGGAGTTTAGCAGGATCAATATTTTACTTGGGTAACGCTCCATAATTGCTGAGCTTTCATTTTACACAAGTGTGACAAAAAATCAGAGAGTAGATGGAAAATAAACCCAGGAAAAGTAATCTGAATGCATTACGAACCCTCTCTGTCTTGATAGACATTACATACGATGAACAGATTAGTTCCTATTCAGCCTCAGCAACAAAAATAGGAAAAGATCTGTCATCTTTTGCTAAGCGCCTTCAAGGCAAACTGAGAAACGTGCCCGAGAGAAGCAAACCCATTTGTCCTTGAAGAACATGAATGGGTGACACGGCGCCTGACAACGCTCAGGCACTAGACAGTAGCTGTCATTTTAGATGAGTAATTCATCTTGAGCTGAGAGGGAGATGCGGAGCTCTGCTGACTGTTTATTCGCTGGAATGACAGTCAGTGTGTGTGAGCACCCCTTGGACACTGCCTGAGACTGGGAACCTCTCCCAGGAAATGCCTGTGCATCCATTGTCAGCAGCAGTGACTGCAGCTCATGTTGGGCGCTGCTGACACGCCGTGCTTGGGCTCGCCTTTTGTTTCTGTCTGAAGATACCTTTTTAATCTAATGATATCTTTCTCAATGTCTAACGATGCTCCTACAACGTGCTGCCAACGGCACTTTATCCTCTGCCCCCTCCCCCTTACACCTACAGTCATGCTTTGCATTCTAAGTCTGTTCTCTGTGACTCCTGAGGAAAGGCAGAACACAGTTGAGCATTCGAGCTTCTCCCCAGTGTGACTCTGAAAGAATGTGCACATTTATAACCTGACCTGTTAGTTTTCTTCATCCTTCCCTTCTCGTACACCAAGAACCTCAAGAGGAGACTACGGCCACATTAGAACAACGCAAATGTGTCATTGCTAAAACACAACATCGGGTTACTGGCAATACAAATGACCAGTGTTTTCCCTTTCCTCCAGTGTCTTCTCCTGGTTGAAAGCACTGGGAGGCAGTCACCCCCGGCTCTAGGGGGCAACCTGCTTGACTTGGCCCATACATCTGTTAAGGACTCAATGGCTGTAATCAGATGGGGACCAACCCAGGCAGGAAGACCTTGGAGCCTGAGCCATGACTGTCTGCATGCTCAGAACAACTGGGCACAGATTTCAATCACAGTCCTTAGTTTTAAAAAACCTAATATAAAAATGCCTGCATTTCCTCTAGTTTGAAGTATATCCAGCTCACGGCATGTAGGCTCTTGAAGGGATCGGAATGGGGATGCCGGCCTTTCTCCAGCAGGTGCATCCCCTGAATCAATTCCTATTGCTTCACAGAATGCCCTCAATTTGGAATAAAAATGAGATGTTGCTATCACTTAGAGGTGAAGACTGTCACCAACAGAACCACCAGACATTTATCTTACACTGCCACTTGAAGAGAGTTCAAAATACAAAGAAACTCAGCAGGCAGTCGGTGAATTCCCCCCGGCCCCATCTTAGGAAAAAGGAACAGACCCTTATGGAAGGAAGGGAAAGAGATGCATAATTCATCTGGAAGATAGCAGAGATTTTCCTTTCTCCTGTTGAGTGGCTCTGGTTTTGAGCAGGCTGTACTGAAGCGCTCCCCATTCAGTCAGTCACCTATGTACTGTAGCAGAAACTGCCAAGCAAGTGGTTTATTCTCTTGTGACAGTAACCCAGGAAACAAATCTATGATGACACTGTTACATGCATTCGTGAACTTAGTGGCCCTGTAGGTCACTGGACAAATCTCTCTAAACTGAACTGTTGACAGTTCTTTGCAGGGTTCCCCACAGGAAACTGAAGGTTAATTGACCATTCTTTCAAACCATGAAATGCTTTTGAAAATGTTAGTTTTAAGTCTCGTAGGCTAAAATCTGATGAAACAGCGTGTCTGTACCGTGGTGTCTTCCAATTACTGAAATGAAGAATTCTGCTCTGGAAGGTGCAGAAAGGGTTTAATTGGACTTGTGTGTCATGGAAACAGGAAACACCCCTCACCTAAACTGTGATATTCTTTAGAGCAGAGATGCTGAGGCAGCAGGATACCTGCTAGAGCAGCTGTACATAGAGCTGACTACTTCTTCATTATCTTAACTTGATGATGGTCTTATTTAGAGATCTTAACTTTTCAGTCTTAGATCCTCAGAAAAGTATGTACATGCTTATCCTCACTCATATGGATAGTCTCATTGACTGGAAAGGAATTATCCCAGTATTGGTTTCTGCAGGATGCTTCCACCTGTAAAATGATACTTATGCCATATAGTTATGGCATATAGTTATGCCAGGAATCCCAGCAAACACTCAGCGTTCTTGAACAACTGGCAGGCAAGAGATTTGCTTTTATGAGCTACAACACATGCATAAAACAAGTTACATATTCACCTAAGATTTACAGAAGCTAGGAGGAAAATGGAAATCAATCACCCTGTCACAGCTGTGAAAGTCCTTTATCATAGTGCCTTGGGGCTTTACGCATTTAGAGTATTGCCCTGACATCCTGTGGGTGTGATTTTTTATTGAAGATAAAAAGTGTCAGTGTATGTGCTGAAAGCGTTGCCGAAATAGAAACCAAGAAAAATGGTGTATTTGTTATTAATGTTTTTCTTCAGAAACCTTGAAGAACACTCAAGTGTTTCTAGTCCTGGCTGATAAGCCTGATGTGATCAAGGAGATTTGAGCTCTGCACCATTTAATACCCCAAAGTAGACTATGGCTTTTCTCTACCTGTTGTCTTGTCACTGTGTTTCTATGTAAGAAATAGCAGTTTACATGTGGCCGGAGTGTGATCTTCAGATGGTGTCTGCCCCTGTGCAGCTCAGGGTGTTAACACGCTGGGCAAACTTCATTCCACTCTGTCAAGGTTGGACACTACAGCAGCCTTGCTGGGAAGCAAGGTGGACCCATCAGTTATGCTCCACATGTCCATCACTGTGGGAACCAAATGGTTTAGTCTTTTAAGGGCTGAATACCCAGCTGTGCCTCCAATTGAGGCAACAAACAGCCCCTCAGAGATGAATTTCCCAAAGTAGTCAACATTGCTTCTACTATAAGAAGTTGTGTATTTACCCAATGCTGAAAGCAGGTGCCTGTAAAGTTTTCCTTTTTTCTTTCCTATTTTTAAACCTACCAAAAGGAAAAGCTTCCTGTGAGCACAGGTATGGACAAAAGCGTTCACTGACATTGTCCACACAACACAAACCACGGAGATCTGCTGGAAACAATCAGGATTATTGTTTTAGGAAAAGCTCATTACTACAATGAGACCTACACATGATTCTCTGCAGTGTCCTTCAGCTGTAAATAAACCCCAGTCTACAAAAGAGCAATAAAGAGATCAAACCTGACAATTGTGTCTGCAGCACGCTCTGCTGTAGCTGCTTTCAGTTGACAAACTCGATTGGAAATTATCTCCATCAGCCACCAGCAGATGGATTTCCTTCTGTATCTGTAAAAAAGAGAATTTCAGAAGTATACATTTTATCCCCAAAAATGCAAAATAAAAGTATTACTACTATGCTTACACAGGTCAAGGATTTGTTCTAACTTCACTGCCTAAATTTAGCATGAAAAATTCAGGGTGACAATAAGGTTTTATTCCAACCTTTTACACCTACAGATTTTAAGAAGGGAATAATTACCCTTTGCACATAGAATAGTCAGCGTTGGAAAGGATCTTAAGATCATCCAGTTCCAACCCCCCTGCCATGGGCAGGAACACCTCCCACTAAACCATGCCACTCAAGGCTCTGTCCAACCTGGCCTTGAACACCGCCAGCGATGGAGCATTCACAACTTCCCTGGACAACCCATTCCAGTGCCTCACCACCCTTACAGTAAAGAATGTCTTCCTCATATCCAATCTAAACTTCCTCTGTTTAAGTTAGAACCCATTACCTCTTGTCCTAGCATCACAGCCCTAATGAAGAGTCCCTCCCCAGCATCCTGATAGGCCCCCTTCAGATACTAGAAGGTTGCTATGAGGTCTCCATGCAGCCTTCTCTTCTCCAGGCTGAACAGCCCCAACTTTCTCAGCCTATCTTCATACAGGAGGTGCTCCAGACCCCTGATCATCCTCGTGGCCTCTTCTGGACTTGTTCCAACAGTTCCGTGTCCTTTTTATGTTGAGGACACCAGAACTGCACACAATACTCCAAGTGAGGTCTCACGAGAGCAGAGTAGAGGGGCAGGATCACCTCCCTCGACCTGCTGGTCACGCTCCTTTTGATGCAGCCCAGGATACGGTTGGCTTTCTGGGCTGTGAGCGCACACTGCAGCCAGCTCATGGTCATTTTCTCATCGACCAACACCCCCAAGTCCTTCTCCTTGGGCTGCTCTGAATCTCTTCTCTGCCCAACCTGGAGCTGTGCCTGGGATTGCTCCGACCCATGTGCAGGACCTTGCACTTGTCATGGTTAAACTCCATCAGGTTGGCATCAGCCCACCTCACAAGCGTGTCAAGGTCCCTCTGGATGGCATTCCTTCCCTCCAGCATATCAACCAGACCACACAGCTTGGTGACATCCTGATACTAATTGCCATACATGGCGCATACACACGTCTGTATCTACAGACAACTGAAAGGTTCAAGGAAGCAATTTCAGCTTCAGTCCCAGTTTTCCTTTTTCTACAATCCTGTATTAGGCATGGTACTTCTGGAGTTAGCTATTTTGCCGGAGGCTAAACGAAAATACACTAAAACTGCTCCTTAAGGACATTTTGAGGGTTAAAATCTGCTACAGCCTGTGATAACAGCAATTACGTTGGACATCTGAAGCAGTGGAAAACATGCCGACCAACCAGAATTCTCTTGTCACACACTTACTTCATGATATTTCATGTAATAACCACAGCACTGTACAATTACACTATCTATAACATGTTTTGCCCCCAAATTGACATGTATTAAGGCAAAATATTCCTGTAGCCCACTTACAAAGATCAAACTGGGCAAAGCTTAGGTTTAAGTGGCTTGATTAGAAACAGCCAGCCAGGCTTTGTGCGTCCTTTGGGTTTTGTGGTTCTGCCAGACCTCAGAGCACATCTAACAACACCTGTATTATCTCTGTAACAGAAGCCCCAGGCCCATTTTTCCAGGCACTCTGCAAATGTACAGTAGTGAGATGGTTTCAGCCTCAGAGGAAATTACATCTCAAATGCATAGCTCTGTTTAGTATTTTAGAGAAATTCTGACGCTTACAAGTAGAGTGGGAACAGTTGAGGTGAACAGAGCAAATAGCCCCAACTCGTTGTTTTCAGAACCTCAGAATTATTCTGTAGCACTGCAGGTCCTAAGTAGGAACAGTTTTACATTAACAGCAGTGAGTAGGTCAGGGGCAGTTTTAACTTCACGGCCATCCAGTGCAGCAATATCATCTCCATGAAGATGAAGATTAACTTCTTCCAGGCCAGACTGCCGGCACTTCACACCGAGCAAGACACCTTCCTCCCTCCCGAACAGAGAACAGCAGGTCTTAGTTCTAGTAACAGGAACAGATACTTAGAAACTGCCAAACCCTTTCTAAAGGAATCACCATTTGTTTGCTGCCGAAGGATGCAATAAAACAAAACAATAGCTGAAAAATAAAAGGCTAAGAAAAGCAGTAATTGCTTTAGACAGTAAAACCGGGATCCTAAAGGCAGTGAAAAACAGGTTTCCCTTTGTTTGGGATACAGAATATGAAACTTTTCAGCAGTAAAGGCATTTTAAAGTGTAGCTTTTCCTGCCCAAGCCAGGCACTAGGACCTCCAGTGTCTCTTCCGTACCTTAGCATGAGGAAAGCCTTTTTGTCCGTTACATCCATGCATGTAATCAGTGATTGTGCCTTTTGTAAAACTCAGATTCACCATCTGTATGCTCCCAAGTGGCCAGGGGAGCTCTAAACCCCCATCCCCATGGGATTAATCTGCAATTTCACACCAAATGATTTTTAAGTATAATTTGTTACGATACAGTATTCTAAAATGAAAAAGAAACGGTCAAAGCTTTTGCATTGTGATGAGAGGAGGGAGCTGTGAAGTTCCCTCTGTTAAAATGGGGTGTACAGAATCCACTTGCATAGGAGTTTCATTCAGATACAAACACAAAGTGTCTCAGGAAAAGAACCTTTGGGTAATTAAAATAGCTGCTTTGTGGTTCTGAGGGGAAGAATACAAACAGAAAGAGACAATCTGGGCACTGTAGGGGGATGAGGTGTAACCTCCCATCTCCTTCAGGGACTGAGAAATTCCATGATGAAGTTGCAGTTTAAAATGTACATAGAATATTTCATTTTTGGACTGAGGGGAATGGAGGGATGGATTGTAAAGGCACTGAGTAAATAAGGAAGAGCTAAAGAATCCACCCTGACACATAAAAAAACCTGGATTGAAGAGTGCAAGGAAATGATTCCTTTTTAAGAAGTGCTACCTGCATTTAGAACCCCCATTTCACTAAAGAGAGGGCACCGATCTGAATTCACATCATCATTTCCTCCACATATTTTAGATACTCAGCAGAAGAAGGATGAAAACTACAAAGTGAGGAGTAAGATCCAGGGTCAGGACACACTCATGTCCTCTAACAAAACAGATGATGAGTAAACACAAAGCTGCTTTCCAGCCATGCTGGGTCCTGCATAGAAACACAAGTCCCAGTCCAAACTGGTCTGAGGTGGGGGAAGAATCTGGTTTTCCAGCCTAAACAGATGGAACGGAGGTCTTCACAGAGTTCTCACAGATTTCTGCTTTTGAGGGTTCAACTCTCCCTTGCTTTTTTTTTTCCTTGTCCCCTAAAGCACACTTGAGAAAGTGGAAAAGAAACCAAACTTGGTTTATGATGACCTCAGCTGGCAGCAAAATGAAATCAGTTCATCACCCAAAGGAAGCTACTGCGGTTTAAGTGATAGCCTATAGAAACTGAAGATCATTTAGAGAAATTCACACACGAGAAAGCCAACGTCTTTATAAAGCAAATCCCTCCTTTGCCTCTGTTGTTTTATGGCGCTATTTATTTGCTACCAATTAGTCACTCCAAAGAAAGGGAGAATTTAATTGCTGCACATTATGTTCTCTTAAAAGCTACACGTGATTTTACATGCCACCAAAATAAATTAGATAGAAACAGCATGAATACAAACACCTAATATACATTTCTCTGCTAACATCCACTGTAAAAATAAGCTCAGCTGTGTCAGCTGAACTTGCCCTATTCCTTAACTTAGACAAGACTATAAATTAATATTTAAAATATTAAATAATAATAAATTTTAATTCACATAAAGGAACTTAGCTAATGTATGAAAGAAACAATACATATGATATTTCTGTTCCTGCTATTCTCTTGGGCAGCGTAATGTCTCCAGTGAGTTAACTGGTGAGAAAACACCTAAAACAAGAAGAATTGGCTACAGTCAATCTCTCCCTGTCAAATACTTGATTTGCAGTTTACGTGGATTCCAGCCTCGCGCATAACCCGAACAGTCAAAGCAATCCCAAAAAATACATGGAAGTAACAGCAACACCATGCATGGTGACTGCTGAGGGCAACTGCCGAGTGAGGAAACTGCTCAAAATGGCTTGGGAGTTTTAACAGTGGTTCAGCGGGTAACTGGCGGACTCCATCCCTTGCTCTGCTCAAATCACCACACCCAGCCTGCAATCATCCATGTGCATGTTTCCCAAGGAATACTACCTGTCCCTGTTATGGAGCCATGGAGTAATTTAGGTCGCAAGGGACCTCAAGAGGTCCCTGCTCCAAACCTCTGCCCAGAGCAGGTGGACGGCAGCCAATTTCTAAGTGTTGCCAAGGGCAGAGACTCATCATCCCTCTGTGCCCCGCTGCAGCGGTGGCCTACCCTCATTGGGAAAACTTTCCTCCCAGTAATGAACTAGAACTTCTCTTGCCACAACTTGCGATGGACTCTCCTAAGTGCCTGAAGAGGCTAAGCTCTTTATCCCTTCACATTCCAGCCTTGGATCCCCTCGAGAGCAGGATGGGTATAAGCCACCCTTGGACTCTTTACCTGTTATAATGTGGCCCCTCCAGGCAGGAGGTATGCAAATCACCTGACTGAGAGAAGCGAATCTGTGCCTGAATGTGCTGCTACAAGGAAACCAGTCAAGCAGAAAGCTCAGCACAATGGCTCGAGCAGATTCCAAGAAGCTCTCAAAGCCTCGGCCTGCTTTATCTTTGCCCCCCCTGCAAATATTAAGCTCCAGGAATGCACTTTAAAAAGTGGCATTTTTTAAGCTTCAAGGTAAGCATGTAACGAGCGTAAGATGAACTTGGAGTAAGTTACAAAACCCAGCAAAACCTATGGCTGTAACTACGGGAACACTTGCAGCTGGGCAAACTGCGCTTAGGCATGAGCACCACTATGACTTCTTTTATTCTGCTTTTTGGTTCTCCAGATGTGCTTGGTATAGGCCTTGATGCCGAGAAGTATTGATCACTATTTCTGTTGACAGTAATTAACAGGGAGAGATCTGATGCTCATCAAAGTGAACAGATTCTCATTAAGAGTGGAAGAAAAGATCTCCCAGTCTTCATGTTCCTTTCCCTCTACGTCATGTGGAAAACTGTCAAGCTCAAGGACACAGATTCCTTGGGAGTCTTCTGGGTTTCCATTCTGAAAGTTGATTTAAAGTATTTAGATTTTATTTGAGAAGGCTCCAGGGAGACCATAGAGGAACTTTCCAATACCTAAAAGGGCTACAAGAAAGCTGGAGAGGGGCTTTGGACAAGGGCCTGTAGGGACAGGCCAAGGGGAATGGCTTTAATCTGCCAGAGGGGAGACTGAGATGAGCTCTTGGGCAGAAGCTCTTCCCTGGGAGGGTGCTGAGGCGCTGGCACAGGGTGCCCAGAGCAGCTGTGGCTGCCCCATCCCTGGCAGTGCTCAAGGCCAGGTTGGACACAGGGGCTTGGAGCACCCTGCTCCAGTGGAAGGGGTCCCTGCCCGTGGCAGCGGTTGGAACTGGATGAGCTTTAAGCACAAACCAGGCTGGGATTCTGTAACTTCTTTATTTATGCTTTGCTACACAGAGTCCGTATAATCACCGATTTCAAACTGCTCCTCTATAAAGCCACCTCTGACAACAAATAAGGTGGGTGCCTGTTCTGATGATGGGCTTACAGGGAGAAAAATCTGGTCTTCAAAGAAGACCAGGCGGGTCCAGGGCAGCAGAGTCCGTGGCTGACACCGGTTGCACCCCGGCTGAGCCATTTCACTCCTGTCCTTCTGGCACTTGGGGGTAACGCTGCCCGTAACGCACTCCTTTGCTGTCAGACTTTGCTATCTGATGCGCGCACCACGCTTAAGAAGCCTCTGGTGAAGTATGACGGTCAGAACGCACTCTTCTATCAAACACTTTATGTATTGACTTACCCAAAGCTGCCCCCGTCCCCCAAGCGCGCCCCCCTCCGCCCTCCCAGCCCCAGCCCCGGGCTCCCCCTGCCTGTGCCCACCCCACAGCGGGGCAGGCCCCGCTCTCCTCCCCGGCCGCGGGCCGAGCCGTGCCTGCCCTGCGGGGCCGGGACCCGGCTCCTCCTCACCCCCCGGCCCCGAGGCGGCGGCGGGCCGGGCCGCGCGGAGCCTCCCCTCAGCCCCCGGGCGCTGCCCGCCGCCGGGCCCGCCTGAAGGAGGCGGCTGCCGCCCGCTCCCGGGCACCTTCCCGCGGAGGAACCGGCCCCGGGCCGCGGCGGGCTCCGCGGCGGGGAACGCGAGAGCGGCGGCGGGCGGGGAGGGGCGGGCCGGGGCGCTGCCTCCTCACCCCGCCCCGCGGGGCAGCGGGCACCGGGTCCCTCCGAGGCGCTGCCCCGGCCCCGGAGCGGCCCCGCTCCCCCGCACGCATCCACTCCCCCCGCGCTCCAACCGTTTGAACGCCGGGCGGGTCCCCTCCCCCCCGGCTGGAAAGTTGCTCCAAGTTGCGTTGGTTTGAGCCGTTCTCCCTACTTCGGGCGTTATCCCCCCCTCGAGCCCCCGCGCCCCCCGCCCCACAGCCCGGTCCCCCGGGCGCCGGCGGGGCGGGACCGGGGGGGGGAACGCAGCGCTTGCCCCGGGCCTGACCCCGCGGGCGGCCCCCGCCGCGCATGCTCCAGGCTGGACAGCTCCTGAGAGGGAAATTTAAACCCGGGCTGGAGCGCGGCCCCGCCGGGACTCGCGGCGGCTCCGCGCCGCTCCCCCGGGCCCCTCGCAGGGACGCCCCGCCGCGCCGGGCCGCAGGTGGGTGGAAGGCGCGGGCAGGCCGGGCCGCGGGGGTGCGCCGGGGCTGCCGCCGCGGAGGGCTCGGGAGCGCCCCGGGGCAGATCCGGAGGTGCCGGGTTCGGTTCCCGGCTCCGCTCTCCCCGGGGTGGCCTGGACCGCGGCGCGGAGCCGCGGGTTGCTCATCCCAGATGCTTTTGGGGCGGTTAAGAGCGGCCGCCACACCGGGTGCGTGCGTCCCAGCGGGCTCCGCTGCGCCGGTACCGACAGCCCCTTTGCTCCCTCCGTTGCTCTCTCCATCGAGGCGAGGTTCCCATTTGGAGCTTCGGATGCTTCCTCCTTCCCTAAAACGTTTCACGGTATTGCCTGGTCCAAATAAGCCCAGCGTACCTGCAGGGCAAGGTGATGGAAGTCGGGCTTTCCTTCCCTACAGCCCGGGGTTCCAGCTGCGATTCGTGGTCTCCCGCCGCTGCTGAAGTGCTGGATAGCTACTGCTGCCCGAACAGCTTCCTTCGGTTTCCCTGCCTGTGCCAAGGAGATGATAGAGAGCGATATCCCTTCCATAATGTCAGGAATCCTTAGGAATTCAGGGCAAAGCCACCACCCTCCCCAGGAGTACAGGTGAGGTTTTACCGATCTCAACAATACACGCTGTGCTGGCGCTGATAACTGATGTTTTTCCCCATGATTTCCTAGAAACTTCCTTAGCCCATAGAAATCAACTTTTTCTCCTTCTTTTTCAAGTTAACTGCGTTATTTCTCCACTCTGAATTGCATTCTAAGCTGCCGACCTGTTACAATGCATTACTTATATCGAAGCATTCCTGTTTAAAGTGTTCTGATGCTAAGCTATGTTGGACAAATGTACCTTCAGAGCCTTGGGTTGACCTCCCAGCAAACTCTCTCAGCTGTATGGATGTTGCCAGAGAAGGAAATTCTTGTTAACTAACAACTACTGAGAAGTTCCCTTTCAGATCTCATTCTGCATTGCTAGGAAGCAGTCACAGAGAGACTAAATCAAGTGTGGTAGACACCAGAAGAGCTTTTTGTTAAAACAAGCACTTCCATCGTGCTCCAAAGCACTGACGTGTCTTGTAAGAGGGGTGGGAGCAAAGCTGGGTTTGTCAGCAGCCTTTGATAACTTACCTGTACCTATGTGTCTGTTACCACTTGGAAGCGTTGCTGGAGTCACGGGGTAGTGCTGCATGAATTACAGTGCACTGGGTTAACCTGGGTTACAACTCCTCACATGGTGAAAGTTCCAAGGAATACAGAAGAGCGGACCAGAGCCCAGCTCCTGCAGTGAAATAATAACTGTATTTTCCTGTTTTAATGTGAGGAATGAGAGATTATCACCTCCCCCCCCCCCCCCCCCCCCGGGGGTGTTCTCCCCCATTCCCATGGGCAGAAGTGCTCTGCTGCAGGTATTCTGCCATCAGCCTCCCTCTGTTCAAAATGCAAACCCTGCCCCGCAGCCTCTTGCAGCTCAAAGTGATTTGTTCTACCCCGTGCAGCCGCTGTGGCACACGGGTTGGGGAGCTCTGTTTTGCTGTTTACTAAAGCCCTGCTTGCTCCAGGCATTGCTGTCGGCTGTGTCAATATTTGTAAAGAAATTATGCAGTGTTTAATGAAGGGGGTGTAGGGGAGAGGCTCTGGGCACTTAAACACAAGTCCAGACCCTCAGTGCACTGAAGAAGGTCCCACCTTAACAAAGACCCTTTTTGTGGAGAGAACTATTCTTTACCTCCTAGCTGCAGAAAACCCGCTCTCTTTTGGGGAGGAAAGTTGGGATTTAGCTTGCTGCCAATGCAGGATTCAGAGAGTTTCTTCTTTTCTTCAGAAGTCAGCTGCTTTTAAAAACAAACTTTCAATTCTCTGCTAGCCATCTTGCACCGAAAGATCCCAGTTCCCTAAAGCTTCCCCACGCACGCTTGTGATTTCTTTAACGCAGCTTTAAAATGAATGGGTTGACCTCATTTACTGGTGGCAAATTCTGATAAAGATGCATAAAATCTGAACTGCACCATAAATGCCGAGCAGTATTTGTCCTACTTCATGAGAAAACACTTTGGATTATGTAAAAGAAAATCTTTTAGACTGAATGATTTTAAGAAAAGAATAGACCTGTCAAATTCTATCAGCTCTGTTTACTCTCCTGCTGTCACCACAGTCCAAGACTGGAACCCACAATCCCGAGTGCTCCATGGGGGAGCATCAAGGCTCCACAAAATGGGGAATGGGCTCCAATTAGTGAGTGGGAGGCTGGGGCTGTGCTGAGAATGCTCTTCTGTCTCACTTGGAATCTTTCAATGGACAGTTGGACTTGGAGGAGACCAGGCTTTCCTGCTGCAGGAGTGGAGGAGGAAGCTCTGAAGAGGGAGGGAGCGCATGGGCATGTGAGCAGGGGATCAAATCAGCGAACATGAAGAGGTTTTCATGGTTGCAGTTTGAAACCAGGGGATTTTAGTTGTTGTATTTATTTATAAACCTGTGAGGAAAAGAAAAAAGTCCCTGATTTTATCAGATCTCTGAATTCTGTGGATCCGAAGCATCTATAGTACATTTGATGCAGGACATAGAGTAGCAATGAAATGCTACGAAAAGTCCAGGGACTATTTGTACTGTAGTAAAACGATTTGAGACTAAGATCTCTTCTAGCTGTGGGATACAGAACATCCTGATGTCCAGGAATGATTAAGAGCTATCATATCTCCTCTGATGTCTATGGGTTAACGGCACTGCCACAGCCTGGCTACTAGTGCAAAGTAATACTTCATATTTCAGAGTAAATACCACAACCTTCAGTATTATCATTATTGCTGTAGTGACAAATGTTTTTAATGATTTCATCTTCCATTTTAAGGAATAACAGCAGAGAACTGTAACACACTGTGGTCTTCAAGCAGTAGTTTCCATTGAAATCTGCACTCTATCCCTTCACAATCTAATCTGATTTAACGTACTTATTTTTCTTAGGGATCATCCCATTCCCAAAATAGGTACAGTTATGTGTGGCTTATTGCATATTGTATAGTAAATCATGACCCAAAAACCAGGCCATTAGAAGGAAGATGATAACTTGCTATTGATGATTTGGTAACTTGCTATTGATTTGCCATATACGAAAATCTGAATTTAAGGAATCAAAGCATCACTTCAGGGGACAGTGTGGCATCTATATTTTGAAAGAAGTAACTAAAATGCCGAATTCTAGTTGAAGAAATAACATTGCTTCAGGTGTAATGCTAACCCTGATCCAGACAAATTACCCTCATGTTGGCAGCCCTGTTTTTTATATTACTATGTATTTCCAGTTGATAGAAGCCCCATGTAGTATTTTGAAGGCCTTGCAATACATTTTCTATGCTTGTTAAACAGGAATTGACTTTTAAATGGATATCTTTTTGTGATCAAAAGGTGTTACTCAGTCATTAAGCATTTAACTTATAGGTAGATTACATCCTCCTTTACCCCATTTTAATAGTCCCTTTGGTTCTCCAAAACTGGTCTGTGCTCATTAGCTCTTCAGTTAATCTGATTAATTTTTCATTGTAATAATTATGATAGCAAAATTTAGCATAAAATCATACTAAGAAGTGAGACACAGACATTGCAACCGCTGTATTTCAGATACTTGGGATGTGACTGCATTATGGTGGTAGAAAAGGCAGAAAGTCTTTATCCTTACGGCACACAGAACATTTTAGCTCTCCTAAGTGGTTCTCTCAAATCCGGTCTTGCTCTTTGGTTTCTGGAGATGGAGCCACACCTCAGGCCCCCCCACTGCCACCAGTGGGGCTGGGAGTTTGCCTGAAGGACAGTTCTGCAGACAAAAGGCTCCAAATGCATAACTGACAAAGCCATAACTGTTCCTGAAGAACGTGCCAGTGTCCATCCCTTTGGCACTGTGTGCGGCTGACGGGGACCGAGACCATGGCTCCATGTGGCCGAGGAATTTCACCACAGTAGCTGCTTCATCCTTTAAATAAATGTGAGAAACCTCCTAGGAACCAGTCAAACTCAGGCCACTGTGGATTGATTTAAGTGGATTAACTCAACTGTTTCCTATGCAGCTCTTGCAATGCACCGAGCACTGTTAATAAAACGTTGTGGCTCTTGCGCCTCAAACTGTCCTGCAGTTGCAGGCAGAGATGGGGAGGACACGTCTGTACCCAGGCAGTGTCTTGCTGCCCAGGCTCACCTGCCTCCCAGGAAAGCAGAACAGAGTTCACATCTTACCTCACAAGCAGGGCTTGACCTCCCATTGAGAGCATGGACACAGAAAGGGAACTCCTCGGCACTCCTGTGACATCTCAGCCGTCTGTAGCACTGCTCTTATTTCACCCATCTTAAAAATCCCATCTGTGCAGAAAGCAGAATTGCTGCATGACCACAGCAGCCAGTCATGCACTTGAGACGGGCTCTTACAACAGTACAGCCCAGAGGGCAGTGTGGTTTATATGCCCTTTACCCTGGGGTAAATAACTACAGCAATCCCAGGCAGGTGAATCAGCTCAGTGTTAATAGACAGCAGCTGAAGCAATGCTAAAGGAAAAATCAGCTTCCCAGAGAGCTAATGTTCCTTTAATACAAAGCATTCCTGTGGTGTTTTACACTTCGACACATTGAGGAGAAGCTTACGTTGATGTCAGTCCCAGGTTTATGGTTTGGTTTGGTTTTGGGGGGTTTTATAGCAAAACACCTCTCAGAGTCACAAACCAGCGGCATTTGCCAAAGCCAAACCCAGCAAGGCCAGAAATTACTCAAAGAACCTGAAGACAGGGAAGAGAAAGTTGCGCTGGTGGTTTGGGGCTGGGTGGGTGCTGTGCCTTCAAGGGTGGTTTGGGGCTGGGTGGGTGCTGTGCCTTCAAGGGTGGTTTGGGGCTGGGTGGGTGCTGTGCCTTCAAGGGTGGTTTGGGGCTGGGTGGGTGCTGTGCCTTCAAGGGTGGTTTGGGGCTGGATGGGTGGTGTGCGTTCAAGGGTGGTTTGGGGCTGGATCAGTGGTGTGCCTTCAAGGGTGGTTTGGGGCTGGATGGGTGCTGTGCCTTCAAGGGTGGTTTGGGGCTGGATCAGTGGTGTGCCTTCAAGGGTGGTTTGGGGCTGGGTGGGTGCTGTGCCTTCAAGGGTGGTTTGGGGCTGGGTGGGTGCTGTGCCTTCAAGGGTGGTTTGGGGCTGGATCAGTGCTGTGCCTTCAAGGGTGGTTTGGGGCTGGATGGGTGCTGTGCCTTCAAGGGTGGTTTGGGGCTGGATCAGTGGTGTGCCTTCAAGGGTGGTTTGGGGCTGGATGGGTGCTGTACCTTCAAGGGTGGTTTGGGGCTGGATGGGTGCTGTGCCTTCAAGGGTGGTTTGGGGCTGGATGGGTGCTGTGCCTTCAAGGGTGGTTTGGGGCTGGGTGGGTGCTGTGCCTTCAAGGGTGGTTTGGGGCTGGATGGGTGGTGTGCCTTCAAGGGGTAAAGAGGACTTGCAGACCAAAAGCAGTGTGAGCTGCTGGCTGGAGCAGGAGAGGAGCTGGTGCAGACCCAGGGAGGAGAGAGGCGGGAGACAGAACCTAGAGTGGGGAAAAGCACCTGCACGGGAGGAAGATGGGAAGAGAAGGGAGTAGATAGAAGAGGCAGAGCAGGAGGGGGTGGTGAGGTTGACTCCCTCAGTAAGCCAGAGAATGCTTCTCCCCATGGGGACAGCTGGAGAGCCACAAAACATACATGTTTTCCTTGTGGTGTTGTACATATGAGAAATCACTGTGCATGATCTGAGGACATTGTGCAAGCCCAGACAAAAGAAAACGGGTGCTCATCACCACTTCAAGAAGAGGTTCTCTTAGGACTCTTCCTGTTCAGTTGTCACTCTTAATCTGCTCCTGCTTGTTGACCAATTGTATTAAGCACAAGCAAAAGCTCAGATATCAGTGCTGCAATGGTAATGAGTAAATAGAAATAGTCCAGAACCTGAAACACCCACTTATTGGTTTAACTATCTGGAGATAAAGTGTGCTTGTCGCTGCTGAGCTGTCCTTTAGTGTTAACACACTTGTTTGGCAGATTAACCTGTGGTGCTGTTGAAGAGACAGTTCCTAGAGCCTCCAGTGACAAATTTGCCATGCTGATGTAGAAGTGGATAGTTCACGTTCACAGTGGTCATGAACCTTAGATCCAGGTCTTAGCATAGCTCAATGTAAGAAAAGATGGTGAAGTTACCTCTATGAATACAGAGCCGAATTCAACTCTGAAGTAAATTGCAGAGTCCCGCAGGGTTATGGCAGGAACAGATTGGATGGACATTTTGGATAGTGCATGCTAGAGCAGATAGCAAAGCTTTGTGCTGCCACTGTTTCTGTATCGTACCTGTCATAGCTCAGGGGTGCATCCTCTGATGCACAGAGGGAGGACTGGGGCTTAAACCCTCAGCATCACATGGATTCTTGCTCTGCAGGTGCCTTTCTAGGACAGAAGCACACAGAAACAAGCGTGTTTTCCTGCAGAGGTTCCAAAGGAGCAGGGTGAAACCCAAGTTGCATCATTTCATCACACCTATATAAATGATACCGTGCTTGCAGCGCCGTTGGTGTCACTGCCACCATGTCTTCCCAGGGGCTCCTGGCTCAGCCAATGCACCAGGCAGCCCTGGGGAATGTGCAGCTGGGGACGGCTTCGGTGTGTGCATTAATTACAGCCTATCACTATTTATCTCATTTACATGCTCTGAAAGGAAAGAGCTGCTTTTACTACAGTGCCCCATTGTGCCAGGGGCTGTGAACACCCGTCCAAAGGCAGGATCTCTGACTCCTGAAGTTTGCCCTCGAACGTGAGACGAAAAGGGTGGTGGAGGGGAGCACAATCAGAGTCCATGCGCTATGACAGCCTGCACTGATCCATCTGCAGCTGCCCTGGCACAGGCAGTTTTTCAGGCCAGGGACATTGAACCCTATGAGCTGCAAGTGTCAGGTATTCCTGTGCACAGCTCTCTCCCGAGGCAGCCTTCCTTCACTAAAAGCAGGGCACACATTGAGGCTGTGCACTGGGAGGTAAGCTGGGTTTATGCTGCAGAATCAATCTGGGCATGTAAAACCCCTGGGCATACTTTAAGCAGTTTCACCTTCTTTAAGACATGAAATTTCAACATTGGTTTTGCAAACAACCTGAAGAATAATCCTTAAATGTGAACTATTTCATTCTGATTCAATAGACTCTTTTTTTCCCCTATTATTCCTGAAAACAGTTACTCTGACAACTGACAAATCCATTCAAAATAAAAAGAAGTAAGCAGCCAGAGGTGGTTTTAAAAGCACTGTAAACCAAATTCAGATGTGCTAGGATGGGGAAGGGAAGGAAATGTCTTTGTCTTGCAAGAAGAGAAGGCCCACACATTTGTCTAGATGCTATATTAGTGCATCTTGGTATATGTTTAAAACTGAGGGAGTTGTGGCTGCCCCATCCCTGGCAGTGTTCAAGGCCAGGTTGGCCAGGGCTTGGAGCAGCCTTCTCTAGTGGAAGGTGTCCCTGCCCGTGGCAGGGGTTGGAACTGGATGGGCTTTAAGGTCCCTTCAGCCCAATCTGTGATTCTGTGCTTCTGATAACTTAATATCACCTCAAGGTTCAGTCACCTCCCTTGCCCCTGTTTGGATTGGTAGTGCAGGTCGGCATCATGGGGATGCTGAGCGGGATACACTGCGCGATGCTCACTGGCAAGTAGTGGAGGTGCAGCTGCAGCTTCCGATGGCATCCTGCTGTGCCCAGGGCACCCCCAGTCATTCCCACCTCTGGGAAGAGCACCAGGATGAGTGCATCAGGGTGAGTGCAAAGCCGCTGTTTCCCAACAAGCTAAATGCGGGAAGGCTGCAGAGCACCACCGCACTTCCCGGGGCCCGGCAGCACGGGATGGATGCTCATCCCATGCGGAAGGCATGTGGTGGATTCATTGCCTGACAGGAGGCGTGTGCTGACCCTCACCGCCCATCTGACCCCGCTGTTTGTTGCAGGGGCTGCGGTGCCTGGGAGCACTGGCAGGGGCCGGGGTGCCAGATGGCATGTGATGTGTGCTGTGTGTCGCCTGCCATTCAGCCAGATTAATGTGAGGGTTGGAAAGAGCAGGAGAAGAAAGGGGGGGTGGGGGGGAACAATTAACCAAGAATCCCAAAAACAATGGAGGCCACGTGCCGGCGGGCAGCGGTTGCTGCCGGCACAATGGGTTATCGGCTCCCCATGAATGGGCCCAACTGTTGCAAACGACATGATCCTGCCCAGTTTTCAAATCATTTAATGCTCCTGTTTACTTCCAATCCAGCCAATCTCCGCCGGGAACGCCGTCACCTGATGGGCTTTTTCTGTATTTAAGTCCCAGGCCCCACAAAATAACTGAAGAGCGGTAACCATGGCAATGCTAATTATTGTGCTGTAACTACAGTAGGAGAATGGGACCGGGGGAGGCTGGGAGAGAGGTTTGGGGGTGTTTTCTGGCCAGGATGCGAGTTCCTGGCTCCTGGTCGTGTGTTTTGAGCTTTCTTTTCCCCTCCCCTTTTCTTCTTTTCAGTCTCTTTTAACAAACAAATAAATCACACTCTGCTTTCCAGAGCTCCCGGATAATGGCTTAGGGAACTTGGATACATGTTTCTGGGGATCGTGAATAGAGGAGTTGAAAGCTGCTGGGCAGCCGGGCACTGGAGCTCTGCCGTGTCCTTTTGAGCTGATTTGGAGTAGCCTAAAACATAAAAGATGCTGCTGCAAGAGAGCAGATTTATTTAAGGCTCCTGCACCGTCATTTGGCAACGAACACGCGGTAGTAGCACACATCTATGGGAGGGCACTTGAAAGCCTCTGTTTTGAGAGCAGAATCAACTACAACCGACTGTGCTATGGTTATTTTCAATGTCAGTCAGGTGGTTTCCTGGACCGGAATCCCTTTGGGTTTACCCTGGGTATCTAATGATAACTTCCTGACACGTCCTGAGATAGCTATGACTTCGGTAATACTGCTTAACAGAAGTAGTTTAGCCTTTCATTTACAATAGCTCTTCAATGGGAGTATTCTAAACGTATCTCTATAGTTCAGTTTCGTGCCATGCGCTCTATCAGAAGCATGAGATGGAGCATGCGGAATGGGTCAAACCCAGGGCTTTAACCCAAAAGCAGCCTCTCACTGTTGCGCCGCTGACATCAGGATGGGTGTGAGCGTGCATTCAGCCACCGGCTCTGCATTTGGAGCCCTTAGTATGCCACAACCTCCCTAATAACTGTTTCTCACACTTCCTGGCTCCCTGTTAAGTACCTCTAACTTCATAGCTCGCGCGGCAGCGATCAGAGGTTCGCTCTGTGAAGTCTTGCTTCGGCAGCAGCTGAAGCCGTGAGCTCTGGTACCCCGGCCCCCTCCCGTCCGAGCGGGGCAGCGATGCAGCAGCGCGGCTCTCTGCTCACCTCTGTCTGTCCTGCAGGCTGCTCGCTCCCGAGCCCTCCCAGCTGAGTGAGGATGACCTCCCCAGCGACTTGCAGTCCTTGTCGTGGCTGACATCTGTTGATGTCCCTCGGTTACAGCAGATGGCCAGCGGGAGGATGGATTTTAGCCTTGGTGCCCAGAATGCGATGCTACAGCAGACAGGTAAAGTGCTGGGGTGTTACATGACTGCTCATTACACAGACACAGCTACCACATCCTCCTCCTCCTCCCCTCCAGGCCAGCTTTCCTGTTAGTGGGTTCCTATTAAGTGCATTACATTTTGCTTCCTGTCAAAAGCCCTGGAGCCTGTTGTCTCCTGGTAAGGGCATCACTGATCCTTTTCCTTCATCCCAAAAGGCAGTGACAACAGAGACCTTAGGATCCAATTGGCATTTCTGCCCAGTGTAACTGCTGGTGCCTTGCTGTGTGAGCTTGGGCACCAGACTTGCGTTTCAGAGGTTTTCCACAGCTTTGGCATTAGCTAGTCAGGCTTTCTCATTTGTTTCAACACTGCTACAATCCAGAGTAACTTATTTACCCCTTACCCGTTTGCTTCACACACTTACAGCATATGTTCACTGACCGCCTGCCTTGCCTTGTGAGCATCCTGTAGATAAACATCCTTGTTCCCTGAGGCATTCAGCTGAGAGAGCTCAGTGTATCCCCTTCATTAGAGCAGAAACCCTCCTGGAGTACAGATAGTGCTGGATACATGGGGCTTCCTGTTTTGTAAGCGCCTGTGTGTGTAGCAGCACTGTGGACTCTTGCACAGATCCATCTCTCATTCCCTGCCTAACAGGCCTTAGGAGCAGCTGATGGCATCTTGGCCATTTGTGAAGCACTGGGCTCTTTGGGGATGGAAAGCCAGTGAGCTGTGATTATCCACTCCAGAGCTGAGCTGGGCTCAAGTGAAAGGCATTGACTAGCAAAAGTAAATGCCAGCTCCCTTTTCTGAAGCGCACTTCCATGCAGACATTCATTGCCTTTGCTCCCTCCAAAACAGGTCCCGTGGCAAACAACCTGCACTCGACAGGAGCACCTGGAGCAATGATCCACGTCCAGGCCAGCCTTCCACAGGGAATCCTGGGCCTCAGTTCTGTTTCAACGCATGGCACGAATGTAAGAGCAGCCCTTGATGGTTCATTATTGCAACACTTCACTTGGCAAAGATGTTGAGACTGATGCATCTGTTGCCTTTATCTCAGCAGATGAGCCAGTATGCTGTAGGGGGGCAGCCGACTCCTGGTTTACAAACACAGCAACAGCTCTTTCCTCCTCCTCCTCATTCACAGCAAGTGTTTGCCCTGGCACAGAACACACAACAGGTACTGTTACTTGCTTGTTGTCTGTGCCTTGAAGTACCTCCCGAGATCACATCTAGAACCCTTAAAACAAAACTAACCCAATATCCATAAAGCTACCTACCCACAGACATTTTGCATCCATCATTTTCCGTCTTTTCCTTCTGCACACAGTGTAACCCAGCAGCGATCTACAGCACATCCTATGGGACTCAGCCCCACTACTCTCAGCCACGCCTGGCGCCTCACTCTGCCCAAGAGCTGCACCCAAAGCATTACCCCAAGCCCATCTATTCATACAGGTGAGCAGAGAGCTTGATAGCTCTTGAGCGCTTGTGAGCAGTAACCCCATGGTCAGCAGCTTGTGTCTGAAGAGATGGGGCTGGGGGTGCTAGAGCAGAAGGCAGCAGGATGGCTAAGTGCATGCACTCTGTTCTTTCCTGTATTGCTCTGTCCTGTAGCTGTTTGATTGCAATGGCACTGAAGAACAGCAAAACAGGCAGCCTCCCAGTGAGCGAGATCTACAGCTTCATGAAGGAGCACTTCCCCTACTTCAAGGTACGTGCGCACCCAAAGGGTGGAGGCAGATCCTCACCGGTACTTTGGTCACGGCTCACTTCACTGACGTCCTCCTGCCCCTTTCAGACAGCCCCTGATGGCTGGAAGAACTCTGTGCGCCACAACCTGTCCCTGAACAAGTGCTTTGAGAAGGTGGAGAACAAACTGAGCGGCACCTCCCGCAAAGGGTGTCTGTGGGCTCTCAACCCCGCCAAGATCGACAAGATGGAGGAGGAGATGCAGAAGTGGAAGCGGAAGGACCTGGCTGCTATTCACAGGAGCATGGCTAACCCAGGTAGGGCTTATGGTGTGGTTTTGCTATGGGTATGAGAGGCAAGAGGGGATAAAGGGCTGCTTAGCAGGGATGGGTGAATCTGCCCTGCAGCAGCCTCCTCCTCTGCTCAGCTGAAACACCCCATGCTCTGTGCTGAATGAACTCATGGCTGCTGGCCTGAGGTGAGAGCCAGCAGCAGGAGGAGGTAACTGAGCTGGTCCCCAGCTTCAACACTTGTCTTTTCCCGCACGCTAACCGACCCAGCACCACCTGAGGAGTTAGGCTGCCTCCAGTGTTAGCAGTTAGAATGTCACTTTAAACACAGTTTTGTGCCTGCTCCTCTGCAAAACTCACTCTTCACTAAGACTTTCTCATTCTTATTTACAAAGACACGCGCAGCTTTCAGGAGCTCAATATTGGCCAAATCAGCTGGAGTTTTCTGTTGCAAAACCTGCGTTTAATCAATGATAAATCACATTCTGCTTTGCTTAAAAACAAAAGTGCCATTGAAATTGTCAGGAGTCTCTCATACAGATCTCATTTGAGATACAAAGAGAATTCAGAGCATCCCTCTGAGCAGGTGTCTCGCTGAGGATGCTCAGTTCTGCCTCTATGGGTCAGCTGCCAGTGGTGGCGGCTCAGTTGCCCGGTCTAAGTCTCTTGTGATCGCTTCTTTAGCTCAGTTTAGGGACTCCCTGCGCAGTCAAAGCCTGTACCTGCGCCACATCTCTCACACGTGGCAGATGCTGCCCATTCAGTTCTATGGCAGGAGCACGGGGTTGCGCTCGCTCGTGAAACGCTTTGGCTGGGCCTTGCTTGAGCAAATGGGTTAAACTGTCTCTTCTGTCCCCTGGGGATGGGCACTGCTCGTGCAGAGGAGCTGGACAAGCTGATCACCGACAGACCCGAGAGCTGCCGGCGGCCCAGCAAGCAGCCCGAGCCCGAGGTCTCTGCCCTGAGCCGCATGGCAGCGGCACAGGGCCGCATGTCCCTGGCGCAGCTGCAGCCGCAGCCGCTGATGACGCTCTCGCTGCAGTCCATGCCCCTGCACCACCAGCTCCAGCCCCAGCCTCGCATCGCCCCGGACTCACCCCCACCCGCACAGACGCCTCCTCTCCACACCCTGCCTGATGGGAACCACAGTCCTCTCCCACACCATCCCATGGGACGTGCACCACCGGACTTCCTGGATGTGACAGCCGACATGAGCACGGAGGTGGATGCTCTTGACCCAAGCATCATGGATTTTGCATTGCAAGGTACAGAAGGAAAAGCTGGGGTGGGGAAGGACAGGATTTATGCCCTGTGACTTACCTGGCCCTCAGTGCATTTCTGCCCTGCGCTGGATGGGACAGCAACCTACCTTCATGGTTCAAGTGCAGGCACTGCAGTAAATGTGAGCAGGGACATGCAGCTGCCCGGGTCTGGGAAACCAGAGCTCTGCTCTTCTCCTTGGTTTTCCGCTTCTGTAAAAGGACTTCCCCAGCTCGGCATGGCCCCTGGGTTTCTGGTCAGCACGGGGTAGGGAGGTGCTGCCCAGAGAGTCCTGCACTCCTGGAGCCAGAGGATTTGGGGGGGGGGGAACTGGGGAAGCAGCACTGGTCCTAAGCAGCTGGCAAACCCTGGTGTTACAGGCTGACCCCAACACAGGGTGCCCGGGTGGGTTGGACGCGCTGCTGTGACCAGCCTTTCATGGTTCCCAGGTAACATATGGGAGGAGATGAAAGACGACAGCTTCAGCCTCGACACCCTGGCTGCCTTCAGCACCTCCCCGCTGCACCTCTCAGACTGTGACCTGGGCACCCCCGGCCTCACGCCTGTCTCCAGTGGCAGTGATCACTCCTTCTCAGACGTGCAGGTCACCGGCCTTTACACCACCTACACCACGCTGGACAACGTGGCAGCAGCAGCTCAGTACATGAACCCCCAGGGCAACAAACCCATCGCTCTGCTCTGAGCTTTGCACCATGCCGGGGCCCTCCACCACAGGGGCCAGTCGCTCCCAACCATTAAAATCCAACCTGAAAGCAATAGGAGAGCTCCTCCTGCAGATGCTGTTTGCTGGGACACAGCACAGGATGCCAAAATAATCCAAACTGTCACTATCGGAACCACTTTCACCCATTGGAAGGCTGAAGGAGGGGAATGGACCCGTGTGCTGCAGGACTGGGGAGCTCTCCAGAAGGATGTGGAAGGCTCAGACTAGAAAGTAACTAAGGTAAAACCAGCCCAGTTAAGGTCCACACACTTAAGCGGTGCTGGGATCTGGGCTTACGCGTGGATGCTGTTTGGGCACCACTTACGCAGAAGCCAACACACCCCAATGGGACGGTCAGCACCGAGCTGGAGCCCAAAAGCTTTGATCCTGCACCCTTGCATCTCTTCCTAAAGGCACCAAATAACTGTTGCCCTTGAGCAAGGACCACCCAGGTTCTGGAGCCACTTGCACCACTTACACTTTTTGGACATAACTACTGTTAATTTATTGTTATGAGGTAGGAAAAAAAAAGGAGGAAAAATACTGAAAAGGAGAAGTCCAACCCATAGCAGAGAACTGTTCGATGTAGGAGGAAAAGCAGAGCCCTTACCTGCGAAGGGAGTGGACCTCCTGAGTTGTTAAAGTAGAAGGTTTTAGGACTGATGCCTTTCTGGGGGGTTGAAGGGATTAGCGTGGCTAGATCTGTGCATGGGGCTCCCGTTTGTAAATTTATTTATATTTATTGCTATGAAAAGGAATGATGTGAAGTTGGTCAAATGCTGCCGTGCCCCGCTTTACACCCACGAAGTTATTCGGGCTCCAAAGGCAACGAGGCCGACCGCTGTTCTTAAACTACCTTGACAGAAGCACTTTGGATCCTGTGAAACTCAAGTGTTATAAAGAATAACTCGGAGACCAAATAGTGGAACCATTCCTAGTGACGGTCACAACGTTCTCTCCTGATTAACCCAGGACAACCGAGCCTAATGTAGGCTTTTACACTGTCGAACCCTGTTTTATACCTGGTAACAGCCCTGGCAAAGGATAAGGAGACACCTGAGAACCTTCAAAGTTACTGGATGTTGGAATTCAGCATTTAGTCTGCTTACACCTCGGTGAGCATGGAGTAGTGCTTACATCTCGTGCTCCATCTGTTCCTGCACATCCACAGACACTCCTGGTTCCTGGGGTTGCATCCACGTGCTCACAGGCTCCTCATCCCATGCTGCAGGATGCTGGATCCACACGCTGGGGCTCGGAACCCCCACTGTGAAGATCAGGGGCTGGAAAACGTCTGTGCCTGAATCTTCCCCCCAGGCATCTGCTCACAACCACCTCTTCCAAAGGATGCTTCGGTCCTCATTTACTGTCACGAGTGATCCTTTGCTGTGAGCGGCTGCATCGCTGCTTCTTCATGTGTTAAATAAAGAGTTCTTAGTGCTCAGCCCATGGCTGTGGGTGTTGTAACTGTGCCAGAGGCAGGCAAGGCGCCGCCACACTGCGGCTCCCTGTTAACAGCCATTCCAAGGTACCTGCCATTGGAAATCCAAGCCAGCCAGGAGATACTTCCATGCAACGCAGGGATGAGGAGCGGGTGCTTCTCTGCAGTCTAGGAGTGGGGTGTTCACATGCCCCCACTGAGAGCAAAGCATCTCATCCACTCACATAGTCACAGTGCCCATCTGCAAAAGGGGGTGAGAGCCTCCCTCTGGAAGAGCAGCTTGCCCCAGGCTTCATTGCCCTCACACACACAGAGCACTATTCCCAAGCCAAGAGTTTGCCCCTGGCTCAAATCCCTCAGGAGAGGAGGAGTTCACAGGTATGTGGGATATGAGCTCCTCCTGCCAGCCTGTTCCTGAAAACCCCTCCAGCTCAGTGCATGGAAGAGCTCTGGAGCAGGGGGAAGCGCACACAAGAGGGATGCTCAGGGCTGCTCTGCACCACAGCAGTGTCTGTGCTGCAGGGAGGGGGCTGCGCGGTGGCAGAGGCACCGGCCCCTGCTCAGATCCACCACACTTCACAACGACAGCAGGAGGAGTCAGGGGAGCTGTCCCAGAGCTGGGCTGCCTTTATTGCCTGGGTCTGCCTCCCGTACAGCGACCACCACATCCCCTTCCCAACAAAGTGCAGCAACACCTTCCAGAACACAAAGCACTTCATAAGGCCCTTTTCTCCCCTCCAGCCCTAGGACAGGGAGACCCCTCTGCAGACCCTGTGGGACCCCGCAGGCATGGCCAGCGCTGCACTGGAACCAGGCATCCCACCTCCTATCACCCCCCTGCAAGGCAGCACCACCGCTGTGCTGTGGCAAGTGACACTGAGACACTGCAAAGCACATCCCATATTTCCCCTCCATGAACCAGGCTCCAAGGCCACTTCAGATGCAAGGTGCAGGTCCAGGCAGACAGAGAGCACACCCCAGCTACTGTGCTTCAGTGGAGGAACCGGGTCACCGGGGCAGGAGCACCCGGAGCCGTGTCCTCCCTCCTCTCTGTCCCATGCAGGAGCCACAGGCTGAAAACACCCCAAGGAGCTGCAGCAGGAGCCAGAAAGGACACAGACAGGTGAGAGGAACAGTTGGGTCAGTCAAACCGTGGTGGATCCATTGATGTTTCTGCTGCACAGCTGGCTGATGTCTCTTCTGGGCCACCAGCCATTCAGTCCCATCTGCTGATGGCTCCACAGAAAAGGGTAGGATGGGACAAGCTGCTCCTCACAGTCCCCAGGTTTATTAGGAAACAGCACTTTGAGAGTGCTGCTTAAGCAGGCATCAAACTTCCTTGTGCCAGTGCCTGGTGAGCCCCAACACAGCCATATGGAGACCTCCTCCTCCTCTTCATCCCACTCCCTTGTGGTGCCTGAGCCATGCAGTTTGTGCCTCCAGCTCCATCCAGTCTCCCGAGCCGTGTCTGGTGCTGGTGCTTGATTTAAAGACCAAGGCCAAAGCTTGCAACTAAAACAGAGTAAAACATTTTAGATCTAAACCCACCTTCTGCACCAGGTCCAGACTCCAGGCCTGGCTCAGGATGAGTCTATCTTCTGCCAAGCTGCTCCTCTGACGAACACCCCAGCGCCAGAGGGAGCTCTGATGGATGGCAAGACCAGCTTCAGGGCTTAAAATACAAACACTGCCATCCTTTATTTAGGCACACGAGTACGAGCCCAAAGCTTCAGTTCAAGGCTGAGGAACTGGGTGAGGAGGTGAGGTCTGGCCTCTGGGCAGCAGCGTGTCCCGGTGTCCTGGCTGCTCCACGGCAATGCCTTGCACACTGCTGGCCACTGGCTCAAGATGGGCTGCTATTATCCACCGTTGACAGGAGATGGACAGCCTGGGCCTTCTGTGCAGGGGTGAGGTGCTGAGCTGCCTGGATGATGCAGTCCATGGCCACCTCGGGGTTGGTTTGGACCAAGCTGCAAGGCAGACAGGAGAGGGAGGCTGAAGCAAGAACTGCCTCATCTCCACCACATGCTGTCCCCAATGAGGGGGCATCACCAGCCCATCCCAGCTCCTGTGGCCGCTCACCTCCGGATGCGCTTGAGCACGTAGTCCCGCTTCAGGTACTTGATGTTCTCCCGGATGGCTGACTGGGTGCTTTCATCCTCTTGCATGTGCTTCTCCAGCCACTCCACCACCACCTGGTTGTTGTCCCAGAGGTAGCCCTGGGGAGAGCAGCACCATGGGCAGGAGGTCCTGCTGCCTGCACAGCCTGAGCCCCCTTTCTGCTGTGGCCTCATGGTTTTTCCTCCCATCACAAAACCAGGCATGGGGGTTTTGCTTCTCAGTTGTGCACATATAGCACAGCACAGTCCCCACTCGCCGGCATGTAAACACCCACCCTGGAGAACAGTAACTCCCGTCACGCTTCTAAACCCTCAGGGAGGCACCTATGAAACAACTGAGCAACAGGGAAGAAGGTGACAGCCCCAGGGGGGCCTCAGGAGGCTGGGGCTGGTGGTACCTTCTCAGCTCCTTCCGTCTCCATGAACCAGCGCCGCAGCATGGACTGGATGTGGATGTGGCTCAGCTCACTGTTTGCCTTCAGGACCTCAGCCTTCACCACCTCCTCCAGCAGCAGCCGGCGCAGGCGCCAGTAGAGGAAGGAGCGGGCGCTCTTCCACTCCAGGATGTCCTGCAGGAACGGAGCAGAGCCTGGGTTTGTCTTTGCAGGAAGAAGAGGAGCCGATGGGCAGCGACTGCTCTCTCACAGCTCACACTGGTGGGTCTCTGCACCCAGGGCAGGAACACTGAAGGCCAGAACCCTAGGAAGGGACTTTGTGCCACCACAGCAACCCCCCCGTGCCCAGCCCCATGCCGTGGTGCCCTGGCTCACCGTGATGACGCCCTTCTCCTGCATGCGGCCCGGGGTGTCGTGCAGGTCGGCGAAGTACAAGGCCACCTGATAGTACATGGGCAGCAGGAGCTCCTCCCGGGCCTTGAGCTGCTGCTCCAGCTCCTTGTGCTGCACCTCGGACAGCTCGGGGGTCCCTGCGGGAGATGCCATGCTGAGCAAACACCCCCATCCCTGTGATGGGATCCACAGGACACCCCAGGGGCTGTGCTCCGCTCTGTGCTCCCACATCAGCCGCCCCCACCAGGAAACGGGGTGCCCAGCATCACATCCCTTTGCTTTGGAACATCTACACCCCTGCTCTGCAATGACTGCGTTCATCCCATTAGGCACTGACTCAGCATGGCCGTTGCCACTCTTCATCTCGAAGCATGGGAGAAAAGTCCAGCACCATATACCGGTGTTTTAAAGCACCACCACATCCTCTTGGCAGGCTCCACCATCAGAAAAGCCATAAGGAATTTTCACAGAGGAGTGCTACAGGATTTCCTGATGGTGTTTGGGCCTCATGTTTCATCTTACTGCTTCCAGTGCCCACAGACTGAAACACCCTTCTCTTACCCAGCTGCTCAGCCAGCTTGGCATAGACTGTATCAATCCTTCTCATGGTCTTCACCAAATCTTTCTTTCTAAACTTAATCTCCACTGCTCCTCCAGGCTCCAAAATGCCTGCCCTGGAAGGAAAATGTGGGAAAGATCGGGGACTGCAGAGGAGTCTGGGACAAGAGGCGCAGGCAACTCTCAGCAGCACTGTGACTGCAGTCCCTGCACCAGCTCTCATTTCCCCACACCCAGGCTGCAGAGGATGCGGATGTGTTCTGGATGCTGACCTGCTCTCCTTGTCTGCATAGAGCTCCACGTACAGGGGGTTGATGGTGGAGTCGATGACCACCCAGGAGCCCCCCCGCAGCTCTGCATGTGGTGGGATGTAGACCAGGATGGGCTGCTTGAAGTCCCGCAGGCTATCGACAATAAAGGCACCGAACTTCAGCATTTGGTCGTACATGTCTGAAAGCCAAAGGGATTTAGCTGGGTGCTCCGATTGCCATGGGTTCCCAGAGCCACCTTCTCCACTGAGGAGACCAAACCAGCATCCCAAAACCAGCCCAGCAGGAAGCCACCAAGCCCCGAGACCTGGGGCCTGGCAATGCCTCATCCCATCCCCAGCCCAATCCCGCATCCTATTGTGGTGTAGGCAGGGCACCGTCGGGTTGGGTCATCCCAAGACCCCATGGGGTGGCGGGAGTGCCCGCAGTACAGGGATGTGGGCACCCCAAGCTCAGGTACCTTTCATGCCGCTGGAGAAGCCTCTCCAGTTGGCAAAGATCATGAGCGGGAGATGCTCCCGATTGAAGTCCCGAATAGCCTGGGCTGTTTTAAAGGCCGAGTCTGGGAACCAGACCTGCCCGGCCTGCTGGACTATCTGGAAGAGACAGAGCAGCAGTGCTGAGTCTGGCGCCAGTGCTCCCCAGCATGCTGCACGGGTAGGTCAGCAGCACATGGTGCGAGAGCTGAAAGACAACAGACTGAGCGAGCAGCCTTCATTTCACCCGTATTTAAGGAAACGCCAAAGGGTCACACTGAGCTTCTTCCCTGCTCCCCCCTCCAGCCTCCTCCCGGCTGCCATTCAGCAGCACTGAGGTCTCCCCACACACCTTTGCCTCCGAGTCCAGGTTGGCTGGGTCCGCAGGTATCGTCACCTCCACGGTGCGGGTCTCGACAGCGATGACACCCACAGGGAGACCTCCCAGCCTGCAGCAGGGCAGGGTGCTCTCAGCAGAGGCCAGTTCCCCTCCATGCTGCACTCCAGCCCCACCATCCCAAAAGTGATGCCACAGCCAGGGCATAAGGGCATGGCCCCACATGCAGGCTCCCTGCCCCTGCTCCCAGCAGTACCTTGCTCTGCCAACCACAACTGTCTGAGCCCACGGCCTCATGATCTCCATGAAGCTGCCCTGGTCAAAGAAGCCGCTCTGCCAGGTCCCCTTGACTGCTGCAGAGCACAGGAAAAGGTGGAGTGGCACAAGAGTGAGCACTGAAGAGCTTCCTGTGCACCACAAAAAGCAGCTTCTGTACCGGGAGCTGTGGTTGGCACCTGCAAGGTAGGTTTGGGAGCACTGCGGCAGAGGTCTCAGCTTGCTCTCACTTACTTGGATGGGGTCTCCCTGCCAGCATCCACCTGGGATCATAAGGGACTTTGGAAGGGACAAAATCGATTTCTCTTTCAATGGGGTCAGTTATGGCAATGATGGGCACTGGGCTCCGGTTGTCCTGCAAGGGAGAGCCCCAGAGGGCAGGTCACCAGCCAGCTATGGGGTGACACCCGCCCCACCATCCTGCAGCACCCTCCTACCTTGGGCATGTACGAGAGCCACTGCAGGATGGTGTAGACCCCCTCGAAGTCATCCGGGACGGTGACATGGGAAACGCCGTTGTTGTGCATGATCTGCACCCCTCCCAGCTGGTTGTTGGATGTGTAAACTTCACGGCCCAGCACCTAGTCAGAATTAACACAAACACGGATCCGTCTCTGCTCGCACAGGAGCCGCTCCTCCTCGCTCTAAGTCAAACAGCTGCACAGGCATGTTCCCTCTGGGTTGAGGCTGAATTTCCACCTCTGTCTACCAGGCTGATGTTAAAGCAAATGGATCCTGCTTCTGACAAGTGCATCGGTTCAGCTCAAACCAGTGTCATTCTGCGCAGAGATGGCTCCTGCCCCTGGGGCCAGAGCCAGACTATTCCTGTGGCAGCTCCTTCAGACAGGTCCTATGCGGTGACAGGCAGGGACCTGCCACCTCTTCCCATGGGACAGGGAAGGAGCCCATGCATACAGTGGCATGAGGGACAGTGGCAGGGGAGGACACGCAGCCAGAGCACAGTACCTTATTGAGAGCAGTAACACCAGTGAGGATGATGTGGGAGTTCTCCACCTGGATAACACGCTGGCCCAGCCTCACCAGGTACGCACCGATCCCGATGGCACGACAGGACACCTGGATACACACACAAGGACACGTGAGGTTGCTGTCTCACAGGGAGAAAGGGCTGCAGAAAGGGCTGCAGCACAGCCTGGGAACATTGGGAGAATGATGCTCTGCAGGGGTCTGGCACAGTCAGGTTATGCCAGCTCACTTGTTGCATCCTATTATTCCCCTCAGGCTGACCTTAAAAGCAGGTAGGAGACAAGGGAGGAGCGGAGCCAGGGAGGGGCCCGTGGCCATACCATGCTGATGGTCACTATTTCATCGTAAGCACGAGAAGACTCCCCAGCGATGGTACCAGCAGCTCTCAGGTTTTCCACCCCAAATCCATTTTCCTTCCCAATGATGTCCAGGAGGACATACCTGGGGGAAAGCAGAGCCACAGTGGCGTCGGTAGGACAGAGGGAAGCAGGGAAGCACTCACTTGCATGATGTGCCTGCAGGATGCTGAGCCAAACGTGGGAGCTGCATCCTGGCAGGGGTGTAGGCAGGGTCGGGGTGGTTCTGTGTGCCCCTATCGGGATAGGGGCTCACCTGGACTCGCCCCCTTCCTCCACATGCTCACAGTGCACTGAGTTCATGGTGCTGACCCTCGTGTAGTCCTGGGGGGTCAGGTACAGGTACTTGAACCCCTGAAAATGAAGGGGATGAGTTGCAGATTGTGAAGCCCTCCACGCAAGGGCTCATTGACCCCAGTTTAGATGTGGGCAAGGAATGACCAGAGAAGCCCTCTGCTCTCTGTGGTGGCAGGAGGGGAGGTGCTCACACACCTTGTAGGGGTCCTCAGGGTCCACCCAGGCCACCTGGAACATGTGCTTTATCTCATCAGCAAAGCCGATGCGGGCACCGCTGTTGGCAGCGATGTAGATGCGGGGGATGCCCTCGGCCCGCGCCAGCTCCGAGGCCCGCAGGAAGACCAGGTCCTCCTCCGGCCCGAAGGAGCCGATCCTGTGCGTGATGTCATTGCAGATGAGCACAATGTCCCGGCCCTTCGGATACTCCGGGGTCTTCAGCTTCATTTTGAAAGCCACCATCCCAACCTGTGCCAAAGCAGCACAAGGTCACAGGGCTCCTCCGGAGAAAGGGGATCTGAGCTGCAGGCTGTACTAACCCGCAGAGAGAATGCTTGAGGAGCATCTCGCAGGCTCTAAACAACAGCCTTTCCCACCTCCTGCAGCACAGTTCACCAGCACCGCTTTCCTAAATCACACCACTCACTACCTGATTCCCGCCAGGAGCCCTGTTCATCTGCACAAGCTGCCCCTGCGAGTCCAGCACCAGCTCAGTATAGGTCAGGATGTCCTTGCGGTGCTGCTGCGAGGAGCGCCACAGCTTGAAGAGAGCCTGCAGAGACACAGCACGCAGGATGAGCTGAAAGCAGCGGGCTGGGGCAGCTCTGAGGCTATCATGAGCGCAGGCACACACTCCTGCAGCAGGCTGGGACCTGGGGGGAGCAAAACCTTGTGTTAAAGCCCCCACCCAGCTGCAGACCTCCTTGTGTGGGGCTTCCTGGTTAACATCCTTCAAGATGTTAAGCTTGCAAGAGCTAGGAACTGGTTTAGAAATGCTTCATATAACCAAAAGTGCCGAGGCTTGGGCTCTTCTTTTTGTCATTTGCCAGCTCAGGGGAGCGGATTCTTTCCCCCAGATGGGAATATCTGGGCAGGGTGGGCACAAAGAGCAAATGCAGCGCTTTGGAGCCCTTCTCTCAGCCACACTGACCTGCCTGATCATCTCTGGGAAGTCATACACATAGGTGGTGCCCAAGGACTGCGCCTGGAACCGCTTGGCCTGGAGCAGGTCCTTGGTGACGTAGGCAGTGTTGATGAGCATCCCATGCTGCTGCCCTTGCTTGTCCCCGTACGACTGAAACATGATCTGCAGAGAAGGGCAGAGCATTGGCTGCCTGCCCTAGGCATGCAGGCAAGTCCCTTCTGCAACACTAAGGTGCCGGAGCCCTGCTGAGCTCTGCCTGGCCAAGATACTCTTGCCTGTGGCTTTAACTTGACCAAATAACATAACTCGCAACCCCGCTCTTTGCTATTGAGGGCACAGAGTGTGCTGGAAGCACCAGCAACACCCTAACGCTGACCTCCCAGACCAAAAACTGCCCGACTACATGCCAGCAATACCCCAAGGAATCCGAATGGATGGAGCTCAGCACCATTTTGGAGCAAAGCATCACCATGAGGTGCCCAAATGGATGCAGCACCAAGGGCAGTGAAACCAGGCCAGCCCTGGGAACGCAGCTGAATGGTCGCAGGGGCTCTGGGGTACACCAGCATTGCAGGTGCATGAGGAGTCTTGAGGAACCACCCCAAAGCTTCTCTGTGCCAATAGCTGCTGGAGCAGCCACGGTTGGGCTCCTGACACCTGCAGTTACTCACACTGCCGGTGGTGGGGTCCTTCACTTCCTTGTAGAGGCTGATGTTCAGGTAGTAGCCGGACTCATTGGTGAGGAAGAGGCGGATGGGGATGGTCTTGGCAGTGGGCGTCAGGCGGATGTTGATTTTCACCTCGGCCTGCAGCACCCGCAGCTTCCAGAGGCGGCTGCCATAGCGCATCACCACGGACCGCACCGACTCCTCGATCTGGGCATGGGATGGCACACAGGTGGTTCAATGGGCCCAGCGACAACACTGTCCCGGAGTGTGCACTGCCAAGGCAGCCCCTTTGCATCCCCACCTCTAAGTCATTTTGGATTTGCTTTGGGAAAGCCCCTTCCCTGTCCGTGTGGGCTGGTGCTGCCATCCAGCCTCTCCACTGGGGAGACGGAAAGATGGTGTCCCCGACCCTCCTGAACGGACACAGCCCCGCTCCTTCAGATCATACACTCCCTGCAGGAACAGTCTGCTGCTCACCCTTGGGCTCTCCAGCAAACCATCTGTTTGTTCAAGTCCCTACAGAAAACCCTGATCATTGTGAAGTGTGAAATCTCAGCACCTCTCCAGCAAACAGCCCACAGTGAAGGTCTGACACAGAGATTAAGCTGCAGGAGTCTTTGGGGTTGCCAAATCCATCTCCTATCCAGCATTTGGTGAGCACTGGATGGGATCAAGGTCTGACAGCCAGTGGGGGGCATGGCTGCATATCCGTGCAACGATAGCAAGCCTGAGGATGACACAGTCTCCACCACACTGATCAGCAACACCCTGACAAGCAGGAAGCAAAACACCAAGAAACACACCTTGGAAGGGTCCATGATGACCGTGGGGACAAAGTTGAGGAAGATGTGATTGCAGTCGGTGCGAACAGTGGTGTTGCTGGAGGCCACCTCCAGCTCATCCATCGCCTCCAGGAGCAGCCGCTCGCCCTCATTCTGCAGGTACTCAAAGGAAGCCTCCTGCAGTGCACCGGGTGGCTCAGGGGCGGCCGGAGCACCCCCTGCACCCCCAACTCACCCACCTCTGCCCGCACCCGAGGGCTCAGCATGGCCTTGCCTTGGTGATGAAGTCCGAGTGGCGCACGATGGCGCGGATGAAGAAGCGGTAGTCGGTGGCCTCGGTGCCCGCCTGCACCCTGGCAGCCCCCAGGTACAGATGCATCTTGTGGTTGGCACAGGGGATGGCCGTGAGGTCGAAGTTGCGCATGCGGCTCAGCTCCAGCTGGAAGGCCAGTGCTGGCTCCAGGTGCCGGTAGATGCGGTCCTCTGCAAACTGAGGCAGCACACGGGGGCGAGTGAGGGGCTGGTCACCATCACCGGATGGGTTCTGCTCCAACCACAGCTCCTACCTCATCCCTGGCTCTGAACGTGAAGAACTTTGGGAATTCTCTCTAGAGCAAAGGGGAGAGAGAACAACGTGAATACTTCTGGCACACAGAGGAGTTTTCTGATTTACAGTGGATTCATTAAAAGAAAAGGCCTTGCAGGCTTCCTCCTGCCCCAGCGGGAAAGGAACTGGAGTAATCAAAGCCTTCTAAAGGCAGCTTAAAGCTGCGGAGTGGCCACACAGGAGCCACACATTACTAGAGATTTCGGCAGCGTAAAGGATAATACAGGAGATAAATCACTCCTTGAGCTCATTAATTAATTGTCAGCTCCTGATGCTCAGGAGGTACATCCATCACTCAGTGCTACAGCTGCGAGTTACTTGTAGATGTCTCTAGGCATTTCAGGGAGGCAGAAGCTAATGTGTCTAAAGTCACTCCGCCTGCCTGCAGCTCAGTCTGCACTCACCTGCTGGGCAATGAGAAACGTGATTCTCCGGAGACCACAGTCAACGAGGAACTTCTTCTACATGGAAACAGCAGATTCCACCAGTCAGGAGAGCTTAAACATCTCCACTGAGGGAGCAAACAAAACCCAAGTGGCTGCTGGGGGGTGCAGGGGTCTGCAGGGTCTGCAGAAATGGGGTCCAGCCCCAGGGACAGACCTTGGACTGGGCAAAGGCTCTGAAGATGGGCACCAGCTTCTCGTCTTCTGCATGGTCAGCCCAGCGGAGCGCGACATTGAGGATATGGATTGGCTCCTCGTGGATGTTCTGCAAACAAAACCAAACCCCTGGTCAACCACAACCAGCAGCAGCAGTGCCATCGCAGCACCACCTGAGAGGGATCAGAAACAGCATCCTGCCCACCTTGGCCTCCTCCTCCTCACAGATGGGGGCTCGTGGCTCATTGAAGACCACACTCTCTGAAGGTGGATTGGCAAAACAGGACATCACTTCATCGAAGTTCCTGCCCAAACAGCAGGGAAGGGGTGACAGGTCAGCGTGTCATACCCACCCCTGCCTGAGAGAACAGCACCAGCAACAGACCAGGATCACCAGCCCATGACAAAGCTGGAGCTCATGAAACACAGCGGGGTGCTGCTGTGTTCACGTGCAGAGATGCTTAATGTGTGCTAGGCAGCTTTCCTCACGCTCAGGCTCCACATGTCCCCAAAAAACATGTCATGTCCCCACCATGGTGCCTGTTGTACTGAAAATACCCAGCCCCAACCTCCGGCTGCAGGGGAAACAGGAGCTGCTGCCAGCTTTGGCTCTTCCACCCCCTTGTGCTCCCCAATGACTGCATCAGCACCCAAAAGACACATCTCTGACCAACAAGGCATGTCCCTGCACCCCACCTGGTGAAGTCCTCAAATCTGTCAAAGGCCACCATAGCTCCCAACCGCTGGCTCAGGGGAGAAAAGCCACTGTCCATGAAGAGCTCAGTGCTGTGCCGGGCCAGGTCAGGGTTGGATATGCTGATGGGGACAGACATCCTGCATGTGGGAACAAGGCAGACATCAGCCACGGGTGGAGGCACCGCTCCTCGGTCCAAAAGGGACCACACAGGTCCCGTATGGGATCCTGACCCAGAGCAGGCTCATCCTGCTCCACTGGTAAAGGGAGGGCGCAGCAGTTCCCTCCGAGGGTCCCCGTGTTTTGCATGGAGCAGCTGATCCAAACCCCCATACCTGTTTGGGTGGGAGGAGGGCAGCATGAACTCGAACTCCACCAGGCAGGTGCCATCCGAGAGCTGCCGGTGCTGCAGGCTGTGCAGCTCATAGGCGAGGTACCCGCGTCGCACATAGACCTGGAGGGGACAGCAGGAGGTACCACTGTGCCCCTGCTCCCACCACACACATCCACGTCCTCCCCAGAGCTCCCATGCCTCTGGGGCCCCCCAGCCCTCACCTCCAGTGCTGCCATGCGCACCGCCTGGTTGGTGTGGTAGAAGAAGATGGGAAGCACATCAAAGATGGTGGTTTCTGAGAGGATCAGTTTCTGGGGGAAGAAAGCAAGATTTCAGGCAAGGATGAAGTGGGAGCCCACACCCCATCACAGGACGGCAGAGACATGCTCCTGAGGGGTTCCTCAATACGGGGCTGTGCAGGACTGGTCATGGGACACCCAGTCCAGCATGGGGACACTGACAGACCCAGATCCACACATCGGTCCCTCACCGAAGAGGGAGAAGAGCAGGGGATGGGGCCCGGTAGCAATGGATTGCACCTTCTCCTCTGCTCCCCACAGGCACTGACACTGCAGCAAGGGTTTGATTGCTTTTTGAGCTATTTCTAAGACTAAACCCCTTGCAGCTCCATAAAGCCACCTAAATTCCCACCGTGGAAAAAAGCACAATTCCCAACCTTCAGGTTTTCAGGGGAGAACTCGTGTCCGTACATGTCGATACAGGAGAGGAAGATGGACTCCACCTGATTGTGCCGCAGCTCGTAGGAAGGCAGGTGAGAGGCAATGAGCACCTGCAAGGGAGGAGGCTGCTGCGAGCACAGGGGATGGGGACAGGGTTGGGGACAGGGTGACAAGGTGCTCACTGACCTGCCGGGCTCTCAAGGCCACTTTGGAGTGCTCAGTCTTGCTGAGCTGTGTCAGCTCGTTGAGGATGGCTGTCAGCTCATCCGTCAGCATGGGGTCACGGCCACAGAGCTGGTCCTGCAATGCACACAGCACCATGGCTTGGCTCAGGCCCCTCACTGCAGGCTGGCTTCCTCCCACATCCCCAGCACCTTGGGGACAAGATCTGAGGAGTTAAAATGGGCAAATGCTGCTCATTGACCCAAGTGCAGCAATGCCATGCTGCAGAGGGTAGATAAAGTCCACCTAACAAGGCAGACACTTGAATGTAATCCCCAAACCCTGGGCATTAAACAGAGGAGCAGGAAAGCAGTTTTTCAGGTGTTCACCCGCTTTCAAGGGGAAAGCACAGGGCTGTGACAGCCACCCACAGCCATGTCCCATCTGCAGCGACACGGAGCTTGACTTGGCTTACAGCCTTTTCCCCACCACCAGCCTTTACCTCTGGTGCCTTAGGGCAGGGGCTGTACTCACAATTAACATCGTCACCAGCAGGTTCTTCTTTGCCACCTGGGCATGAGAGAAGATGCTCTCCAGCACAGGGGTCATGTCAGGTTTGCACTGCTCCCGCAGGCTGATGACACACTTGTCATAGTGAGCTGTGGGACAGAGCACGGTGTGAGCCCTGCAGACCCCCAGAGACCCCCCCAGACCCCTTCAGCCCCTCAGCCCTCACCATGCTGGAACTGCATCTCCACTTGCAGGTAGCGTCTTAGCAGCTCCAGCACCACTGCCTTCATGTAGCCCGGGATGCCGCTGCGGTACCTGGGGGGCAGAGAGCCCAATGTGCTGCGAGCTGGTGGCAGTGTTGGGGACACCAGAGGGGTCACAGACAGGACAGGGCCCACCTCTGCACCAGCTGCACCAAGCTCTGCGTGTTCATGAAGAAGACCTCCCGTTCAGCCTTCCTCTGCAGCGTGGCCGCATGGGTGTCCAGCACACTGGCGATCTGCAGGGAGAGGGCACACAGTGAGTGCAGCTCAGGGGACTTTTGACAAGGGAGGTAGTGACAAATCAAGGGGGAATGGCTTTAACCTGCCAGAGGGGAGACTGAGATGAGCTCTTGGGCAGAAGCTCTTCCCTGGGAGGGTGCTGAGGCGCTGACACAGGGTGCCCAGAGAAGCTGTGGCTGCCCCATCCCTGGCAGTGTTCAAGGCCAGGTTGGACACAGGGGCTTGGAGCACCCTGCTCTAGTGGAAGGTGTCCCTGCCCGTGGCAGGGGTTGGAGCTGGAGGAGCTTTAAGGTCCCTCCAACACAAACCAGGCTGGGATTCTGTGGTTTATAATATGTTTTGGCAGGAAAACTTCTGGTAGAAACTCACAATAAAAGGAAGCAAAGGCCGGGCCAGGGGTGCAGCCCCATGGCTCTCACCTGCTGGCTGGGAAAGCGGCAGAGCACAGAGGTGATGTTGCTGGCATACTGCGCCATCACCTTCCGGATCGACTTCTCCACGGACAGCGGGATTCTGCCTGAAATGCTTGTCATGATCTCCTGCAGCTCCAGGAGGGGCAGGGATGGGTCCCGCAGGGTCTTCATCAGCTGGGCCACCCACTCCTTCACCTGTGGGGAGCAGAAGCTGGTGCTGCCCACATACATGCCTTGCCATCATGGCAAACAGGAGGCAGCGGGGCAGGACACCAACCACCTCTGCCCCGTACCCACCTTGGTGCTGAAGTAGGGCTCAGGCAGGCAGTACCCATTCATGACATTGGTGAGATTCTCCAGCACATTGCGGAGAACATGGTGCTGCTTCTCCCCAGTGATGGCGAGGGTCTGCTGAGGTGGGAGCCCCCCCATGAATGGCTGAGCCTGTAGAGAGCAGAGAGAGGTGGGATGGGCAATGTCCTTACTGACATGGGATTGAGGCCCCTGAGAGCTGCAACTGTTCCAGAGAAACCAGCACAACCTCTCCAGTGTCTGCTTTTGGTTAGATACAGCAGAGGCACAAAACATGCAGCTTCATGTCTCTGCCTGTTCCCCTTCATGAAAACAATGCAGAAAAACTGGAGATGTAGGCAGAGCACTAAAACCTGTATAGGAGCTTCCGTACACTAAGTAAGCACACATGTAATACGTATGCAGAGCAACACCATGGCATGCAGAGCAGCCACTTGAGCTCCAGTGCAGCCAGCTGGAGGATGCAGCATGGCCATGCAAGTGCCACTCTGTGCCAGCATGGGGACACAACCCTGCTGATGCCCCAGCCAGGTCAGCTCCTGTTTTATCCCCACTGAATGTCCGCTTGGGAGAGGACAGGAGGGGACAGAGCTGACCCCAGGCAGACTCACGGGCTTCACTTTGCTGGGATCATCCAGCTCGAGCCGGGCTATGACACAGCCTGCCTCCAGCAGCGCACCCGGCCGCTTGATGTAGCGCACCCGCCCGGACTCCTCCACGGTCAGCGTCATGAGGATCTTCATCACCTGGGTGAGGATGGGTGACGTGGTCACCGAGTGAGCAGCACCCACATGCTTCAGAGCTCCTCAAGCATCGTGGCAGCATATTATCTTTGCTGTCCACCAGCCCTGCAGGGACAGAGCTCCTCCAGGCTCCCCTGCAAAGCTCACCTCAATCTCTGCAAACACGTTCCCCTCATCCACATGGCCCCCATCATCCACCGTGTACTGCAGCAGCTTCCCTGCGGAGGGCGAGCGCAGCACCGTTGGGTCCTTCTCCTTCTCGAAGTCACACGTTTTGTTGCCAATGGTGAGCCGGTACCTTAAGGAGAGGGAAAGGTCTCGCCACCCAGCTCCTGGTCAGTGAGGATGGCTGCTGGGGGCCCGGTGAAGAGGTACCTGTCAATCTCCTCCTTCATGTAGGTGGTGTAGCTGTTGCCATCATAGGAGAGCAGCAGCCCGCCATCGTTGAGCCGGTGCACGTCGATCTCTATGTAAGTGCGGTTCATGATGATGACGTATGTTGTAAGGGACTGACGGGCAACCTGCAGGCAATGGCAGGTGAGAACCCTCAGTGCTACCCCTGAAATATGTGCAATGGCCTTTCTGGCAGCGAGTGAGGAGCATCTCCTCATGCTCGCTGCAAGGCTCTGTGCAGGAGCAGCCTGCTGCCACGGGATGGGGCTGTGCCACGAGGGCAGGAGGCAGCAGCCTCAGGCTGCACCAAAGAGCAGCTTCAAATCACAGCCTGGAGCTGGTTTAACTCATGGTTCACCAGCTGCTTTCCTTTTAAGTAGGGTTCTTTTGCATAATGCTCAACTAATAGGGTTTAAAAGCAAGAAGAGGCGGTCCTTTACTAAACTCATGAAAATGTCTACTTAAAATGAGGTTAGTGACTTCATTTTTTTAGGTTGCATATTTTTAAAGCACAACCTCACATTGATTACATCTTCGTCCTCAGGACAGAAGCACACATCCCTGTTCCAAAGGGCTGTGGCTGGTTTGAGGGGAGCACAGCCCCATCCTCACCTGGAGAACATACTTCACGCCCTCATAGATGAGCTCCACATCAACCATGTTCAGCAAGGAGGCTGCTGGCAGGACCTGCCCCCTGGAACACAGCAGATGGGGTCAGGCACTACAAGTGCCGCCTGCCCCGCACGGAGCCAAGTGTGCGAGGTGTCAGCATTACTGCTGGCCTCAGGCCATGCCGGAGGGTGCCAAGGTGACCACAGGGGACAAGCATCTGCTTTACATGACCCACATGAGCACCTCACAAAAATGCAGCTGGAGACAGGCCAGAAGCAGGCAAGACACTGAGATAAGGGTATGGGGGAGAGCCCTGGGCGTCCTCTGGGCTGGAGGAATAACCTTGACATTCAAGAGCAAAGAAAAAAGCAAGCAGCGTTCAGCCAAGCTGCTTTCCCTTGAAAGCTGTTTTCCCAACCATGGGAAACTTCCCCCCCTTTCCAGATAAAGCAATAGCAGAGAAGCTGGAGCTCCGAGTCACAGCAGATACCCATTTCCTGACTGTTGCCTTCAGATTTGCAGAGCTTTAGCAGCAAAACTGGGAAAGAATTCAGAGCAGCTCTTGTGTCTCCAGGCTTGCAGAAGCCACACTCTAGGACATGCATCCCCTGTGCCCACTGTGCTCACGTTACAGCTAAGCCCCCCTCAGGCAGCCCCCGTTCTGTACCTCTCTAATGTGTGCAGAAAGTCGGTCATGCACGTCCTGAAGGCAGCATCAGCGACGTTCAGGGCACCACAGACAACACCCAGCATCGTGTCCGGCTTCTCTGCCTGTGAGAAGGATAACAGCGCTTGGGTCTCACCCCAGAAGGAAAGTGACAGCCCTGAGGGGGCCATTCTCCCCTACCTGCACTTTCTCAGCGATCAGGTGGTCCAGCCAGCCCGTGTCTATTGCATTGGTCTGGAAGCTCTCTGTCTCCAGCAGTTTAATCAGATACTCCACTGTGGTCCGGAAATCCCCACGGATAGACAGCTCCTTCAGGGCGACCACCATGTTCCTTTAGGGAGCAAACCCCTCCATTAATGACTGATGGGGTGGTGCTTGGTTTTCAGCTGAGGAAACCAGGGAAACCACAGGGACTTAAAACACTTAAATACCCCAGACACACTCGTTCCGTGGTCACCCAATTACTGACTGAACACTGTTGCTCACTGGCACTAAGCACATACTTAGCGGATCACCAAAACGTGTCTTTAAGGATCAGGTCAATGTGCTGGGGCCATAGCACCACCATAGCCTGAAAACTGTGGCTTTGGACAGAGTCTCTGCAGCACAAACAAGCTGCTCAGCACAGTGGCACCATTCTGGTCCTCTCAGATAAAAGCCAGTTTGCTGGCTCATGCACCGGGGACGAATCTTCCCAAGGACACCCCCTCTCCACCCTGCCCGCCACACTCACGAGATGGCCTCTTCCCTGTTCTCTCCCCAGGAGAAGCAGTGCCCAAACTGGGAATCAGCAAATTCATGCAGCCCCCCAGCTGCTGCCACGCTGAAGTATCCCCAGACGTTCTTGTTGCTACGGAAGTTCAGCTCCTGCACTGTCCCTGAGCTGGGCTTGAAACCCTGAGTGAAGATAGAGCAGAAAGACATGGAGAAATCACCATGCTGTTTATCCCCAATCCCATGGGTTTAGTGCCCACGACCATGGTCCAGCTGGGGAAGTCATCCCACAAGAGGCAGGGTCTCCCCACCCGCACACATGGAACTGGTGCGCAAGAGCCCACCCCCTGGCTCACCTCCTCAGGGTTCTCACTGGTGATCCGGGCAGCAATGACGTGGCCCCTGGGCACGGGGGTGTTGGTGGGGCTGTGGAAGTTGATGGACGTATCGCCCCAGGGGCTCTCCGCATACAGCACCCGGATGTCTTTTATCCTGTGCAAGGGGATGCCCATTGCGATCTGTACAAGAAATAAGGGCTTTAGCTGCCAGAACAAGGCTTCCCTCTGCCAGGCACTTCTCCCTGAATTACAAGGCTGCTTCACCTAAAGTCCGCAGGGTCACCCGGGTGCGCACAGGTACCTGCAGCTGGGCAGCAGGGAGGTTCACATCCGCAATCATCTCCGTGCAAGGGTGCTCCACCTGCAGGCGTGGGTTCAGCTCGAGGAAGTGGAAGCTCCCATCTTCACTGTAGAGGTACTCGACAGTGCCCGCGCTCACGTAACCCACCATCTGCGCCAGGCTGACCGCACACTGCGGGAGGGGGCGAGACCACCATGGGGAGCAATGACCCCCTGCCCACTGCACCAGAACCAGGGTGTCCTGAGCAAGCAGCCGTGTCCTTGCATGGACAAGCAGGGACGGAGGCTCTCTGCTGCCCTAAGACCCACCTTCTCCATCAGCTCGATGACAGAGGGTGCTGCGATGCTGACGGGCGCTTCCTCAATGATCTTCTGGTGCCGGCGCTGGATGGAGCAGTCTCTGCCGAAGAGGGAGATGGCGTGGCCGTACTCGTCAGCCAGCACCTGCACCTCCAGGTGCCGCGCGTGCTGTGCCAGCTTCATCAGGAAGATGGGGGAGCCGGGGGCCTCTGCCTGCACCTGCATTGAGAGAGGGTCGTGCTCTGGCATCACCCCCCCAGAATTCATCCCAGAATGGAGACAGGTCTTGGGTGAGCCCAGGGTGGGAGCAGGACCCTGCTGCATGGTCCAGGATGGGAGGGGGATGGGTGGTCTGGGCATCTCTTACCTGCCGGAAGCAGGTGCCAAATTCTTCCACTGCTTCCACTTTTCGGATGCCTTTTCCCCCACCGCCTTCTGCTGCCTTGATCATCAGTGGGTAGCCAATCCTCTTGGCCACCTAAGGCAGGTCAAGTACTGGGGTGGCTGAAGCGCTTTGGACCCCATACATCCCCAAGCAGGATTGCCCTGAGTCACACCCATGCAGAGGGACAAGCTGCTGCTAAAATAGCCTTGCATCACTGTCACGTGTGCTTGGAGGCCAAAAGGGCCAGCGCATGCAGGCTGCAAGAAGGAATAATGGTGGGTAAAAGGCAAACAGCTTCCCATGAGCGTTACCTCCAGGCCTTCCTCCACGTCCTTTATGCAGCCCTGGTCATATGTCTCGAGGGGGATGCTGATCATCTGCTGATGCTTCTGGCCCTCCTCTGACCACTGGGCCAGCAGACCTGTGGGCATAGTCAGGGCTATGGTCAAGACCAAGGTAGAATGGATGTGGTGGCATGCTGGCTGTGCCCAGGAGCTGGGGACCATGTGCTGGCACATGTCATTTCCCTTGTTTCCATGCACCTCACCTCCAAAAAATCCTTTCCCCAAACCAGCAGCTGCTTGGCTGCAGTGGGGCCCCTGATATCCGTAGCCAGCCAGGCCAGGGATCCCAGCTCTGGTGCTTGCTTTTGAGGGGGAGCAGGACAGACAGGGAAGAGAGAAATGGGGGGGCTGGGGAAGAGGAGGCACTCACCGCTCCCGCTCCATGGCAGCGTGGGGATCTGGAGCGTCTGAGCCACGATGGTGGAGGCTATTTTATCCCCCAGTGCCCACATGGCTTCGCTGGGGGGACCTTCAAACAGGGAGGGAAGAGGTGAGAGCTGGGCCAGCCCCAGCAGCGAGCCTGGCCCCCCCACAAGGATGCTGCAGAAAGCTGCTGCCCACCAAGCCAGCACCATCAGCTCCTCCGCAAAGAGTGGGGGTATGGGGAAACCCCCAAACTGCTGGAGCTCACCCCTTCTCTAGGCTGGGAAGCCCACGAGGTCTGCTCCCACCCAACACTCCTTTGTGAAGGCTGCATCAGCATGAGAATTACTGGGAAAACCCAGAAAACAGTGGGATTCCTGAGACAGCTCCAGGAAACTGGGCCAGGGACTGCCACGCCAGACACATGAAGCAGGGAGTGACCATGCATGCACACACTAGCCCAGTGCCCACTGCTCCCTCTGGCACAGGGCAGGCAGTGAGACCTTACCTAGGAAAGCTATCCCGTTTTTCTGCAGCAGCTCTGGCAGCTTGGGGTTCTCCGAGGCATGTCCCCAGCCAGCCCATACCGCCTGGCACAAGGGAAGGAGCAGTTGAGCTGTTACCTCCTGCCTGGCTCTTCCCATTGTCCCCAGCACCATGCCTAGCTTCTCCACACAGAGGGACATCACCTTGTTTCCAAGTGCCCCTTCTGCCCTCCTAGCTTCTCTCAGCAAAGGGGTGGGAGGCCCATGAGCCGCTCTTACCTGGACTGGGATCCGTTTGGAAATGTCCACGATCAGCTCCACGTTGGCATAGTTGTTGTTGTTGGTCCCCCCAGGGACAGGCACGTAGTGATCTGCCATTTTGATGTACTCTGCAAGACAGCACATGGCAATAGTCAGAGACAGTCCCTCAAGCCTCACCCCACTCACATGCTGACCCTTGGACCCCCTCCCCAAATCCTCCATCCCACGGAGGCTGGAGAGGGCGCAGGAATTGCTCACTCCTCAATCTGGCTGCACAGGAGGCCAATATGTGACCCTGGGCTCTGCAAAGCCCCCACATCCCAGGCAGCAGCGCAGGGAGATGAAAGGGCTGCCCCAGCTCAGCCACACGGTGGGGAGCTTGCTTTTAGGAATTACCTGCATTAGCCTTGAGGTCCTCAGGGGTGACCATGACCACGAACCGAATGGCACGCTCATTTCGGAACATCTCATAGGCCCACCGGCGGATGGAGCGCATGCACTTCACAGCAGCAATGCCATTGTTGGCGATGAGGACCTGGGGCGACAAGGACAGGGGTGTCAGGCTGAAACCTCTCCTTGCTGCTCAGTGACCACCACCCAGGCAAAGGCAGAGGCGTGCGGGGAAAGACCTTCTCAATGACACGGTTGCCACCGAAGCGGGTGACAAACTCCGCCTGCGAGGCGACGGTGAAGTCCCGTTGCAGATCCATCTTCTTGTGTTCACGTCCTTTCTTTGCTAGATGCGGGCCGGACATGCTAGGCCTGCAGTCGGACACGATGGACATCAGCGTGCCCACAGCCATGGGGGGAAACCCTCACCAGGCGCAGTGCGCGCTGGTGCTGGCTCCGGCTTTCCAAGCGGTGGGATCTGCAGAGAGCGGGGCAGCAGCAGGCACTGGACACCAGGCTGTGCCCCTCCACTGCTTCTTCCAAGGAACCAAATGAAACCCTTCACCCTGCTGACACATGCAGGAACACCGGGATTCGCCTTCCTCACCACCAGCTCCCTGTTTGTGCACCAGGTCTCTCCAAGGACATTTAGCAGCCACTGCAACGCCGCAGAGGAAAACTGGCGCTGGCCGAGTTATACAGGGCAAGAAATCTGGGGCCAGCAGAGTGTGGTTTACAATTAAAACATCCCCCGTCTGCTGCTGGAAACACTCTGGAGCAGGGAGAGTGCCCGGGGACAGAGCACAGACCCTTCCTCCCACTGCCAGGGTGTTACATGCACAAACACCCTTTTGCAGCAGCCAATTTCTGCTGCAACTCTGCTTCCCAGCTCCCTGTTCACACCAAACCCCGTGCAGGGCTGTATCTGTCCCCCATGGCCCCAGAGGATGCCCAGAGTGCCCAGTAGGGTGAGTAGCAGGAAAAACAACAGGAACATGGGATGACATGGAGCATGCTTCCCCCAGTGCCCATGCAGGACAAAACAGGTTTGCTCCCTCCAAACCCCATGGGGCGAGCAGCAGGTCTCCAGGGGGTGCAGCCAGAGGTGCCCCTGTGAGCTGCATTAAGGTCACAAAAGGGAGAGCAGGAGCCCTTGGGAAGAGCCTGATGTACAGCTCCCAGCAGCTGCCTCTGGAATTTGCTCTCACACAGCCTGCAGCCACAGCTCCCTGCTGGATCAGACCCCATCCAGCCCTTGCTGCCTGCTCCACAACCCCGAACCCCCTTCCCAAGCTCATCACGCTGCCGGCCAGACTCACCCCAACCATGGTTTTCCACTGAGGGCATTTCCATGCCCTCCAGCGTCTATTCCTTGTCTCGCAGCCCATGGTGCATCCCCGCAGCAGGCAGTGGGGCGACCGGAGCAGCCCCTCTGCAGCGCTGCAGCCCCGCAGTGCTATAAGGCAGCCCTCGCACCTCCCACCTCCTGGCACGGCAGGCACCCTCCCCGGCAGCCAGGCATGTGCTTCCCCTCGGCTCTGCCTGCCATTTGGAACAGCTTTCTATTTTAATTAACAGGTTCACATTCCCCCCTTCATAACTCAGCCAGGTTTTGAGCTGTTGATTGTTATCCCATGGGTGAGCTATAAATAAGCAGAGGAAGCAGGACCAGGCCTCCCCGAACGAGCAGCTTTCACACAAGGAGCACTTTGCGCAGTTTGGTTTTAAGGGGAAACGTGTTGAAACCTCTGGGATGTTGGGAAATGACCCAATCTCTCCCTGAACCCAGGGTGTTTTCCAAGTAGCTGGAGCACTGCACTGAGCAGTGAAGGGTTTATCACAGCAGAGACACCCCAACAGCAGCACTGTGCAGGGAAGCCCCCAAAACCTCAGCTAGGCAAGAAGACACTGAGCTCTGTAGCACACATCCCAAAAGGCCTTTTCACTGCGAGCAGAGCAGCCAGGAGCTGGGCAGCAGCACTTTGTTTCCAGTACGTATAATGGCTGTGAGCTCGGCTTGTGTGGGAAGCTACCCCCAGAGCAAAGCTCACCCCCTTTTCATCAGCTCATCACAAGACCACCAAAGAGCTACCTTTCTGCCTTGAGTAATTCATCTGCAATGCTTGTAAGGGCAGAGGAAGAGCAGGAGCAGCACAGGAGCACCCCATGTACCCCACTCTTCAAGGGATGCTGCGCTTCCCCATGCACAGTATTTGTTAGCATCCTCCCTCGCAGCAGAGGCAAAGTGAAGCTGGCAGCAGGACCGGGACCTTGTGGGATCCATCCCCGAGGATGCAGGACAACACTTCCATGCGTAAGTACATACATGCAGGTGCAAAAGGCTCAGCTCAGCTCACAGGTTTACATACACCCCATGGCATGCCCCCAGCAATGCTCATGCCCACTGGCACCTGGAAGGATGGTGAACACAGGGAAACACCAACAGTGCCCACTGCTGCCCTTCCACACGCTGCAACCATCCCCAATCCTGCCTCGCCATGCAAGAAAAACCCTGCTTCCTGATGTACACCCATCCTATGCCAACCTGCACCGCAGTCAGGGCAGCAGCACAGCCTCTCCCATCACCGGGATATGGCACAGAGGCAAAGCGGAGGAGCAAAATGAGGCGAAGGTGTGAGAAAGCAGGGGTAATTCAGCAATTTGGCCCCAGTGCTGGGGAAGCGGCATTTGAAGGAACATCATGCACACCAAAAGCACTTTCCACCCTGTTCCTTGACACCCAAAAATCACTCTAACAGAGCGACCTTTGCCCCAAGCCTTGCTACACTGATGCGCACAGTGCTGCTGTCGCACGAAGCGCTCGGGGATGCCAGCTCATCACGGGATGCTGCCATCAACCTCATCAGGGTTTTTCACACGGCATCAAGTCAAAAGGAACAGGGTAAGTACATCAGTTCGGGGCTCTGGGGAACACCCACACATGCACCTCAATTTTAGCAACAGGGGCCCCGAGAAACGCACCCCCAAAAGCATCTGCCCCCCCCAAACATGGCACCTTCACCCCTGGCATACCTCATGCCATCCGACTCCAGGAGGGTGGTGATGGCGGGGGGCTCGGTGCCCCCGGCCGCGGCCAGGCTGCTGCGCCTCCTGCCCACCCTGATGGCCACAGCCAGCGGCTCATCATCGGAGGTGCTGTCCTCGAAGGACCCCAGCACGAACTTGGCCATGGCGGGGCGGCGGAGCGCGGCGGGGTTGTACACAGCGATGCGCTCCTGCTCCCCCCCCGCGGCCCTGCCGGCCTCCGGCACCGTGCTGAGGGCTGGGGGCTTGGCTGTGGGGGGGGCCGCCGGGGGCAGCTCCGGCCTCTCCTCCTCCCTGGGACGAGCGCTGGACATCTTGGTCAAGATGAGGCGTGCGACCAGCAGCAGGAGCAGGGCAGCCAGCAGCATTCACCTGCACTGGGGGGCACAGGGACACCCCATCATGGTGCCCACTGAGCCCCCTGGCACTGCCACCACAGCAGCAGGAGCAGGGCAGCCAGCAGCATTCACCTGCACTGGGGGGCACAGGGACACTCCATCATGGCGCCCACAGAGCCCCCCAGCGCTGCCACCACAGAGCCCCCCAAAGCGCCAAGGCTGCCATCGCTCCCCACAGCGGTGCCAAGGCCCTGGGCTCAGCCAGAGCTATTTTTACTCCCGGGACGAGGAGCGGTGCTGGCAGGGGGAGCCATGGGGGGGCCCGGCACTGCTCTGCCCTCACACAGCATGAAGGGGCTGAAATGGCCCCCAGCTCCCTATGGAGGGCAGTGAGGCCACCCACTGACCCCAACCCGGCTCCATACACAGGAGGGACCCTTAAACTGACCCCCCCCCCCAAATCTCCACAAGCCATTAAAGCCACAGATGGCCATGAGGGAGAACCACCACAGCCCCATGTTCCCCTCAACCCCAACCCCTTCCCATGGGGAAAGGGCCCACACTCACCATGGGTGACTCGGCGGCAGCGCCGGCCGCTCGCCCCGGTCCCCTCAGCCAGGCAGGGCGCCCATGGCGGGCACGGAGCCCACGGGGTGCCAGTTCACAGGGGGAGGCCGTGCCCGGGGCCGCCGCTGCCGTCCCCGCACGTGACGGTGACGGTAACGTCAAGCGGAGATGTTTGTGTGCGAACGTGCCTGGAAAACTCGTGCTGGGGGGGGGGGGGCAGGCATGGCCGCGGGGACACCCGAGCCTTGAGGGACAAAGGTGCCCTGGCCCTGCGCCTGGCCATGAGGGGAAGGGCACGAGCCTGCTCCTTGGGGTGTGCCTGCACAGGGCGGCCGCAGGGATCCCCCCCCCGAGCCAGCACCCATCGCTGAACAGAGCCTCACCTCAGGCACCCCCCCGCCATTTTCCTACCACTTTGATCACACCATAGCATAAACTGAGTAGTTTTTATTTAAAAAAGATCCCAAACTGGGGAAAAAAACCTCATGAACAAACTGGGAAAGACCCAAACAAACAAGAAATAACCCCCCCCCAAAAGTATGGGCTTCCCTTGTACTAGTGTTGCCTGCCAAGGAAACGCCAAGGAAAAGCCTTATAGAAGTCTTCTACAAGAACTGGTGTAATTCCCAAACAAACAAGGCACTTCAGCTAAAGGAATTAAGCAGACAAGGACGGACTGGAAGCCCTGGAGTGCTAATTCCGACCTTGTCTTCACGCTGGAAGCCCCACAGTCAGTTCCAACAGTGGCTAGAAGCCTCAGGCTGCTCCTATGCAAGCAAAGCACAAAGCTCTCTCTGCGGCAAGATCTTAGAAGACCTTCACTAACTTGCACCCATCAGCTGGAACAAAGCCGGTGCCTCCAGCGGGTACCAGAGTTCAGTCCTCACGACTCACCTGTCAGACAAGTGCTAACACACCACGAACAACGTGAGCACTTAGGGGCTCCTCTCTAAATACCACCAAGAAGCTCAGGGCACAACCACAGCCTTGGTCACAGCCTCCTCCCGGCTGCTGGGGGTATTCACCCTCCAGTCTCGAGAGCACGGATACAGACAGGGTACAGTCTTTACAGCCCCAGGAGGCCATACTCCTGGTAAATCCCGCAATAGCAAAAAGCTAAACCCAAAAGCATCTGCCTTTTCTCCATGGCGTCAGCTCCCCATGCCCCAGACAGGAATCCTGGATGGGCAGTGGGAGGAAGCACAGGAAGGTATTTACAAAAGCTGAGCAGTTTCACCTGTGAGAACTGATATCCCTTCCAAGAGCCTGGAAGGACATTCCCATCACAACAAGGAACACAAATGAATATACAACTCTTGGCTTCACACTAGGCTGAGCCCCGTTCAACAGCAGAAGCCATCCGTCCAACACACCGATACGCTCTTTAAAAGAAAAGAACCAGTTAAAAGTACAATGTTTCTGACAGTTTGGTCATTTCTTCTTTGCTCAACATCCAAAGATTCATTCCCAGGTCAGCAGAAGCTTCTCAGGAACAAGACAACCCCTGAGCAGGGGCTGTTTCCAGCCGTCAGACCCCAGCAGGGTGTGCGTACAGCTCAGAGCGCCCTCCAGTCAATGGGCTTCTTCCCGGCTTTCTTGAGCAGCTCATTGGTCTTGGAGAAATGCCGACAGCCAAAGAAGCCTCTGTTGACAGAGAGGGGCGAGGGATGCACCGTCTGCAGGACGTGGTGGCGTTTCTGGGAAGCACCAGAGGAAACACTCATTAGATTCCTGTTTTCAGCTCCCGGGACAAGGCTGGCTGCTTCACCTCTGGTAAGTGGGATGGCCCTTCTACACCTCCTCAGCCACCAGCCCTAGCACCCAAAGGGCTGGCCATGAGGACCGAGACTTCTGTCCCACTGAGCAGGGGAGGATGGACTACACAAAGCAGCAGTAATACCCTGGCCATTGTTCAACTGCTGTAATCATAACAGCAAGTTCGATGCTATTCCTGGAAAAGGCAACAGTCCCGTCCCCAAGTGGAGGCTTTTCTGACAACAGAAGTTTACACTTGCTCCACTTTTGTTGCTTAAGTCTGGCAAAGGCCAAGCTTCAACAGACAGGGAACTAAATCCGACAGCAGAGCTCAAGCAGGGAGAAAACCCCAGTTCTGTAAGGGAAGTGCCCTCTAGTGTCCACCCAACTGAGGAAAACAGTGAGAGGAAGGAGAGGAGAAGCTGTACCCTGTCAATGGAGCTGCCTTTCTTCTGGGCATAGGCTCCCCATAGCATGAAGACCACCCCGTGCAAGTTCTTGTTGAGCCAGGACACCACAACATCCGTGAACTGCTCCCAGCCTCTCTCCTTGTGGGACGTGGCCTGGTGAGCCCGCACCGTGAGGACAGCGTTGAGGAGCAGCACCCCTAGCAAACACACAGAGCATGAAACAACAGAGCAGGGCTTCGCTTCTTCCTGCTTCTCAGAGCAGTGGCAAGTTACATTTTCAATCTATGGCATCCACTAAGCATGTACGCGGAACTGATTTTGTCTTTTACAGTTTCCAAGCATGGGGCTGTTTTATTACAAGGCCTTTCTACTACCTACAACAGATTCATCACTGAAGTGTCTGTTCACTCACCTTGCTTGGCCCAGCCAGTCAGATCACCATGACCGGGATGAGTGAAGTCCTCAATATCCGTAGATAACTCTTTGTAAATGTTTTCTAAACTGCAAGCAAAAACCACCAGAAGTGTTTTTAATGTCTAAAGATAAGAGCAAACAAACAGCACCACTCATTGCTCCTACCCTAGGCGAGAACAGCAGTGATTTTAATTGGATTTAAAAGAATCTTCCCTGGGAGGGTGCTGAGGCGCTGGCACAGGGTGCCCAGAGAAGCTGTGGCTGCCCCATCCCTGGCAGTGTTCAAGGCCAGGTTGGACACAGGGGCTTGGGGCACCCTGCTCTAGTGGAAGGTGTCCCTGCCCATGGCAGGGATTGGGACTGGAGGAGCTTTAAGGTCCCTTCCAACCTAATCTAGGATTCTAGGATAATAAAGCCATCTATAGAAGCAGAGCAAGGCCCTTTGAGTGTCTGTCTGGAGGCTAAATGAGGAAGTCTCAGCACAACTGAAAATGCAAATTTACACCCAACCCACTCTTCAGAACCACAAAGTACCCAGAATTATCCACGCTTCTGCAGTGATGGTTTTTAATAAGCAAAGCACAACTCAGTTGACAGCAATTATGTGGCTCACAGCTGTGAGTAAGACAGCTGTAATTTGCTTGTAAAAGGGGATTTGCAAAACAGGCATTGTCATACCTGGGGGGAGGTGGAACAGGCTTCTGGACACTGAAACAGAGCCCATGAGCTTGATTAGGGCCATGGTACGGATCCTGTCCCAGAATGACAACCTTCACCTGAAACCACACCTTTGTTAGCACTGAATTATTATCAGTATAATTCCCAAAAGAGGTAAGGAAAAACCAGAAAGCTTTTGAACAAACTCTATCCTAAACCAAGCATACAGACCAACAAAAACCCACCCCAAACCACCCAAGAACTGAAGTTAAAGCACTCGCATCGCACTGTAAGCAAGTTAAAGATCACACTCCCCACTTAATATCGAGGATTAGCATCCCCACAGCTTTGCTGCCAAGATTATGAAGATAATTTTGAGTGCAGAAACCCAACATTTTGACGAGCCATAGTAAAACCCTTTATTAAGGTATTTTCCAAGTTGAGTTCTTAACATTTCAGTTTTACATCACTCCTGCTATGATATTTTGACACAGCTTATGGGCAATGGGATTGCCTTAAACATTAGAGCTTTTTTTTTTAACTATAGTTCATTAGAGACCAATTAAAAAAAAGAAGAGATGTAAAAGCCAAAAATCAAGCATGCCATTAAGGTGGTAACACTGGAAATAAGGGTAAAAGTCCAACTAAAGTTTTAAAGGAAATTCTATGACCAATAAGAGTAATAAGACAATAAAATGCCACTATCAAGGATGAAAGAGATGCCGGGATTTATAAGTTATGTGAGAGAAACAGCAGCACCTGCATCACATGAGACTGAAGCTTCACAGACCGAGCATCAAGCAAACACACCAACACCCCCAGCCCTGCCTTTTCAGCGTTGTAAACGCAGCAGCAGCAGACACCTCACACACACCCCGCACTTCTACTCACATCCCTAATGTCGCACATCTGCGTCCAGGTGAAGACTTGCTCGGGGGGGGGATACACTGTGTAGCGCTTCCTCTCCTCTGCCACGAACGCCATCAGCTGCGGGGAGAGGAAGTGAGCCCGGGGCTGCGGGGAGCAGCAGCCGCCAGGCCGGGGGCCTCCTCACGCACTGACTCACCTCCACGAAGTAAGGCTTGGAGAACTCCGCTGCCAGCTGCCGCCGCCAGCTCTCCCCGAAGCCCGGCGGCACGTTCCGCTCCGCCAGCCGCTGCCGCGCCGCCTCCTTGTTCTTGCGGATCCGCTCCAGCTGCTGGGGGCTCAGCACGGAGGCCTCCCCCGACTCACCTCCCGCCGCCTTCGCCTTCTTCGCGGCGCTGTCCTGGAGGCAGCGAGTTAAGACACGGCCGCAGAGCGGCCCGAGGGCACCGCGGCCCGACCACGGCCTGAGCAGAGACCAGGCTGCTACCATGGCCGCGCCAAACACCGCCCTCCGCACGCGGGTATTTCGCGGCAAAACAGCGACAGGCCGCTCCCCATTGGCCGGAGCTCCGCGCGGGGCCCGCCCACAAGCGGGACAGCTAATTCCCTTTCTCGCTATTGGTAAACGGTGAAGCGGCCGCTCCTCCCTATTGGCTCGCCGCGGCCGGCGGAGAGGATTTCTACCTAGCAACCGTGGCGACACGGCGGTTCTCAGCATCCATTGGGCGGCGGCGGAGCGCGGCCTCGATTAGCAGCTCATTCAAGCGTGCTGGAAGCGCGGGGTTTTTGGAAGCGGCGGCGCAGCGGGCGCTCCTCTCACCCCAACACCCACCAGCGCCGCGCACCCCCGCTGCCACCAACGCCCCGAGACCCCCTTTCGCCTCCAGCCCCTTTCCCCCCCTGCACAGCCGCCACCAGCCCCAGCGCCGCCGGCTCCCCCCAGCCCTCTACCTCAGCATCACCGCCCGGCTCCGGGGAGCGGCCGCGCTTCCTCTGCGGCGCGGCGCTGAAGAAGGCGTGCAGCGTCCTCTGCCCGATCATGGTGGCGATGGAGCGGCGGCGGCGGCGGCGCTGCGCGGTGCAGCGAGCGAGGGAGGACGCGGATTTGGCGCCAAAGCCGCGCGCGTGCGCGGGGTGGGCGGGGTCTCGCCGGAGGGAGGGGAGCGGAGCAGTCGCTGGCGCATGCGCGCTCCCCGCGCCTCTCCCGCTGCCTCAGGCGGCTGGTCGCGGTCCCGCTGCGGTCCCGGTGCCCATGGACAGGTTCGTGGTTAAACGGCGCCCCGGGGAGGCAGGGAGCAGCGGGAAGAGGCCGCGGCCGGAGGAGCCCCACCCGGGGCAGCCCCGCTGGCAGGAGATCCGGGCCGAGGGCCTGAGCTGCGACTACCGGCTGCTGTTCGGCAAGGCCGAGGCTGACGAGATCCTCCGGCAGCTGGAGGAGCAGGTGGAGTACTTCGAAGGTAAGGGCTCCGCGCCCCGGGCAGCAGGGCCGAGGTGTGGAGGGGCCTCCGCAGGCGCCTGGTGTCTGCAGGGCGGCCCTGAGACGCCAAGAACAAGCCAGGTCGCGTCCCACACCGTTAAGCTCTGTTTAGCTGAAGTGCTTGTCAAGTGTTCTGATTACTGTTTTAAGACAGCTGGGGTAATCCTGGAGCAGTGGTAGGAGTGTGTTGGTACATGGGAGATACCCCCCCGTCATGTTAATTCAGCAGCAGAATGTGATGGGAGTGCTAATCCCATTCATCCCATTCAAGTGGGATAGTGAGGCAGTGCCAGACCGGAGTGCTTGGCTGGGACAGAAACACCCGAAATTTGTCACAACCCACCTTCTCTTGTCCCGCTCAAAAGCTCCAGATCAAGAGAATGTTGAGCTGCATAGAGGTGACACAGAATTGGGTTTGATCCTTCTCATTTCTCCTTGAAACAGGTGAAATGACAAAAGTGCACGTGTTTGGCAAATGGCATCACATTCCAAGGAAGCAGGTAACCTACGGAGACCCTGAGTTAACATACACATACTCAGGCGTTACCTTCTCTCCTAAGCCGTGGATCCCAGTTCTGAACCGTATCAGAGAGCGCGTCACCTCAGACACAGGACATGCTTTCAATTTCGTGGTTATCAACAGGTATGTCTGGTTTCTGATTGCATCAAGCAGCTTGTTCAAATGGCAAGTTGCATGTGCGACGCTTGACACATCACTGAGGAGCTGTTTGACATTCATTGGACAGGTACAAAGATGGTGAGGACCACATAGGTGAGCATCGAGATGACGAGAGAGAACTGGTTCCCCGCAGTCCCATTGCATCCGTGTCCTTCGGAGCTTGCAGGGACTTTGTCTTCAGGCACCGCGCTTCCCGAGGGAAGAATGCAACACACCACATCAAGCCCATCAAGCTGCAGCTAGCCCATGGGAGCCTGCTGATGATGAAGTACCCCACCAACGTGTATTGGTACCACAGTCTGCCCCCCCGCAAGAGAGTGCTTGCCCCAAGAGTCAACCTCACGTTTAGGAAAATGATGGCTATAGCCAAGAAATGAAATATTCAGCCATCAAGCTCTGGGTCTTTTGTCTCTGAAAATAGAAGCTTTCTTTCCCAAAGTAACTCAGTTTCTCATTCACTGTCTTTGATGATCCAAGGTACAAATTAAACCAAGAGAGAAGACGGCGTTCTTGGTAACTTGCTAGTAAAGACTGCGACTGCTGATCTTAAATGCCAGGAATACTCTGAAATGCTGCTGTAGTTCTGCTGATACATGTTTTTAATGAGCAAGACCCTTGTTTCACTCAGGAGGAAGTTTGTTCCCAACTGATCTTCATCTAGCCGGTTTTCCCAGGAGATCAAAATACTCTGTAGCCTCTGAAACAGTTTATAATGACTGTAAAGGACAAGATGTGATCATTGGAAGCTGGTGCTGTTCAACAGTGACACTTTCTTGTCTGCTCTGTCAATAAGCTATAGTTTGCTTATTTTTTAAGAATAAAATACAACTGAGACTGCCACAAAGAGGAGTGCTAAGGTATGGATGTAGTGAGTGTAGCAGGGCTGGCCGCGTGGTTTGCAGTCGCTGTGTCTGCAGGTATACTCCTCTACCTCCTCTGCTGCGGTGGGAGTCTGGGTTCTTTTGGTCATTGGGAAGGAGGAAGCTGTGCAGGGACAGGGTCCTTTGTACAGAAACCAGGCAGCGTAAGATGACATTCTGGGGAGGGACTAGGTTGGACCATTTACATGGACAATGCAGTGGGAAAGGCTGTGCTTTCTGAGAGTGTTTTTCTAATTAATTATCCCTAGGGATTCCATTCTGACTACCGGGAAGCCATCCCCTTCCGTGCTCATGGTGAATCCTGAGGAAATGAAGAAGGATCTTCCAGAGTCACCAACAAGAGGTCTTGTGATGGTGAGTACCGAGCGAGAACGTGACCTGACCTCTGTGTAACCAGGCCACAAGCACCTGAATTAGTGATGGACTCTGTGCTTCAGTGCTGGGTTGTTAGGGCTGTGGAATTAAGTCTGTTTAGACCATTTGGAGTGGGTACTTCCTACTCTCTGCCACGGAAAATGCTATGTGTAGGTAAAAAGCTGCGTGAATGCTGCTTATGCAGAGCACTTGAAGTGCTGCTTCTGTCACGCGTACCAAATGCAGTTTGGCTTAGAGCTTGGTCTTCATTTCAAGACATTACCACGTGTGACCAGCTACGTTTTTAAATAAGTTTGTTCTTTTATTGCTACTGTACAGTTACAAAAATACCCTGAAGTGAAAACGCAACTTCAAACAGCAGTGCAGTGTTTGACTCTAATGTCATACATCTTAACGCACAGAATAATCCAAACGCAGGGATGTCGTCTTGAAGCTCTTCTCTGACGGTCTTTTACATTTTATTAATGCCTTCTCCACCATGAAAGCTTGTGAGTAACAAGCACCAGTATTTGATGAGCCTCATGTGCCTGCAACAGAACCCAGTGGCTTCTGAAGGTGAGGGTCGGGTGGCAAACATCTGCACAGGTCTTTGATGCTGGGACTGTCCAGCACAGCTCAGGACCAAGGTGCTGATGCTCCCTTCCTCACACCAAGGGCTTAGCCAAGACCATCTACTCCTTCCTAATAGTGAAAGCTAGAACAATGCTGGCTACTCAACCCTCATCTTTACAGCCCTTGAGGAAGCTTCTGGAGTAAATCTGCAGCTGGGTGCAATGGAGCAGTTATTTATCAGTGCTCTCATTCTCATCAAACAGGCCCCTCTTGGAAAGCAGCTCTACACAAAAGAAAAATACATTGAACATAGAAGCTGGCAGCATCACGTGGCTTTATGCCCTGGTCCACGCTGACAAATGACAGCTTAGTCCATTGTGTGCACATGTTCTGACCCACCTCCAGCATTGCCACTTTCTACCCCAGGTGCCCTGTCCAGATGAACCTCTCCAAAATTCAGTTAAAACCCCTGAACCGACCATTGAGAACAGAAAATACACACTGCTGGCAGTGGAGACGTTCTGAAGTTGTGAGGTACAAGTGGGATACCCACTGGAACTGGAAGCTTTTATGTTTTGTCTTCCAGGACTTCATAGAGCTGCACACCAGAGCTGCCCAGAATGGAGGGAGGCCTTTCACCTTCCACAAGCCCACTAGCTCTTAGGTCAATGGCCCTGTTTGGCATTTCGCATCCTTCTTGTGTTTTTTACTTATTCTAGTGCCCTGCTTGTTGCTTTTTCATAACTTAAAATAGAAAGGTTAAAACCATGCTACAGCCTAGCGCAGAGGGACACTCCTTAGGAACTAGTACATCAGTGGATTTATAGACTATTTTATGTACTGTGAGCATTACTTGGAGCAGGAATTGTGATCCAGACTCTGGAACGATGAGTTGTGTAAATAGTTTTGCACACGCATCCATGACCACTCCTATTTTGGCTGGTTCTTTGGAGGAGCTCTGGATGCCTATGAGCTTTGGGCAGCAATATGAATACATGAGGTACAAAGTTGCCTTAAAAAACTATTAAGACAGTTGTTAGCATTGGAAAACTTAGTTGCTGGTTTACACTGTGAAAGCTTGTCTGGTGAATTATGCTTTTTCTCCTCCAAGCTCACAAGGATGGAAAAGAGCTAAAAGGAGCCTACACAGTTCATCCATGGTCATTTAAAAGCAGTCAAAAAGGATCGGTTTTGCTACTTCTCCCTCTGTGCTTAGTTTGGGGTTTACTTTTCTTTTACACCTCACACAATCCAGAGCAGCAGAGTGCAATTCCCTCTGTTCCTGCAGCAGCCTGTGTCTCATGCAGCACCACCAGGCTTTTCAGGCTACTCTCTGACTTCCCCAGGCAAGTGAATGCCCCCCAACCCTGATTCAGTCCTGCAATCTCTAACTTCCCAAGGGGCCTCTCAGCTCACAGTCACAGCCAGCACAAGTTCAACAGCAAGGCAGACAGCACAGATCTGAATGGTCTATGAGAAATGGCAGTTTTCAGCATTAAAATAGGAAGGGCAAGTCTAGAACACGAATTACAGTAGCCTTGACATCACAGCATTAAAAGTTGTAGTCGATACTACAAGCAACTGTACTCAACAGTTTCAGAGTGACAAGGAAATGATTATACTGGCCACCAGCAAGCACTCCTGTCTCTTGAGTTCAGCCACATTCCAGAGACAGAACAAATCGGGCTCAGCTAAAATAGATTAAAACCCCCTATATTTTCTCCTGGAAAAAAGGAAACTGCACTTTGCATCAGCAGAAGTACTTCTGTGATGTCTGAAGAACTAAAATATCGGGAAGATGGTGTGAACAGGGAAGTTGGGTTTTGGATCATGCATGTTCTGTAGAGATGCCGTACTTTACTGATTAGCTGGGCTATAGAGATCTGATTCCATTAGCGATTCATCCCATCATCTCGAGACATGTATCAGAACACACCACACACAGTGGACTCAGACAATGGTGACATAGCTCTTCACATAGGCTCAAGGCACTTTGTTTCTTAAATCATTGCCTTTGATAGCAGAAGCTTCCCATCAACCACTCCTGGGGCTGCCCTGTTCAGAAATACCTGCAGTGAAATGTGTAGGATTAAGCATCTCCCTGTGAAAACGTACATGTATGTCAGAGTATGGAACACAGCCTTGGAAGTCTGTTTGCAGTGTCTGTTTCAGAGCTGTGATGTTGGCAAAATTACTACCTAACAGAATAAATACTCCTTTAATACAGCTCTGCTCCGGGCTGCACAACATCAGCAGACCAACTTTGGTACAAACACAACTCCCAGCAGGAGCCAGCCTTTGCCATAGAGGAGGGGAAGGTTAAAGGGCCTGTGGTGGGTTATTTGCATTAGATTCCGTCAGGTTTTGTCCTTCTGCTCTCTTCATCACTCTTCAGCCTTTGACTCCAAGCTCTGGTGCTGTACCCTGGAGTGAACACGCTCATAGAACAGCAGGTAGGCACTGCAGGAGAGCACCTCCTGCAGGCTGGCTTTGCGGACGGTGTCGTCTGAGATCCACAGCCACTGGCTGCTGACAGCAAAGGGGCTGCGGGGGGAAGGCGGGGAGCGGCGGTAGGTCACAAAGTGTCCCGAGTGCATGTCGCCGTGGTGAACCACCACTGCCATCAGGCGGTAAAGGTACACGGGGGAGCTGAAGGGCACACAGAAACAGGAAAAGGTCAGCATCACGCCTGGAACAGAAGCAGCCCCAGTTGCTTTGTCTTCAGCTCCAATTTCTTTGTAGAGCAAATGGATGCTCTAAGAGACACTGCCTTGCAATTACTTTTCTGTACAGCAAGTATCCACTGCAGTGCTGCCTTATTCTATTCCCAAGAAAACCACTTATTTTAAGAGTGTATGCAACAGAGGGTTACTGTGTTCTGTACAGCATCATTTGCAGCAGCATGTTCCATCAAACCTACCAAAGTGTCACCACTCCATTCCTAAAGCACTGTTATTGGACAGAAAAGCTAGTACAGAAAAATGTGCTTTTAACCAAAAAGATAAAATTGCAGCAGGTAACCCGTGATTTACTGCAATCAGAGAAAGGAGATTTTGAGTTCTGCCTGCAGCAAATTCTACTGCCATGGAGAAATGGAGGCAAAGAGAACCACCAAAAATCAGCCAGGAGAAAAGCAAGCATTTCCACACAGAAGCTGGGGTAATGTGAAATTCGGTGACTGTGCAGCCTCAGAATAAAGACAGAATAAAGGAAGCTATAATTGGAAGGGACAGAAGTTACACGATAGGATACAGCTCTAACTTACCTGCATTCTGGGAATGCAGCAAGTGGAAAAGTTCCCGCGGACATTAAAAACGAAGAGGGGCAGGCACCATTCACAAAGTGTGGCTTAGTGCCTGATGGTTGTTCAGCACCTGCAAGAGAAAGGAGACAGTAACTTAACTCAAATGCTACTGTTAGTATTGCTAATAATTGCAGGTGCTTCTGCTCCTGCAACACATCACAGAATACAAAGGTAGTTTATTTACTTTAATTCATGACATACCACAGTCCCTTAGAAGATGCCATTCCCAGCATCTTCTTATGCTTGTCCTGAAGCCTTAGAAGAGATCACTAACAAGTCCCTAGGACTTCCCCATTCAACATTCCCTCATCCTTTGGTCATAAATCCTGTTCTGTGCTATCTGGGAATTTTTGTTTGTTTGTAAGGTTTAATATTTTAAAGGATCAAATTACTTGGAGCAGGGGATCCTAATGCTCACTGGAAAAGGGATTTCTATCTGTCCTCTTTGCACCGCTCTAAATAAAGATACTGCTTTTGAATTCATTCTGTAGATTAGAATGGTTTATCACTGGAATGCAGAAATACCTGATCTATTTTATTTCACAGTACCTGCAGGTTTCACTGCTATCCCATCCTTTGTTCCAGGTGCTGCCTCTTCAGAGTTCTTCTGATTCAACTCAGTCTGGCTGGACTTGTGAAGAGGAACGTGGTATTTGTAGATGTCCATGATGAGGAACTCATTGAACTGCACGTGTTCATGACGCTTCAGAGGAGTGCCTTGGTTTGACCAGCTCAGTCTTTGCAGATGGATACACAAACACTGAGGGAGCTTCAGCAGCATTCCAGAGAAAAGGAGAGTCACAATCCCATTTTCAATGAAAAGAAACTGCTGTGCAAGTTAAAAGCATACTAAAGGAACTGGTGAGTCTAGTGGATAAGGAAGTGCATCACTGAACTGTTCCCTGATGTGCTACTAGAAATGTTCACTCCAGTTCCTTGGAGTGAATTGTACGACATTGCTAATACTCCGTAAGTAATGGCTTTGCACAAAGAGTACCAGGAAGAAAGGCCAGGGAGTTACAAATGTCTGACATTCAAAGTCATGCCAGGGTTAACCTCTATCAATAAGTACATATTACTGTTGATGGCACTGAGGATGAAAACTGGACATCAAGCAAAGAGAGGAAAGAAAGAAATTGCTGTATAGTGGGATTTAAAATAGATTTGGAGGGTTAGCTTGCCTCACCTTTCCTAACTTTAATTGCTTAACAAATGTTGTTCTCTGGTTTTCTATGCTCTGTCCATTCAGAATCCTTTCTGCCTGAATCTGAAATCAAAAGAAGAATAAAGCCATTTGATTACCTGCCATGTTTGATTACACATAATAGTGCAGGTCTGCACACTGCAGACAAAAGCAGTTCTCTATCTAGAACTATGCGTGGTGCGTTAATAACGCCTCCAGTTTTCTAGGGACTTTAAGAATAGTTGGTCTGTCCTAATGGATCAGAACTGCAAGCCCAAATCAAGCCAAAAGGAGCATTTACAGAACCAGCCCAGTGCCCCGGTTTATGTGTAGTCACAGGTCATTGCTGTTGGCTTTCTAACGAGCCACTCTGGCCCTGTGCTGTCATCAGACTAGGGGCAACTGCTTAAATACCAGACCAAAAGATTATCCCAGATATTATCTAAATAATACCTGGTAATTACAGAATCAAATACTTGTCAGTTTTGTAATATTAGTAATAAATAAAGCTTCAAAGTAGTCTGTGAGCTAAGAACTCCATCTTAAATAGAAGAAATCCCAGGCAGGCTAGCGGCTTTCCTGCAGTCATGAAGAAAGGAGTAGGACACTGAACCTTTAACTCTGGCAGCAGCTTCCAACTGAGCTAGAGGGTTACTTAAATGAAGGGGACATACTTTAGTGCAGTTGTCACACACAACATCCTTCACAGATTCAGAGGAGATGAAATGGTGGAGGCAGTGGTCCAGTGTCATGGGGCGACCCTTAGTACAAATGAAAACCACAGTTACATGGAGTAAGTTTAGGGTGCATGAAACTTCCTTTTGTGAAAGGAGTTTTCCTCGTTTCTTCCATAGAAACTACAGAATTGCACACTTGCACACTTACTTCTTGAGAAAACTGACTAAATGGCTTGGAGTGTAGAACACTGATAATGTAACTACGGGGATTATTCTTTGGCCTGGATTAAACACAGAAAACATTCCAGCCTGTGGATAAGAACAATGGCTGAGTCCCCCCACAGCTACAGTGTTTTGCCATTCACTGTTTTTCAGAGAGCCAAAAAGAAACAGAAACAATTCCAGTTGAAATCACTCAATCCAAAAGCCTGTACTGGGTATCTTGTGTGCTATCACCACAGAGACAAAGCATCTGAAGGTCACCTGCCAGGACTCCCAGAAACAGCCCACAGGTCTGTTCACATCACACAGAAAGAAGCAAATACCCCACCAGGAGAGACAGAAAACTCTGTTGGTGTCAACAAAGTCATGCTTGTTGTACTCACTGGTACAACAACATGTTAGTGATCAGTTTCTGTATTAGCAAAACACGATCATTTCTAAACGGGTGAGTAAATAAACTGTAGCTTCTCATTTACACTTAGGCTGGAGCATCTTAAAAAGGGACTAATGAAGATAACGCTGTGACAAGGCAACAGGCAGTCTGGCTTGTGGTCAGGGAGAGATACGTACCCACACAGCTGCTGGAATGCTCAGTGAGAGACTGTCAAAGATATCATACCTCACAGGACTCTGCACGGAAACATTTCACACATCCAGTGAGCTAAAATTTAGGATAATCCAAATAAAACAACCCCAAAACACGCCAGCCTCACACAAGATGAACATATACTCTCTGCTGTCCAAGATGGTCGGTGGAATGAGGTCAAACCCTCCATGTTCCAAGTACCAAAGGTGCAACTTCTCCTCTTTTCTGCCCCTTGTTTGCAAGGCTTTGAGAAGTAAAAGTACAAACCTTACTCTTAACAGTTTGTTCTCCAAATGAGATTTACTTTCTGTGTTTTTTCTTTATCCAGGTTACCTTCACCTCCTTCCTCTGGATAACTGGACTGCAACTGAATGTGGCTTTGCATGTGCCATCTCAACACTGCATGTGGAATGACTAGCTAGCCCTAAAGCACTACCCACGTGAGTGGATTTTCAGCATGTGGTAGCCGTGGGACTGAACACTAAATATCCAGCTATTATTCTGTCTGCTAAGACAGCTCTTATCCCCCCCAAATGGATCACACAATGTTCTTCAGTATATTTAATGATACATTCTTGTTCACCACCAACACCATAAGAAGTACCTGAAAAAGTAACAACCTGAGCTGTCAGTCCTGCAAATCTTTGGTGCTGAAGCCAACTATGTCAGAAACGGGATGGTGGTTTCAGAACCATCCTTTTTCACACACACCTATTACCAGACACACACTCTCCTACCTGGTGTTCACAGTGTTTGCAAACCATGTTGCTGGTGAGCCTTCCGTGAAAAGGATGTGGAGATTTCCAGTGATTTGACACAAGGGGAAGAGATCCTGAAACACAAAGTTGAAATTGTCCTTTTATTTTCAATACATCTTGTGTTCATCACTATAATTCTACTTTTTTGGTCCACTGTAATAAAAGTAACTGCTCTAAAATATGTTCTGACCCACTGACACATAATTAGTGGGTTTTTAACAGCTGAAGAGATGTACTTCAGTCCAATACAAAGATCAATCAGTATTAACCCCTTAATAAATACAGTGACTACACTATGAATATTCACATGTCAGAATGGAAAAAGGCATACCTCTTGTTCTGCAGCTTATTTGCTTTTGGGTTATTTCTGGCTGCTACAGAGGAAGATAAAAGATTTCATTAACCCTACCTTAGAAAGCACTGAGTATTAAATATGTTCTTATTTCATCCCTAATACACTTCTCTGCCATTAGAACTATTGTGCAGGCTTAGTGTCTCTTTATGTTTGATGAAGGCCAGAAAACCAGGTACACAGCAAACTTGTAATTGACAAAAAGAACAATTCTAGTGAAGTGAATACAGAATTCTCTGTCTTGGAGTATAAAATAAAGCCAATTTTATAACCCTTTTGTATCTATTTTAGACAAAAAAGTGATAGAAACTCCCCATCTGCATGAAGTTTACCACTGACCTGGAGGTTGAGATAAATTTCACCTCCAAATGGACTATTCCATAAATGTCCATTTTGCAGTTTTCAAACCTCTTTCATGGGTCAACTCTTACAGACAAGAGTGCTTAGATGGACTGCTGTTCCATGGCTGTATTTCAATCCCTATATTCAATGGCATTTAGGGATGCAAAAGCCCTCGTGAAACTGAGATCACTGTAAATTCAGTGTAAATTCCCTTATGGAAACCATTTTTCATGCTTTAGATTCCCTGCCCTGTTGATTCATTTCTATCAAAGCACTAAAGAACAGCTTTGTAAACATAATAAAACATCTTCTGACACTTTATCCTTGACACACTTAGGAATGTAGGCAGCCTATGAGACTCCTGATAGAAGACATCACCTCCAGCGAGTGCACATCGAACAAATGTGTCACACGGGGCTGACGATCCCGTTCGTCTTCTAGTGAAGAGGTAAGGACATGAAACAGTTCATGAGCATCCTATTAAATAGAGGCATAAGACTTAGAGGAAGCAGAACCAAAAGATAGCAAAACATACCCCAAGGAGTACTGACAAACAACTACTAGAGTAGGAAATTAAAGGAAAAACTATTGCTTAGAGCCCACCTCGTGTATTAGTAGTGATGATTTGTGCATCTGCAAACTTCACCACAGCAGAGGTTCAGATTTGACACTCAGGGCTGTTAGCACCACAGCTTTAACTTTCTTTCAGTCCAGATCTGAGCACTGAGGTGGGCATCAGGCAGTCTGACATGAGTTCTGTACTCACCTGCTCTTCAAATGACGAGATCTGCCACCTGTACACTCTTAGAACTTCTAAGAGGCAACTTGCATCCAGGACATCGTCTTCTGCTGCCTCTTGACAGGATAAAGCTGGAGATGGTGCATGTGAAAACGTCAGCAAGAGCCACAAAGAACAGTTACAACACAAACCTTTCATTTAGACTGTATGTTACTTGTGCATCATATAATTGATGACAGGAGAGTTATTCTTAGGGCAGGTAGACAATGACCATCAAACTAATGTGATTAATTACCATTCCCCTCTGACTCAGGCTGACTGACCTCATACATTCTCCTCAGCTAACGCTTATGCGAAGTGAATGGTTTCTCAGCTATAATATAAATACTACTAATAGAAACACTATCCAGAAAGACAAATCTTTACTGGTGGATTAGGTAAAAAAAGGTACTTTACATGGCACAGAAACCTTTACATGCCCCATCTTCCTTCCACCAGTTAAATGTACACACTTAACCGGCACCATTTTAGTGTGAACATCCCAAGACAGGAATACTTCCAATGAAGTTTAAAACAAAACCCTGTGGGGAAAGCCAGGGTGAGCCAACAGATTCCTTATACATTTTGTGTGCTTAAACAGGAGGTAGCTGATCCATGAATTCAGCACAGGGACAAGTCTGACGCAGGCTATCAAATGGGGCCTGGATTTAGCATTTTTATCCAAGATCATACAAAGCATCTAATTTAATAGCCCATATTTTTGGTAAAATAGCAAGCTTGGGAAGAAATGCTTCAATTATTTTATAATGCATTTTTTTATAGAGAATTCTGAGTGCCCATCTGATGGTGATAATATTTTCCTATTTAATTATGCTGAGTCCATATTCATACTGGTTTAACCCTTAATACTCTGAAGAGCCAGTACATTAAAGCCTGTGGCACTGCGCTCCATAACCACATTTTGAGCATCCCGGTTGCCCTCTACCTCGATTTATTCAACCTGCTGACAAACAGCATCTCCAGAGCAATGTGCACAATGCTGGGGTGGCTGCTTTTCCATTGAATTCAGTATTGAAATTAAAATCAAATTAAACTCAGAATACACGGCCACAGGAGCTGCCTTTCTTTGGGAAAGGAGGTGAGGAACGATAACATTTATGCTTCATATTTCCTTCTTAGTTTATCACATCATGCAGTACCTCTTAGGAGACGCAGCAGTGTGACTGACAGGTACTGGTGCTCAGCGGACTGGCTCTGCTCTGTCTTGTATTGTGCTGTGAATTCCTCCAGCCACTTGATGAAAGACGGGCAGGAAGATAAGCCTTGCAGCAAAGAGTTCATGAAACACGTGTTCCCCAAGTTCAGGAGGCCAGGTACAAGCCCTACAAACAGAAGTGAGGGAGTTAACACCGTAAAGTCTAGGGAAAAGGGGCTATCTTTCAGTAGCAAGTGTCGTGATAGGTATTAAAATTACATTAAAATGAAATTACCTCAGTTTATTTAGTACTTGTACCCAAGGAAACCAGAAGACCCTGGTGTTTATGACACCACACTAATGTGTTTATATCCATGGTGCTCTCCTTGGCACCAGTCTCGGATCCACATTTTCCTGGAAAAATACCCTTTTTTTCCTGGTAGGAAGAGATTCCTATCGGCAACACTAAGGCTCAGCATTATCTGCAAGTTACCACAGAACTACAGCATCCTGGCTTACAAAATGTAGGCAGGAGGCCCCTGCTGTGCAAGTTTACAGGAGCCCACAGGGTCAGTGCTGCCTCACTGCAGCGTCAGCCCGGTTTGGTGCAGCTTTCTCTTTGGTCCAGATCAGCAGTTTGTGATCTAATCTCCTGGGCTGCCAGGCACTGATAAGAAATATTTGTGTGCAAGTGCTCAGCACGAGACCTTCGCTTCTCTTGTGCTCATGTTCTGTACGGACACGGCTGTTTTGCATTCCAAAATGCCAAATACAGTGTGTTATCTGCAGCTTGTCACAAGGCAGGAAAACATGTCTAGTGAGTCAAGGTTTGGGAAAACATAAGAGTAGGGACAGGACATGGCCTTAGACTGAAGGACGGGAGACTGAGATGAGCTCTTGGGCAGAAGCTCTTCCCTGGGAGGGTGCTGAGGCGCTGGCACAGGGTGCCCAGAGAAGCTGTGGCTGCCCCATCCCTGGCAGTGTTCAAGGCCAGGTTGGACACAGGGGCTTGGAGCACCCTGCTCTAGTGGAGGGTGTAGTGGTTGGAGCTGGATGAGCTGTAAGGCCCCTTCCAACACAAACCAGTCTATGGCGCTATGAGAAACGCCAATTGGCACAGTTAATACCGTGCATGAGTAACAAGACTCCTCTGCTCAGTACCCGTGTTTGAAATGGGCTGCACTTCTGAACAGGGCAGTGACCACAGCTCATGCTCTCACGATAAAACCACCTCCAGGAGGTAACGTATGCACCAGAACGTCCTCCGGCCCCAAGCACGCCGCGGTGCCGGGGCTCGGCCCCTGCCCTCCTACCTCTCCTGCGCCTCTTCCTCTCGGCGATGGGCCCCCACAGCACGTACATCCCCGCGGCCAGCGCCGCCGCCACCCCCCCGATAACGCCCCAGTTCTTCATCGCTTTGTGCCTGTAACGGGAACACAAACAAACAGCACCGGGGCTCGGTGCTCCGCCTGCACGGACACGGGGCGAGGGGCCCCGGCGGCTCACACCGCTCCCCCGTGTTCCAGCGGCCGACCCCCGGCACCGCTCGGTGCCTGGCCCTGCGGAAGGGAAAGGGGCTCTGCTCCACCGCCCGGCCCGAGCCCCCCGCCCGGTCGGTCCCCGCTGACCTGACCGCCGCCCCGGCCCGCAGCAGCCGCCGCACGGCGCCGCCCGCCTCCGCCACACCGCCGAGCAGCATCGCCCCGCCGGAACCAGGGCTCCGCGGGCGGCGGAGCGCCACGGGCGGAGGAACGGCGGAAGTGGCGCGGGGGGGGGAGCCGGTCGGAGCGCGGACCGCCCCTAGCAACGGGCGGCGGCGGCGCTGGTCGCTAAGGGCCGTACCGGAGCGAGCCCCGCGCTCTGCGGCACCGCGGGGGTAACGCTGCGCTTGGGGCCGCGCAGGGGCGGGACAGGGGAATGGCTTCAAGAGGGGAGATGGGATGAGCGCTGGGGCAGAAGCTGTTCTGTGTGAGGGTGCTGAGGCGCTGGCACAGGGTGCCCAGAGAAGCTGTGGCTGCCCCATCCCTGGCAGTGCTCAAGGCCAGGTTGGATGCTGCTTGGAGCCGCTCCAGTGGAAGGGGTCCCTGCCCGCGGCAGCGGTTGGAGCTGGATGGGCTCTAAGGTCCCTTCAACCCAAAGCAGGCTGGGGTCCTGTGGCTGAGGGCCCAGCTCCACTTGCTCCTGACCTCATGCTGTCAGCTTTGCTTTTGTCCGATGCACTCTGCAGTTGTTTAGAGCACGAAGTATCCCACGCCCTCGCCAGGAGAGGCGGCATCGGCAGCGCTTCAGGCAGGACGGGCACATGCAGGATTTGAGCACACCTCGAGGTGGCAGCTGCTGATCGCCTCTGCGGGCCCGGCAGGTAACGGTCTCCTTCCTCACACAGGATAGTTCCAACGACCTTCCATAGCGCAGTGTGTGCTACACAGTGTCTGAGCGCGCCGGATGAGTCCTGATGCTGCTCCGCCTGTACCAGAGGCTGTTGTCTGGAGAGCAAGGGACCAGGCAGCACCGGGGTGAGAGGAGCCGGGCAGCAGCAAAGGGGAGGGCGTGAGGACATAAAGTCACTGCGACGGCTGCAGTGTCTGTGTGCAATGGACCATCCTCACAGCTGCCTCCTGCACGTTAAATACACAGCAGAAAGGAACCAGCGTGCTCAGAGGACCCAATCTCGCGCCCCCAACTCACTGGAAAGTTGGACCTCATTTAGGAAAGAAGTCATACAGCTGCTGTGTTCGACACCAAGAGCTGTGCCGTATGCAATGAATGCAAAAGCTAAAGCTCTGCTTGAAAAATGCCATTTTCTAGCAAGTTTTGGGGAGAAGCAGCCCAGAGTCTCCGTGAGCTCATGTTCTGTGCATAAATCTCACCCTGGAGCTCTAGCAGGCTGCTCTGCTCCCCTCCAGAACCTTCTGTGCGGGAACTCCTCCCATTGCACTGACTTCATAGACAGGATCTTACCCTGTGAAACAGGGCACACCTCTTGGATCCTATGAAGCATTGAGCTATGGTTTCTTCAACCCACATTTTAACAGGAAACCGAAATCTCGACAGTCAGGAAGGTGCTGGCAGACCAGTTTTAGCTACCGAGGCCTTTTGCTTTTCAGTCGCTTTAGGCCAGGCTGACTTTCATTGCAAAGAAACCCCACAGCTCCCTTATGGCAACAAATCACTGGCACAAGGTGGTTCTTCAGCCCAAAGGCCTCACCGCCCAATTCGAAGAGAAGTGAACGGGTATGGAACAAGTCAGGTTGTCTGCGGAGATCTGTGACTCAATGGCAAGAGAGGTGACAGAGACCAGAGAGCAGAGGGAGGCAGCAAGCACATCCTGGACACGTTCTCAAAGCTATTCTCTGAAAAAGCCTGGGTTTGAAACGGTTTTGAGGATCCATTGCAATGTATGTATGCATTTCATGCAATTAAAATTGGGGTTTATCACACTTTCAGGGTGTCAGTCAATGAAAGAGCCTAGCCAGAGAGCCCTCATGTGCCTGAGGTACCCACACAGTCCTGTGTGATCCGCAGCGGGTACGTGGGTACCTCCAAACGGAGCCAGTGTCTATGTGTAGACATCCAGATCCACTCCTGGACACAAGTAGTGCATTAAACAATTGTCGTCCCTGTTTTAAGGAAGCTGAAACCGCAGTTAGGTCAGCTGCAAGTTTATATGTCCTAAATCCTGTATTCAGTATTGAGTGTCACAAACTGTATCTGTGTGACAGCTGAACAGCCCCCATTCGCCAGTTGAAGCCTGTTTGGTGTGTCTGAGCTAAGGCCAAGCCTCTTGCATCATCCCTTGTTCCCTGATCTCAATTTGTCCAAAGCCCCTCTCCAGGTTTCCCGCAGCCCCTTTAGGCACTGGGCCCTCTATGGCCTCTTGCAGATCACCCGCAGGATCCATCCCCGCGCTCCTGAAGCGTCCTCCGTAACAACGCGGGTTTCTGCGAGGCCGTACCCGGTGTCCTGCAGTGTCCCGGGGAGAGCCCCCGCTGCCCCTGGGGTGGGAGCATCCCAATTGGCTCTGCTTCCCCCGGCCCCTTCCGTTCCTCCCGGGCTGTGACGCTCACACCCGCCAAGGCGCGACCGGCGCTCGCCGGGCCCTGAGGGGGCGAGGACCGGCGCTGAGCCGGAGCCCGGCGGGCAGCCAGCGGGGCAGGGACCGGGACCAGGGCAGGGATCGTCGGCTCCTGCCTGGCCAAGGCTGGCTGCCGAGCCGGGCCGGCCGAACCGAGCCGAGCCGAGCCGTGCCGAGCTGTGCCGTGCCGAGCCGAACCGAGCCGAGCCGGGCCGGGCCGTGCCGGGCCGAGCCGAACCGAGCCGAGCCGAGCCGTGCCGAGCTGTGCCGTGCCGTGCCGAGCTGTGCCGTGCCGTGCCGGGCCGAGCCGTGCCGTGCCGTGCCGTGCCGCGCTGAGTCGGGCTGAGCTGGAGGGAGCCAGGCTGAACCGCCCCGAGCCGAGCCGAGCTGAGCCGTGCCGAGCTGTGCCGTGCCGTGCCGAGCCGAGCCGAGCCGAACCGAGCCGTGCCGTGCCGTGCCGTGCCGTGCCGCGCTGAGTCGGGCTGAGCTGGAGGGAGCCAGGCTGAACCGCCCCGAGCCGTGCCGAGCGGAGCCGAACCGAGCCGGGACCAGCCAGACGGAGCCGGGCTGAGCCGAGCGGAGTCAGGCTGCGCCGAGCCGAGCCGGGCTTAGCCGGGCAGAGTCAGGCTGAGCCGAACCGAGCGGGGCTGAGCCGAGCCGAGCCGGGCTGAGCCGGGCGGAGTCAGGCTGAGCCGAACCGAGCCGGACTGATCCGAGCCGAGCCGGGCTGAGCCAGACGGAGCCGAGCTGGGTTGAGCCGAGCGGAGCCGCTCCCGCGCCGCACGGTGCGGTGCCGCCGCCGCCGGAGCTGTCCAGCCGCCTCCCGCAGCCCCAGCCAGCCCCGCCATGCGGGAGCGATGAGAGCAGCGCCCGCAGACGCAGCCCGGCAATGGAGGATGATTTATTCCAGCTCAGACAGCTGCCGTGAGTAGCGGCGACGGGGGAGCGGGATGCGCGGGGTCTCCGAGCGGGCTGCGGGGGGATTGGGAATGCCGGCGGTTTTCCCGAGCCTTATCCCGAGGCAGTGCCTTAGGCCCCGGGAAGCAGGCCATTTTCCTTGTGTAGCTGCCCGGGTTCAGCATCCCGGGGGCACGCAGGGATCCCTTCGTTATATAAACCCACTCAAGCTTTATTTTTTGCACCAACTTGGTGGTGGTAGAAATGGGGAGGGGTGGGATAAACCCATGGGAGCCCCAAAGGGTTTTATTCGGGAGGAAGCATTCCCATTGCATTTGCAAGGTGGATTGCATCCGTAAATAACGCTGTGCTTGGGAAGGCATCTTCCCGGCTCCCTCCTTCTTGCCATGAACTGATGGCAGCTCAGAGCCCTTTTGCAGAGGTGTGTTTGGGGTGAGTGCCACCGATATTTGCCCACTGCATGTCTCAGAGAAGCAAACATTGCTGCACCAGGAAGATGCTGGTGTTCCCAAGAACTCTCTGCTGTTGGGATGTGGTTGCTGGATCTGTGCAGAAAGGTGATAAAAGCATCTTCACACCAACATTTCCTTTCCTCTTCAGGAATGCGAAACGCTTCCTTTGAAAACAGTTCTCCTAATGCTCCGTTATCAGGTGCTTTAAAGCATATTCCTATTTATAAATCATTCACTGCAAGGCAGGGAATGAATGCTTAAAGTTGATTTGAAATATTAATGAGCTCATGTCAATGACGGAGCAAACTGTCCCACAGCATTCCCAGTAAGCTGGGGGAAAGGACACGAGCTCCGGCTGTTTTCAGGTACTTGGCTTGGGTGCTGTCAGCTCGGCAGCGAAAGGAATAAACCCGGAGTTCCTGAGGCCATTTTCCCCAATTCCTATCTTCTTAATAACCCCCAGAAAGCTGTGGGTGTGATGAGATGTATTCGGTGCTGCCAGATCCTGCAAACAAATGCGGCTCTCTCGGGCATCTCAGCTGCGAGGAATTCTGCAGGGATGGAGCAGTAAATGCCGCTGGGCGCTTCTTTCTTCATTTGTGTCAATTTGACTCATAAGTTCCTAAGTGCTAAACATCTGTTTGTGTTTGCTGTGATGGGGAATGTGGCCGGAGAGCTCTGTGCTCGCCTTGCTTTGGGAGTATTTACAGTTTCCAGGTCGGTCACTTGTACAGCATCTGGAGCCGCCGTCTCCAGCATGGTCAGCTCCAAAAGTCCCCTTCAAACACCGAATACAGGGGGGCTGTGAGTGAGTGCTTTAGAATCCAGAAGGATTTCATTGGCACCTTTATTTTGCCTGTGGCTTACACCAGCTACCAGTGTAGGTTATATGAATGATTTTCAGGCATATCCCATGGAGTGACAGCGCTTCAGACCTCCTGAATCCAGGGAAAAGCTGCCCATATCTTCAGAGAACTTTGCACCCAGCTGCTGAGCTACAGTAATAGGCATCCTGTTAAAAATTACCTATAGAGAAGTTTGCATCCTGTGTAGTCAAACCGGGCGCTTGTAAAGCTCTTGCAAAGAAGACTTGCATGGGACTTGGATATTAATTGCTCTTTGTAATAGGAGGGTCATTTGTGGGCAGCCACGTGTCAGCGTGTGTTTGCTGAGAGGGTGTATTTCGTAGGTCAGATGAGGGTTGTACCTTCAGTTTTAAGGTGAGCGTGATGACTGCCTGTGTTTGTCCTATAGGGTCAGCAAAAGAAACTGCAGCCCAGGAGAGCTGTGCTGAGGTTAGAAACCTCAGAGAAATTAAACTTGAGCTTCTCAATGCAACTGAATAGGAGCCTGAACGCAGAGGAGTTTCCTTGTTGATCTCTTGAGCGAGGATGTCTGCACACCTCAGTCAGAACCGGAGATAACCCCCAGCTTCACTGCATTCGGTGGCGTTTCTTGTTCATTTCGAAGGGGCCTGAGGTTGTGTTCTGTGTTCTTCTGCCTGAGACCTTCAAACGTTGCCTTAGAAAACAGTTTGTGGCTCTCTTGTTTGGCTGCCAAGAGGTAGGGGCCAGAGAAAAGCTTCCAGTTCCCTGCTGCAGAGAGAGCACTGCTAAGTAGCACAAGGAGTATTTGCCCCATGCCGGTCTTGCAATGCCCTGTTTAGCCGAAAGAATCACTCCCGTCATCTCAAAGCCAGCAAAGCTTGTTCTAAAGGTGAGAACCTCACAAAATGGCCAATGGGCTGCTCTCTCCTTCCAGGTTACTGCCAGAATATCATTAGTGAGTATGTGCAACTCCCCAGATGGGAGGTGGTCGTGGAAATCATATGGATATGTGCCAGGACCTGAGGATGCTGGTGTGTATCACTGTGTTTGTACCAGAGTGAAATCCTAAGGTGGGCTGAGTGGCTGGTGGTGGCCAAGACTTCTCTTTGTAACTGAGGGTGGCTGAGGTGTTCGTTCCTCCCTCCTTTTGTCCACCACTGGGCCAAGGTCCATCTACAGGAGTAGATTGCCCATCTCTTTGCCCTTAGATTGAATATTACTTGTGTCACCAGCACTTGTAGGAAAGAGTTGAGATCTTGCCAAGTAGGAAAAGTCTTTCAGCTCGCCCTTACAAATGTCATTCCATGTCGCTTTGCTGCAGCTGCACTTGGCAAGGATGCCGATAGTTTGGTTTTGCTGACCCTTAAACCAAAGGATTAAGCTGAAGTTCAAGAGGCTCTTTGCTGCTCTATCATAGAATTAAATGCTCAGATGTTGGAAGTCGGAAGAGGCAGTGGCAGTATCACTGCATCTGTTTCCAAAGAGCTGTTTCACTGAAGTCCAAGAAACTGTCAGTTTCTGAGGTGAGAGTTACACTGATGTGTAGGGGGAACGGCTTTAACCTGCCAGAGGGGAGATGAGATGAGCTCTTGGGCAGAAGCTCTTCCCTGGGAGGGTGCTGAGGCGCTGGCACAGGGTGCCCAGAGAAGCTGTGGCTGCCCCATCCCTGCAGTGCTCAAGGCCAGGTTGGACACAGGGCTTGGAGCACCCTGCTCTAGTGGAAGGTGTCCCTGCTCGTGGCAGGGGTTGGGACTGGAGGAGCTTTAAGGTCCCTTCAACCCAAACCATTCCATGATTCTCTGATCACACACGCAGCCTGACCTGGAAAAGCCCCACTGAAGCATGAATCCTTGTTTGTGTGTTCGTAGGGTGGTCAAGTTTCGCCGCACTGGGGAGAGTTCAAGGTCGGATGAGGATGTCGTTTCAGGAGAACATGAAATTCAGATTGAGGGTGTTCGGACGGAGCTAGAGCCCATTGAGCTGGAGGATGGAGCTGCAGTGCCAAAAGAATTTGCCAACCCGACTGATGGTGAGGAGGTTTCTGTTCTCCTGTAAGGTTTGGCCTCTTCGTTGCTGTCATGTTGCAACCGGGATAATCCACTGGGTTTAGAGATGTTAAAGATCTCCAGATAGAAGAAGGTAACAATAACACAGGCAAATTATGCTACACCTGAAAACCATGATTTAGTTACCTCGATCTCTGAGGGATGCTTCATGTGGTTTGGTTTTATATTAGCAGTAATAGGCCCTTTGAAGGAGTCGTGTATCCCATTGTCAGCACCTCTTTCTTACAGGAGGTTTGACTTGGTTGCCTTTGGAACTGAGCAGAGCTCTTTAAACACTGCCAGGTTTACACATAGCTCACCCTCAAGGCTGAGCATGAAGCCTCTGCAGTGCTCCTGCCTCCTCCTTGCCTAGAGGACAAGAGGGACAGAAAGAATGCACATCCCAGCCTCTCTCTGCCCCCAGCAGAGCAGGGCTGGCTGCCCTGGCGGCACCACCAATTCAGAAGAGAAGTGTTGGTTTTCCCTTAGGAATACTAACGTTTTGTAGGATGGCCGTTTTCCTAGGGACTTATTTGTTAACATATTGATGCAATGGGGAGCCAGAATAACCCGGAAGGAGCTCAGTGCTTTTCTCAAAAGCCTCAGTGCATCAACTGTGCAGTTCTATGTAGACTTTCAGCTGGCACATTGCCCACGGAAGTGCAAGTGGTGCTACGGTGGTGCAGAGCTTCAGTGCCCTCATATGGAATGCCTGGGCTAAAGTCACAGACTGGGGGCTTGTGCCGTCTCTGCCTGCTTTTAGCAGTTAGATTTTGTTTGGTTTGGTTTCCTCTGTCGCTTTGTGAGGGTGTCCAGCTCCGAGCTTCGCTGTGTCAAACGGACTTGTTAAACTGCTGGAGGGGTTAAAGCATTGAGACTTAAACGGGTTTAGACAACTTGAATATCAAAATGTACACACCGTATGTGTGTATCGTAGTTCCTGAAGAGCATAGAGCTTTTCTTGCCTAGGAACTGTATGAAGCTAAGTACCTCTCTGTTATATATTTGAGATCTCCATAGACTCGCCAGTAATTGCTTTCACAGCAAATCCTGTCGCAAAGGATGGCTCTGCAAGGAAAGCAATACACTTCTGCACTGGAATTGTTTCCTTTCTAGATACTTTCCTGGTGGAAGATGCGGTGGAAGCCATTGGATTTGGAAAGTTCCAGTGGAAGCTCTCTGTTATTACTGGATTAGCATGGGCAAGTCATTGTTATCAAAGTCAATTGCATGATTGTCAGTTAGAGAACCTCAGTGGTGCTTCTCTACGCTGTGTGCATCCACTGCACCTATTCTGTTTCACCTCCAGGGTGGGAATGGCACAGGGCAGAAACAAGGGTAATTTCAAGAAGGTTTCTTATTGACTGCTATGTCAATCTAATTCTTGTTTCTTCTTCACCTCTTTAGATGGCAGATGCTATGGAAATGATGATTTTAAGTATCCTAGCTCCTCAGCTTCATTGTGAGTGGCGATTACCGAGCTGGCAGGTTGCATTGCTCACATCGGTAGGAAAAATAACTGACAGCTCCTGTATTCTGTAAGGTTTTTGCACTCGTTGTCACGCAGACATTATGCTCTGTATCCCCGAGTTCAGTCTGTTCATGGCCTTTCAGATTGCCTTTGGTTTGGAAGGATATAGGAGTCCCTTTTAAGAGTGAGAGGTTGAAGAAATGGAACTCAGTGAGAAGTGAGGAAATTGGGCAAGTTTTAGGTTCCAAGTTCCATGTAATCGGCTCAGACTCATCCTAAGTTCCAATAATTTGATTAATTGAATAAAGATTGGTAAATTTTTTCTATCTTTCTTGAAAACCTTTCTCTCTCACCACACTGAATCTTACTTGTACATAGACACACCGGCAGCTATGAGAGAGCACAATCACTGCTTGAGGGCGACCATCCAGTGATCTTTGCAAGCAGAGCTCCTATAATACCACCTCCAAGTAGGATGCTATGATGTCGGAAGCATGCAATGCCCTTAGGGATGAGACAAGTTAGTCTGGGGACCCTCCTTGCAGTATATGCCACTTTAGCTATTGATGCCGCTTGTGTTGTGTAAATTGCTGCTGTTCAGTAGGTCTAAACCCGTTCAGACCACGTATTCTGCTTGCTGTCACGTGGATATTTGCACTCGCCTGTGGTTAAGGGGAAGGTTTTTTCTCTGTTTCGTAGGTGGTGTTTGTGGGAATGATGTCCAGCTCCACCCTCTGGGGAAACATCTCAGACCAGTATGGGAGGAAAACAGTAAGGCTCCAGCCCCTTCTCCAATACGTTCTGATGTTTCTAGTGTGGGTATTTCAGTGCATGATGTTGACAAATGTCATAGCCCGCATGCAGCAAGCAGAGCAGAACAAACCTCCCATTAAATAAGAGGAATTTGAGGCTCTGCTTTACGCTTTCTTGATCTGTGTTGCCGCAGAAACTTATCTCCTCGTGCTTGTGTGTTAAATACAGGGCCTAAAGATCAGCGTCTTATGGACACTCTACTATGGGATCCTCAGTGGTTTCGCACCGGTGTACAGCTGGATCCTGCTGCTGCGGGGCCTGGTGGGCTTTGGGATTGGAGGAGTGCCTCAGTCGTAAGGAAATAGTCCCTATCCAGACTTTCTCTTTTCTTTCCTATGTATTTTTTGGATGCTTAATGTTCAATTGCAGCCATGTGTCTGTTCAGTTGTCCCAAACCCGTTTTATTCCAAGCATTTTGGAACTAATATATTAAACTCTCAGAAGGCTTTGAACCTAATCTAATACATCCCTGAGGTGAATCAGATTTACAGGCTTCTGTGTGCACAAGCAGGGTTCCTAACTGTGTTACGTTATATGCCTGAAGTCCTTTTAAGCTTCTCCCATCCTCGCATGGTGCAAATGAGAGTCCCAAAGAGCCCACCTAGAAGTGGGTACAACACAACAGACAGCATTTTGTAGCTGTGCCTACAGACTGCATTGCTGCATCGTACAGGCAGAGTCCATAAGGGGACTATGTTGCAGCATAGATTGTGCCCTAAACTCCATAAGGTAGAGCTGAGCCCTTACTCTGGGTTGTAAAACTGCAGATTATTGTCCAGTCAGAGCCTGAACTTCCATGTCTGATCCTGAGTTGGAATTCCAAACTCACAGAGCCTGAACCTGGAGCACCAAAGATGTGTGATGAAAGGGCAGCATCAGGGTATTCCTGTTACTGTCAGTCCATTCACTGACGAGGGGGATCTCTAAATTTTCCACCTGGAATAAATAGCTCTGTTCTAAGCTTTTAATTATAAATGTAAAGGGAAGAGCAGAGCCACTTTCTCTCCATGTAGTCTTTTATCCTTATTAATAATGGATATTTTGCCCCATGGAGGTGCTATTTCAGAGTAGGCAGAGTCTGGCTTTGCTTGATGGCTCATAGACTTCTTCACAAGCCAAGTCAATATCCTGTCTTTTCTATTGCCGTTCCCACATAAAAGATTCAGAGCGGAGATGGAACATCACAGCATCAGTAATTTTCCTTACTGCTCTCCTGCCCACCTGTAGCAGCTGCACAGAGTGTAACGTGTTCGTACAATAGGGAAGCCCTTTGCCTGCTGCGTGTTGACCAACGGTGAGGCAGGTTCTGCCGTGCAGCTCCCACTGAGCACAACTGGAACGAGGCAGGAGGACAGCAGAGACAAAGCAATAACACCTTGTGCTGCAAACACCTCCTAATGATGTTCCACAGAGCCCCTGTCGAACAGCCTCAGCCCAGCCTCTGCTGCTTTATGGAGGGGCAGGTAACACACAAAGGCTACAGGACTTAAGGAGAGACAAAGAAGAGGCGGTTACAGAACTCTGAGTGGATTCCATCAGTTTCTTGTTCTAACTATAATACCAATGTGGAGTATTCTCATAAGAAAACAGGGCTGTACAGCGTTAATCAGCTCCTGTTTCCTGCTGCGATATATAGGGACTGCTCTAGTTTCATTATGTGATTTCACTTCCTTCTCTTAGCACTGATTTAATATGACGCTGTGTGCAACTTTAGCGAACTGAGTTCTAGGGAGCTACTGAGAGATCAATCCACCATTTGTGAAGTTAGCAGGAGTTTTGTCACAGGCGTCAAGGAAAGCCTGAGGAGCTCAGGAGCAGGAACAGGACGAGTCAATGGGATGCAAAGAGTAGGAGCAAAGAGCGACAAGTCTTCCCAGGTGGTTCAAAGAAGACAAGAGAGCCTTGGCTGGCTGCTGGCCCTCGTGCTCATCCTCAGGAAACACTCCCAGAGAAGCTGCACCGTTACTCTTCGGCACAGCCCTGAAGCGAAGGCTCTGCAGGGTGAGGTGATTACTCTTTGAATCCCCACAAGAAAAGAATGCAAATGCTTTTATACCAGTAACAGGAGCAGCCCTTGAACGTGTTCACCTCTTGGAGAATGGAAAGCTGGCAGCGTAGACTGATGTGAGACTGAATCAGTTGTGAAGCCCTGAAGAAACGCTCCACACGGCGAGAGTTTGGTGGATGCTGATGGATCCCCTGGAGCAGTTATCGTGCCTGTCCCAGGGCCCAGCAGGGTTGTGAAAACAGGCAGCAAGAACTGCTGCATTTAGCTGAGAGCTATAGGGCTACAAAACCACACACACCGAGGAAATTCTGCCCTCCATTGCAGCGATGAGCTAAAGGGGTTTGTGGTACTGCTATAGGCTTGGCAATCATATTAAAAGGCAACGAGCATGTTTGAACCTCTCTGCCTGTGCTAGCGTGGCATTTCTCTCTGTGCTAACATGACATTTCTCTCAATGTTCACTCTTTACAGGGTAACCTTATATGCTGAATTCCTTCCAATGAAAGCCAGAGCAAAATGCATTTTGTTAATAGAGGTGAGCGGTGTGCTGTGTCCCCAGAGGGACAAATTCTGCTCTTGCTTACATCCGTTCAATCCTACTGACCAGAAACGTCACCCACAGCTGCGGTCAGATCTTGCTTGTCCAAGTGAGTGTGGAGCTGAGGTTACACCATGCACTAGTGGTAGGTCAGGCCCAAAGCAGCATAAAGCAGTCATGTAACACTCCACCACTTGCACCCAGTGCTGGGTAAGTTACTGCTGTTTGCACCGGGGGGCATTTGGGTGTCACCTAATTTCATCTGAACTCAGTTACGAGGAGGGGAGAACTGACTGTTCAGTAAATGCAGGGCTAAATTCAGCTGCCCATATTCAATCCAAATGTATCAAAGTCACAGAGAGCAGAATTTTGCCCTATAAATACTTCAAGGCAAGATTCACAACCCTGTAATGAATGGTGGAAGGGACAGAGAACAGTGCTGCTAAGGAGCATCCTTGTGGAACACCTCGCCACATGCAGCTTCTCAATGCAAACCCAGGCTCTCAGATACCTGCTGGCAAGTCCTCCATTGGGTTGATGAACATTTCATAACCAGAATTCAGTCGAGGAATTCCTCCTTTCTGTGTCACTTTTGTTCTGCCACAGTTTGGCTGCCTCTGAGCAGCCTTGGGTTAGAAGTATCTTCTGAGTGTTAATAATGAGCTAAGTGGGTTCATAATCTAAAGGGGAATTATCCTGCACAGGCAGGATATGCAAGAGGGTGCCAGCTCCAGTATTTGCTGTGAAGGTATCAATTCCTTCTTTCGTCTCTGGGCCGAACTCTGTGGCTTTGGTAGCTTGGTTTTGGTAAGGAAAACTCGTACCATAAACCTCATGGTGGTTGCTGGGAATAATACCCAGAGATACATAAATCAGTGGGAATTTTGCTGTAGAAACAGCATGTGATGGATCGCTTGCTTATGAGGAGCGACCGACAGCTCAGCGTGAGTGTCTAGAGAAAGAGGATGCTGGGCTTTCCGAAATGAACATTTCAGCCCCTGCAGCGTTTAACCAAATCCCCTGAAAACGGACTCTGTTTCCATGCAGGGGCCCCTGTTTGAAATGCCTCTGGCATTCCTCTGTCCCCAGAGACCCCGTCTGGGAATGCTACGAAGCAGGAGGCCTGAAGAGCGCTTCTCATTTGTGACTGTTTCTCTTCCCCTTGGCAGGTCTTTTGGGCCATTGGAACTGTGTTTGAAGTCCTTCTAGCAGTGGTGGTGATGCCCACGCTTGGCTGGCGCTGGCTTCTCATTCTTTCTGCCCTCCCTCTTCTGCTCTTCGCTGTCCTGTGTTTTGTAGGTATTCTTTAAAGACAAATCCATGTTCCATCACTTCTCTCCCTGGTTCTGCACCCTGACTGAAGGAAATCAGGACAGTTTTAAGCTCTGTGTTGGTGTCTTCTTTGAAACGGATGAAATAGTGGCAAAACGCTGTTGTTTCGACAGGGTGCTCCTAAGAACAGTCCGCAGAGAGCTGTGTCTGTGTGACTGTAGTTGCTGGAGGACAGTGGTGGGCTGGAATTTTGTGAAACCAAATCAGGCCTGCGAACCTCTCCCGTTCAGTGACTTCGCTGTCACTGCGCTCAGTGGAATCAGCGTTTCATTAAAAGCCGTTGCTATTCCCTTGATTTGTGTCAAACCCATCACTTTTACACTTGTTTTCCACTTCAAACCCCCACCCAAGTCAGGGGTAAAATCTGCATAGCGCAGGGCAGATTTAAGGCAAGGTGTATAGGAGTTAAACCTGAGCATCAGTGCGCTGTGAGGCAATACATTTGCCTCAGAGATGTGTGTCCTTGTCAGGCTCTTCAGCGGCTCTGATTGTTCCGCAGCCACTGACATTGTTTTTCAGCCATCTCTCCGGTTATACAGATGCTTGTTGTTAAAAGGAGCTTAGAAATGCGCGTTTGGGAATGCCCGGAGCATCTTGTCCCGCGTGCTTTGCTGAGCAGCTGTAATGTAAGGAACCTGCAAAACTGCCTAATGGCTCTTGGGAATAAACCTAAGGTAACGGAAGGGAAAGATTTGAGCCTGGAGGTCTGGGTTCCTGGTGAAAGGGGGGCTTTGCAGGTTCTTAAAGCCAGGGGAGGAGATGGTTCTCTCAGTTCCTAAGGGTTAGGTCTGTAATGCAGTCAGTGCTGGAGTCACCGAGCTTTCCCCCTGGGAGCCCACACGGGAGCCCCCCAGGGTGTTTATTGCTGTGTTCTTGCCATGGTTGTGCTCTGATGTGCTTTGCTCTCTTAGTGGCTGCCAGAAAGTGCCAGGTATGATGTGTTGTCTGGAAATCAGGAGAAAGCAATTGCCACTTTAAAGCGGATAGCAACGGAAAACGGAGCCCCGATGCCTTTGGGAAAACTAATTATTTCCAGGCAGGTATGTACAGGCCCATTAATAGCGTGGGATACAGTGAAACAGTGACATTCATATGTGTTCTTATAAGCAAATGATCAATGTGAAGGTTAATTGTACTGTCTGAACCAGTAAGGAAGAGGTGTTTGTCTGTGCCTTTTCCACAGGGAGGAAGAGTTAGGTTCTCAGTTTTAATTACATGAAAACCCTGAAAGTGAAAAGGACCTTTAAAGTGGGCACTGATGTTCTTTAACCTCACTCTAAGCCCTTATTATTAAAGGAAATCCAACCTTGAGGCTACCGAAGAGCTCGGAGCAGAATTCCGAGATCTGAACTCCTGAGACAAGCTGGAATTCGCCTCCTGAGCTCCTTTTTAATCTCATCCTGCTGTTCTGCAGTGGCAGAGCTGCAAGCTCCTACTGCGTCCTAGTGCATGGAGTGATTCACGCTGCTGCTTCTGAGCTGCATGTTACTGTATGAATTCAGTGGGGTCGTCTTCATTTCGGCTTTACATGGCCAACTTTTCAGCACCCCATCAACACACAAAGCAGCTTCAGAGGACAGAGACTTCTGTAAGAAAAGAAAGGTACAAAGCTGGCCCATGAGGAAGGGCAGCAGAGGATTTGCACAGGAGCAGAGCTGTAGAGCTAGGCAGCAGCCTGCATCTCACCAGCCAGAGGTGGAGGTTTGCTTGCCGAAGGGCTGGATGGGGGGGATTTGAGCTCCGGTGTGTGCCACCGAGGCTTGGTTCAGTGATGGTAATGCTGATGGGCTCTGCAGGAGCAGGGGCCAAGCTTGGGATGGATTTGTTTTCGGGGGGGGTGGGAAAGTGCTTTTCCTTAACCGCAAGTCTGCGGGCTGAGCCCTCCCCTCAGTGCAAAAGGGGATGCTCGCAGGAGGGCTGCTTGTAGCTCCCCAGTGCCTGCCCCCAGGGGAGAAGCCCTGAGGGGCTGCTCTGGTTTACAGGAGCTGCCCTGGGCCGCATGAGTCCCATCAACCTGGGCATTGGCAAAGTGCTGCTCTGTGCAGCCCCACCTCTGACAGGTTCCTGGGGAGGAGCAGTGTGTGCCCTGTGCATGAGCTGGCTCTGGTATTGTTCTGCTCCTAGAGAATTCCCCTTGGCAGAGGGATTCTTTACTTGGACCCCAGCTCCAGTGTGGCTCACTCTATGGCTACGCTCATCCTGAGATGTAGTACGTAGGACTGTGTGTTGTGTTATCCCTTGCCAGGCCGCATCCTCCAGCCCAGGGCCAGTGAGTGTTCTGACCCTCTGACTTCTGCTTCTTTTCAACAGGAAGACCGGGGGAAAATGAGGGACCTCTTTACACCCCATTTTAGATGGACCACGGTGTTACTCTGGTTTATATGGTAAGAAGAAATACAAACGGCCAAGTGCCAGCACAATTCTAAATGGGTTTTTAATGGAGGTATTTTACAGTATCGCTAAAATACAGCAAAGAACCTCAACCTGTATTGATCTGTGATTCATAAACCCACCCTCAGTAGCATTCCCGATGTAATTGCCCTGTCATTTTCTGAATGCTAAGGGGAAATAGCTTCGAGGTAGCACTTAAGTGGGAGTCCTCACACAGTGGGTTCAGCTGTGACTCACGGTGTTTCCTAGAGGTTTGGCCAGCTGAGACTTCCTCTCTTGTTTTCTTCCTTGCAGGTTTTCCAATGCTTTTTCATATTATGGGTTAGTTCTATTAACTACGGAGTTCTTCCAAGCGGGAGACGTCTGCAGCAGTGAGTATTGGTCCATCTTTCTCTTCAACATACCCCATTAAGTGATGGAATGCCCTTTTAGTAGATCCCCTTCTGCTGTTTGGAGAGGACTGCGGCTGCCAGCTGGGATTTTAAGGGATCTGCTTAAAGGGTTGCTCGTTTTAAACACTTCTGGTAGACTCCTCCTCATCCCCTGCACATTGCAGTGTCTGTGAGCCCAAAATGTGAACCGGGAAGAGAACCTTCAGGGAAGCACTGTTAGAAAAGTATCTTTCTCCTTAAGGAAGAAGTGCTGGGATAAAGGCAAGCTTCCAGATTTGAGAGGCCTCATTAGCTCGGGGAGAGCTGCTGTGGAGCTGCCCGCTCCTCAAGACGGGCTGCCCTGCTGAGAAGAAAGATCATGGTGGGGAAGCATTGCCCTTTCCTTGCAGGCTTTTGTGTTCGAAAGAAGCTAAAAGTGCTTTGGCTGCATTAAGAAGAGGCTTGAAGAGTCTGAGTCCCCAGGGGAGCTGTGATTGCCTTCAGAACACTCCTAATTAGTGGAGGCTGGTGGATAGCTGGAAAGTTACAGAAAGAGGAGGTAGTATTGGGAAAAGACTGGGTCCCAAGCTTGTGACACCCGTGTATTGCCTATTGGAGAGGTCTAGCTCTGGTCAGCCGCCACAGAGGAGTACGCATCCGTTACAGATACTTGGTTTTACAAAGACACAGTATTGTTGAGCCCTCTCAAAGTACAGCTGGGGTGTTAACATCCCAGTTTATGCAGGGGTAAACTGAACTGTTGATGTGAATTCTGTCCATTGTCGTGAGCTCGGGACTGAAAACCAACTAAGCCTCTAGAGCCGGTGAGGAAGGGTAAGTTTTCATTCTGACAGTGCTGGCTGCAGAGGGGTAGCATCCTGCCACAGGTGCCCTTATGAACTGTTCAGGTTCAGCTGTATCTCCCAGGTCGAACACATGTGCTGTGCAGCAGGGTCTTGTCAGTACATCCCTTCTATCAGTTTCAGCAGTAAGAGTGACAAGGACAAAGCAGGAGCAAAGGATGGTAAGCAGGGAAGAGGTTACTCAAAGTACATTAAGTGCTTGGTTTGCTCCTTTTTCCTCCCACAGTATCCAGTAAAAGGAAAGAAGCTAAAGCGAAGTGCAGCCTGACCTGTGAGTACCTGACCGAGGAGGACTACACTGACCTGCTCTGGACAACCCTCTCAGAATTCCCTGGTGAGTGGCAATAGGAAGCACCGGTTCTTCACTGCCAGTGGCTCAGTGTGATTGGAATGGGCTCTTCTCTCTGGCCTAATGCCAGTGTATCTCCTGCAGCACTGGAGCTCCTTGCTTGGACTACTTGATAACCGCAGCACACGCAGTAGCTGTAGCTCCTGTCTGTGCCTGTGTGATCCCTACAGATAAAATCACTAGTAATTGCTCTGTGGAGCCGCAGTGGCCCATCTGACTGTGGATCCCATCCAAACAACAGGTCGGGCATTCAGAGGAAGAGTCACAATTAAATCAAAGGGGCAGAATCACTTGAACTTTTGTCCACAAGTGACTTTCCAGAACTGTTGTAAAGGGGATCGTGGGCAGAGTGACTCGATGGAGAACTTGCTCCCAAAGCTCTGTGTCCATCTCAGTCATGATTACAGTCGATTTCAGTGAATGTCAATGGGCAGTCTGACAGACAATAAGTACCCACAGGCTCTTCAGATGCAGAGCGTGATCTCTCAGTATTAATCTGTCTGAAACGATACTGTGAGGCAATGGCCAGGTCATTTTCACTGTGCTGGATTATAGTTTTAGGGACAAATGCTCAAAGAGAAGCCATTTAACTGGTGAGAAGTTGTAAGTCTATGATGAATATGCATAATTGCTACTTACCATAGGAGGACTGTCCTGCACAGCCGTCGTTCAGGGAAGGATGTCAGTGGGCAGTGGGCAGAAAGAGGGTATGGACTCTTGGACTGATGCTATAGCTGCCAGGACTGATCTGCTGCTGATACATACTAAGATAAGAGAACTATTACCAGGGATACCTCTGAATATGACGCTGGGAACTCGGCTGCTTGAATTATCCCACACTTGCTGTGCATCAGCTTTTAAAGGGATCTGGAAAAGTTGCATAAGAGAGAGTACTGACCCGTGTGAGACTGACAGAGCTTGGTCTGTTTCCTTTATCAAGGAGCAGGTGAGAAGTACTTTGATGGCAGCACGTAAGTAACACAGGAAAGAAAACACTGAGCTGTAAAGAGCCCTTAAACCTGGCAGTAGGAGGATTTAGTAGGGAACAGTGCTCAGAAGCTCAACAAAAGATATTCCCATGGGACAGAAGGCAGGCATTTTAGCACTCACTCTGGTAACCACTGCAGTAGGCAGTGGTTAACACATGTCAGAGCTGATTGCTCCCTCCTGCATCAGCCTGTAGCCCCTGAGTGTGTGAGTGTGTGGACCAGGGGGGATGCGAACATGGAACAGGACTCACCAGCTGGGCCACAGAGCTGCTGGTTTCATGTGGTCCCAATAGCTGGAGCAATCCATTGGCAAACCTTTGCCTGATGCCTCTGCCGGCAAAGTGCTTTAAAGAGAGAACACCGTTTCAAACCTGGAGGAGCCAGCCGTTCCCACCTCTGCTCCCTTCCCAACAGTCCCCTCGTGTCCTTCTGCAGGTGTGTTAGTGACGCTATGGATCATTGATCGGATAGGCCGCAAGAAAACCATGGCCCTGTCCTTTGTTGTCTTCTCACTTTGCAGTCTTCTGCTGTTCCTCTGCGTTGGAAGGTAAGTAAAACCCGATGAGCAGTGGGTGTATCTGATTCATCTGTGTTCTCTCTTGGCTATGGCAGAACTGGAAGTGGTGCCTTGCAAAGCCATGAGGTCGTGCTCGACCGGAGGAAGCATTAAGAATGGTGTTAGGCTTTCTCAGCAGTTTGAAAGGAAACTAAAAGGAGCAGGGGAGGAGAAACCCTTCTCTATAATCTTTCACAGAGCAATCCAAGGGGGAAAATGAGAGCTTGTGTCTGAGTAAAGGTAACCATTGGACAACTTTTGAATCAGATCTCATGTCATGAGCCTCGGTAGCTGGTTCATGCGCTGCTCTCTGCCATTCATTACCTATGCTTCCCCAGGCTGGCTGGATAGTCATTACCAGGGCACTGCTTCACAACCAAGCCCAGCCTCTGCTCCCATTCAGCTGCTCTGACTGCATCTGGCCTCGATGCCACATGCATGTGACAGTGTCTGTACCTTGGGACTGATGGCCAAGGAAATGACCTGACAGCCAGAGGAGAGCTCTGTGGTTTGAAACCTGTTCAGGCACTGGACAGAAACCTCACCAGGTCACAAATATCCAGGCGGTCTGTAAGTTCACGTCTTCTAAACAGCTTTTAAGCTGCACTCCCATTGCCTTTTCCTGTGTGCCATCGTTTTATTAGCACCATTCGTAGCATGGAATGTGTTCTTATTTAGCTACGTTTAGGCAGTTGCTGCTGATTTCAATGGGCCACAGCTGCCAGGAAGAATGAATACACTTGGTAAACTGATGTGACTGCGGGAATGCAGATTGTTTGGCACCATTGTTGTGTTCAAGGTCCAGAAACAAGCACAAAGGGTTCATTAAAACCCAAAAGAAGTCGTTGTAACCAATTGAGCGTTTTTATTGCCCTTGCCTCCAAGTTAAGCAAACAGATTGTCCGGAACCATCCCAAACACTGCTCTCCTTTTTATTCTCACAGAACTGTTCTTACTGTGCTGCTCTTCATTGCAAGAGCTTTTATTTCAGGAGGATTTCAGGCTGCTTATGTTTACACTCCGGAGGTAAGGAGGTTGCTTTTGTAATGACAATGCTTAAGGGGAGTGAGAACATGGTGGGAAAGTCATTTTGTCTGCCCTCTTCACAACGGACCTTACCCCAGATAGGAGCTGGTGATCTCATTGTCATTGTCTAACAGAGCTCGCTGTAGTTCCCCTTCTTGAGTTCCATTGATTTAGGAGGCTGGAGGGAGGAGAACTTCCCCCTGGTGTTAATGGACTGGTGCTTTGTTCACAGGTTTATCCAACAGCCACGCGTGCGCTGGGGCTGGGAACATGCAGTGGAATGGCCCGAGTGGGAGCCCTCATAACCCCGTTCATTGCACAGGTAAAAACCCTTCTCCTGGGACCAAAGGCAGAGGAAGGTGAGGGGGAAGCTGCTGTTCTGCTGCAGGGGCCAAACCAAGGGCGAGCTGCGCATGATGCGTTAAAGCAGGGCTGTTGTTGCCTGACCCTTGAGGAGAGTTCCGGCTCATCCCTGGGTTTGCCTCTTTCTCCGTTGCTCCATATGTTGGGGGATGAATAACCAAGCAGCAGGCTGCAGGATGGATGTAGGGACACCTTGGCCTGGGCATGGGATGTGTGAGAGGCAGGGGGTTCCTGTGTGTGGTGCGATGCCACCTTCCTCTTGGGATCCCCGGCTGAGGTCCAGGAGGGTGCAAACCTTCAGGGGATGTGGCAGGAGCTAGAGAAGGGTTTGGGGGAGCCCCGCTCCACAGGGACAGGACTGTCTCAGCAGCAGTGGCTCTGCAGAGGGCTTCGCTTAAATCCTGCCTAATATATAAGGGCAGCAGCGCCTCAGGGCACTGTTTTGTCAGGGCTTAAAGGCTGAGTGTAATCACTGAGGGAAGCAAGTCGGCAGCAGTGCATGTTAAACACTCTCCCAACGCTGTAATGAAAACCTCTGCTGCCACCCCAGTGCCTCTATTTCTGTGACGGGGCCCTGGGGAGTTGGTTTCTATCGTCTGCCTTTTTCCTGCAGGTGATGTTGGAATCTTCAGTCTATTTAACACTGGTGGTTTACAGTGGATGTTGCCTGTTGGCTGCTGTGGCTTCCTGCTTCTTGCCCATTGAAACCAAAGGCCGTGGCTTACAGGAGTCCAGCCAGAGGGAATGGGGACAGGAGATGGTTGGGAGAGGATCTCAATCCCCGGGGGTCACCAGGTCTAACTCGGGATCACAGGAATGATGGGACACGGAAACCTGCTGAAGGAATGAATGATTTGAGCAAGTTCTTTCACACAAAACCCAACCCTGAAGCATAGGAAGCTGACCATCCTGTCACTGCCAATGTCATGTGTCAAACTGCAGGAGCCTTGGGGTGGAACCCAAGCCAGTTGTGTCTCTGCTGCTCTTTGCTCACACTCGTAAAGACTTTACTTCTGTATTGAGGGGCTTTTGATCCAGATATCATTTGAAGTTTAGCAAGAAGGGGTTTTCTTAAGTCTGTTGTGCTTGCATGGTCAGCTCGTCAGCTTACAATGTCCCGTGTCAAGCAAATAGCCAACTGAATGCAACTCAGTATAAGCTGTAATTAAAATCATGTACTCTGGATGCCTAAAACCCAAAAGGTTAATATTTATTGTGTCCCTGGCATAGCACACGGTGGATTCCATACGCTACAGAATAGGTTCTATGGGTTAGATGCCTGCCTTGCACTTTCTAGCCATCGACACCACCATGCGACAACGGCACACCAACCAATGCATCCTGGTTCCTTGGGAATGAAGCACTGATTGCTTGGAATCTGTTTTCTGGATGTTTCTCCCATCCAAGGCAGTAGATGGAGTCAGTGAGGAGTGGTGTTTGTCACGGAGATGGAACCTTACAGAAGAGATGTAAATCCTCCTGGCTTGGAGCAGGGTTTGACTTCTCTAACACTGCCAGAAACATTGAGCCCTCTGTGTGTTGCTTGGTGAAGACTGCTTCAGCTGTCCTGGTGTCCCTTTGTGTGTGGAGATGCACGCTGTGGTTTTCTGCATGGGTCCAGGTACGTCTCTGCTCAATTCACCTGAGTGTGTTCTCGCAGTGGTGCAGCCTAAGCCTTTGATAAACCACTTCAGGCTAACAGCAGTTGGATGGAGCTGCTTTCAGGTGTCTCCCAGCAGCAGCTGGCCTTGGGGCAGCTGGGCAGGACTTCCTGGTAGCTGCTGATTGTACATTGACCTCAATGTCAAGCTGGTGTCGAAGTGAGTGAATAAAGACCATGGGATGAGCCAAGCTGCAGTGAAGCTTAGGTGAGGAACTTCATCAGATGTAGCTCCTCAAGGCTGATGATCAGAGAATATAACAGCGGTCAGGCGGGGAGGAGCTTGCCTTGTTTGTCAGAAGCCTCTCACTGTGCGGGAGGTCAGCTCTCAGCCTGTGGCTGTGCAGGAGGAAGCTGGGACCTGTCTCATCCCTGTCTCAGTTCATTTCCAGGATCCCAAACTCTGGCATGCACACCAAATGTGAGTGAGATGAGCTAAATGCGAATCACTAGGCTTTGGGAAGCAGTACACTTGTATAGTGCTCTGTTGTCTCATGTAAACACAGTGTGCACCAGGTTCTTGCACAGTGGGATATTCTGGGAACCAGGCCCCCTTTGTGGGGGGCAGGAATGGGTCGCTGAGTCCGTGTTTGGGTGCAATGTAAATGGACACAGGTGGGGTTCAGCTTTCACTTGGGGTTTTGTGGCACTGCAGTGCAATGCTCCAGGATGTGTTAGGCTCTTTGTAACAGCACTGAAGGGAAATGAGAAGTGGACAATTCCTCAACGAAACTGAGGAGCCTCAGAGTAAGAAACGAGGGCCAAAGCGGTTGTTGATGTTCTGGGTGGGGGTACCCTCTGCTGAGAAGAGCTGAAGTTTGATCAGTGTCTCTCCAGTCATTTCCTGCCGTGGCAGACTCCAGATGCGGTTGGTCTGAACAAGCTTCCCTTCCCTCAGCACCAGGGAAGTGCAGTTCAGCTCCCGGGGGATCCCACTTGCTGATAGAAACAGTCTGTTCCCGTGGCTGTTCTCTGTGCTGGTTATCTCTGTCCCTGCTGTCTCTGTGCTCAGTCTCCAGCTCAGCCCAGCGGCTGTTATCAAGCGCCTTTGGTTAACGTTCTGCCCTTCCACTCTTCGTCTTCACACATCACTTTGGGTTTTGGAGTCAATATTCAACAGTTTAAAGGACTGCGTTGCGATGGCCTTCAGAGTGTGCGCTCAGAGGTTTAGGTGAAGCAGATATAGCTAGTGCATTTGCACATGTTTATGCTTCAGATTAAGCATTTGCCAGGTAATGAGAAGCCTCTGGATGCTGTTGAGTGGTTCAGTTTTAACCCGTGACATTTACAGTATTAACAATAATTGAAGGCATTTTTTGCTTTTCACTTTGTATGAATTCTGCATTGAAAATGTATTGAATGAGTGCCAAGATTGGTCTTGCTGCCACATCTTCATATGCTGGGTCTTCAGTTGAGAGACAGGGATGCCTAAAGCAGGATCCAAAGCTCACTGAGGCCTGGGACCATCTCCCGTGGATGCTCGTGGGCTCTGGATGAGCTGAGGGTGGGCAGGAGCCTGCCACAGCTCAACAAACAGCTCTGAAAGGCAGGTTCTGCAGTTCCCTGCATGTTATTGATAACGGGAGGATGTTTTGGGTTGTTCACTGGCAAACTGGCGAGCGTTTGGGTTGATGCACAATAGCCTATAACCACAGGTCATATTTTGTTAATATGGCAGCACCATTGATGTACATAAGAAGCTTCCAAAGATTGTTTTACACTCTGTTGAGTACTTTTCACTGATGTGTAATTATAGCTTGTTCATTTAAAACAATGAAGAGGAAGGAAGTTGTGAATGCTCCATCGCTGGTGGTGTTCAAGGCTGGATTGGACATAGCCTTGGGTGGCATGGTTTAGTGGGAGGTGTCCCTGCCGCTGGCAGGGGGGTTGGAACTGAATGATCTTCAGGTCCTTTCCAACCCTAACTATTCTATGATTCTATGATCCTTGTGGATTCCATTTGAGAGCCAACAGAAAGAAGGGGGTCAGAGATTCGCTGAGTGTCCGATATATTCACATCCAAAGCTGGCGTGGGGACCAGAATCCCCAAGTGTGCTTTGATGGAGGATTTGTTATTCCTCAAGAGCACTGAATGTTTCCCTGTGTCTGAATGTACAGTTTCTAAGCTGGATACGTTTTAATGTTGAAGAACTTTGTGTATCTGAAGCTCGTTGTAAAATACCCCTTTTGTTCCCAGGTTACGCGGCCCTGGAGCATTTAATTCCACACTGGCTATTTTATGTTAAACAAATAAATAGCTTTTTCAGTAACGAGGCTTTGGGCTGGTCTGTGCAGGGGCAGGAACTTCACCGCTTCCTTGTCTTGATGTTGAGACGCACCTTGTGCGAGGGCTCAGCGCGCTGCAGCTCCAATTCATTCTCTGTGTGCTTGGACGTAAGGTCATAGGAATCACAGGTGACCTCCTGGAGAACTACAGCTAAATATTCACTTACCTATGGGTCTTTAGTTGCTTTCTGCTTTTCATTCAGTTTGGGCAATAGGAACCGGTCCGTTTGGCTTCCTGCCTGTGGGTAAGTTCTAGTGATGCCTTTAATGCTGCAGCGTGTGATCACAGAGGTGTGTTGGGAGGAGGCAGCTCCGCATGCGCCCGGACCTCGGGGCAGGGAGCTTTCCTTCTGGTTATTCACCTTTTAATGTAAGCTTCTCTTTCACCTCTCTTGCCCCTGTAGAGCCCAGTGAAGCACATCCCCCTCGCTGTGTTCCTCTGCCCTTTAAATACTACTCTTATGCTTAACTTACAAACACGAGGTTGCTGCTGACTCGGTGACTAAGGAGCTGCGCGTACTTCGCACGCTAGCGCAGCGCCTTCTCATTGCCGTGTGCATTCATCTTCCTCGCGCAGCCCTGACAGCCCTCTGGGATGAAGCCTCCTATTCCTGGGAATGGAAAGAGTTGGTGTCATGGGTTCAGCAGCAGCAGTCATTTTTCTCCTCCTTGGTAGCTGGTGCAGCACTGTGTTTTTGATTTTGGGCCTGGGAACAGTGCTGATAACACCACTGTTTCGGTTACTGCTTGGTGATGTTTTGGTCTGGCCAAGGACTTTCTGAGTTTCATGCTCTGCCAGGGAGGAGGGGAGCCGGGAGGAAGCAGAGACAGGACACCTGACCCAAACTGACCAAAGAGGTTATTCCATACCACAGCACGTCATGCCCAGGAGGAAAAGCAGAGAGCAGAGACCCAGAAGGGTGGGGGGGCACTGCGTGGTCGGGCTGGGTATTAGGTGGTGAGAATTGTATTCTTTCCTTGTATTTGCCTTGTCATTATTATTATTGGTGGTAGCAGCAGTGATCTGTGTTATACTTTAGTTACTGAACTGTTCTTATCTCAACCTGTGGAATTGCATTCTTTTTGATTCTCCTTCCCATCCCTCCGGGAGTGGGGGTAAGAAAGAGGGGGAAGTGAGTGAGAGAGAGAGCCTGCGTGAGTTAGGCTTAAACCACGACAGTTGGGAAGTGCGGAAGGGTTTGTATCCTGGAGCAATACTGAGGGAGAACGTTTGTTCTTTGGTGTTTTCTGGGAAGCTTTTGGCCTCCTCGGGCGTTTCTAAAGCTCGCTCTGTCTTCCCGAATGCCGGCGCTGCTGTTTGCTCACCGAGGGTGACTTTGCTGATGCTTGATGTGTTTCCAGCTTTGTTCCGCATCCCGGGCGAGCGCTGTTGAGAGCTGTGAGTGCATAGAATCTGCTGATGCTGGAGGTGGTTTGTGCTGTCCAGGAACCCTGCGCAGCGGCTGCATCCCGCTGCCTCCTTCAACCCTCCTGTGCCACAGAACTGAACCTCCATCTCATGGCTCCTCTGTCCTGCCACGTCCCACCTGTGGCTGCCAACAGTGTAAGACCTTTCCCATTGCTCTGTGCTCAGGACAGAGCGATCTGGTGAGCTACACCAGGAAGTCCCACACGTTTCTGTCCAGGACTGGGAGTCCTTAATAGACTGCACGCCATTAACCACCAGCACCTCATGTTCCACGGTGGTATTCCAGGTCCATTTGTCCATTTGGAATCTAGGGCAATGTCTCTCCCTCCTGCGGGATGAAATATTCAGGCAAATGTGTGTGGAGACAGAGAATGGCGATCTCCAGGGATGTTTCCCTGGAATTAGCATTCCCAGCCCTGCCCATGGCACCATTAAGAAGAGGAAGCTCACGCACGAGGTGTTTGAACATGACCTTTACTGTTCACACCATGAAACTGCGGCCTTTCAGAACGTAAGCACGATCAGACCGCACAGAAAATCCCTCAGGAATCATTTCTGTTTGTGTTCTAGGGTCAGACCCTCCTGGAGCAGTCCCCATCCCTTGGGAAGCAGGGGGGCAGCTCCAGTGCTGCTCCATGTCTCACGGTGGGGGGCAATGAGAAGCTGAAGAGCCCATGGGAGTTTTAGGGCTGAGAACAGCTATTTTGGGTGTGCTGCTGCTGTATATAGAGCCTGGCAAGCGCACAGGGCTGGGACACGCTGCTTTTGTTGCTAAAAACATCATTTGGGAAGCCCGGTTTAGGCACCTGCTGCTGCCTCTTGCCAGCAGCGCTAACCAGGTGCTGCGGGCCCGCGCTCTTTGTCCCGGCTCGAGCATAAGAAAAGCCATTGTAACTGCAGCACGTGCTTTAAGCGCTGTCGGTGCTTCCCTGGGAGCTGCAGAGCTTCTTCCTGCTAAGGAGCTTTTGCCTCCTGGGGGAAGCTTGCAAATCTAATTACATGCTGGGTGTTGGAGCAGGTGCTGGAGACCTCGGGTGGCACGGGCTCAGTGGCAGATCCTGTCCCATCACGCAGATGAACCGCAGGATGGTCGGGATTTCAGCTGAGCCCTGCCTGCCCTTTGCAGACTGATCCCAGGACACAAGCGCGCTGCGAGACGGGCAATTAGGCCATGTTTTAAAGCACTTCCTCTAGGGAGGTTGTGCTTGGCTGGGGTGGAGGGAACTCGGCCGTGTGGCAAATGACAGCAACAGAACTGACAGCTCCCACAAATGAGGCTCGGTGAACCTGATCTGGAGCTGGCAGGAGCTGCCCCTGCCAGCGCTGTGTTATTCCCATCTTGCTGCTGTGGCTCCTAAGCTGCTCCTGTCACCATCGCCCTGGGTAACTCACAAGCGGGGCTGCGGCGGGCCAGCCAGCTTCTTCTCCTGGAGGATGCTCCCAAAGAGCCTGGCTGCTGCCATGGCACAGCCCCAGTGGATGGTGATCCCGAACCCACCGTGGCCATAGTTGTGTATCACCTGGGGGAGAAGAGAAGGGATCAGTGCTGGGAAAGCTGTCTTTAGTGTCCTTAGATTGATCCTTCACCCTCCCAGTGAGCACCCCGTGGCCCTCTTCTCCATCCCTCCTTCCGAAACACTGGATGCCCCAGGTTAGCCAGGGGTTTGAGCAAGCTGCTTTAGTGGAAGGTGTCCCTGTCCGTGGAAGGGGGTTGGAATTGGATGAGCTTTGAGGTCCCTTCCAACACAAAGCAGGCTGGGATTCTATGACTCTATGACACTTGTCTCTGACACTGGGCTGAAACTGGCCCAAAGATGCACCCATTATAGAGGGGGGATGGCAGGAATGTGGGGCTGGAGCCCAGCAGTGTTAGCTGGGTGTTGGTGCTGCGCTGTCAAGCTCACAGTGACTGATGCACGCTCAGTGCAGTGGTCAATGGCGCTGGCATCCGGGGTACCTGTGCCTGGAACTGCCCGTGGTGGATGCTCTCCCGCTCCAGGCGCACCCGGGGCCGCGCTGGTCTGAGGCCGCTCCATTCCCCCACGATCTTTGCTTTCTGCAAGCAAAAGCACAGCAGCGCCTGTGAGCAATTCCCTGAATTACAGCGCCAAATGTCCCAGCACTGAGGGATCCGTGGGATGAGGGCCCTTGCAATGAGTGGGGACAGGGGCTCCCCCATCCCTGCTGCTGCACCAGCGCTGGAGCTGATGGATGAAGTGCTCCAGGCCAGGCTGGATGGGGCTTGGAGCACCCTGCTCTAGTGGAAGGTGTCCCTGCCCGTGGCAGGGGTTGGAGCTGGAGGAGTTTCAGGGTCCCTTCCAGCATAAACCAGGCTGGGATTCCATGATGCTATGCTGCAAGGGGTGACTGAGCAGAGCAATTTCAGATGGCAGCCTGGCCCTCGCTGTGCCCAAGCCTTGTGCTGCCTTCCCGGCTAATCCATGGCACAACAGCTCTTCTTCCTACAGATCTTGCCTCAACAGTAACGCCGGCCGCAGCCCCTGCCTGTGGATCCATCAGGAATACAGCGTGCGGGGTGGATTCACCCACCTGCAGAGCAGGGAGCAGCCGGCAGCAGCTCTCCCAGATGGTTCTGTGATCCTGGGCACTGTTTGCTTCGTTCCAGTTGCCGTGCTGGTAGATCCCTCCCAGGACCGTGAACTCACTCCTGCACGGAAAGCCGGAGGAGGTAACAGTGGTGAGTGTCCCATCAAGGACTCCGTGATTGTGGATCCCGCTACACCCCGAGCCTGCACCATATTCCTGCTGGAGAAACCCTCGCACCGAGCAGGCAGAGCGGTGCCTGTGTGTCTGCCTGTGAGCAAGCCAGTCATTAAATGCTGTCAGCACTGAAATGCCCTGACTTGGGCAACCTCAAGAGCTAATTTCATCTTCTATCAAACAGGTCTGCTCCTGCCTGGCTGGGGGAGAGCTGGGAGGAACGGCATGGCTCCGGTGGGAGCACAAAGGAGCGGGTTGCTGCTGTGGATTGACCGAGGATAAGAGGTGGGTTAAGGCTGGGGGTGGCTGGACCCGCTGGACCCTTCTAAAGCCTTGCTTGGGCCCTGGGAAGCACAGGGACAAAAGGGCTGCATGTGGGGGTGCAGGAGCAGAGCCCCTGGGTCCTGGATTCTGCTGCTTCCTTTGGGATCCAGCCCAGTGCCCAGTGATGGCAGCTCAAGCTGCAATCAGCAGGGGGAGAGGAACTTGTATGTAGCCAGGACTATGATCAGGAATTGTTTGGAACGCTTTGCTTGGGGGCTGTGAGCATCCGAAGCTCCTATTTGCAGAATGGCTCCTTGCCCATCACCTACCCCGGGATGATGTATGGTGAGTTGTAGATCCCAGATTCCATGTCGTGAGTGATGATGAAGTGCTTCACCCATGGAGCCAGGACCTGGGAGACGAAGGGGAGAGGGTCAGGAAGAGCTGGAGAAGAGGGTGCCCGGCTCAGGAGGTAGCTCAGTGACCAGGGACGCACGTGGTGACATCCCTTCTGCTCCAGCTCCATGTACACCGTGGCGCCAGCTTCCCTGCCGGAGAGAGGGGAGGGCAGGCGGGCAAGGGGGCATCTTCCTACCTGGATCTGTTTCTCCCAAGGATTCGATGTATTTTTGTCATTAGCATTGCACCTCTGGCCTCCCCCCAGGGGCTGAGGGCACCCCCAGGCCTGAACCAGGAACAGGGTCCATGTTTTCTGCTCTGGCCTCCACACACACAAGGGCTCTATCTGGCCTGATCCCAGTGTGGCTCCAGCCCCAGGTGCCCCACGTCCACAGTTAACACAGAAGAAAGAGGGGGCCCGAGCCCAGCGCCCGCCTCACCTTTATGACCTGTCCCCGGCCGGGCTGGAGCTCTGGGTCAGGCTGCAGCTCCCCCGCGCGCACCCCGGTGCAGTTGATGACAACATCCACACCCTGGGCAAACATCTGCCGGGAGACAGAGGCGCTCAGGGGTGGTACCCAGGCAGCACGGGGCTCCCGCAGCGTAGCCAAGCGCTCGCTCAGTGGTGTGGTTATGGATAAACCTGGAGCCAGGGCATGGCTTCTGCTGAGCCCCCATGTGTGCAGGCAGGAGAGTGGATGCAGTTTAAGGGGACACCATAGCACCAATGCTTGTGCTGCCCCATCCCCTCTCAGCCGTCACTTGATGCACAAGAGTCCTTATCTTCCCTGGTGACATTTGTCTCCTGAATCTGCCCGCTGCCCTGGCTCTCCATCACCACTCACCTCCTGGAAAGACTCCACCTTCTTATGGAAAAACTTCACTCCCCTCTGTGTTAACCTGGGAAGAGCAAGATCATTAAAAGCCAGTGTACCGTTCGAATCGGTGCCTGTAGCTGATACCCAGCTATGGTTTGTTGCTCCTTGCAAGAAACATCCATGGTCATTTTGGTGGTTCCTAATGATCTCCAGCCATTAGTTCATTTCCCTAATGGCCCAGAGCTACTGACTGTGGTCAGTCCTGCTGAGCCCTGCATCAGGTGGTGCCCAGGCCTTCTGCTGCAGATCGGGCACTGCTCTGTGTTAGCAGTGACAAGAACAAACCCAAGCCCCAGATACTCCATAGCTAAAAGCACCCAGACGCAGCTCTAAGTATCCCATAACTGTTGCCCAGAGAAGCTGTGGCTGCCCCATCCCTGGCAGTGCTCAAGGCCAGGTTGGACACAGGGGCTTGGAGCACCCTGCTCTAGTGGAAGGTGTCCCTGCCCATGGCAGGGGCTGGAGCTGGAGGAGCTTTAAGGTCCCTTCCAACCCAAACCAGTCCGGGGTTCTGTGATAACCTTCACATTTGTCATGCAAGGCTCCAGGGCTCTATTAAATGGAAGAGGCAATGAGCAGGAATTGCAGCCCCTGTTCCCTGCTTCCCAGGGTGCCTCCCCTCTGCCCTGGCACCCTGGTGGTTTGGCACTGACCTGTTGGTGAGCCAGGGCAGGTACCTCCTGCACTCCAGCACCAGCGCCGTGTTGAACCAGCCGTGGCTGAAACCAGAGGAAGCCATAAGGACCCACAGCATCTTTACACGAGCATCCTCCTCCCAGTGCTCCCAACATCCACTGCAGCTCTGGGACCCCAGTTCCCCTTTGCACAAGTGCATGGCTTTTCCCCTCTATTTACAGCATAAAACACCTGCTGGTTTTCTTCCCCCACTTTGACTGTATCTGGTGAGCTAAGAGAGGGGCTGGAATGGTTCCCATGCGGGGCTGTGCTTTTTAGGCTGCTTTGAGTGTTTCCTACTTATCCCAAGGGAAGCTACAATGAAGAAAGGCCTCTCCTGTTCCTGCTGCTTCCCATCCTCACTGCCCAGTGACAAGGAGGGTCTGGGGCCATCGAGCCATTGCTGTCCTGCCTTGGGGAAAGCACATCAGTGCCTATCAGGAGCACACGCCGAATACCTGTAACCAGGGAAGAGTTCAAGCTCTTTTGGTGTCAGGTTCCTGAACCCCAGGACAATGTTCTTCCAAGATGGGTCCTGCGGCAGGGAAAAAGGTTGTTAATGACCCTGAATCACTGGGATTGAGTGGTGATGCAGCACAGGCAGGCAGCCATCACGGCTTCACACCGACACTGCACCAGGGCACAGAAAGCAGCGTGTCACAAACCTGGGAGGATTTGATTTAATGGCTTTAACCTGACAGGGGGAGGTTGGGATGAGCTCTTGGGCAGAGGCTCTTCCCTGGGAGGGTGCTGAGGCGCTGGCACAGGGTGCCCAGAGAAGCTGTGGCTGCCCCATCCCTGGCAGTGCTCAAGGCCAGGTTGGACACAGGGGCTTGGAGCACCCTGCTCTAGTGGAAGGTGTCCCTGCCCGTGGCAGGGGTTGGAGCTGGAGGAGCTTTAAGGTCCCTTCAACCAAACCAGTCTGGGATTCTGTGATTTGGAAGCATTCAGAGCATCCTCTGGGAAGAAGCACAACCCTGCCCGTCCCTGGAGCCATTCCCAGCCCTGGCTGTGACTTGCTCCTTACCGGCACCGGCTGCGTAAACAGGTTATAGCCAGAGATCAGGAAAAGTCCCATTTCCTTCGCTGCTGGGGAGCCCACGAGCCCCAGGAGGTGATCGAATGTCTCCTTATTCCAGAGCCTGCAATGGAAACAGCAGAGTGGGGGCACCGCCAGCACCGTGGAGCTGTGCCGGGGCAGCTCAGCCCCTCATGCACTGATGGGACACGGCCCCAGCCTCCTCCTCCTCACTTACGTCTCCTGCAGGTTGCCGTGGTCGCTCAGGTAGGGCTGCCACAGGCCGGCCGCCCCATCGCTGGTGGTGTGGGGTGTGCAGCGGTCGGCATAGACCTCCACCCGCAGGGAGGGCAGGAGGCTGTGGAACTGCTCATGGATGCACAGCGCCGTGGAGAGCCCGATCACCCCCGCTCCGATGACGGCCACGCGCATGGCTCCGGCTCCCTGCGGGAATGGGAGCGGTTGAAGGGCAGTGCCGGGGCTGGAGATGCCCAGAGAGAGGCAACAGCTCCTGTAGGGATGGGACTGAGCCGCTCCTGGGTACCCAAACACATGAACCATCTCCAATGGGGCGCTGTGAGCTCTCCATTCCCAGTGACCCAGCCTGCTCCTAATTCTCCTCGGCCCCGGCATGGGCTGGACACAAGAGAGCTTGGCACAGATAAAAGACATGGAAAGCAGCGGGTGTTTTCCAGGGAGCAATGCCAAGTGCATGAAGTGCAAGAACAGCTCCTCACATCGCTGCCTTCACGTGCTGCGGCTGTGCCACCACCCCAAACCCTTCCCAGCTCCGGCTCTTTGTAAATGTGGGTGCAAAGAGGGTCTGCACCCCCTGACTGTTCCCTCTCAATGGAGCTTCCCACCTTGCAGCCTGGAAACAGCCCTGTGGGCACCATGAGGGCAGAGAGTGGCCAAGGACTGATTTCAGGGAGGGATGGGGTACAATGGTACGGATCACATCCCTGCCAGTGGGTGGCTATGGGAGGGACGCCAGCAGCACACCAGACCTGGCTCTGGGCAGCATGAGTAAATTCCAACCTACCATTTTATTTGGACAAGGTGAAGCGCAGCATCTCTGCTGTGGAAGGCAGCCCACAGCGGGCCTGGCATTTGCTGGGATGAAGGGATGAGTCATTGGGATGTAATAGCACCAAAGGCAGCAGGAAAGCCGTATGGCTTCCCATCTGCTGTGGTTCTAGAACCCATGGCCAGCAGGAACCGGGGCTGCCTCCGCTACCTGCAGCCACGGGTTGTGGCCCAGGCTGCCCCTGCAGCACCAGCTGAGACGTTCCCCATCTCACTGGTCCGTAACTGGGAACCCGGCTTTCCAGCAGCTTACCTGCGGCGTGCGGGGTCCCGGGGGGTTCTGGAGGCTCGGACAGAGCCGCCTTCTCCAGGAGCCTGTTTGCAGCCCTGCAAACAGCAGCGCAAGGTCCAAGGGCAGCGGGATCACAGCGCGCCCCTGAGCAACGGGGCCAAAGTCTCAGCTCCGGACCGGGAGGTGGAGTTCCCCCACGTGCCGCTGGCAACCGGGCCCCGAGCCACTGCTCCGAAAGGAAAACGGGGTCACCACGGCATTGGTATTGTCACCATGGAGACTGCTGCCCGTCCTGGTGGATGGGGACACGCCAGCCACTGGGCTTCTGCGGGATCTGGGAAAAGGGGATGCCTCGCGCTTGATTTTTGAGTTATAAGACAGAAATGGCATCTCCTCCCTCCTGATAGACCCCAGCTTCCCCCTTTCAGGGGTCACAAGGCTTCGTTTCTCATCTCTGAGCTGCCTTTCCCTTCACAAAACCCACCACACTGGGTCCTGGGCTGAAAAACCAGGTTTCTGCTGGTGTGGGTGCCATTAGCAGCGGAGGCAGCCCTGGAGGTACACGTGGTGCTTGGGCAGAGCTGCTGCAGACGGGGGTTCTACCATGCCTAAAGCTTCTATAGAAGAGGCCATGAGGATGATGGAAACGGGAACTCATCTGCACAGCCACAGGTTGCAGCCACGTCTCTGGAATCCTGGGCCCGGGCTTTCACCCGTGCAGGACAACCCATTGCGAGTGATGGGAGTTCCGTCCTGCAGAAGGCAGCGGAGAGGCGAGGGCGGACACACACCGGCCTGAGCAGAGGGATGCTCTGCCCCGGGAGATCAGCAGGGACCGCCCCTCTGCAGCCTCCTACGGTTTGCACACCCGGCACCTGTAATGCTTTCGGTAGCAGAGCAGCACACGCATTTCCCACCCGGAGCACCGCTGTGCCAGGGGCTCCAGCGTGAGCAACTCCAGATGGCGGCAGCCGGCAAAGCCATGGCTCGGCATCCCACTCTGGATGCCGCGGAGATGGCTTATCCCCGCTGTACCACAGCATCCCCTGGGATGCTGCCAGGAGAACCCCTGTGCAAGCGGTGCACCCGGTGGGATGGAGCCTGAATTACCGCAGGCTTTGCACACCCCCAGCAAAGCCTCTTACACCGATTACCCCTTTACGGGTCCGCCCCTTTTGGCGCCGCTGACCCCTCGCGCTTTCCTCGCTCCGGTTTAAGGAGCCGCCCCGGCTGCTGCACCCCGGAGCCCTTCGGGTGCTTTATGGGGAAAGCTCAGCCCCCGCCGACACCCATTGGGACGGCGGTAACCGCGTCCCGCCCGGGCCGGGATTCGAACCCGCGGCCCATGGGGCGGTCCCAGCCCGCCCCGAGGGACGCGCGGCCCCGCCCCGCCGCTGGGCCGTGGCCGCGCGGGCTGCGCAGCCGCCGGGGCGGTGGAAGCGGCCGCAGCCCCGCGGCGGTCGCGGTAGCCGGGCCCTGCCGCCATGGCCCTGGTCACGCTGCAGCGCTCGCCGACCCCCAGCGCCGCCTCCTCGGCCAGCACCAGCGAGGTGAGCCGGGACGGGGAGCGGGGAGCGGGGCGGGACGCGGCCCCTCAGCGCCTCGGCTGGGCCCCGCGCAGCGCCTCACGGCTCCGGGCCCCCCATATCCCAGCCCCCGGCTCCATCCCCTCCCGGCTCCCCGCGCCCCTCAGCCCCCGGCTCCATCCCCTCACAGCCGCAGCCCCTCGCCGCCCCCCCGGTGCCGCCTCAGTGCCCGGCCCTCCGCTGCCTCCAGGCTGACTCGGGCCTAGGGCCATCCCCCCGCTCTGCCCCACCGCGTCGCCGTCCCGTCCTGTGCCCCATGGCCGTGCCCCGCTGGAGCCCGGGGCAGCCGCTTCGCTCCTCCCCGCCGGGTGGATCCCCGGGAGCGCCGGGCCGCCCTCCATGCAGCAGCGCTGCTTGCGGGCCCCTTGGCTGCGGGCATTCCCCCTCCCTGGCAGCCCACAGCCGCTGCCCGCAGCCCCGGGGATGCTCCGCTTTCCGCCTGTCCTTGTGCTGCAATGGCACCGCCTTTCCACGGCTGCTGACCCATGGGGAGCCCTTCCCGGGGTGCCGGGGTCTGTTCACCGGTGCTGGAGCAGCTCCCGTCCCCACCCCATGCACCCCATGCACCCCATACCTGTGTGGTGTTCCCTTGCTCCACCGCGCTGCTGTTCCCTCCTCCCCTCCCAGCTCTGCTGCTCTGGGGTCCCGTGTATGCTGCTTAACCCACTGCCCCCATAGTGCTGTGCTCTGCACATCGCTGTGCTGATGGGACAGGCACCGGAGTGTCTCAGCTCTTCACTGTTGTACCCCGGAAACACCGTCTCCTGCCTCTGCCTGCCTTTGGGTGTGTGTATTCCCTCACCACAGCTCCCGGCGGCCATCCAGACACAGCTGCACCTGCGTGTTTGTTACCCTTCATCCCCATGCATCCCCGTTTTCCTCCTGACCCGGCTTTGCCATGACCCTCAAAGACAGGCCCGGTGTTCTCCTGCGTACCCTTCCCGTGCATCCCGCTCCCTCTCCCTTGATGCTCCCTGCCCTTGGCTTCGCTCTGTCCCCTCCTGCCAGGTAAACAATCCTATTTGTCACCTGTCAGGTCCCTGTGACTCCCCCGATTAGCTGCTCTGCGGGGGGAGCGGGAGGGAGACCGTGCCCAAGGCTGCAGGTTCTCCCATGGGATTCTCTTTGGAGACGTGACTCATCCCGCTGCGTGTAGATCTGTGTCCTGTGGTTTGGGCTCCGAGGCTGCAGGGACCCGGTGTTTGGACCACGCTGTGTTGGAAACGGGACTTGAGCTTTTCCAAGGATTTTTCAGGAGGAATTTTGTTGGAGTCTGCTTTGGAGTCTTAAATGAGACCCAGTTCCTACCTGATCTACACAGGTGTAAATGGGGTGTAACCCTGTTGCGGGCAGTGGAGTTAGACTGGGTTTAACTGGTGCAGGTAGGAGAGGAGCCTCTTGCTTCGCCGTATCCATCTGCCTTGGGCAGTGCATCGTGTACGAGCTCTGTGCTGCTCTTCCCTTTCCCTCTTGAAAACACTGCCCCAGCCTTGCTCAGGTGTACTTGGGTGGCTCCCGGAGGAACACATCAGCTCCCGTTCAGTTTGAATGGTCCCTTCTGGCATGAGCTACCATAAAGCTGTAAGCCATCCTTTCCCAACTCAGCGTGTTAGCTTTGCAAAGTTAATTTGCAGCCCCACCACAAAGTGCCAGCCCTGTTCCTTTGTGGTGGTCCTTGCAAGGAGAATCGGGGCTCTTTGTGCCTTTTAGCCTGTGTGAATAGTGACTAGCAGATACTTCAGATGGAAAATGCTGACCGTGTGTCCTTGCTGACTGTGAGAACGCTTCTGCAGCCTCTCAGCTCGTGAGCCTGAAGGAATTCATAGGATGGGTGCTGCTGCCTGAAGAGGCCCCTTCTGCGTTAGCGTGTAAATTCTGAGGAGCAGAGAGTTCTTACGCACTTGCACACACTCATTAGCTCTGCTGCCATCTCCCTGTGCACCACCTCTTGCTCGTGCCAGGTCTGTTATCCTGACATCCTGCGCTGTCCCCAGGGAGGGACAGGGATGCGATGGTGTCTGTGCTGTGGTGGGATCCGTGCTGTGGGTCCACAGCATCACTTGTGTGATGCACTATGAAACCCAAGAGCTCAGCAGGATGCTCTGCCCGAAGCAAGGTGGATGCGCTCAGCATGGCAGTGAGCAGCAGGGTTCTGCCTTGGTTGGTTTTACTGCAGCTTTGTAATAGGAAATACAGGGCGAATTGAGTCTGAAATCAAGTTGGGATGAGCCTGCAGCAGCTCCAGGAGCTGGCTCTGCTGCTGAGCCTCAGCTGACGATGATCAAGACTTCCCATCACGTTTGTTTAAAACCAGCTTTTCCTCCCCTTGTTGCTCCGTGGCAGAGCCAAACCAACAGGGGGTAACCTTACAGAGGCCAAAATCCTGATGGAGCATCCCTGGGCTGGGGGGATCTGCTGTTGGGGGGCAGTGGGGCTCAGGGTGCTCCCAGGGCGCTGCGCTGCTGCTGCACAGTGTAAACAGACTAAAAATAGCCCTGGTATGTGCTCACCATCAGCTGCAGATGTTCTGGATGGGTTTGCTCTATCTCCTTCCCTCCAAATGGCCGTAATTCCAATATCCGGCCCCTTCCATTGCGTCTGGGGTTTGTTTCCTGGCTTTCCTTGGTTCTTGCAGCTTGTAAACCGAGCAGCTCCTGAGACTCCGAGCCTTAACCTCGGGGAGCGGGGAACAACCTGAGTTCTTACACACACAGAACTTCAGGCTTGCTTTATGTGAAACCGCTTATGTTTCGCTTCTGCAAACCCACCTGGAAACAAGTAACCCTTATGGTGGCCCTTGTTTGATGTGGGGTTTGGGTGATGTGGTAAATACCAAAGTGTTCCCTGAGTGCTGATGGAGCATCATTTCCTGAAGGCTTCTGTCCCTCCAGCTCTGGTGTGTTGCAGCTTTGAGAGTTGTCCCATTGCAGGGTGATCTCTTAGGTCCCTGCTTTACTTCTTGGGTCTGAACCATGCCCCTGGTGCAACTTTGCCCTCTGAGGGGATGCTCGTGGCCCTTCCTCCTCTGTCTACTCACCCAGGACCAAAGGAGGAGGATTATTTTGAGCCTTTGTGTTTCAGTCAGCTCTGGATGCAATTAGCTCCAACTCTGTTTTCCTTTCGTAAGGAATTTTGTCCAGAAACTAATAGAGAAGTTGAAGGGGGTGGCTGGGAAGCACGACTGTGTGAAATTGGTTCTGAGAGGAGGCTTAAGGCAGCTGGTACGCTTCAGTTTAAGGAGAATAACTAAAGTGTGAGGGCCAGTGAGTCAGTTCAGCAGCCAGAATTGCTCCTAAGGGGACTTTCCACCAGTGCCCAGTGAAAAAGTGGCTGTTCTGGTACGCATCTGCCATCAAAGCAGTGTGTTTATCAGCGAGGCAGCAGACATAGGGCTTGTTGGTGACTGAGCAACCATCATCCTGCTTCGGGATACATCTTCTGCCAGCATCCAGGCAGCTTGGAGGTGGCAGAGGGGTCCCTAAGGAGCTGGACGTCTGTGCCATGTTGGGGTTTGGGGACCGGAGGTTGTGACCATCCCAGCCAGGCAGTTTTGGCTGCTTCCTCTGGAGGGCACTTGTGCTGTGGCTGCGCACCCTGAATTGCAGCTTTAATCTGTGCCCAGCTCGTGGGTAGCAGCGTTTCTCTGCTGGTGCTGCCACGTTCGGCCCTCACGTGTGTGCTCGTGGTGACGCCAAGGCTGGTGCTCTTCAAACCGACCTGTGCCCTAGGACCAGCTTGCAGGATTAGGTTCTAATAGCTTTAAAATCCCCGTGAGCCCCTTTGTCACCCGGCACTGGGTGCTGATGGCATCTATGGCCTGGGAGGCTCCTTTATTCCTTGCACTGAAAAGAACCCCCCCCCCCACGGAAAGCAACCACCCAAACCCCATCACTGAGGGATTGCTCTAAAAAGCGTGGGGATTGTGAACAAGTTGTATGGAAACAACCAGTGTGTAACTGTCTCTTTATCCTTTTCTCCCCTCAGCTGGAGGTTGGCAGTGATGAGGAACGTAAATTAAACGTGAGGTAAGCAGAGCTGCTTGGCTCTCACCATCGTTTCCACTGTTGTTAATTGCCTGCCGTGTATCCCGGTCCTGATCCTGGCCAGGACTCCAGCCTGGAGGGGGTTGCGTGGTCTGCAGGGAGCTGAGCACTGGGGTGATCTCTCCCTGATCAGTTTGGTTTTGAGATAAGTGTTTAATGAACTGAAAGCATGAAAGAGGGTTTGGGATTTTTCTTTCCTGGGAAGAAGAAACTGGAAAATTGCTCATCAGCTCTGGCCCAAGCGCTTCACTGTTATCAGTGTCTCTGTCTCTGCTGCTGCTCTCTGAGATTGCGGCTACGGGTTGGGAAGGGGGATGCGCTCTGAGGGTGGGAAGGGGAGGGCTCAGCTCCTTCCTGGGTATTAACCATAGGGAATTTGACTCCTTTGATAATGGGGTTGTGTAGAGCCACTTCTTCATGCAAGGGGATGGAAAAGAATGAGATAGCAGCTGGAGAAGGGGAAGCTCGTCTTGCTGGCGTTGCACAGAGATCGGAGGTAGTAACAGTAAGGCTGGGTTGGGACTCTGGTCTAATGGGGCTCTGAGAAATTACATGGATTGTTGACTCTGAAGCCAGCTGCTGCAGACAGCTCTTACCCTCTCACCTGTACACCCCAATCTGAGAGATAAAGTGTGAAAACATAACAGTGGTTCAGCAGGCCTGGTCTCTTCTCCTTGTTGCTACTTCCTACTTTAATTATCCTGGTTTCAGGTAAAAGCATTACAAATGAACTCAGTGACAATATACAGCTAAAGCACTGGGAGATCAGTGGGTTTGTGGCTGCTTTTGGTCTTTTTGCCAGCCAGACACGTGCATCCATCACTGACCAGAGCAATCATGGGGGTAGATGTAGTGAGTCTGGGCTTAAAGGCTGATGCTGTCTTCTGGCTGTTGAAAAATGCTGCCGCAATGACTCTGCATGCTGAGAGCCCAAGAGCTTCCTCTGTCCTTCAGTCTCTTGGGGCTGCTCTTCTGTATATGATTTTCAGGATAAGAATCAGGTAATTAAATCACCAGATAGACCTCGAGAATAGGATGGCTTTTGTGCAGATCCTTTGCTGTACTCGGGGGAAACACTGCCAAGGACTGAAGAGAATGTGTGGCCTTGGTGTGGACACAGCATGGCTGAGTACCTCTGACAGGGAGGTGGGTAGGTCCTGGCCCCTTCCTGCTGGATTCCTCAGCACCAACTGAGACTTTACCCAGTGCCCATGGGGTGGCAGAATTGTTCAACTTCACTGTGCTGCTTCTCCAGCAGCTGAGTCCAGGTCTCCTGTGCTAAAGAAGGCAGGAACAGGCTGTGATTAGGTTTGTGGATCTTTAAATCCTGGTCTGGCCTTGGTGGAGAATCAGGTGACTGCTCTGCTTTGTCACACGTGCCCTGAGTCAGCAGCCCAATGCCTGACTTTGCAGACCTCAATGATCCTCATGGTCAGTAAAAGCAGGGTTCTTGCAAACAAGACCCCTTTGCTGCCAGCTCAAACTGTGTTTCATCAGCACAGCATGAACGTGCTATGACACATTGATGATATACTTGCTTATCTGCTTGCTGAGCAGATTATTTTCATTCATTCCTAAAAATTCCAGGGTTTTCATTGGAGGCTGTGCAGTTGGATGTGGTTTAGGTGAGCGATCTGATTGTTTTATTGGAGGAATAGGTCTGTATCATGCTTTTATAACATCTTGCTGCTCTCTGGTCTAAGAGCAGGAAGCTTTCCTTATGGTTTCTGTCACTTCAGAATGCTTTTCTCTCTTGTTTTCTCCCTGGAACAGCCTCTACCCTAGTACAGATCGAGGGGACAGGTTTTAGGTTCGGCTTTCTTTCACAGATACTGTTGCTTTATGCATTTTGTTAGACATTAATGTGCTTTGAAGTCTTCCTTCTCTCCCACTTCCCCAAAATGCTGCAGAAGCCTTGGTCAGGTAACACCCACACTGTTTCCAGCAGGCAGCCAAGAGTATTTTGCTTCCCCAAACCCTCAAGTTTTACAAGCTTGGGGTCCGCTGGGTTCAATGTGATTTTTCTTACCCTGCTCCTTGGTGCAACCCGATTGACTTCCATTGCTCACCATGGCTGGCTCTCTAGCACCAAGTCAAAGGAGATGTTTTACAAAGCCAGCGGTGTTGTGAGTGTTGGCTGTTGTGAACTGGCAATTGCAGGAAGATAATCCCTGGCTTTAATTACCAACACAAGTGAGTTTGTTTAGCCAATCATTCCGTGACCTTTACCAGTATTGGCTTTCCAGTCGCACTCTGAATGTGGTCCGAAGCAGGGCTGGGAGGGTGGTTTTGGGCACTTCAGCAGGGAGATGGAGGTTGAGCTGCTGCAGGAGCCAGTTGTCTCCAGCCTGTGATCAAGCCTGCAGATCGATATGGAAAGAACTGTTCCTGTTTGGCACCACTAAACCCAGTTTTAGGAGCTGGCAAGAGCAGCTGTGGAGGTAAAGGTTTTCAGGACTGGGCTTGTGTATATTTGCAGAGTGCTTTAGTGGCATAGGCTGTGCTGCTGCCTCTCCATGTTGAGAGCGCTGCCTGGAGCATCCAGTGTCCTGCTGAGCAGTGGTAAAGAAAGAGACTGGGGCTCTCCCTCTCTTTGCTGATGCCATCCTGTGTACCTTGCCATGTTACTTAATGCTTCTGAACCTCCTTCTCCCATCTGCAGCTTGGCAGTTGTCTGTTAGCTCATCTTCTGAAACACTGAGAGTAAAGCATTTAGGTCTGTTTGGTTTTATTCAGCAATAAAACCTTTCAGCTGTCAGGGGCATCTGGCTTTGGAGGTCTGAGGAGTCTACAGCTGTTTGGGATGGGTAGAAGGCAGCACGTCCCGCTTGCTTTCCACCTCATTTACTCGCCTTTGTGTTCTGCATGATGACCTGGTCAGGAAGGAACATGCTGCACCACACTGGTTTGATAACCAGCTCTACAGTCCCTTTAGCTAATGCTTTTTTTTTTGCTGTAGATTAATGAAGTGATTTTCTCTTTTGAAGGTAATGGAGTTACACTGGGCATTGGTTTGACTCGGTTTTGTGTTTGCTGCTGGAATTAGGTGGAGCCTTCAGGTTGCTGTAAACTCCCTTTGCAGCTCAGTGATCAACAGGAGGAGTAATTACAGCAGGCAAACTCCTTACAGAGCATCATTGGATTTAGACTGGGTATTAGGACAAATTTCTTCACTTAGAGGGTGGTCAGGCATTGGAACAGGCTGCGCGGGGAAGGGGCTTAACAGACGTGTATGTGCCACATGGGGACATGGTTTAGTGGTGAACTTAGCAGTGCTGGGCTAACAGTTGGTCTCTGAGCTTAATGGTCTTTTCCAACCTGAACGATTCTGTGACACACTCCAGAGGACTCGGTACGAGGAGGCTGTTTGGTTAAAATCACTGCAGTAAAGCAGACCCTTTGCTGGCCTCTTCAGCATGGAAACTTGAAGGGCAAATGCAACTGCACTGTTCGGGCTCTTCTTGCTGCGCAGAGCCCACGACAGCTGGGGATGTTATTTATGTATGTTATATTTTAATGTACCCGGAATGATCTGTTAACATCTCAATCTTTAACTCTTTAAGGGGTTTGTAAGCGTGTTTTGTTGGAGGGAGTCCTGGGTGAATGACTTGTATCTGCAGCTTTGGCCAGGTTGATGGTGCTGGGAATGTGCAGGGCTGGGGGTCCATCAGGCAGCAGCCTTGAGGATGCATGTATGGGGACAGCAGCTCGTTACACACACGACACGTCCTACTCACTGCAGTATGTATTGTCCCCCAGTTACTTGGTGGGAGCTCTTGGGGCAGAAGCTGCTGATTTTATTAACTGTGCAAAACAGGACGCTGAATCACATCCTGGCAGGGCTGCAGCATCCTGCCTTAGCGTGCTCCGTACAATGGGGAGGCAAAGTCCCAGGCTCGTGACCCTTTCTGGCCCGAAGGTGTGGCTGTGGAAGCTGATGGATGTATAATTAGACCTTTACATTAGCGGTGGGTTGTGTGGGGTGTTCAAAGACCACGGAGCCGAGGAGCCTGCGCTTGGTTGACACTTCTTTAAGCTCTGGCCTTTCCAGGAAGCTGTTGCTGACTTGAAGTTGAGCAACATGAGGAGTTTACTTGGATGCTGGGAGAGTAACAGCAGGAGGTCTGCCAGTGATCAGCCCCGCTTTGGAACTCGATATAAATACCCTTTTCTTTTATTCTTTTAGTTTGTTTTCCACGAAGCCTCAGCAGTTTGGCTTGAAACAAACCCACTGGCTCCGTTATCAAAGGTACTGGCTTGGCACTGAGTTCTGTTCCTGTAAAAGGCCAGTGTGGTTACTGTTTACTTAGGTGTTAGAGCTGGGTCAGGAAAATATTTTGGTTCCAAATGCCTCTTGATTTGAAATACCTGAATCTGTGATAATCCATTGCCAAGATCTGTGAGTCAGGGATTTCGCAGGCAAATCAGAGCTGTGGTCTGCTGAGAAGTGCCCTTCAGATGTGAAATGCACAGAACACCTTCGTGGGCATGGCTTTGCATGAAGAGAACGTTGGGTTGTGTTTTATCTCCCAGACGTTTACGTATCACTCTGAAGCATTTGAAGCCCTGATGCAGAATCACATCACTGCTACACAAAAATAAACCAGAAAGCAAAATAAGCCAAAAATAAGTGCAGCCTCAAATGGGTTAGGATGCAATCCTGCGTCCTTAGGTGTCCCTTAGTTGTTCAGGTTTATCTCGGATGAGAAGGACTCTTCCATACAGAACTTGCCTTTCGTCTCCGAGAGCTTTAGTCCAGGCAAGAGTCAGCGATGTTGAGCTTGTACAGCCCAGGCAGGTCTGCATCAGCTTTCCATGACGTAGGGTATGGCTGTCCATCCCCAGGGTGTGAACTGGCAGTGGTTTACATCACTGCCAGAGCTGTTTGTGTGCACACACCTCGTCCCTTTGCAAGCAGTGCAAAGGTTTCTCTTTTCCCACAAGAGAGGTAGGTTTCCCTGCATTCTTCCTGGAACAGGAGCAGGAATACACACGGAACCTGCTGAGCAGCTGATGTGCTGTGTGTCTGTGCCCACCTCAGCTGCTTCTTGCTGTTGGTATGTCAAGGTATTGCCCATGGCACCAAACTCTCCCCAGCACTGACCTAACACTTGTCATAGGGCCCAGAGTCTGTGCCTGATGCTCACCAGCACAGAGACCTCATGCAGAGGGACTCACCAAACCTACTCTATCTCACCAATGCTGCTTGACTCAACCCTTGCTGCAGGAATCGCCAGTGAGGGTGGCTGCTGGGCAGAAAACCTCTGGGGCTGAGCAGCAGAGTCCAAAGCATCCAGGAATGCAGGAAAGGAGACAAAACATCCCCTTCAGCTGTGCCGGAAGGCTGCCCGGTTGCTTGTTTGCTCTGTCTGCCATCCAAAGGGTCACGTCCAGCACTCGCATCCCTGCGGAGACCGCTGCCTGTGGGCCTGCTCACAGCCTGCCTGCGTGTGGGCATCTCCCTCCAGCCCTGCAAAGCGTTTTGGGCTACAGATGTGTTCTCTGTGCAACCCTGATTCTGCTTGTAAAAGATGGGTTTGGAGTGGAGGAGGTAAAGAAGGGTAATCCTGAGGTTTTTACCAACACTTCTGACTCTATGATTCTATGATGTTATGATTCTTTCCCATCTTAAGCCAGCTTTTCCCCTGGCTGGTGGTCTCCTAGTTACGGGGGTGTACCTTCTCCCTTGTGCTGGCTGTAGCCCCTTGGGGGGGCTGAGGCAGGCTGTGGGCCAGCTAAACACTGGAGGTGGTGCCTGGGTTGCGCTAGAACTGCTCTCACTCTGCTTTTACCCCGCATGATCCGTCTGGATTTGACTTTATTTTTCCACATTACCAGCGTGTCAAGTGCTGCCTGGTCTGTGCTGCCTTTTTTGGAGTCATTCTGAAACCCAGCAGCGGAGCTGTTTCTTAGGTTGCTGTGCCACTGCTGCCTGTAGGGTTCTCAGCTGTGCTTCCCGTGCTGTTGCCTGTGTCCTGGCTGACCTTCGTATGCGCCGCTTGGAAGCTGCTTTCTCCATCCTTGAAGCTATTATTCACCTTCCTTTTCTTCTCCAGTGGCGCCAGGGGAGAATTTCCACTTGTTTCTCTGGGAGACACCACTGAGTGGGGGAAGTGGGGTGACTTGATGAAGTAGCTGAATGGATGATAACAATGAGTTGACAGGAGGAATGCAGGAGGATGGGCCCATGTGCCGACAGCTCGGCTGGGGAGGAGGACAGGAGCTCCTGCCGCCTCCCTGGCGCTCCTGGGCTTGTGGTCTGTCCTCTCCCTACCTGTGGTCACAGAAACAGCTATGGCAATAACGTGGCAACAGCAACATCCCAAGAAGGGACTTGTAGGACACACAGGGTGTCTTTTAGTGAGGGGGAAGAAGGGAGATGGTGTTCTGGGAATAGCCGGCTTCCCTCAGCCCACCAGGGTGCTGGGGACACGGGCGCCAGGAGGCTCTGTAGAGTTATTTCTCCTCTCCTAAGCACAAGAGAAACGTTTCTTTATAGCAGCTCGATGGGCAGGTTGAGGTTTGGAGAGGATCAGGCCTCAGCCTCTTGAGACAGCAACTGTCACCAAAATGCCATCATGGGGAATCTCAGGAACGCTCTGTGTGATTCCAGCCATTCATTTCAAGCACATCACGTAGCTGGATGATGCCGTGGTCAGCCCCATGCCTTTTTGAACTCTGCAATCAACGGGATGAGCAGAAAGGATTCCTTTTTGCCTGTGAAACAATCTCTTTATTTTATTTGGCTCTTCACCATCCCAGTCTTAGGAATTCCTAGAATTTTCTCTTTCCTGGCTGTTTGGGAGCTCTTCCGATAACTGATTTGTGCTGGAATGGGCACCAATCCTGATAATTTGTCTGTTTCCCTCTTCCTGTCCTTTCTCTTGGCTGGTTTATTCATCTCTGCCCTCGGAGCTGTGTGCTGCCCTGGTTGGGCTCCATGCGGAGCTGGGTGATCCCTGCTCAACCGCATGTGTTGCTCAGCCGGTACTGGAGGCACGTCATCACCAGTCCATCTCCATTGGGAAATCAGCTTTTGTGGGCTTCATGATTGATTTCAGTTTTCTCTTCCTCCCCTTTGTGCTGGAGGAGGGTTTGTATCTGTGCTGTGAATGGCCAGCAGCGTCTCCAGCCCTTCTTAGCATTCCTGCACTGTGGATGTGGCCCACGCCTTGCAGCTGAACAATGCATGCTCAGACTCCCCTTTTGTTGCTGCACTGCTAAGAACACGAGAGCGAAGCCTGCCCTGGGTCTTGCTGCCTGCCTGCCTGCCTGCCTTGGAAATGGATGGGGAGATGTTTGCCCCTGTGGGGAGGCATTGCAGGATCCCCCCTGAGCATGGGATGCTGCCTAGCCTCCTTGTCGGGCCCCTGCAGTTCTGATCTCAGGTCAGTTTATCAGCATATCACACAGTCTATGCATGTGTGCAATAGAGCTTTGGTTTAAAACCACGTTGCGAGTGTTGGACGGGGTGCCCAGAGAAGCTGTGGCTGCCCCATCCCTGGCAGCGTTCAAGACCAGGTTGGACACAAGGGCTTGGAGCAAGCTGCTCCAGTGGAAGGTGTTCCTGCCCATGGCAGGGGCTGGAGCTGGAGGAGCTTTGTGGTTCCTTCCAACTGGAGTCATTCTATGATTATGATGTGAAACCGGTCCTTCCCTGGTCCTGCAGCATGGGAGCCCTCTGCTCATCCCTCTGCATTGCCCACTGCACGTTAAGCTGGGATTGTTGCGGTGATAGTCAGAGCTGTATTTGTCAATGTGATTCCTTTATGTTTCATTTGGTCTCTCCATGGCACTGGACTCTGCGTGACTGGTGTGTGACACAGAGCAAAGGCCTCTTGGAAACACCCGAAGTGCTATTTTAAACAGCATGAGAAAGGACTTGCTGCTGCTGCAGCTCCCGTGGCTGTTTCTCAGGTTGAACAGTAGCATGTCAGCCACTTGCTTTGAAGTTCATTTTGTTCCCTGGCGGTGTTTTGTGTTGCTCAGGCCCCTTCTGAAGGCCCCTCTCTTGGTCAGGAAGTGTTATCTGATGTTCCTCCTACCAAGCCAAAGCAAGCAGCCAGTGTGCTTTAATTGTCAGCGTGGCTTGGGAAGCAGGGAGCAGCTGCTCCTTGTCTTCCTGCTGCTGCTCTGCCCGCATCTTCCTTTCTATTTGATGTGCTCCTGTCCAGTTTAGTTTTGTTGCTGTTTCAGTGTGCCCTGTATCAGAATCCTCCCTTTGGCACATCAAGGACCTGTGAGAGCATCCGAGGGGAGCTCGCCTCTCTGCTCCCAGAGCTCCCTGCCCTCGACCTGCACTGGCTGGGGTGAGGGTCCCCGAGGAGAACACAAAGCAAAGCCAGGCAGAGCGGATGCTCTTGTTCACTGCATGAGCTCAGCGCTAAAACACGAGCTGGGAGCGGGCAGATCTGAGCAGCGCTTGCACTAAACAGGCTGCTTGGCTGTGATCAGCAGCAAACACAGAGATACCAAGTTCCTTACGGCTCCAGGAATCCCGGGGGTCACTGAAGGTGTGGGGATAAGCCGGGCTCCTTGGGCATCTATGCGTGGAGTGATGCTGTGGCTGTGCTGGGATCAGCAGGGCTACCCAGCCAGGCACAAACTGAAGTTCCTATGTTCTGCCTCTTTTAGCTAGACACTAGTTTTTAATCCTTAGACTGGCAAGGGGGCTGCTGAATCAACCTCAGGCTTGGCTGTGTCTTCAAGGGAGTGGTTTTCTCCCTACTAACTTCTGTGTATGGATATTTAGTTTGAGATGAGTTGTGTAAGACGTATTAATAGAGTGTTCTCTTATATCGTGCAACAGGGCTGTGTCTTACATGAGATTCCCATTAAAACAGGGAGCTCGAGTACCTGAGGCATTCAAGGTTTCTTTGAGGAACACACCACAGCCTGAGCCCCAAGGGCAAGGCAAAGCTTAGGGAACGCTGTGAGCGGCAGCTGGTCCAGCTCGCTCTGTCCATCCCCTAACACAAGCAGCTCTGTTCCAAAATCCAGTCTGTTTAACAGTATCCTTACTGGCATTTGAGGATCCAGGGGGTAGCGTTTTGTAACGCTGACAAGGCACTGCCTATTGTGTGCTTGAGCAACTCGACGTGTAATTGATGTGTGTTGCAGCCACGCTCTTCTGGAGCTTTCCCAAAGGGGAAGAAATATTTCCTTTTCAAGTTGAGCAGCATGGAGCCAGCGGATGGAGCAAGGAACAGTGAAGCAAGAGGCGTAGAAGCCTGCTCACAGTGGGGCTGTGGCCATTAAGCACCTTCTCCTTGCCATCCATAGGGGTGGGAAGGGACCTTAAAGCTCCTCCAGTCCCAACCCCTGCCACGGGCAGGGACACCTTTCACTAGAGCAGCTTGCTCCGAGCCCCTGTGTCCAACCTGGCCTTGGGGCTGTGACAGTACCTGGGGGCTCTGCGTTTATTCAAGAGTGACTCCTGCAAAGCAGCTGTGCTGGTCAGGATTCCTGGATGGGCATCCAGGGAATGGGCGGCCATGGATGCTGTGCCAGTGAGGCTGGGTAGAAATGGAACAGAGAGCTGCTTCTGCCTCTGGTCAGGCTTGTGGTGCTGGTGAAAGGCGAGCATGCCATTCTGGTTTATGCCTGGAGAAAGAGCTAGTCAGGGTCTGTAAGCAACAAGTCTTTGGCATGTCTGTGTTACAGAGCTGCCATGCAGGGCTTTAACTGTACAGGAATTAGTCGATGTGATGCTTATCTAGTTGTGTCCCAGGGAATAGGGACTTCCTGCAGGCAGGGGCTGCTGTGCTGATAGGCTCTGCCCTGCCTTGGGAAGCAAACAAACAAACAAAGTCTGGAGGAGGGAAAGGATTAGACGAGCCTCAGCTGGTTTTCCCCCCTCCTGAATGGCCCTCTTTCATCAGGAGATGTTAGGACAAGTGCTTTTTCAAGCCAGGATATCAGTGGAAGACACAGTGTTCTGTAAAAGTCATCCAGTTCCTGGGTAGCATCAACAGACGCGATTGCTCTGCTCTGCACTGAATATACGGTCGACCTTTTCTTTTCCTTCTTTTCTTTTCTGGCTTTAGAAGCAGAAGGATGTGAGTTTTACAGCGAGTTATGAATCTTCTCAACTTTACTGACTTCTGTCTGACTCTTGGGCCAGCACAATGCTTCTGCTGTTCAAAGAGAGCCAGTCCAAATTAGTATGTATTAGCCAGTCGTTTTTCTGCTGCTAACAAATGCTGCTTACGGGGGCATTTATCACTGCTGCCGAGGGTCAAAAGTTGGGATGTTCTTTAATGGAAGGATTTTGCTGTTCTTTAGGAGATCTTTTTAAACAGGCAGGGGTTTTGGTGCAGGATTTAAAAGAGGGTTCAGCTGGGTTGGAATATTGTGCCGTGCGTGTTTCTCACTTGTATTTCATTCAGCTGTCTCTTAAAGCAGTTGTGTGAAGTGGCTGAGAGTGAGGAGTGTTCCTAGAGCAGAGATAAGGCTCACTGCGGGATAATGCTGCTGCCTCACTGCGATGGAAAATAGGAGCTTTGGCAAAGAGGTGCTTGGGTGCGTTCCCTCCGTTCAGCACCGTGCTGGTCATGTAGGAATGGGAGCTTATGTGGAAACTGGGGAGGTGGAGGCAGTCTGAGTCATGGTGAGCTGAGCTTTGTAAAGCTGGTACCCAGGTTAGGAAGCCAGCATTTAAAGAGCCATCTTCCTCGGGCTTTGCTTTCCGGTTCATTTCCATGCCGATGGAATGCACCGGGACCAGCACTTTGCAGTGGGGCTTGTCCTTTTCCTGCAGTGCCATTCTGCCCCTGCAGCACCGCTGACTCATTTGCCTGCAACTGGGAATATTCTGGGTTATTATGGAAGATTTCCTGACTGCGAGAGGAGAACATGAGGCGAGATGAACCGTCGGAGCAGGAGCTCTTTGGGAGGAAGCTCTGTCTCTTCTAAGGGTTTTCCTGCTGTAGAAATCCCAGTCAGTGCTTTATTAGGGATAAAAGAATATCCCTTGGGATATTTTTTCACTTTCAGAGAGAAGCGTTTCCCAAAATTCTTGAGGCAGGAATACTGTGAATTATCTCCTTGTGTGTTATCGTTCCCTTCCCTATGAGTGTGTGTGAAGCTGGTGGCTGAACATCCCCGACGTGGTGTTGGTGTCACTGCTTTTGTGTTACTTCTGGCCTTTTTTAACGCTTTCCTGTGAGATCTGGTGTGTGAAGGAAACAAGACCCTTCCTGGCTTGCTTAGGGAATGAGGAGAATTCCTGTTTGCAGGAGTTCTTGCTGTTAACCTCAGGCAGAGCAGAGCCGGAGTTTGGGATCAGGAGCAGCTCCTGTTCAGGTACAACTTGCCAGGTGGTGAGTGCTGGAATACTGCGGGACTGTGCATGGAGAAAAGCTTGGTTTGAGTGCCGTTGTCCCGCTGGCGTTTGATTGACGCAGTGTGTGACTTGTGGAGCCTGGCACTAAGGTGGGAACTTCCGCTCACTTTTCAGAGCCAACTGAAATCTCCGATTTAAACCAGATCTTAATTTAGTGGGAATTTTGCTCCTTGAGGATTCAGTTGGAAAATAAGGGAGCTTTGCCTTGAAACCTTGGCTGTGCTCAGGGAAGGGAAGAGCTGAGCTTACAGCAGATGCGGAAGAGACACGAAATTCCTGTCTACTGCAGTGGAATGGAGCATTAGTGTGCGCTCTGCCTGAAGGCAGAGACCCCGGGTAAAGTACAGAACAGATGAGTGCTGGGAGCAGTAACTCCTATGGGATCGTTTTCTGTAGCATAAGTAACTCCTGTGTAGCACAGCCATATAATGGAGCATTTATATGGTGCAGAATCAGGCAGTAATTAATGAGGAGCTATGTATGGAAGTGTGGGGCGGCAGAAAATTGGGCTTTGTAGCGAGGAATGTCTCTGGTGGTGTTGGAGCGGCGTAGGATGTGCAGTGTAAGCAGTTGCTGTGGCAGCTAAAAGGTAGCTCAGTAGACGTCGATGTTCAGCCTTGTGGGAAATGCTGACTTTTAGTCCAGGACTAAAACGCTCACAAGTGCCTGATGGTTGTAATTAGGCTTGTGCTGGTGCTTACTGTAACTGCTGGTTTGGTTCAGCCTTCTCTGTAGTTACGTTCTGGGGCCTGTGTCGTTTCACTCTGTGGATATACCATTATGTGTCTGCACATACTGCAGCCTCCTGCCTTATCTGTTGTCTTTTCTGGGATGGTTGTATTCAGCCAGAGCAAAGCAGAGTCTCTGCTCTTGTGGTGGTTGTTTTCCCCCTGAGGTTTCAATGCAGTTTCCTTTCTCTGGTGATGGGCAGGTTTCATTGTCCCTCCCTTCCTCTTTAAATCTACAAGCACTAATGGTTGCATGTTCTTGGTTTGCATTCCAAAGAGATCTCAAGGACTGGAATGAGTAGGAACTGATTGACTCGGAACCTGATCCTCAGTCATTTTACAGGTCTAAGCCTGTAAAAAGTCTTACCCTTTACTGGTTTTAAGTTGCAGGGTTTGATAATCAAATGATAAAGTCATTTCCAGCCCATGACAGCTCAGACAAGTATCTCCTGCAATGGCCAAGTAATAAAATGTTGGTGGAAGATGACACATGAATAAGCCATGAATAATCCTGGAGCCATGCCATGTAAGTGGCAGGATCAGACTTTGGGAACAGCTTCTCATGGCAAAACCTTGCTGCAGCTTAGTGAGGGGAAGCCCTTCCTTCCCCAGGCACAGACCTGAGCATGCCTTTTGCTGGGGTTTCCTTTCAGTTGACTTCTGTTTTTGTTTTCCAGCCTGAGCGAGAGCTTTTTCATGGTGAAAGGTGCAGCCCTCTTCTTGCAACAGGGAAACAGCTCCCAGGGCCAGCGAAGCCTCCAGCATCCTCACAAGCATGCAGGTAGTGGATTCAGTCACCTACTGGAGCTCTTCCGAGGTCTGTGCTGAGTGTGTACCCCTGGTTTCCGCAGCCGAAGATGAAGGAATGTCCCGTGTGCTTCAGTGGTTTGGTTTTTGCCTTCCCCTTCAGCCTGTGGGGAGGGAACTTGGATGGGCAGAGTCACAGGGCTCTGCCACCTTTAATGTAGGTCTGATTCAGAACAACAGGGACATTTCTCCAAGTGTTCTCCCAGCCTCCAGTCATCTGAAGGTTGAGACCTTGGTGCCAGCATTTGTCCTTTTGAAACTACCTGTTGCTGGTTTTGTTTGGTGTTGCTGGTAGGAGCAGGGAATGATTTAACAGGATTTGGGTCTCTGGATAGACATAGATTTCTTAGCTCCCTATAGCCCCTTCCCCGGTTTCAGGAAAATCCCCTTTTCCGTTAACTCATCACTACCTGGCCTGTAAGAATTGGTCGTGGTTTAAGAACAGACTGTCCTTCTTCCCACAGTCCCCTCCAGTGAGCCAGACTGGTGGGAAGAAGTGGTAGGGAGTTGTATGGTGAATGTACACAAGGGTGGATAAGCAGATGAGGGGTCAGGAAAGTGGATTCCATTTACCCAGTGGCTTTAAGCCTTCTGTCTGTGACACTTTGGAATAAGTGATCACTGGGGAAGCAGAACGATGATCAGCAGGGCTTTTGGGGAGCAGGAGCATGTGGGAAAGGCACAGTGTGGTACTGTGTGCCTGCTGCTTAGTAAACACTCCAAGCACAAAGAGGGTGTTTGAATGCCAAGCTTGGCTTTGGGTTTCTTTAATTGTCAGCAATTTCATATACCCAGCAAACATCCTACGGAAGGAATTTTATCTTGCATGGAAAGTTATGAGTGCATTGCTGAGTTATGAGATGTGAACTGGGTTTGTTTTCCTGTAGATTCCTTGTTACTTTTGCTTGCTTTCATCAGACAGAAATGTACCCACCAGTGCAGAGCTTAAGGGACTTGATGCATGAGCACCGCTTTGAGATAGAAAGGATCCATCACTTCCTAATCAGTTGTTCCTCCTGCCTCTTCCTCCCCTGTGTCCATATCTTTTTCTTCCCTGAGATGCTGTAACAGGAAAAGCATCATCGTTTGTGCCAGTCATAGATGGTCTCAGTATATTTGGTACCTTCCACATACTGTAAGGTCAAGTTCTCACAGAGCCAGATGGTCCTCATCAAAGAAGCTCACTTCTGTTAGTATCTCTGGGACAGCAAAGCTCATTGGCCTCTCTTAAATGGTATTTTTTTACTTTAAACCCCCCACAGTTTCATTCAATATCAAGATTGTGCTGATTCTTAGTGCAACAAGAGACCCTTTCTGATGATTTCTCTGCTCTCTATGCAGGTGATTTGCCCCAGCACCTCCAGGTGATGATCAACCTCCTTCGCTGTGAGGACAGGATCAAACTGGTAAGAAAAGCTGCATTTTGCTGCTCTCCTTTCTGTTGGAGGCGTTTGAAACAAACCTGTAGAGATTCATGAAAGCACTGCAAATCCTGGGTTTTCCGGTCTGCTCCTTTTGCCCTGGTCCTCACCTCCAGGTGATGAATTGGGGCAGGAAACTGATCTGTCTGAAGTGTGGCATTTTTGTTACATTTAATGTTCCAGTCAGCTGATAAACTCTTAATTCAGAGAAGAGACCGGAGCTCGTAGGTGCTGGTGGATACTCTGAAGTCAGTCTTGAAGCTGCTGGTAACAAGCCTTTGCTAGAAGATGGGACTGTCATTCCCTGTGCCTTTTGTACTGCAGCTAAATAAAGCTTTTGGGTGCGATTGCACCTTCAAAACCCGAGGCAGCACTGGAAGTCATGATTATCCAAGAGCTGTTTGCAGAGCTTGCTGACCTTTCCCCAGGCTGTCCGGTTGGAAAGCGTGTGGACAGACCGCGTGCGGTACATGGTGGTTGTGTACAGCAGCGGGCGGCAGGACACAGAAGAGAACATCTTGCTGGGTGTGGATTTCTCCAGCAAGGAGAGGTATGTCTGAGGCAAGGCTGGGCTTGGAAATCAGGCAAGCTGGGTTCTCTGGGAAGCCTGTCAACACCAAACTGTCCCCAAGCAGTTGGTTTATGTGTATCTGCATACTCTAGCAAGAGAAAGGCGATGGGTTGAGTTTTCTGGCTGGTTATGGGGCTGGGAGGGTGATTTCTGATCCAGAAAGCTTTCAGTCTCCTTGGAATCTCTGGGCACTTGCGGTCAAAGCGTTCACGTGTAATCCATCTGTAGGGCTGGTATCTACCTCATCTGTGGTAGTTGGCTGTCTGCTCACTTCAGAATGTTCTTGCAGACACATTTAAAAACTGGAACTTATTCTATCCCCCAGACTTCAAGTCTGTTGATGCTATGAAGCAATGGGGTTTTTGGGTGGGTAGCTTAGTTGCCAAAAAACAATACTGCAGAAGTACCTCCAAAACCAACAAACGTGTCAGTAATAAACTGCTGCTTTTGTCCAACTGATAAGAGCACATAGTATTTTGAAAGGCAAATGAAGTGTTTTGTTATCACAGACCCTCTCACATTATTCCAGTCGTAGGTGAGTAAACCAAGGCAGAAAAGCTTTTGGCTCAGAGACATGGGTCTGGCTTGGCAGAGCTGGAGTTAGAAGGCAGAGGTTTCAGCCTGTTGTTCCTGTTCTCCGATGGTTTAGCAGGCTGCCAGGCTGTGCTGGTGCAGTCAGTGTGGGGTTTGTTTTCCCTCTGGAAAACCTTAGTGGCTGTAAGTGGAAGCGGGGAGCTTTTGCTCTATAGGGAGACCTGTAGGGAAACCCGTGGTTGTGCCTTCCTAATAAGATTATTGTCATTGGCGTTGCTGCCTCTTGTATCTGTGGTTAAATTACTCCTGTTAGTGCTAGGGAGGAAACTCTAATGTAGCCTTTCCTTGTGGCCCACTGAATGTTGCTGTGTCATCCTCAAACCTGACGCAGCCTTGCAATCGTTTGCTGGTGATTATGGAGACAAGAGGAAAGGTGGAAAAGTGACAAATCCATCCTGACTGTGAGGTTTGCTGCCATGTCTCCCTGAAAGCCCAAGTCTTTGTTAATTAAGGGCAAGTCCTGTGCATAAAGAAGTCAGTGGGCATTTGTGACTTCACTGAGTGACTCCATGGCTCTGCGCTGGGGCTGAAATGTCACTGCTGAGCTGTAAGTGTCCTCACTGCTGACAGTTGGACTAGTCAGGCGCTTTTGTGGGCTTTATTCCTTTTACGTATGTGTAATGAAACCCACTTTCTCTTGCAGAGCTCTGTAGTGCACACTGTCCACCTGTACATTCGATTGGTCTATCAGATCCTTTTATCTGCTTAGAAAGGAGCTAAAGGCTTAAAAATGGAAAAGAACAGAACAAAACCGGAGTTCTTTAACTGGCTCTTGCTGTCTGCATCCCAATTTCCTTTAAAACTTTAATATCTCAGTCACTTAATTATTTACTATCTAAAGTTCCTGGCCCCCATTATAGCTCAGTTTTCTTGCCAGATTGAAATGAAAGTGTTCTTTTGGGGGAGGTAAAGCCATAAAATCTGGTTTTATCTTCTCTACCAGCCCAAGTGATGAAGTGAAAATCGAACACCCTGAAAGGCCCCTGGGGTCCTCTCGGGAGCAGGCAGGCGGCTGCTCTGCCACCTCCCAGGGCTGTGTTTTGAGCTGAGTCTGCAGCCAGATCCCGGAGATCTGCTTCTGTGTCCTGCTAGGGAGCTGCCTGGCACTGGGCTTGTGGTGGTGAGAGCGGGAGAGGGGATGGGGCTCACGCTGCGGAGCTTTCTGCACGCTCTGGAGTGGAAGAGCTGGAAACTGATCCTTGCTTCTGGGGTGTTGCTCCAGCTCTGTGGAGCAATCAGCAGGCTAATAGCAGAGTAGACCCTTAGCCTTCAGCTGGCGGTCTCCTTGTGCTGTGCATTTGATGGCCTAAGGCATTACTAGGAATTACTAGAGCAAGACTTGAGGATTTTAAACATTAAAGAGTATTAATAATTAAAGGTATTGGCGTGACCTCATTGTGGCCTATATTTAACATCCTGTGTAACAATGTCTCTTCCAGTAAGAGCTGCACCATAGGAATGGTTCTTCGGCTGTGGAGCGACACTAAAATCCATCTTGACGGTGATGGGTAAGAAACCACATTAAAAGGGTAAATGTGAATATCCTTCCCTACTTGGGGGCTGCTCAAGGAGAGATTCTCTGTCACCTCGCAAATGGAGTTCCAGTTTTGGATTCATGGCTGCAGTCCTCTTATTCAGACAGTGAGGATTTTGTCTTGCTGTCCTTAAATTGCTCGGTGTAACCTGTGGTACCCAGTGAATACCCTCTGAACTCCCATTCCTGGGAAGGGTGTCCCATTGCCATTCTTATTTGGGAGGATGCTGGAAAATCCATGATACAAATTCTCGTCCCTGATTCTTTTTGACCCTAAATGCCCCTTGCAGTACCTGTTTGTGGAGTGCAGCTTGTGAGGAGCAGTTTCTGACTGTTCGGTTTTGCCTCTCTTTGTTAGTGGCTTCAGCGTGAGCACTGCAGGGAAGATGCACATCTTCAAGCCAGTGTCGGTGCAAGCCATGTGGTACGTGTGTTCTTTGGCTTTATTGAGAAAGAAACCTCATTTATGCGAGTAAATTAAAACCAAACTGCATTTTAGCACTGTCTGTAATTGGTATTTAGTGAGCTGCAGCAGAGACGCTGCTTCCATGTGGCAACAGGTACCAATGCTGTAAAGGACTAGGAATACTGATCCGAAACCAGGATCTTCTGCTTGTTCAGAGCAGCTGTGGGCTCTTCAGTATAAGGGAAGTGGCACTTAATATGCAAGACCACCTTGAAGCCATCAGGCTGCAAACCCATTCTTCTCTCTCTGCATGTTCCTGACTGGCTGAAGGAGGAGCCTCAGGACCCATTGCCAATCCAATGGCATTCCCTGTGTTCTGCCTCGTTGCTGGGGTTCCTGCCGCATGGAAACTTTCCGCTTCGGGTGCCTGTTCACCTTTCAGCTCCTGTCACCCCTCCCTTGTGCAGGGATTCCAAAACACTGCAGCAGAGGTGGCTGAATCAGCAGCAGCTCTGCCAGCAAATTCCTCCTTCAAGAGGCTGCTTCCCATCCCCATGCAGAGCAAACGCATCCCTCTTGGCCTGGGCAGTTGGCTGCCTCCTCTTGGAGCCTCCTGAGATCCGTCACTTTGCTGCATCTGATAGGGAAAAGATACAGATGTAGAGGAAAGTGTCGTGCTAGGGATGATTGGGTACAGAAACAAATGCAACTCTTGTTCCTGTCCCTTTTGAACTCGGCCCCTCCTGTTGGCAGCCTCAGATGTGGTTGATGTGTTCAGTACAATGACATCTTTGGAGTAAGAACCTTAAAAAGAGAAGTATGAGGAGGGAAGGAAGGAAAAAGTAATGCTAGAATTTGCAAAAACAAATGACCCAATCTGGGCCTTGTCCCTGGAGCACGTCAGGGGCCAAGAATGCTGGTAAATGTGCATCTGACTCCTTGCTGAAGGTGCTTTGAAAATTGGCCATGTTCTTTATTTTCCTTTGGTCTGGTTTCGCAAGTTAACTAGTGATTAAATCCCAGAGCCACTCGTGCCTTGGGCTTGCGTGTTAATCAGGACAAGGTTTGGCCTCTGCCTTGGACTGGCTGTTGAGAAGGTCTCCAAGGGCCCGTTTGTGCCCTCTTTGAACTCTGATACAAAAAATGTGCTGCTTTCACAAAGCAAACTGCAACAAACTGCTGAAAATCTTGATTTTTCTCTGTGATAATCGCTCACATCCTGCTCTGTCTGTCCCCGCTGCTCACATCTGCGCAAATTCATTCTCCAAACTTGCAGGTCTGCTTTACAGATCCTCCACAAGGCCTGCGAGGTGGCAAGGAGATACAACTACTTCCCAGGCGGGGTGGCCTTGGTGTGGGCCACGTACTACGAAAGCTGCATCAGCTCGGACCAGAGCTGCATCAATGAGTGGAATGCGATGCAGGACCTGGAATCCACCCGCCCTGACTCTCCAGCACTGTTTGTTGACAAGTTAGTTCTGAATTTGGTTGGAAGAAGTTGGCTTGGCTCACGAGGGGAATCTCCCTTTTCTCTCTTCTTCCTCCAGTGGTTCCTTTCCTTTCTTTTCTCCAAATCTTAATGCTTTTCTTCCATTATTCTCATAAAAATCACTTTTAATCCAAGTCTTTCCCACCACTCCTGCGCTATTTGAGTTGCAGCCTGTGTTTGCTGCCAGCTTGGAGACAACATCCTCTCCTTTTCCTTTCCAGGCCAACTGAAAGGGAGCGAACAGAGCGGCTCATTAAAGCCAAACTCCGGAGCATCATGATGAGCAAAGACCTGGAAAATGTCACTTCCAAGGAGGTAAATATAATTCCCGCTATCTCATTCTTCCTGCTAGACTGCTTTTCCGGGGAGTGCTGCACTGCTGAAGAGACACCATATGATGAGGTGTCACTGGCTTCCGAGTGTGTATTTGAAAGGCTCTGGTCTTTGGCTTTGCTATTCCTCTCTTTCCCAGCCGGGGAATCGGGGTAATGCCACATCCATGTCATTTTTCACAACCTTAGTAACAAGCGTGTGACTTCCAAGTCACAGTGCCTGGTTCTTTGCCAGCCAGGTGGCACTGGAGGTGATGCCTGCAGGACAGTTGGGTTGTAGCAGTGGTGGGCATGTCCAAGCAGTGACTTTGTAGACACTTACTCCTCGGTGCATCCCTCAGATGACACAAGCAAAGGCAGCACTCCCAAAAGCTGCAGCTGGTGGCTCGAGGCCTCACAGCTGTGTTGGGTGAGTGATCTTCTCTTGCTCATGGACAGTGCAGAGCAGAGTATGAGCCGTCCTTTCTCTCTTGGCTTCATTTTAAGGTTTTATCTTCTTTGTTCCTGAGCAAGTGTCAGAGGGGCTTGCAGAGACAGCATTTTGCTAGTGGGTTTATGGATGGAAAATCACAAGTCAAGGCTTAAGCTAGCTTGGATCCATTCTGCAGGCTGGTGTAAATACATCCAGCCGCAGTGCAGATAGATGGAAAGCGAATGGAAATAGTTCTTTTGGGTTTGGGTTTTGTTTTTCAAGGCAGGCTATTAACATGCAGGGCTTTCCTTCCTAAGCTTAGCACTGAAGGCTTCAGCTACTCTCTTGTGTAACAGCAGTGCTACGAGTTGTAGGCGTAAGCTGAGAACTCCTCAGTCTGTGTACGTGTTCCTGCTTGGTGCAGTTAAGATGCTTTGATTTTCCTGCAGGAATTTTCCATGGTGGATGAAACAAAGTTGTGCTGCTTTGCTTTGCCCCTTCCTGAAGCTGAGGGGCAGGGAGAGGGCTGTTATGTCCATGCCCTGGTGTTTTGAAATGGGAGAGCACTGAAAATCTCCCTCTTCTCCAGTGCTGCTGCCATTATTCACTCCTTGCAGATGTTTCTGTGGAACAGACGTGATTCTAGATGGTATCCTTTGTTTTCTGCTTGGCAGATACGAAATGAGCTGGAGAAACACATGAACTGCAACTTGAAGGAATTCAAGGAATTCATAGACAATGAAATGCTGCTTATCCTGGGTCAGATGGACAAACCATCTCTTATTTTTGATCATTTATATCTGGTAAGCTGCTGGGTTTGGAGCTCTGGGATAGCACGAGGCTCAGTGGGAGTGGGCTGACAAGTGGTTGGGCTTAGAGGAATCTGGATTTGGTGTCAAGGTTGACTTGTGCTTCATGAGCCCTTCTTTCTAGCTGTGTTACTGATTCTGGGCCTTGATAGAGTGGTTTTCCTGGCAAGTTAATCCTGTCTCTGTGCACGTTCATTTTCTATTCCTAGCAATGGAGATTTTTCTTTTACAGCAAACAAAAGGCGTGGCTGGGGCTGCAGCCGTTTGCTCTTGGGCTCTGGTTAGGGTCACTGCATCTTGACTAAGCCTATGAGGTTCTGTAGCATGGCCAGAGCTATGTAAAGGCTGAGGCTGAAGGTGATGTCCCAGCTTGTGCAGAAGCAGAGGGCGGCCTGTGTTTCATCTAATCATTTGCCACTAGATGGTACTCCAAGCAAAACCAGGCACTGCCATCTGGAACAAAGGCTTGCTGGAGATGAGCACGTTTGTGCCCCTTACGCTTGGGTCTTTTTTATTGCTCTTCTGGAGAGAGGCAGAGGAAATGCTCATGTCTGAGGGCAAAACCTGCTTTTAAAACCCTTTTTAGCTTCCTGTTTTGCAGATATAGGAGGAACTAAGTTGTAACCACCCCCAGGGCTTTCAGTATCTGCCTCACTTGTCATGTACCTGTGATCCCAGTCATGCCACACGTAGCTTTCCCTGCACTATTTATCTCTGTCTTTAAAACTCCAGAGTGGGCAGGGGCAGTGATTTGGGATGTGCTCAGTCACACACACTGGCCTAGAACTAACTCCTTAGGGGAGGATGTAATGCCTGTCAGACAGGACCTCTCTGTGCTGAGCAGCAGCACTGCCTGCCCTGTGCCGTATTCCAGAGGCTGTAGCCAGTATTTCAGCTAAGGAAGATGGCCCAGGCTGGGGCAATGCAGAACCTTAGGAAAAAGGGATGCTCTTGTGCTCCTTTGAAATGTGTGTTTTGTGGCTGTTGCAGGGCTCCGAGTGGAATGCCTCCAACCTCGAGGAGCTGCAGGGCTCCGGGTGAGTACTGACCTTTCAAGCACCAGCCTCAGACTCCAAGTAACCTCCAGTTGTTTGCTTTTAACTTGTGCTCAGGCCTCTTGAGATGACATATGATGTTTGTGGACAGTAGGGATGAGTTTGGGCCTATTCTCAACAACATGGGTAACTTACCATCAGCTCCTTGGTGGGGAAATCTTTCCTGTCTTATTTCTATCAATAACATGTGGAGTGAAAATAACAAAGCTTCTCATTTGTGAAGTACATCAAGATCTCTGAAACCCCTCCAGCGGGTAACAGCTGAGTGTGAAGTGTCCATCCATGATGTTGAGTCGGGTGTGAATTCCTGCAGGCTACAGAACAGCAAATAATGCAGCACTAAGCTTAGGGGAAAACTCTATCTAAATGGAGCAGAGCTGCCTGTGGATGAGCAATCTCCACCTCACCTGCCCGGACAGGCAGCGCAGGGCTTCTGTCACCACACTCTCATCACCACACCACCCCTTGGCTTCATTTACTTTCATGCTTTTTGGCTGAGGGAGAATTTAGCACATAAATATTTGCTGCTTGCCCAAGGCGCACCCCAAGCATGAGGTGAGAACCTGAAAAACGTTGCTCAACAGCACAGAAAAGCTGTGGCTGCCCCATCCCTGGCAGTGTTCAAGGCCAGGCCGGATGGGGCTTGGAGCACCCTACTCTAGCGGAAGGTGTCCCTGCCCATGGCAGGGGGTTGGGACTGGATGAGCTTTAAGGTCCTTCCAACCCAAACCAAGCTGGGATTCTGTGATACTTCATGGACTTCACAATGTGCATCAGCTCTTCTTTCACAGCCGTGGCATTTCAAATCTGTTTTCTTTGTGTTCTCCACAGCATTGACTACATCTTGAACGTGACCAGGGAAATTGATAACTTCTTCCCTGGTTTGTTCGCATATCACAACATCCGAGTGTACGACGAGGAGACCACAGACCTCCTGGCTCACTGGAACGAGGCCTACCACTTCATAAACAAGGCCAAGTAAGCGGGCTGGGGCCGTGACTTGTGTGAGGACACATCCGAGCCATGCCCTCTGTGCTTCAGCCAGCATGGAGCTGAATCCTTCTTGAATCCAGAGAGGATGCATTCCTGGAACTTCCCTGTGCCTTGGCTCTTCCTGTACTGGCATTACCCTGCTCCTAGCTAATGATACTTTATTATTATTATTATTGTTTTCAGAAGGGAGCAAGGATATTTCTTCTTCCCAGGCTCTGGAAATGCTCCAACACATGTCCATGTTGAACTAGCCCCCATTGTCTCTGCAGATAAGAGATGGTGACAGAGCCCATCAAACCCTGCTGGGCTTTTACGCTCAGGTTATTCCTGCTTATCCCTGTATCCAAAAATTTGGGCAGGCAGGAGGCTTCATGGTGATCTTTCAAGTGGCAGCATGACTGAGGCTGCCCTTCCCTAACTTTTCTGGAGAGAGATTCTTCTTGTGGCTCGCTTAACCCAACAAGGTTTCTAACCTGCTGATCCATGGAGTTAGGGTGGTCAGGAGGACACAGTGCTGTCCTTCCACTGTGTAACAGCAGATGCCATAACCAAACGGTGAGATGTGTTTTCCTGTTTGCCCTCCTGCAGGAAGAACCATTCCAAGTGCCTGGTGCACTGCAAGATGGGTGTGAGCCGCTCGGCATCCACCGTCATCGCGTATGCAATGAAGGAGTTTGGCTGGTCACTGGAAAAGGCCTATAACTACGTGAAGCAGAAACGCAGCATTGCGAGGCCAAACGCAGGCTTCATGAGACAGCTGCTGGAGTATGAAGGCATTTTAGATGCGAGGTAAGGTGACAGGAAGAACAGAAAGGTGACTTGCAGGAAGTAAAGGGACTAATTTTAGGCAACCTCATGTTTTTGTATCACAAACTACGTGATTTGTTGTTCAGACCCTTCAGACTCCTCAGTGCTGTAGTCTGAAGGGTCCTTTTCAGAAGGGCAGATACAGAGGCCTGGGCTAATGGTGTTTTCCTAAACCTTTTCTGTGCCAAGGCCTCCCTGGGTGGAAGTCAGCTGTCTTCCAGGGAGATCTGCTCTGGTTTAATGCAGTGCGGGTTCCTCTGCGTGTGGGAAGTGTGTTCATGTTCCTCAGCAGCCAGTACTGCTCAGCAAGACATTGTTCTTGGTTGATGAGGCAGAACTGAGCTGGGGCAGTGTGGGAAGCAAATCATTTGCAGGTCTGGGTGACCATGCCAGTCACAAGTCTTTGTCATCATGAGCACTCTTGTATCTAATAAGGGTTTCTGCATGCTTCACTTGGCCTCTGCTCTGCGGGGGGAAGAAGAGGAAGATCTGTCACTCTAGTTCATCAGGAGCTGTGCCATGAGACGTGCAGAGATGTTGGTTCAGAGTGGTTTGCCCTGATGAAGGGCTCTGTGTCCCTCTGCCTTGAAGGGCTCTTCCTATTACGGGTGCAGTGCAGGGCTGTGAGTCTGCTGGGTTAAAGGTGCCTTGGAGTGGGCAGGCAAGAGGGACTAAACCCTGATGCTGAAGATGGCTTTGTCCAGGTGGGACTGGGCTGGCCCCAGAGGTCAGGATTTCAATTCTGGGTTGTGGACAGGGAGGGGTGTTGCTGGAGCTGAGCATCCTCCAGTTTGACGATGGTCACTTGTGTCTTTGCCCCTCTCCCCAGCAAGCAGCGCCACAACAAGCTGTGGAAGCAGCAGGCAGAGAGCAACCTGCCCCCCAACACAGACAGCACCACGGGGACGAGCGACTTCCTCCTCGAGAGCTTGGACATCGACCTGGAGAACCGCCTGGCTGACCTGGACATGCCTTCGCAGTCGGCCTACCTGGACAACCGCGCCGGCACCGACGTGTCCGTGGGCTTTAACTACTGCTTCCGCCGCCTCTCGGACACGCTGCTGGAGAACAAGATTCCCAGTGACAGAGAGGGCTTCTTCCCCGTGGAGGAGCTGGAGCGGGATGTGCTTGCGGAGCGCACTGCCTCGCTGGTGGGACAGCAGCCATTGGCACCGTCAGAGGGGAGGATGCTGGAGACAGCAAAAGCCCTGGAGACCGCAGAGCCGCTGACGGAGATGAGCAGCTTCTGTGAGAAGGAGGCAAAGAAGAAGCTGGATTTCAGCCCCCGGAAGGGAAGGATAGTGCTGGGCCCTGGGGAGCACAGGGAGGACACTGTCAGGGAGGAAAACCCAATGGAGAAGTGGAAGCGGCGCTTGTCCATGCACAAGGAGGAGAGCAGGCTTAATAGAGAGAACTTGAATAACAACAACAGCAAAAGGAGTTGCCCAGAGGATTTTGAGGTGCGTATGGAGGTGAAATGTAGGTGATTAGCATGGCTGACTCTGCTGCAAGTGAAACTGCTCTTCTCATCTTCATAGCACAGTTTCATTTGACTTGGATAAAGCCTTTCATTCCATGATGAGCCGCTTCCTTTCGAAGTGCTTCTGAACATGGCTTTGCTTGCCCAAACTATGGAGTTAGATGCCAGAGAGAGAGCGCACACATGCGAGCGCCCTATAAACCGCTTGGGGCAACTTGCATGACCATCACTTGGACGGGTAGGTATTCTTCCATTGGAGATACTGTCTGCTGAGAAAGTAAGTGGCGTTTGTTCCTGCTGCAGGGCCTTAAGAGAAGTGGAAATGGGCTTTGTTTCCAGTCTGCTTGGCTGTAATTATATCCTGTGCTCTGTGCCTCTCTTCTGATGGCTGATGGCCGGTTCTGTGCGCCTTTATCTATATCTGTTTTCTCTTTTGCAGCACGATGCCGTGTTTGGGATCCTCAGTAAGGTGAAGCCTTCCTACCAGTCCTGCACTGACTGCATGTATTCCTCAGCTGGTTTGTCTCCAGATTCCTTTGGGGAGCAGTGTGAGAAGCTGAACTCCAGCGCCATGCGTCGCAGCACTGCCACCATCTGCACACAGCCAGCCTTCTTCTCCCACATCAACTCCAACTTGGCCGAGCACCTGCCCAGCAAGGCACGCTTGGAGGAGGCAATCAGAACTAGAACCAATGAGGCTCCGCTTCCTCTGTCGGCAGGAACTGGTGCTCTGGAGGCTGGGGCTGGCAAATCACTTGATCAGCACTGTGGTGTTTTGGAGAAGAGAAAGGATGCACCAAAAACTCCAGTCAAAACTCATCTGCCCAGGAGAAACTCACACTGTGACAAGAGCCTCCTTAGCGTGGAAGTGGTGAAAGAGGAGTCTCTAGCCAGAAAAGACAGCAAACCTACCAAGGATCTGAAGTACTTGTTCAGTAAAGACTTGGAAAAGCCAAGTGCAAACAGTTACTTGATGCAGCATCAGGAGTCCCTTATCCAGCTACAGAAGGCAGGTCTGGTTAGGAAGCACACCAAAGAGCTGGAGCGGCTGAAGAGCCTGCCCTCGGATGCCTCGTCCCTGCTCAGAGAGAGCCCCTTGAGCAGGGTGGACTCTGGCATCATGGAGGAGAGCGAGGATTTGATTTCACATCCCACCCTCGTGCCTCTCCTGGGCCCAGCGCCGCTGATACCCGAGGACGCAGAGAACAGCGCGGAGAAGTTCGAGGCGAAGCGCGTCTTGGAGGGGGTCTCCCAGAAAACCTCCACGCCTGTGGCGTGCCGGCTGGAGCACACGAGCAGCTTCACCAAGGACTTCCTGAAGACCATCTGCTACACCCCGTCCTCCTCCCGCAGCTCCAACCTGACGCGCAGCTCCAGCAGCGACAGCATCCACAGCGTGCGGGGCAAGCCCGGCCTGGTGAAGCAGCGGACTCAGGAGATAGAGACCAGGCTGCGGCTGGCGGGCTTGACTGTGTCTTCCCCTCTGAAAAGGTCCAACTCCCTCGCCAAGCTGGGGTGTCTGAACCTGTCCTCTGAGGACTTATCCAGTGACATGGAGGTGTCCACCATAACGGGCTCCAAAGAGGCCGTTTCCAGCGAGTCTTCCATGCTCTGTGAGCCACAATCCACGCTGAGGGGTACAGACATCACCTCCAAGCTGGCAGCGAAGCCAGCGGTGGGAAACTTGAAGAACACGCTTTGGATGGGCAAAAGTTGATGCCTTCCGTGGGGGGTGCAGGGGGTTTTGAGGGGTTTATGGCATTTATTCATTGCGCCAATGCAGTTTATCATCTGACTTGCAGTAGTTTGTCTGATGCCACCTCTTCATCCCCCCCTTGTACTCTAAGTGGGGAGAAAAAAAGCCCATAATGGGTTATGGTGAATGGCACAAGGGAAAATAAAATGTATTGCATGGCTTAGAAGAGGACCTTGTGTGTGAATTGCCCGTTGTCCTGCAGGATGCTCTTCCTAGCACTGTTTGCCAAGTATAATAATGTGGGTTTGTGTGTGTATATAGATAGATATTGTGCTATTTATCTATCTATATATATAGAAAATGCTGAAATACTCTGTTTCAAAGACTCAGAAGAATTAGTCACGACTTTTTGCAGAGCAAACGCAAGTCTCCAGTTAAAACAGGGCACTTGTGGAAAACTCCTTACGACGGCGACACAAACTCTACCTCTGATCTTGCTGACTTTGAGTCTTGGGTTGTTGTTTGTCTTTTTTAAAGGCTTTTCCCACAGCGCTTCCATTGTTTGAAGGTATTCTCTTGATGGGAGCTGTAAAGGCCCAGAGGAGACAGAGGCTTTCCTGGCTGTGAAGTGGAGTATTGAGCTGTGTTCGTGTTGACTCTGTGACCCGATTGTCACAGCCTTGTCTTGGTGCTGGAGGGACCCCCAGGCTGTGCCACTGTCACGGGCTCCCGTGGAGAGGTGTTGTGTTCTTTGGGTGTTGTTGCTGTCACAGTGTCTGTAATGTCCCAGTGCTAATGATGAGCTTGGCCAGTAAGTGACCGTGGACCCTAGTGAAGCTTTGTGTGATGCTGTGTCAGTGTCGCGGATCCTTCGTTGGACGCGCTGTGGAGGGGCTGCTCTTTGGTGTCCCACGTGTTTGCAGTAGGTGATTGTGTCTCTCCTGTTGGATTTGTTAGAACGGTTCCTGTGTCCCGGGTTTGGGAAGCCCAGGGCGTTATTTGTGCCGGGGGGCAGGAGCCTGGCTGGCCGCAGTGCAGGGAGTTGGGTGTACGTGTCCCGGCCTCCGGCCAGGGAGGCAGACCCATAAATCCTGCCCTTAGGAGGAGGTGTTCCTCGGGTGAGCAAAGAGAAGCAGAGGCTGCAGTGAGAGGGGGATGTTGGAGGTGCCGGTGGGATCTCCTTTCACAGGAGGGAAGCAGGCAGAGGCTGCCCGTGCTCCCCCTCTTTGAGGTGCTCGCGGTGCTCAGCTGCTCCGTGCCAGACGTGGCCAGGTCAGGAGGGAAGACCTGAGAAGCGTGCGGGGATGGTGCTGCAAACGTGGGTGCTCGCTGAGTCCCAGTGCGCTCCGCACATCTCCATCGGGAGCCATTCTTAACACCCCCTCTTTGAGGCAGGGGTCGCAGGGCTGCAGCAGTCGCGCTGGGCCTGGGTTAATCAGGAGTCCCCTGGCTCCAGCCGGGAGCCCTGTGGGTTTGGTGTCCTGAATGCCCAGAGGTTACCTTTTCCCCCCCACGTTTTTGCATTAAGTGTGAGGAACTGCCGGGGCTGCAGTCAGATGAATGTCCCTTAAAGGGTCTGAAATTGGATGGGCACTTCTAGCGTGAGGCATCCTTCCCATTCCACCTTCGGAAGCTGGTTTGAGGCAAGAGCTGCTGGACGAGGCCTGTGAGTCTGCTTCTGGGGCTGCGAAGATGCTGGGTCGTGTTCAGAGTGGAAACCCTCTGCTCCATGGCTGCACGTCCACATCTGCTGCAATAAACCTCCTGTATCTGTTCCATCTCTCCTGCCCTTGTTCCCTCCTGGATTCCCATGGATGAAGAGGGCCCCATTGGAGGGCTCAGAGCAGCCACCTCGAGGGACTTTTGTGCCTCCTGCTCCCAGCGTGGCCTCATCACGCTCCTCAGCTTCCCATGGCTGATGGCAGGGTTGCTTTGCTCTGCTCTATGTTAAACTCCCGCCACTTCCCATTGCTGCCCGGCCACTGGGAGAACTGGAAGAGCTGGATTGGAGTCATTTCACAAGGATTCCATCACCTGATGCAAGCAAACGTGCATCTTTCCTCCCTGCTTCCTCCAGTGCCTGCTGGGTGCTGCACACAAAGCGCTGCTTCCCTGGGCTCTGACCACTTTGGCCTCAGCTCTGGCTGGACCAAGCCCAGCCCTGCCTTGGGGCTGTGTCGTCGTGCTGCTGTCGGGATAGGGGCTCGGGAAGCACTGGTGTGCCATTGGGATGGGTTTGTAGCCAAAGCCCCGACGCTTGCAGGCTTCAGTAGAGTTGTTGCATGAGAAGGTAGCTGCGTTCGTCCTCTGCCGTGTGTCGTGACTGTTCCTTTCAATGGAGTGCCTTAATCCTGGTTTACAAACACTGTGTTGGCGCTGAGCTCTTACTCTGCTGTTTGCTGTTCTTTGTGTTTCGGTGCTTTTGGTGTTTCCAGCGGCAGTGAGACCGCTGCTGCTCCTGCGGATCCATGGCCCAGTGCTGCTGAACCCGCTCCCCCCTGCCCTGTGCCTGGGGAGACCAAAGGGCTGCGTGCGACGCTGCTGCAGCGCTCGCAGCTCCCGGTGCTCCCGTTTGATCTATGCATTGCTGTGGGAATGGGATGGGGGAGCCGGGGAGGTGTCCACCGACGTGGATCATCGTGCCCAAACCCCGTCCCCTCCTGCCAGGGGACCCCCGATGCACAAAACTGGCACCTTATCCAGCCCGGGTCTGTGTGGTAGCAATAGGCATCCTCCAGGAGGTGATGGGGGTTATTCCATGAGCCCAAGAGGAGGGGTGGGTGACGCTGTGGCTGTTGCAGTGCTGTGTTCTGGTAACAACCGTCCCTTTGACTTCATGGTGTTTCTGAATCCTGGTTTTATATCGAAACGAGCAGCATCTTTTGTACTGTACGAGGCATAATGCACTTTTTTTTTTTACCTTTTGGGTGTAAAATGTACATTTTCTGTGCTTCTTGTGAGGAAAGAGAAATAAACCTTTTTGTTCTGTTTTCTGACCGAGCTCTGCGGCGTTTGTGGAGGTGGGAATGGACCCAACAGAGCCCGGATGGTCGGAGCAGCAGCCGCCGCTGTTCCCGTGTCCTCTCTTCCCATCTGATCCCGGTTTTGGGGTCCCGGCTGTTTTCTGCCACCCTGAAGGCCAGGTCAGGAGGTGCCTTTGTCCCTTGGCCCTCTCAGTTGTGTCCTTGCAGTGCTGGCCACCGTGCGGCTGCCTCGCTGGGATGGCGAGCACTGGAAACACACCCGAGCTGCGGCCCGGGCTCATGTGTGGGGTTTAGAAGGGGGGAAGAAAGGGAATGAAGTAGGAATACCCAGTTCCTGGAGGCAGGAGTAGAACTGGAACGGGGAGAGCCCAGGAAGGGTTGGAGGAGAAGCTGCTCCCGTTTTGACGCGGATGTTGGCAGTGGAGCGCGTGGAAGCGCCGCCTGCTCCGTGCTGAGCCCTCCCTGTGGCACATGGAAAAGCGCTGGTTTGGAGAGGGTTTCGTGCTGCCGCAGGGCCTTGAGGGGTTAATTCCCGCAGCCCCGCTCTGGGCTCCTCTAAAGAGCATGTTCCCAGGGGGAAAGCCAAGAGCCAAACCCCGGGATGCGGCTCTTGGCCCCGCGCTGATGCTGCTCCGGGATCCACCCGAGGTGGGAACAGCCCTTCCCGGGCATCCGCATTTTGCCTTTAAAGGCAAACTGAGCATCTGCCTCCGGAGCCCGCGAGGAGCCCGGTGCTGTGGGGACTGTTCCTGCTCGGAGCTGCTCCGGGGAGGAACGTGTCCGTGTTTGCCTCGGCAGCCCCTGCGCTTGGCACCCTTGCCTCAAGGAGTCGTTAACCCCACCGGCACTGTCGGTGTTCAGGGGGTTGGGGGTGATTTGGCTTGGGTTTGACACCGTCGCTTGGGCTGCCCCCCTCTCACCGGGCCCAGCACTGGGGCAGGAGCTGGTGCTTGCCACCAACGTCACGATGCTCCTTTGCCAACCGCTCCAGCCGCACTCATTGGGGTGAATGAGGTGATGTTTAAGTGGCAGCAGGGGTTGGGTTTGCTGCTGGATGCACTGTGTGAGAGCAGGGGCCTGGGGACACCCCCTGCACTGTCCAGCTGCGCATCCCCCTGCACCATGTGTGGCTGATGGTGCTTCGCGTCGCCAGCACCTCCCCGGCTGCACTCGCAGCCCCGCAGGGGCACACATGGGCAGCAGGGCCCCAGCTGGGAAAAGAGCCTGCAGGGGATGGAGATGGAGCCCGGGGGTGGGTTTGTGAAGGGTTCGGTGGTCTTACACCCAACAGCATCCCTGGTGGAGCTGTGGCTCTGCCCCCAGATGCGGGAGCAGGCTCTGGAGCCGCACGGGCAGGTACCCACTGCAGGAGCTGGAACTGGTGTCTGACCCTCCCCGGTCAGGGATGGAGACCCCGGGTTGAGCTGGAGCTCTCGGCTTCACGTCAGGGCCTTCCAGGGCTGCTGGATGTGCATCCAGGCTGAGACATGAAGGAGAGCAGCAGGAGGGGTGTGTGCTCACAGCCATACACCCTGGGGGTTAACTCCAGCAGGGCTGGAGCTTGTGCCGAGCCTCACACCAGAGCTCCAGCTCAGGCAGGCAGCAGTGTCCCGGCTGCAGTGTGTTCCCGAGGCCCTTGGATCAGCCTGTCCGGGAGCCAGCATCGTTCCGGGGTCAGACGCTTGCTGCGAGCTCGGCCCATGCGCTCCTCTCATCTGATGCTCAGGATGATGCCCTCCGCTCATCGCGCTTCCCAAAGCATCCCCCCCACCTGCAGAGCTGCCGGGGGTCACGCGCTGAGCATCGCCAGGAGCACGCCGTGGCCGGGGGGTGCCTGTGGCTGCTGGTGAGTGCACGTCCTCTCTTCTTGTTATGATTGAAGCTGGGTCTTGGTGGCGCGGTCCTTGTCTCTGCCCAGCGTTACATCCTGTTGCTTGGCTTTGCCATAGCAACGCCACAACATCGGCAGCAACACGAGGTCTCTCCGGTGACGCTCGGAGGGGTTATTTATAGCCTCGGTGGTGGAGGGAGACGCTGGAGCACGATGCTTCCATGGGCAGATGGTGCTGGGGCAGCCGGCGCTGGGGGCTCTCCCACTGGGACATGGGGTGGTGGGAAGCTGGGGGATCCAGCCCTGCCCCACAGAGGAGCTGCAAGTGGTGATCCCCTCAATGAGCCTCCATGCCCATGCTGAGTCCCTGATGGGAGCAGGATGGTTGCCATCACACTGGGCTTGGATGAGCGCAGGGGTGAGCAGGGATTGCGGTGGTGGTACTGGGGGAACAGGTAGGGTTTGGGTGAACAAAGAGATGCGCCCACAGAAGCTGTGGCTGCCCCATCCCTGCAGTGCTCAAAGCCAGGTTGGACACAGGGGCTTGGAGCACCCTGCTCTATGGAAGGTGTCCCTGCCCATGGCAGGGGTTGGAGCTGGAGGAGCTTTGAGGTCCCTTCCAACCCAACCCGGTCTGGTTCTATGAAGGATGCAAAGGGACAGCGCCGCACTTCAGTGCCTGCAGTGGCACCGTGAGCAGCCGGGTTTGCGCCAGCCTCAGCCCTTGCCCTCCTATTCCCTAAAAGTCTCTTCCTGCCTGGTGCGAGGGATGCGGCACTGGTGGCTCTGCAGCAGCTGCCATTGCCTTTTATGCAGAGGGTGCAGGAGCTGCTGGTCCCTGTGGGGCTGTCCCGAGTGCTAAACAAGCAGCTCCCAGGAAAGCAGAGCTCAGCGGGGCCAAACTGCAGCTCCCTCCAGCGCTGGGACCCCCCCTCAGGGCAGCCCATGGGACACAAGGTGATAGCCCCAAACCGCTATGGGTTGTGAGAATCCCAGGCTGGATTCGGTGCTGGCTCAATGGGAAGAGCCTGGAATCCATTGCCACATCCTTGTGCCAGAGCCTGGCACCTTCACCCCATGGGGAGGGGTCTGTGTTAGCCCGGGGCAGCCTCCGCAGGGGTTTAAACCCTGCAGCGGTAACAAAAGGTGTTTCGGTGCCCTGGAGCAGCTCTGCAATGTGCATCCACGAACCCCATCCCGGCCAGGGGCCTGCCTGGCTCCCAGGCTGGGATAACCGTCATCCCTTGCTCCTTCCCTTTGGCCCAGCTCTTGGAACAGGGATGAGGTGGTGGCATCGTGGGAGGCCATGGTCCGGGTTCAATCCATGCAGCTGTGTGAGTGTCGGCTGTGTTCCGAGTGCCGCTGCATCCCTGGGGGCTCCCGATGAGGGTTTTCCAGCCCCAAGTGTCAGTGGGATGCTCGGAACCGTGAGCGGCTCCTGGGGGCTGTTTGGGCTGACACTGGGGTGAAGCAGCCCCAGGCCCCTCCGCAGGGCCTATGTAGGTGCTTCCTTGCATCCCGGCCCGGGATGCTGCCCCGGATCAGGCTCAGCACCTCGTGCACCATAAAAGGCAAAGCGCTGGGAAGCGCTGCCGGGTGGGAGCCGCTCGGCTCGTGCAATTCCAGGCATCCCGCTGTGTATAAACGGATTAGAGCCCTGGGCTCCCCTCCCGCCGAGGCTTTCCAGGAGCCCGTTTGGCAGCAGCATCCTCCGGAGGGAGGAGGGATGTTGAGAGAAATACCCCGAGCGCCAACAGGGATGGGGGAGAAGTTACGGAGCCTCCAAAGGGAATCTTCTTTCCGGGCTCGGTTTGTCCCGGGTGCTCCCCTTTGTGCGGCAGCAATTCCCTAAGCAATAGCGCATCCCCACGTCCCATCCCGGCCGATCCCTGCCTGCCCCCGGGCCCTGTGCAGGCTGTGTCTGTCTCTCCCAAAGCCCTGGGACGCAGCCCAAGGCTGCGGCTGCTTCCAAGGAAGGAGCCGCCGTGTCCGCCGGGCAGGGAGGGGTGCCAGGGGCACGGGCGCGGGTTTCCAGGCTCTCCTCGGAGGAGCTGACGGATGTGATCCTGCCCAGGCGAGCTGAGCAGCGGGGGAGCTGGCACTGGAGCCCTCCGGAAGCGGCGGGAGCGGAGGGAAGCTGGGGAGGATCGAACGGGACCGTAGGGAGGCATTGCTGGAGAGGTTGGGGAGGAGAGGAGCGTCCCTGCGGATGCAGATGCAGATCCTGCCTGTGAAGGGCCCCGGAGCAGCAGGTTAGAAGCTGGAGGGAGCTTTTAAAGGTGGGACATACTGGAGAGGGACCAGCGCAGCACCAGCTCTGGAAGCCCCCGGCAGAGGATGGGCTCCATCACTCCAATGTGCGCATCCATCTGTGCTGGGCATGAGGCTGAGAGGCGCCGCTTTCCATGACCCGGGCACGGAGGCTTCCAGGCTGCCTCCGTCTATCCCATTAGCAGAGCACGGGGAGGGAAGGCGCTGCTGAGACCCGAGGCGGGAAGGGATCCGGCTCCAGCGCCCCGGGAGCAGGGATTGCGGGGCCTGAGCTCCCGGCCATGGAAGCCTCCACCTGGCAGCGCTATGGATGCCTGCGGGATGACACACGTCAGGCGAGGGGCAGAGACTGTGCCGCTTCCCGGGAAGCCTCTGCAGGGACACGTGAGGACTGTACCCTGCGGGAGGGCCCGGGGCACGGGGACCGTCCCGACCCCCGGAGCCACGCGCACGCCGGGATGAGCAGGGGGGAACAGTGGGAGCTGTGCGTGGATAACCCCGTGTCAGGAGGGCGCTGGAGAGGGGAGGAAGGAGAAGCCCCTCCGAAGGTGTACGAGCTGGAGGTCGCGCACAGGCATGTGGGCAGGACGGTGAAGCCCGTGGTGTACAGGCTGGAGGAGAGCGAATACAGGCGCCTGATGGAGGAGGCAGAAGCGGAACCTGAGGAGGAATGGGAAGCGATGGAGCAGGAGGGGTACCCAGGGGATGGGAACGTGGCGAGCCCGAGCCTAAGCAGGCTCAGCGCTTCCCAAGTTGCCCTGAGGAGGGAAAGGAGCCGCTCGGACTCGGAGAGCAGTGCGGAGAGCAGGCAAGTGACTAAAGTGACCCTGAACCCTCCCTCGGGGGGGCACAAGCCGAGTGTCCCCATCAGGTCAGACAGCTTCGAGCGCAACGCCTTGCTCATGGATTACATCCTGCAGAGCAAGCAGGAGGCAGCCGCATCCCTTCCCTATGTCCCCAGAGAGAGCAGCAAAGCAGCTGAGAGCTTCAGGCAGGCGATGAGCTTCGCCCTCCGTCCTGACGGTGCTCCCGACCTTTTCCAGAATGGAGAGGATGATCCGGCCGGGAAGCAGGAAGAGAAGAGCCTGGAGAGGATGCTCCCTGCTGCTGTCGACCCCGCGAGGCTCTCGAGGCAGAGCAGCACCCAGCTCCCGGAGCAGCTCGGGGGGGAAGCAGACGCCGGGGGACGCGATGCTCACGGCCCCAGGAAGACCCCCCCGGCCCCCCCTGTCCGGTCGCACAGCAGGGACAGCGTGGCTCTGAGCATGAGCAGGGCCGTGGCCGTGACGGAGGCGCTGCTGGAGCCCCGCGGCGCTGCCGTGGCGGTGGAGCCTGCCCAGGAGCAGCCCCGGGCGGGCAGGAGGAGCCAGGAGGAGGACGAGAACGTGCTGAAGGTTGCTGATGCCAAGAAGACCTTCGAGAAGCCCAAGGGGAAGGCGCCGGCCCCCAGCGTGGCCAGGAAAGGTGAGGGGTGAGGGCTCGGCTCTCAATGGGGACATGGGGACAGTGGGGAGCCAGGGCAGCGCTGTGAGCAATGGGAGGCGGGTGCATGGCGGTTGGGGGGCTCTCAGAACAGAGCTGCCTCATCTGCATGGGATGCGCTCGGGGCGTGTTCAGCAACCGGTGACTGTAATGGGGCAGGAGGAGAATCAGGTGGGAACTCACATTTACTCCTGCTTGGGGAAAGTGTTTGGCGCAGGGGAGCTGTGCCGTGAGGAAGATTTGTTTTGTAGGACTCTCCTGCGTACGTAAGTTCAGTATTCACGATGCCTACACTGCTTTTCATCTATAGATACACTGCCAAAGGGCCCTTACGATGCTTTCTCCCACTGTCATGCTCTTTGCCTCTCTAGGCATTGGGTGGGCCAATAGAACCGGTTTGAGCTCTGGCAGAAGCAGAAGGCATCATTCCCCTTACGCGCTCCTTCCCCTGCACTGAGGCTGGGCTGAACAAACCTCCAGGAGCATGGCAGCGGCTCAGAAGCCCTTTCCCTGCCTGAGCCTTGCTGACATTCCATGGTCAAACAGGGGTTACGCAGAAACGGAGCGATGGGAAGCGTTTGGCTGCAGTTTGGCCCCACCGGCCCAGCTCAGCCCCACGTTGGTGAATGCACATCTTCTGCTTATTGAGAGCCTGCAGTTGTGGACTTCCTGACAAGGGAAAAGAGATGGTTTAAGGCACGGGAAAGCGGTGCTGGGTTTGGGCTCAGTAGCGTGGTCAGCTCAGCGCTAGGGGCGATCACACCCCAGTGCTCGGTCCGTGGTGCTCTCGATTGCAGTCACAAAACCGGGTCAGAAAATGAACATTGCCACAGAGTTTGTGTGGTTCAGTGATAACCAAAGCCCACAGCGATGCAAAGCAGACCCCGTCCGCTCAGGGAGCACCTGAAGACGCGTTGTCGTTCTGGTGATGTAGAGCTAGGGCTGTGCGGTGGCGTCAGGGCAGGCTGTGCCATCGGGCAGACTCGGGCTGGATGTGGAGCTTGCCCTGGTGCTGTCAGGGTGTGTGCTCCTCCTCGAGTGGGAGATCACATTAAGCGGTGCAGCTGGTGCGGAGTGGCTTCATCAGCCCCACCAGGCGGGGATGTCTTCGTCAGCATCCTTCCCAGGAGGAGCAGGGGGATGCAGGAGGTGATCTTAGACGAGAAGAGAAGGCACCAAGGCAATCCCAGCTGCAGTTAAATCACTCCTGACAGGCGTTTGCCTCCTTGGTCTTCAGCAGAAACAGGGAGGGAGGGTCAAGACGATCCAGTTCAGTCCTGAACTGTGAGGTGTTGCAGTAAGGAGCAGGAATAGCTTTTCGTCTGTGGCATAGCCTGTTCTTTTTAACCTGCTCCTAAGCACAGCTTCCCAGTCCTCGTCCTGCCTAAGCGAACACTAACACCTCGCGGTCATTTACCGGTATGTGATTCCTTTCTTATACCTCTGATTTTTCCAGCACCTTTGGTCCAACTTGATCAGGGAGAGAAACAGAACAAGATGGCAAAAGGATTCAAAACTGGTTGAATAATGAGGACGAGACTAGGATAATGGGATAAGTGTAACATGGAGTGCCACAGGAATCACAGCGCCGAGCCTCACGCTGCTGCTCGCGGCTCAAAGCCCCCACTCGCTATGAGGGGCCTGGGTGGGTGTTCCTGCGGTTCAGAGCGATAGGAAGCATCCACCCAGGATGCTCGTGGTGTAAATAAAATTCAGCTTGCTTTTTTCATGCTTTATCTTCCCGTGTTTGCTTTCTTATGTCTCTCTTCCTCATTAATCGTTGCGTGTAGTGGAGATAGCGACAAAGCAAAGCCCATCTGTTGCAGTGAATTGCTTTGGGTTTATTTGGGGTCTCAATGTTTTAGTGATGCATTGGGACCACCTCCCCTTCGCTGCACAAAGATGAATGTATATTTCATGATGCTGTACAATGATGGGGAGGAAAAACACATGAGGGAATCAATTTCCCTTTCCTTTGGCTGTGCATTTCTGTGTCTTTCCTGGAGCAGGGTGGGTAGGGATGTGTGTGACATCCATTACTGCACATAACACGCACAGGAGTGTGTGCAGTAATAAATGTGCTTTATGAGCTCTGCTGTAAATCATTAATAACAATGGCATAAATTATTGATACTCACCATGACCTAATGTTCACTTATTATTATCTACCAATCCCCAGCATCCTCCACCCATTCCAAGCAGCGCACAGACCACATCATTGTCAGTGCTTGCCCACTGCAGCACACTCCCATTACCCTTTAGGGTGGGGGCTGTTGTTCTGACCCCCATTTACCAGGTCTGGAAGTAGCACAGGGATTTGTTCTATGCCATGCGGAAAGGATGGGCAGACCTGGGGATAAAACCATGGGATGCTGAGTCCTAACCTTCCGCTTTCATTCACATCACGATCCACCCTCACACACTTCTCCCTTCCTGGCTGTTGTGGTAAAACCTGACGGAACATATTGCTCTCCTTATCTTCATTCCATAATTCTACAGCTCCCCTTTCTGGCCAAGGATTGCACGAGGCCAAAGCAAACGGGTTTTGCTCTCCCTCCCTCTCCATAGCAGCACTGAGCTGGGAACAGAGCAGCCCAGGGCAGAAGGTGCAGTCCTGCCTACCAGACAGACCTGGTTCACCACAATCAGAAGCTGTTACGTGGTGGCTGTTGGTACCGTTTTGTCTTGGCATTTGATCAGTGAAATGCCCCTTAAACCCCAGGCTTGTCAGCGGTTTAATATCGCTGCCCTTGCCGGTCCGTGGGTGCCCAATGGACGTGAAGGAAGCAAGGCAGAAAGAGTAACCCCAATGCTATTCCACACAGAAAGTGGCTTGGGTTTGTTTCCTTTATTTTCACTGCAATCAGTTCAGGCTTCCCTGCATAACAAAAAGCACCACATTGCAGTATTGTAAAGTGAAATGTAAGAGCACATCACTGATTGCGATGGGAGCAGCTCTTCATCACTGCGGGCTCTGGCCTTGTGCATCTAAATCATGAGAGCCGTAAGGAAGCACTATAAGAATGTGTGACTTTCACAGAATCCCAGCCTGGTTTGGGTTGAAGGGACCTTAAAGCTCATCCAGGGACACCTTGCGCTAGAGCAGGGTGCTCCAAGCCCCTGTGTCCAACCTGGCCTTGAACACTGCCAGGGATGGGGCAGCCACAGCTTCTCTGGGCACCCTGTGCCAGCGCCTCAGCACCCTCCCAGGGAACGGCTTCTGCCCAAGAGCTCATCTCAGTCTCCCCTCTGGCAGGTTAAAGCCATTCCCCTGTCCTGTCCCTGCAGGCCCTTGTCCAAAGCCCCTCTCCAGGTTTCCTGAGGCCCCTTTAGGCACTGGAGCTGCTCTAAGGTCTCCCCTTCTCTACTCGAGGCTGTTAAAAGGCTTCAAGAAATAAACAGATCTGTAGTGGACATAAATGTCCTTTAAAAGCTGTATAATGTGATGTCTGCAAACCCAGTGTCCGAAACGCAACCTGTCACATCTGGCATATTTGACTTAGAAGTTAAGCTGCAAAAGAGCAGGACTTTAAACTGCTGATCTCTCGAAACCCTCCGTAAGCCTTTTCCCTTCATTCAGAATATATTTAGCAATGAGGATGTAAAGCAAAGTGAAACGTTGGAGGTAAATTCATCCCTTGAGTGACGTGACTGGTTCTGAGCAAGTGGCTCTGTCGTCTGTCTAAGATGGCTCAGAGACCACAAGCCAAATTGCATCATCCCAGCTGAAGGCCAAGGAAAGCATCAGCATTCCATGCAGAAAGAGGTGCCTCAGGTGTTTGCAGCCTTCTTGACCCTTTGTAACCATTAACTCCATGCTGGCAAGGAAGGCTTTGGGCCTCACTGAACGCATTACTCGTAAGGTACGTCGGGATCATCGCAGGAGCAAACCAGAGCGATTCATTGCAGTGATGGAAGCACCGCAAGGCAGCTAAATTTAGCTGCTCACATAAGTTTCAGAGGTGGAGTCTGCAGGCACGGCGCTGTTGCCGTATAAAGGCTGGGAGATGGATGCTTTGCAGCAGTCGTGCGTCGATGGAGCAGAGGGGAAAATATGTGGGATGGCTGAAACCAGCGACATGCGCTTTGGAATCAGTTCTGGGTGTTCGCTGCAAAATGGCATCATCAGGCGCGTTGGGGCTGAGCAAAGAGAAGGGCAAACTTCGCTGTGTGCTGCTTGTTGCTGCAAGGGTTTGGTAATAGGGTGTTTTCCTTCAGCAGAGCTAGAGTTTGGGATGCATTCTGACAAGTTGCTAAGCTTGCCTCCCTCCGGCCTTGCTTGAAGTCCTGTTTGTTAGGATTTGATTCAGCTGACGTGAGGAAGATCAGTGTTCACTGTGGAACCAAAGAGCTCGCGGAAAACCGTGCCCATTCCTTCTGTTGCTGACCATTTCAGCCTGAAAGTCCTGCCTTTTCCTCATCACCTCGCATGGTGAGCTGTTGTGATTTAATGGCTCATTGATCCAGGTCTGGATCTGAGGGATCTTTGGAGCATTTCCAGCCATATGTTGAAGGGAGCGTAGTGAGCACTCCAAAGGTATCATTTCCTTCTGAGCCCACCCTTGGTGACTCTTCCGGTGCCATATGGAGCAAGCTGTGCTGCAGGAGCATCATCCCTGCAGCGATGATGCGAACCAGGGACCAGCCGCTCGGGTGGCAGTTACTGAATTAGGCTTCAATCAGATTTCCGAGGACAAGTTTCACTTCGTGTCCTCTGTGCATCACCCTATTTAGAGGGATGCCAAAAACCTCCTCTGGTTTCTCTTCCAAGCTCTTGGGTAGCACCAAATACTGCTGCTTTCGCTGCTGTTTTTCAGTCCGTGGTAAAATACCACTTCATGCTCGCCCGCTGTTTTGAGGCAGAAAGAGCTACACATAACATATTTTTAGGTACCATTTTCTATGCTCCTATTAACAGCCTTGCACAAAGTTTGAAGCCGCATGCACAGGATCTCCTCTAAATCAGCGGCCGTGGGACTGGCGATGGAGGCGCTCAGCTCTATCACTGACTCATTGTGCGACCTTCAGCAAGCCACGCACCTACGTGGAAAGTATGAATCACAACCTGAACCCGCTACACTGCAGGCTACCTGCCGCAGGCAGCCCCACTGCTTCTGGCTTCCTGCTCCCTTAGCCTTGAAGAGATTGTTTGAGGGAGATGGTGGCTGGTGGAAGGAAGGCGTTAATGTCCCCGTCATGGGTGGTGCAGGGCAGGGATGCAGGTTGCAGCTCCAGTCTTTGGGTGTAGAGTATTCCTTTATCAAGGAGCTGCTCAGCACGTAAGAGACTTTCCTGGTTGTTGAACCGGGGTTAAAGTGGTGCCAAAGTTTACGCAGTGCTGGATGACATCGCTGGGTTTAATCGGTGGCTGCCTGATGTTTCCAGCGGCTGGAATGTCAGACCGGGACGAGGGCATCTCCAGGGGGGTTTAACACCCAGCTCTCACTTACCCGGGGGCAGTTCACGCTCCCTGGGGGAAGAGGGGGGGTTTGCAGCTCAGCTCATCACAGCACCCTTGTACCCCCCAGTCCTGAGCACTGTAAGGGGGGGTCCGGCCGTGTCGCTGCCCTGAAGAACCAGACCCCCCCCAGCACCCAACCGCGTGCAAACGAGCTCGCAAGCGTTGGCCTAAACGTATGAGGAAGCCGCAGCAGCGTTTGGTTTTGGCCATGTATGGTAAACACTGCGCGAGGCGGGCGCTGCTCGAGCAGCGCTCCGCTCCTTGAGGAACTGAAACGCAGTTTCCTGCGGGGGGCATTGCCCTGACACTGCCATTGCCATTGCCTTGTCAGTGCCATTGCCCTGACACTGCCATTGCCATTGCCATTGCCATTGCCCTGACACTGCCATTGCCCTGACACTGCCATTGCCATTGCCTTGTCAGTGCCATTGCCATTGCCCTGTCATTGCCATTGCCCTGACACTGCCATTGCCATTGCCTTGTCAGTGCCATTGCCATTGCCCTGTCATTGCCATTGCCCTGACACTGCCATTGCCTTGTCACTGCCATTGCCATTGCCCTGTCATTGCCATTGCCCTGACACTGCCATTGCCATCGCCTTGTCACTGCCATTGCACTGACACTGCCATTGCCATTGCCTTGCCACTGCCATTGCCCTGACACTGCCATTGCCATTGCCCTGACACTGCCATTGCCATTGCCTTGTCACTGCCATTGCCATTGCCATTGCCCTGACACTGCCATTGCCTTGTCACTGCCATTGCCATTGCCCTGACACTGCCATTGCCCTGACACTGCCATTGCCATTGCCTTGTCACTGCCATTGCCATTGCCATTGCCCTGACACTGCCATTGCCTTGTCAGTGCCATTGCCACTGCCCTGATACTGCCATTGTCTTTTCACTGCCATTGTCACTGCCATTGCCATTGCCCTGACACTGCCATTGCCTTCTCACTGCCATTGCCCTGCAAATGGCACCGCCCTGTGACACTGCCCTGTGTGCCCCAGGGCACCCACTGCAGAGGTGCTCATCTCACTGCATTAATAACCGTTACCCTCTTTAACCGCACAGCAGAGGCAAACCTCCTCCCTACAACCACGTTATCCGGCATCCCCCAGAGCGGCTTTGCCGCTGCTGCTGCAATGGGGGAATCTTTGGTTTCAAGCTCCTGTCCTGCAGGTTAAACCTCAAACCACGACATCCATTGCAGCGCGGTTTTCAGCAGGGGCTCGCACTCCCCTCCTGCCACCGCCTCCCTGTCCCGCCCCACCGCTCGGCACCGGACGAGGCGGTTTCTGGGTCAGACCCGTGTGCTCTGCGGCGCTCAGCGCTGCTCAGCCCACGATGAGGCTGCGCCTCCATCAGCGCTCGCAGGTGTCAGTGCCCGGACCCCCCCATCACCCGGGGGTGCACAGCGGGACTGCACCGCCCCTGCTGCGAGGGAAGAGGCTGAGCCAGGCGGGGGGCAGCGAGGGGACACAGCGGGGCGGCCCCCTCGGCAAGGAGCTGAGCGGAGGGGGGGAACGGGATACCGGGAACCGGAGACGGAGGGGACCGGAGCCAGGTCCAGCCCGGGTCCAGTCCGGGTCCGGGTCCAGTCCGGGTTCGGCTCCGGTCCAGACCGGGTCTGGGTCCAGTCCGGGTTCGGCTCCGGTCCAGACCGGGTCCAGCCCGGGTCTGGCTACGGCTCCGGTCCAGTGCAGGTCCAGTCCTGCTCCGACTCCGGTCCAGTCCGGGTCCGGCTCCGGTCCAGTCCGGGTCCAGTCCGGGTCCGCCTCCGCGCCCTCCGCGCTTACGGACGGGGAATGGGAGGGGGAGAGCGCGGAACTACGCATGCGCGAGCGCCGCGCCGCCATTGGTTGGAGGAGCTGCCACTCACCGCTCGGCCCCGCCCCCACAGGGGAGAGGCGTGGCCACCAAGGGGCGGGGCCAGCGGGAGGCGTGGCCAGCGGGAGGCGGGGCTTTGCGTCAGCCCCGCCCCGCCCCGCGGCGCTCAGTCGGGCGGCGGCGGCGGGCGGCGGAGGCGGCTCCGCCGGGCTGAGGAGCGGACGCGGGGGACGCGGCTCGGGATCGCGGTGCGCGGCGCGGCGGGGCCCCGGGCGGGCAGCGGGAGGGCTCCGGGCCGAGCAGAACCGCGCCGGGCGGGCGTTGGTGCGGGCAGTTCGTGCGCGACGGGACCCGCCGAGCGCCGTGTGAGGCGGCGGCCGCTGTCAGCGCCCGGGCCTGAGGGAGGAAGCGCCCTCCCCGCCGCGCTCCGCCCGGGGCTTCCCCCCGCTCCCCTCCGTGCGCGGCAGCGGAGCGCCCCGGGGCCGGCACCCGGGCGGGGGGCGCGGGTCGGCGGAGGGGCATGGCCGGGGCGCGGCTTCCCGGCGGCGGGGCCGCCCCTGCGCGCCGGCACCTGATGCCCGCCGCGGCCCCGCGTCCGCCTTTGTTCCGCTTGGGTCTCGCTGGGCTTTTTCCCCCCTCTCGTTCCTTCCATGGCGGCGCGGCAGCGGCTCCATGGCACCGGCGGGTGCGTGTGTCCCCGGAGCGCCGGGAGCCCGCTGGCGCCGTGGGTAACGCTGCGGAGGACAAAAGATGACCGGAGGGTTTGGCTTGGGGGGGTTTCTTTACGCTGCCATTGACCGGGTGCGTGTCACACCGTTACCGGTGGCTCCTCCGGGTCTGCTCAGGAGATGTGTGAGGTCCTGGGCTCTCTGACATGTTCCCAGGCTTTGTTTTCCTCTGCAGAAAGCCACGTTGTTTTAATAGCGATGTGTCAAAGGCCGGAATGTAAAGGTTTGTACTTGTCTGAGCTCTGTGAAATGAGCTGCTTCCTCACTCATGGTACATGGAGAAGCATCTGATGTGCAGCATTCAGCTGTAGTACCCAGGACTAGACAATGTGATGCTGTGACTGCACAGGAGACGGGTCTAAAAAAGCCCCAAAAGGGCTAGAAAGTGGCTGAGACAAAAGTAAAACTGATGGGTGCAGTTTTATTGTCAAAGTGATAGCATTAGTGCTGTGGGGGTTTTGCTAGCTGTAGTTTGAGCCACGTACGTGTGTATTTGAGCATATCTGTTCATGCAGGTGTGGAGTGGTCCAGGCAAGACCAAAGGATGCCGCAAAATGGAAGCGGGATGTGTTGAACGTTCCAGGTTGTGGCTGGTTTTTCAGTTTGCTGATACAGATTCTGGTCTAATTCTAGGCCAGGCTGTATCCTGATTACCTGACTCTCTCCTCTGTAAGCATGTGCAGGAGAGAAGCTCAGTGCCTGCTGTGAGTGTGGAAAAATGGTGTGAACTGGCACAGTGAGAAGTGTGTTCCTATGTGTGATGGTTGCAGAAAGCAGCGGGTACCTCGTGCGCGAGGCAAGAGAGGATATATTTGATTTTGATTTGAATAACAAGCATTGAATCATCCTTTCTGCTCAAGGAGGGGGAGAAACCAGATGGCTGTGGACTCCCTGAGACATGTTATTGCAGCTAATACTCATGTTTGCTAAAACTGTGTACACAAAGGTAGATCAAATACTGTTGCGATAAAGTCGATGTCTGTTTGTTTTGTGGATATGTTTTGAGTATTTTCAGTAGCCAGAGGAAGACCCAGCGCACTGGGGTGCCTGTCAGGGAGCATTTGCTTCGTGTTTGTTTTAATACAGCACTTCATAACAGCAATTTTTCAATGGTCACTTGTACACAGATTGCTTTAATCAGCATTTGTGTGTCTCTGCTCTCTGTTGGCATGACTCTGTCTTCTAGTGAGCTGCCTTTTCAAACATCATTGGCTTTTTTCAAGTGAAATCTTCGTGCTTATTGCATCTGTCACTTCTGGGATGCGCTCCAAGCGCAAGGCAGAGATTCAGTGTAATGGCAATGAGGAGGAATGCACAGAAGGGTAAAATAGCAGCTTTCTGGAGTGATGCAGCGAAGGCCGCTGCGAGCTCTGCCCTCAGTAACCACTCCCTGCATCATGTTCAACTTTAATATTGGGCTTTAATGGTGGCTTCATAAAATGGCTCATTAAAGCACCACGTTGCGTTCTGATTATAAGAGAATTGGTGTTATTAGTCCGAATTTGGTTACTGATGCTGAGGACTATGGCTTGGATGCCAGCTTCCTATTTTGAAGACATGAGCAAAACACTTCCTGGCCTGAGTCTGCAGCTGGGTGAGGTCATCAGTGCACCACTCCCAGGGCCAGGAATGTCCTTTCAGGCAAACACAGGCACATTTTCACTTGACTTTTAAAGGATGGGTTTGTTTGTTTTGATTTTTTTTGTCTGACTCGAGGCTTTTGTGATCATCTCAGTCTTTCCCTGAGGGTGTGTTGGGACACAAACTCTGGAGGATTTCAAGTGCCCCAGTTTCAGCCTTTACAGGGCATATGAACAAGAACTGAATGTCTGTCTGCTCTTCTAGCTCTTTCCCTGCTGCCTTCCCTATCTAATGTTTTTGGTCTGCTTATGTTCTGGTGGTCCATTCTGAAATTAACCTGACTGGAAACTCGATCATTCTGGATGTGTCGCGTATACCGCTATAGTTGGGCATCGGTTACTGGGCCCTTTCATTCTGTTTGCTAATAAGATTGCTTTGTTCTGCTCTTCCTCAAGTGAGTAACTCCACTAAAAATGGAGTATTTGTCTCATTTTGAGGTTGTAATTGCTCAGCACATGACTTCTAAATTATGAAATTTTAGATTATAACGTTAGGCGTGTAGAACACCAGGGTGACACCAGAATTACTCAGCTTCTCAATGGAGTAGTGACAGGTCCTAGGGCCCCCACCAGCAGGTCTGGATTTGCACTGTAGGCCCCTCCAATGCAGAGCCTGGCACCGATGGCCCTCAGAGGAGCAAACCGTCTGGAGAGGTTCCTAATGGACTACACCATTAGTTGCATTACAGCCATTAGTTGTGTATGTGCCTGTATGGGTTTGTTTAGTGAACACAAGTCTGATCAGAATTAATGGCTGGATGTGTAGTTAATGATGGAGCTATAAAGTAGGTGACTGTTGGGCAAATCATTTTACTTCGCACCTCTCCCATGTGATTCTTCACGATAGCAAGACAGAGGTCATCTCTTTCCAGCAGATATCTTGGTAACAAGTCAAAGTGCCTCTGGAATGGAAGAGGCTTTTGTGGTGGAATACCATAAAAGCCTTAAAATCCTGCTCTCTAGGTCACGAACTTGTCAGAAATAGTGACAATGGTATCTGCTGCTGCCTCCTATGGGGGACAAAACATTGTTTTTACAAAGGCTGCCAGCCTGCTGGTGTCCTCGTGGTACCCATCATCAGGTCTCCTTGGGTTAGAGTAAAACATGGGCTCTTTGGCCATGTCTCCTCTTCATCTTTCTTTGTTAATGAGTCAGATACCAAGGCAGAACCACCTGCACTGCAGAAAGGACAATAGCGTTTCTTCAGCATTGCCACTGTGCTGCGTCAGCATAATTTGTTTTGTCTTGATCCAGTTTTTATTGATGAAAACAACAGTTTTTTTATATCGTATGCTTTTTGCTATGAGCATGTAATGACTCTGTCTCTCAGCGGGAGAAGCTGGATGAGGTTGGATCAGATATAGTGACTCTGCCATTGAGCTGGGCCTCTCAAGCCATCCTAATTAGGTTTTTCTTGTTTTCTCTTTTAGTAATTGAATTTGAAAAATGGCTGGAAATGAAATTAAAGCAGTGGTGGGTTTAAAGCCGTTACGGTTCAGGCTGATGTGGTCAGTGTGCTGAGATGAGCTGGCGGGGTTGGGCTGGAGCGTGGCTGAGCTGTGCCTAATCTGTGCCTAAGGCCAAGTGTGCTCTTCAGGAGGGATTGTGGTGTCCCTGGGGCTCTCCATCCAAATCTTGGCTGACCAGAGCATCTCTGTGTAATCTCTGTATGTACAAGCATACACGTAATCTATGTATAGTTCTTCTTAGCTCAGCAGTAAGGCAACCATTTCTGCAGCCTTATCAAATATACCTGGAACAGGATTTCATACAACTGGATGGGGATGGTGTGCTTAAAACTACATCTTGTTTGCATCCATGTGTGAACCTAGGCAAAACACTTCACCTGCAGTTCCTGCTATAGGTAGTCCCTGGGAAATGGACTTCAAATCGCTCTGGTTGGGGTATTTAGAAATGTAGGAGCTTCCCCTCCTTTCTTCCTCCATCCCCTTAGTTCTGCATATAGTTGCCATAGAGACTGTGTCCTGGAGTCCTTGAAAATCCATTGTTTATCTCACATATATGTATAAACCTGCTGTATTAAAGCAGCTTTGAAGCATCCTGTTCCCCTGCAGATCTGATAGGGGCTTGACATCCTATGGTGCTGCAGGTTTGGGTACTGGACATGAGTCAGGCACAGTCAGACAAGCTGATAATGGGTGTAATTAGCACCACCAGGGATTAGCAGGCAGCAACAAATTCAAGCTGGAGTAAGCACTTGCATCCCTTGGGAGCCCGGCAAACTGACAGTGCTGGGCAGATGATCACTTGATAGGAAGATAGTCATCAGCAGAGGCTCAACAGCAATTGACTGGGCTTGGTGCTGGTGTTACCTCTTCAAGTTGCCTTTTCTTAATCCCCTTTCACTTTAAATCCTTAAAAACCTCACAGTTTGTTAGCTCATGCTGGAATCTTGAATACCTGAATGACTTGGGGTAAATGCTTGGCATTCACTTGGTGGTCTTCGTCATATGGTGGCCAGTCAGTGTTACAGTTGTTTCTTGCAGTTTCCTGCGTGATGCGGGTCAATACCCTTGTTTCTGTGTTGGAAATGTGAGGTTCAGTGTTTTGCTCAGGGTCTTGCAGGTACCAGGCTGGGAATACTTGAGGTATGTAATAGTAGGTGTACTTGTTTTACAGATGGTTCATCTATTTGCACTAGCATACGTGGTGGGATGTGTGTGTGGATAAATGGCCATTCTTATACTTAGTATTTCAACTGCTCCTTCCTTACTCAGTACTTACATTAATTACACTGTATCTTGGAGGTTGGAGTAAATAGGCACAAAACTGTCTTGTTCAGAACAGGAGATAGATTAAAGTGAGTTTAAGGTTTATTTCCATTTTTGGACCTGTAAAGATCAGTTTATAAGGCAGGAAGAAAATCCAGAGCCAGCTTCGGCAAACATGGATAGCCAGATGTACTTCAGCAGTGTGTACTTCCGCTTTTGCACAGTGTCAAGTGCAGCACAAAACACTTCCAGCTGATTGTCATCGTGCCTTCCAGCACCTTTTTCCTCCTTTCTGGAGCAATTTGTTAAAGCTTTTCATGGTCTTGTTGTTTCAGTGTGGGCTACCCTGGCTTGGCCTCCCGTTCTGTCCTGCTTTGGATGAGCTGGGTTATCTGTCCTCTTTACTTTGCTCCCTGGTGTTTCTTCAGGGGTAAAGGTTATCTTTTTGTTCTTTATATGTGGTGCTTGCCACATTGATCTTCTGGTCTGCCAAGGGAATTCTTAAGCACTATGAAAGATCACATAAAAACCAGCTGGGGCTTATCTCGGTGTAATACTGCCTGTTGTTTTGGCTGCTCTTCTCCAGAACTGCTGTAAATGCCACAGGGACTCTCAAAGGGCTGGAAATGTGGGTTGCACGTGCAGTAACATGATTGTCAAGCCAACAGGTAAGTAAAGCTTAAAGGTCGCCAAGTGCAGGCTGTAATTCTTCATGCCCCTTGGTGAAAATAAGTTCCCCAGCTGAAGAGCCACCAACTGCAGGTGCCTTCCCCAGGGACTCAGCCTTCATGCAGCGCTATCAGGGGTGATCCTCCCTGTCAGGTAGGCAGAGAGCTGCTGTGGGAGTGCTGGGGACAGCGGGTACATCCCTTATCCTTGGCACAGGGAGCCTGTGGGTGTAGGAAGATGTTTTTCCTTCTTGCATCTGAAATCTTGCTCTGCAGTGTAGCAGGAGTGTTTATTAAAGCTGCTACTGAACTAAAGACACCTTTCCTAAGGCAGTGTGTCTGTTCTTGCCTGTTCAGGGAGGAGGGAAAGATGCTCCATGTTGCATTCACGGTGTGACACCAGCTCACTCGGGTTGCTGGTGCACAGCATGTGATGGCCTCTGCTGCAGTGTAGGACAGCAGCCTGAAACAGATCAGTGACAAAGAACATCTGTAGGACAGAAGAAATGTGTTTGAACTTGGAACCCTTTGCTCAAACAGATGTTTGAGGGGCTGTAATTGGTACCACAAGATAGGGATTTAAAATCAAGTTAGCAGATTGAGCTATCTGGGTTTGAGTTTTAGCCTCCTTCAGTCTCTTCCTCCCTCCCCCAGCCCTGATTTCAAATTGCATGTTACTGAAACAGGACAGAATGACAATGGTGCTCTTTGAATTATAGGCTACTTGGCCAGAAGAGCTGGCAGGACAGCAAATGGAAATCTGGAGAAATACACACCACTTCCAACTGGGAGAATCGAGATGCGTTTTGCAGCTTATTTGTACGACGTGAAAATCTCAGATGTTTGTCTTGTCCAGTCTGAGCCTTCTGCATTGAGGACATTGTCATCTCTCTGAGAACCAATCATTATTGGGTTTATTTGGAGACATCAAAAGCAGTTCAGTGTGAGTGTCTCACCTTTTGAGTGGGTGTTATTGAGTAGCTTGAGACGTGAAAGTCTCTGACTTGGGCTCCAGTTCGGATGAAGGTGTTTCTCAGGGTGTGCTGACCAAGCCCGTTCCTACTTTCTGGAGTAGAGCATCCATTCAGAATTGCAGTGTGATGGACCATGCTGCTCTGAGCTCTAACTCCAACCTAACCATGATGTTGTCCAGGTATCTGGTCCATCACAGGGCTGGAATCAAACTTGAGACACCACAACAGAGGTGTGGTCCAAGAGGCACTGCCATTACACTTGGCCATCCTCCTCCTCTCTGATGGCATACCCCAAGGCAGCGCTGTCCTCTCAATGGGCTCCCAGCAGGTCTGGGTGCTGTGTTCCATCCGGCAGGCCAGTGGAGCATTTGTGGTCAGGCCGGGCCATCTGGAGAATGCTGCATCCTCGCTTGGTCAGTCTGACTCACACTTGGCTGCCCTATTTGTGAGCCTCGGTTGTGCTGATGTGTTGTTTCTGCTTTATTTCTAAGTTGGGAAGAATTCGTGTCCCAGCTCACTTTGTGTTGAGAGCAGAGGGCTTTCTGCAGGCCATCGTTTCCTCATGGTGGCTCTTGGTGCTCCTGAAGAACTGGGACCTGAGACCGTTTATCTCCTTAAAACATCTTTAATGTTTGTAGTTTGTTCCTGTGGATAACACATGTTGTAATGGAGGAATAAAACCCAGTTGAAGTCCTTTTAAGATTTTTCCTTTCAAGAAATCTTCCTGCCATTTCTTTTTTTAAGGAATGATCCCATTAGCTGTAAGCAAGGAGAATCTGTGAAATATTTCCAGTAATTCCTTAAAACCACTGGAGTTGTAAGAGGAAATGTGCTTACCTTAGAAAATACCATGTAATCAGGTTACCTTCACTCCTGCACCCCTTCTAGACTTGTGCAGAATGCAAAATCCTGCATGTGGTGGTGTATTCCCGTGCTTTAGGCTTCCAGCTCCTGGGTACTGCTGTCTGCTTGGCATCTAGCCTAAGTTCATCAAAGAAGGCAGACTGCATCCTGTACACGGCATTCAGTTTCAGGTTTAGTGGCTACCAGTGAGCTCCTCTGTCACACATAGAAGGATTTTGTGTTTGCTGTTTATTTCCTTTGGGAATGTTTGGTTGATTCATGTTTCAGGAGATAATGCAGTTGGTTTCTGCTGTTGGCACTGTCATGTTAGGAAGAAGGTGTTTGTGCCTCTAGCTGGTTAGTTGGGAAAGGTGGGACCTGGCGGTGATCTGGTGAGGAATTAATGAAGCTCTGGTGGGGAAGAGCTCTTTCTCCATTTGTAGCCACCATCCTTAGCTGGGACTCAGCTCTCACCCAAAACCAGTTTAGAAGAAAAGCTTGTGATGTCTCAGGAATATGGTCTGGACGAAGCTTGCCTATAACCTTCAAGAGGGCAGAAGAATGCAGCAAATTGGGGTAGCAGCTCTGAACGGATTGATGCTTCCTTGTTAGCACTGTTGCACTGATAAGAGAAGTAGGTCAGCTCTGTGGAGAAAGCATTTTATCTGCATACTTCTCACTGGAATCCTGGTGCTTGGCTGTTGTAACAGCCCTGCTGACTTGCGGCTCTGCTCAGGGGGTTGTGCTCTCCCTCTCATGTCTTTCACGGGGTCAAAGTGTGGTCTGAAGCCCTGTTGCTTTCGTCTCTGTGGCATGTGCTGCTCTTACTGGAGGCTGATGCAGTCAGTCCCCAGGGGTGTAAGTAGCATCTTCCACCCTGCTGGTGTAATGTCTCTGGCTGAAGCTCATAGGGCTGTTCAGCTCTGGAAACATGTTGCTCTGTGTCTTGGCAGTGGATGAAGACTCAGTGTGTGAAGAAGCATCTCTGGTTTATTCCAGTGGAGAAAGTGGAGAATGAAGGCTCTTGGAGCCGTCATCCAGATACCCCCAATACATCACCCATCACTGTGATGAATTCTGTGGTGTGATGATTCTTGTGCGCATTCGTTGCTCTCTCTTTACGGTGGATAACACAAATTAAATGAAGCCAGACAATACTCTCTGTTCAGGGTAATGACTGTCCTTTTGCCACTGCAAATGATGGTAAATGATGTAATGTTAGACTGTAAAGATACAAGCTACAGAAGGGTCTGAATAGTAAGACCCCCAAGAAGGTGAATCGCATGCCTGAAAACCTTTAAGTTAAAATACCCATTGAGGCCCTGTGTGCACGTGAAAGGAGTGTCAGCCACAGCATGAGACATGCACAGGGAAATAGCATGTGCCTCTTGGTGCCTGCAAGATTTAACCGTTATAGGCACTTCTGACTTAGAGGTTTTTATGTTACAGCAGTCTTAGTGTGATTGTTTCAGGGTAGAGCTCTGAAAACCCAACAGTATCAAGTATTTCACAGGTTAGAACCAACACCTTGCACTTTGTCCAGAACAGCCATTTCAGCTTAGTTTAAGTTTGGGTTGTGTTACATTCTTGAATGTGGTGGGCTCCCCAGTTGAGATATAATCAAATTCCCTGGTAGTTTGTGGTTTAGGTTCCCATCCCAGAATAGAATCTCGCCAGTGGTAGAACAGCTGGAAATTTCAGTATTACGTTCATATTCCAGCTTTTTGTCTTTCCAAAGAAGTGAAATCAGATGGCAGGCTCTTGCTCAACCTAGCCTAAAGTAACCAAAGACTGAAAATCATCTGTGCACAAGTCTGATGTGTTTTGGAATTGTGACCATCTGTAAGTAGTGTTCACCTTTGGTTTAAATAACTCTGAACATCTGAAAACAAAAGTGCTGTCAGCAATAGACTTAATACGAATTGGTTTGAAAGGGTACACCAGAGAGGGGATAGCATTAGGTTTGAAAGCAGAGGACTGCCTCAAGGTCTTTGTGGCTGTTCCTTTGAGCTGCCAGAGGTTTCATGTGAAGTTTTAGGGCATGCTGAAATTCTTGTGGCCATGTGATTTATCTTCCGCCCCGTTCCAACCTTGCCCAAATACTGCGAGACTTAATATCATGAGAGTGAGTTCACTGATTCCCTTGATGCTTGGAGAGGGAGATGGAGCCTTGCTGGTGGTATGATGCCTCTCCACTCTAACAGTGGTGGCCATGGACTGCTCCTGTGGTTTGATGCCGGTCCTGGCTCTGAACTCGCCATAGGATATGTGTTCCTGTGGTGGTCAGCGTGCTCCTCACAGCTCGTGCTCATTGGATTCAAGGAAGGATGGTCTCCGCTGTCCTCGCTATCTGTGTGGCTCCACTGATGGAGCTGGCAGCAAGCACTTGCCTCTTGCTTCCCCCACAGATGTGTCTCACTTTCCTTCCTCTGCCAGAGGTGTGCTCAGTAATGCTGTCCTTGAAATGATCTGGCGGGCTTCTCTTCCGGATGAGTGAGTCTTCTGAGGTGTTCCTAACACACTGCAGCATGGTGAGGCTGTAAAGTGTTTATGTGCACTATGCGTGCAGCTGGACTGAGCAGGAGGCAGCCTGTGTCCACAGGCACACACGTGTGTGTGTGTGCTGGTGTACAACATGCCATGCACACGCAGGGGTTACAGAACCCACAGAGGTTGCACAACCAAGTGCTGTGAAGTTAAGAAATGCCACAAGTGAGTGATTAGGAAATAACCTGGGTGATACTTGTTCCCTTTTTCACATGCGGTGGGGTAGGGCTGTCAGCTCAGGCCTTGCTCTGCTGGGCACGCAGTGATGCTCGCAGTGGTGGGATGGAGCAGGAAGCGCAATGGGGTGGTGGTCTCCTTATGGCTTAAAACCTGAATGCTTATATACCCTGTTCCATATGCAGCTGTACCTTATCTGCCAGATGATGTTCAAAGTGCTCTGAAGAGTGAATTACTAGATTCCTTGTGGTGCTTATCTCCATGATGGCCAACTGCTCTGCAGATGTGGCTCAGCCCTGCTGTGAGGGAGGGTGTTTTTGCCATGATGGGGGCCTTCAGGCCTCAGGTTGAAACATCCACGGCCTCATTATTGGCTCAGGATTATAACATTCTTCAAGGTTTCAGCTCTGAGCACTCACTGCTCTTACAGATGAGACTCTAGCATCTCAGCCCAGGTGTACAGAAAGACCTTGGGCTCTCTGTGTTGCAGTGTCCCCAGTATCCTGTCCAACCCATAGCACATGAGGCAGGTGCCCCCTGCTATTAATCATCATTGCTACTTTGTGCTGGTGGCACTGCCTGTTTTGTACCTTGGTTTATTTTCTTTCCCTCCTTATCTGCTTCTCATTTGTTCAGTTATCTGAGACTACCTTTATTCCAAAGCTGCCACTGGAGTGGGTGCAACCCCTTTGATAAGGCTCTGAGTTTGGGGGCTCACCATCAACAGCTTATCTTGACATGTTCCATCTGGAAAAGAGCCTTTCCAGTCCCAGGTACCCACTGTTTATAAGGGATGTTCTCCCTGTCCAGTGGATCTGCATCTCTTCACCTCCCTCAGCAGTAGCCTCTGACTGCCTGTGACTTAAACCAGCCTTTTATTCCCCATGCCTCTCTTTCTAGAAGCAATCACAATCACATGGGCTGAGCAGGATTTTGCCATTAGTGGGGGGTTTTCCTGTAAGTGTTCCCTAGCAGGATGCGTTTCCTCTTGCATAAGCAGGCTGAAAACCCTCCGAAGCCGCAGAAATACATCTGTTGGCTTCTTGAGACAGATAAATCCTTTATAAACAGGAAAATGGGCAAACTCATGGTAACTCTTGTGACACATCATGATGGGAGATCAGAAAGGAACGGCATGAAAAGTATCACTGTGCAAGCGTGGCTGCTGGCATCCTGCCTTTCTAAGGTCCTTTTAAACACTGACACAAAGGCCAGTGGCTGAGCTGTGCAGTGGGAGACCAAGTGAAAAGGTTGGTAAGATTCAGCTGGAAGGCACTTGACATTCTGGGGGGGATAGAAGAGTTCTGAAGGCTCTTTGCTGTGTCCCCAGCAGGATATGTAAGATGCCGTGTGTCCCGGAGTGGGATCCAGGAGATCAGTGTGGTTGTAGATCTGTCAGCACTTCTATTGTAGTGGTCTTTGCAGGGTGTCTAGCACCTCTGTTTGGATTTTGCTGAGGGCTGTAACTCGGGCAGTATCAAAACTCCTTTCAGCTCCCAGTTGGGAGGGTTTAAATCCTCCAAATTTGTACTTCACCCAAAAAAAGAGAAAATATTTCCTGTCTAGCAAGTGTATGGAGATGGTTCCAGCTCCTTAGCGAAGATTCAGCAGCACAGACAATGATCTAATTAACTTCCTTTTTAAAGCTTCAGCTCCAAGTCCATTTCCTAAGAGGGAATGCCTGGCCCAGCCCCATTAGCCAGGGATGCGCTTTCTTGCCCACTCGGGTATTTCCATAGTCACTTCCCGAGGGTCGCTCAGCCAGCCAGGTTGTACTTTGTGCGTGTCATAGAGGCTGAATCAGTCTTTCCTTATGGTGAATCATTTCAGATATTGGGGTCTCATCTGATTATCCTACCAAGGGCCAACCAGGGAGCTCCTGCCCGCATTGAGCCTGCGCAGGGCCCTGCTATGGGACCTGTGGCAACCAAATTGAGCTGTGGTTTGCTTGCACATGATGGAGGAGGGAATGCTCTGCAGGACTGAGAAACAAATGAGATACTAAATGCTATTCACGTATTCACAAGAGGCTGGGGTAGGGAGAAGATGACTTTTGGTGCTGGGCACTGAGCTAACCCCGCTTTGTTTTTCACCTGCTCACTGTCTGTGCTCAGAGATCCGCAGCCCCTGCTCTTTTCTAACTGCAGCCTGCACTTCTCCCCCCTTCCTTCCCTCTGGAGAGCAGCCAGATCAAAATGGCTGTGATCCAACACCAAGAATCACTCCCTTTGCTATGGAAATGAGGACTTGGAGGCTGCTCACCATGTGTTCATCACAGAGTTCCTGCTGAGGATGATGAGCCGTAGGTGGGAAGAGGGCAGCGAAGGTGTGCTTGAACAAATCCGTTCGGAACAAATAAGGGTATTTTTGGGTACATCTGACTCTTTGCATTTTTTAAAGTCATTTATAGAAAACAAAAAAAAAAAAACACCACAAACCCTGTCCATCAAATGACAAAACTGAGGGAAATAAAGTAGTAGAATGTCACCATAGGATACAGGGTATTTCTCTCCTATTACAGTGGAAGGGGTGGCAGATCTCTTGGTAGCTGATATTTGAGATAGGCATATTTTTTGGGGCGATGTTCTGGTATTGATCAAATGAAGGAAAGATATCATTATCCAAACTACCCAAATAATCCTTAACTACCATATCCACATTCCCTGCATTAAAGCAGGCAAACTGCAAAACCCCTGGGTGTATGGTACGCTGACACTGGGCAATTTACTGTGTTTTAGCTCAGCATGGCAAGTTTAAGCCTTCACTTTACCTTCCTAAACCATCAGATTCGAATCTTGATGCACAGTGGGACGGGAACATTGCCATGAAAACCGACTGTGCACAAAGCAGGGCTTTTTCCCTTCCCCTGTTTGAGCTGCACACCCCGAGCGAGCAGGGTTTTGCTGCAAGGTGTGTTCTCGAGGAGGAAAGGGCTGAGCTGGCCGCAAGCTTCCTGCGCTGTTGCAGCACGTTGAGGCTCTGTGAGAACATCCCTGTGTGTTCAGAGTGCCCTGCTGTCACCTCGAGTGCTGGTGAGGGATGGAGGGTGGAAGGGGTGATGCTGCTCTTGCTCGAAGCGGTGGATGCAGAGGTGCCGCAGCAGCACCCTTCCTGCACACAGCACCCAAACAGCTCACAGCAGGGAGGAGCCCTCTCGGGATGAAAATGCCTGTCAGGTCTCTGAATGAGTCTGCACAATCCATTAATAACTGGGTGTGGAACTGCGTGTTTTTATGGTGTCTCTTAACTGGGCCCCGGGCAGCTTGATAGTAAAGTGCGTTTCTTGTCTCCAGGGGTTTTGAGTTGAATTTCACCTTTTCTTTGTGAGTGATTCAGTTAGGAATCAGCAGGGCTTGGCTGGGCTCATGTGTTCCTTTCGCACCAGGAATATGGCCCTACCTCATCCTCCATCCCTGCATCCTTCCCCGCTGGGATGGCCACGCGTGCATCCCTGAGGAGCCCTCCAGCCCCTGTGCTGGCAGCGCTCCACCTCCAGGCATGATGCACCATCTGCTTTGGCAGCTTCTCCCGTCCATTTTGGCTATCCTGATCTCTTCCTTTGCTTGGAAACAAAACAAAACCCCACATCACTTGTATTTTTTAACCCCCAAAATGCGTGTGCTTCACTGCCAGGTGATTGAATCTGTCCCATGTGTGGAATGGTTTGCTCCTGATATTTCACCATCCCACTGGTACTGCCTGTCCCAACGCTCCATCCAGCTGGAGGGCTGAACAGGAACACTCATGGGGAGCTGTGCATTACCAGCATAGAAGGAGACGGGTGTCTGGATTCTGTGTTCCTGCCTGGAGCTGGGGCTGGGGAGCAGCTCCTGGTTTATGACTTCCCATTGCACTTCGGTGTCACTGGGTGTGCCCTGCATGGAGCAGGCCTTTTATTTGTGAAATAGTTGGCAGAAAGCGCATTATGCAATTCCCTAAGTGCAGAGGAAGCCTCACATCATCCAGAATGTGATAGCAATCATTAATAATTTATACCTAGCTTCTTTTTAACGTGGATGCCTTAAACACCCCGATCATTCACAAAATTTTCCATTTAAAGATGACACTTGTGGAGTTTCTTTCTTAAACTGTGTGAGTTTGTAATACAGTGGTGTTCATGGCACTTCTGTGGCTGTGAAATGAGTGAACTGTGAGATTTAAGAGAACACCAGTGTAGAAATGGTACCATGAGAAATGCTGCAGGGAGGACCCCTCTATTCCCAGTGGTTGGAAATAAAGGCAGAGCCCTTCACGCTGTGTCACCAGCCCCTGGTGTGCAGGACATGGGTGGCTGAAGGCCATCACTAGTGGTGTGGCTTTCACCCCATGCCTGGGGACAGCTGTCCCCATCTCAAAACCAGCCCATAGTGATTGTATGTATTTAAGAAGCTGGTGTTTCCCCCAGCGGGTCACTCACTGCCTGGGCTGTGACTCTCTGTACACTGGTGGCTATGATGACTCTGGCATCGGGGCAGCAGGTCCCCAAAGTGGAGATGGAGCCTCTGTGGCGGTGGCCAGTGCCTATTCCCAAATGCTTCAGCTGGATGTGGTCAGGGTGAGCTGGTGGGAAATAGATACTCTGATTATTTTTCCCTATCTGTGCAGACACCAGTGTTTGACTCGATAGCTGTCTGTTATGTTAATTGTAACATTTTTCTCCCCTTCAAACGTATTATGTGACTGCTTGTTTCCCTGCTCTGATGAGTGTTTTTCCTCTCTTATGCAGCTCCTTGTTGCTGTTAGTTTATTGTGTTGAACAGGGATCATTATGAAGTCTCTTTCCCAAGGCTTTCATGCAAAGCCTTTGCAGTCAGCGACAGCCCCACAACCTTTTATCACTTGTGCTGCAGACAGGCTGTGTGTGCAGAGGGAGCTGTGCTGGAGCTGTAGTGTTCCCAGTCTCTCACTTGAGAGCTTCAGGCTGGTGGGTCTGGAGCGAGAAGCTCCATGAATCCGAGTTTTTCCCAGCCTCCGCATGTGCTTGGGGACCGGCTGGGAGGAGAGATAGGAGGTGGCTCTGCTTATTTTTATGTTTTAAGCTCTTTTTTGCCTTCCCTAGAGAACAGGGCAGAAATACTTTTCTCATATGTAAAAGCAAGACTCTATATGGAGGCTCTGCTTTCTTCTGCGAGTGCTAAAGGGAGGAAACCTTGTATGATGGAAAAGCCCATCCCAGATGTGAGGGGTCTGTAGGTCACATACATGGAGGGCAGGACACTTGCTTTCTTCCAGGGTTGGTGTTCCCATGTGGTGTTGTGTCCAGGTCTTCTTCCAGAGTTCAGGTGCTGGAGTTTTACTGGCAAGAAGGTTGCAGTGAGGTGGGGTTGGGTCTCTTCTCCCAAGGAACAAGGGATGGGACAAGAGGAAACAGCCTCAGGCTGCACCAGGGCAGGTTTAGATGGAGCTGAGGAACAATTCCTTCCCCAAAGGGTGCTCAGGCGTGGGAACAGGCTGCCCAGGGCAGGGCTGGAGTCACCGTCCCTGCAAGTGCTCAAAAAACCATGTGTAGACAAGGCCCTTGATGACATGGTTTAATGGTGGCCTTGATGATTTTAAAGGTCTTTTCCAGCCTGGCTGGTTCCATGATTTTTCACCGGTCCCTTTCCCTCTATTCTAGCTTAATCCTTTGTGAAAATGGTTTTTCTCAGGAGCAGGAGTGCTGCAGCCACATGAGGTTAATTTGAGTCATTAGCTTGTTTCCATTACTCCTTTCTGCCTAGGAAACCTAATTTTATGATTTTCTTAGTGAGATTTTGGAGTCAGAAGAAAGAACGGGGAGCTGGTGAGCATGTGGAACCACTTCACAGGAACACCGGATTTGGAGAGCTTGCATTTTTATTTACATGTTCTGGACCCTGTCTGACTTGAAAGTAAACAAGTTCCAATCCGAGACCAGATTTAGCCCTGAAAATATGTGGAGACTTGTGTAAAAACTCCTTTTAGGATTAGGAGCTTCCTTTGCTGCAGTAAGAGAATACATTTACAATGGGGAAAGCGATGTTTCCCCAGCAAATTCTTTCTGTAAAATGACTTGGAAGTGCAGTTCAGTTGTGTTTTGGTACAAAACAACCTGAATATTTAAGAATAAGTAAAGAAAAAGGCAAAACTGGCTGAGAACTTTGCAGATCTAAAGCAAAGTGCTGGGATAGCAAGTGGAATAGGGATTGTAGTGATAGGACAAGGGGTAATGGGATGGATGTAAGGAAGAAGTTCTTTACTGTGAGGGTGGTGAGATGCTGGAATAGGTTGCCCAAAGAAGTGGTAAATGCTCCATCCCTGGCAGTGTTCAAGGCCGGGTTGGACAGAGTCTTGGGCAACATGGCCTAGTGTGAGGTGTCCCTGCCCATGGCAGCGGGTTGGAACTGGATGATCTTAAGGTCCTTTCCAACCCAACCCGTTCTATGATTCTATAAAGCAGTGTTTCTGTGTTGCTGACACGGGGCGATGGTGCAGACCAGAGGGTCCCCTCGTCACCTCTGGGCAAGCAGGCGGCCCCTGCACATGTAACTGATCTCCTTTTGCTGTTCCTCTTCTCCGCAGACACAATGAGGCGAGTGGTACGACAGAGCAAATTCCGGCACGTGTTTGGCCAGGCAGTGAAAAACGACCAGTGTTACGACGACATCCGCGTGTCCCGTGTCACTTGGGATAGTTCCTTTTGTGCAGTAAACCCCCGATTTGTTGCAATAATAGTAGATGCTAGCGGTGGTGGAGCCTTCCTCGTGCTGCCTTTGCACAAGGTAAGTGCTATTTGCAAGTTTCTCGCTGTCACTTGCTCAGCTTTGTTGTTGATTCAGTGCTTGTTTATGAATAACATTAAGGCTGTGAAGTCTCTGCTGTGTGGTGACAAATGTTGCTCCGTAGTGCTGGGTAAGGATCCGTTTAATGTCTGTAATCAGTCTGATGCTTCCTGTACATTAAACACAGTAAATAAGCAGTTTGCTTGACTAATCTGAGCCAGTTCTTCATGGCAGAAGTTTCTGTGTAGAAGCACGCTCCTAAAGGAGGCCTCTTTATTTATGATAGCTGTGGCCAGGTATTTCCATTGTCAGGGGTTCAGCTTTTTGAGCTCTGTCACTTAGTTCAGGAATGTACCTGAGCCTAAATATGCCCTGCAGCCCTGTACTGGAACCAGCTTGTTCCTTTGCATCCATCCAAGATGGGCATTTCCTCGTGGCCCTGGCCTCCGAGGTGCTCCGGACTGCTGTCAGCCCCTTCAGTTATTCTTTGTCTATACAGTATAAGAATAATCTTAGTATAAAAATAATCTCGGTAAGAAAACAGCCAAATACATGGGAGCTGTACCTCAGTTCTCCCAGATCACAGGGCTGTGTCCAGGCTTTACTGTACTTCAGTTAGATCAAGTACCTGATAAAGCGAGGAGAGGAGCTTCATCTGATCTTGAGCAGGGAAACACCCCTTATGTTTTCTACTGTGCAGAATGCTGCTAAGTCTCCAATAAATAACCTTCCAGTGAGCCCGTATATGCACTATGCTTCTTTCCCTTCTGCTTTGAATTTACTTGTAGAGCCCCAAGGGTGTGCTTTATAAAACACACAGGGAAGTTAGGCTCCTGTCCATCAGCTGTGAGAACCGGGGAGGCTGAAAAGATGGGCACAAGGCAGCCTCTTACGGTTGTGTGTTATAAAGGTGTTACACAGATGAGCAGGAGCAGCGTCTGAGATAAATTCCTGTTGCCCCCTGATACTGCATACGGAGCATCTTACGAGTGATGTTCTCATCTCCCTTTCTGATGCTTAACCAGGAAATTCTTGTGATGAAAGTCTTTCTGTCTCATTTTCGTTGTGACTTCTCTTAACTAGACACTTAAGATGTCCTCAGTCTGTCATCAGCCCTGTCCTTTTTTCAGAGCTCCATCTGCAGATCTGCCCAGTTTATATATAGAAATAGTGACCAGAATTGAATATAGCATCCCACATGGCGAGCGCGCTGCAGGAACAGAGGCAGCGCGTTCTCGCTTGTGCTAAGCGAAGCCGTCCAAACCCCTCAGCCTCCTTAAATAGCTCCATTTTGCTCATTAACATCCCCTTCCTTGCAAGTCTTCTGCTCTGGGCTCATTTTTGGGCCGTGTGTCCTGCTCTGGGCCAAGCTGGGATAGAACTCTATTAGAAATTAATGCTTTACTCAGCAGCACAAGCAGTTGCACCACAGTGCAATCAAATGCTGGTGGCAGACGATGTGCACCCCTCTTTTTCTCTTCTCAATGTTTTATTAGTCCCTAGCAGAAATTCCTGCTCATTTTGAGATTTTTTTTTGGTCTCACATTTCTAAATACCATCTTAGTTTGCTGTGGTTTTATATTTATTTCACTATTCCTGCCCTGTATTTGCCATTGTGCCCTCTGTTCCTGTCCCCATGCGCCTATTTAATGCTCACATATGAGCAGGTTTCATGCCAAGCTGGAGGAGCTCCCTCCCTAACCCCCATCCTGACACGTTCTTTTGCAATGCTTTGCTCTAACCAGTTCCTGTGTTCCTCATTTACTTTAACAGCCTTGGCTGATGAAATCCTTTAGCTCCTTCAACACCCTAACATTGAGTCCTGCTCAGCAGAGGTGTTCATTGAAACCCCACAGCGAGATCCTTGCTGTTGGGCTCAGCTGGGAGGGAAGGGGTCCATTTTAAACCTTGGTTTTGGGATGATTTTGAAGCAGAGCCATAAAACTGCACTTGCTGCATTGCCCAGCCTCTTCTAGAACCTAATTGCACCGTGTCCGCTCAAATGCAGTCACCCCGAGCCACTTCAGATGTGGCTTGACCTCGCATGAGGGGTGACCCTCTGCAGAGGGCTCTGCAATCACGGCGGAGGGAGTTCTTACCCACTTTAAATGCTTTTTTTCCTCTCCAAGTTCCACCAATGGTGTGGGTTTCGGGTGTTTATTTGCGGCGGTGGCTTTTTGCTGCCTGGAGGGGGTCGGTCCCTGCTCCCGCCGGGTGATGAGGAGGGGATCAGGGGGTGGTTTTGGGGGGTTTCTGGCTGGTTTGGGGGGTTTCTGGCTGGTTTGGGGGGTTTCTGGCTGGTTTGGGGGGTTTCTGGCTGGTTTTGGGGGTGTCTGTGCTGATTTCGGTGTCTGTGGTGAACCGGCGCCGCCTCCGTTCCCGCCTCCGCCTCTTCCCCCCCCCCCCCCCCTCACGTTCACGCGCGCGCGCGCGCCCGCTCCCTCTGCAGCGGCACTGCGGCGGCCGCGGCTTTTTACCTTATATGGTCATGGCAGCGCTCGGGGCCGCCGTCCGCCGGCGCGCTGATTGGCGGGGGCGGAGGCGCGGCGCCGCAAGTGCGCGCTCGTTAACCCCTGCGTGCCCGCGCCGCCGCCGGGCAGCGCGCAGCCCCGGTGCGGAGCCGCAGCCGCAGCCGGGGTCGGTGCAGCCGTAAGCGGGTTTGGTGGCGGTGGAAAGGCTCTGTGTGCGGTTCCTGTTGTCGTGCGGGCACATGTGCGGGGGCTCTGCCGGGAACTCGGCCTTCCCCGGCTGCGCACAGGGCCACGGGCACCGTCCGGGCGGCTGAGGGTGGCGGTGCCCGCGGGTTGGTGGGGCTGCGGAGAGTGGCCGCTGCCGGAGTGAAACGTGCTTTGAGGAGGCTGTGATTTGTGTCAGTTAATGGTGTGTGGGTGATCGTAATCAGCAGTAGCTGTGCGCACCGGGGGGGAACAGTGAAGACTTTGCTTACTCTGGAGTACGGGAAAGCTGGAGAGAGGCTTTGGACAAGGGCCTGTAGGAACAGGCCAAGGGAATGGCTTTAACCTGCCAGAGGGGAGATGAGATGAGCTCTTAGGCAGAAGCTCTTCCCTGTGAGGGTGCTGAGGCGCTGGCACAGGGTGCCCAGAGAAGCTGTGGCTGCCCCATCCCTGCAGTGCTCAAGGCCAGGTTGGACACAGGGGCTTGGAGCACCCTGCTCCAGTGGAAGGGGTCCCTGCCCATGGCAGGGGCTGGAGCTGGAGGAGCCTTGGACCAGGTTGCTCCAAGCCCCTTCCAGCCTGGCCTTGAACACTGCCGGGGATGGGGCAGCCACAAAGCGGAGGTGTTGTGCGGGATATACTCTCCCAACTTGATGTGTGATCCGTGTTCTACAGCCCAGATGAGTACTTTGTGGATTTCTTGATGTGCTGGGGAAAGTGAGTTGAAATACCTGGGTTTAGCCCATGATTCTGCGTCTGTATCACAGCAGAACTGGATGCAGGTTTTTTTCTCCTCAAAAAACCTGCAGTTTATATCTGCAAAGAAGAACTCTGCTGCAGAAGGTTTTTGTTTCAGTTCCTGTAGAAAGATGCCTTTAGCTGCAAGGATGTTATGTAAAGCCTTCAGAGGAGCTCATTCAGTCCCTTTGGATATACCTTTTATTTTCCGGCACACAGGCGGCATTCCTGCTGAGGCTGTGATGAGATGGGTGCTCTGAGAGGCAATTAGCATGTGAGTGGGTGAGAGCACACCTCAGGAATGACCTTCTCGAAGGAATATGTTGCTCTGCAAGGGGCATGCCTTAATGTTCAACCATGGCATATGTGACTTGTTCATCAGCTGTTCTACATTCTCATCCTGCCAGGAAGGAGTGGGAAAATACCATCCTTTTCCGGATTGTGCATAAAGCAAACAGAGGAGGAACTGCTGTGATGGGCTCCTTGAGTCCTTCCAGCAATTCCAGGTGGAGTGTGGATGGAAGGATATGAATTAAAATGACTTACTGTCATCTTGGCTTCGGCTGCCATGGAGCCCATCAGTTTCTTGCAGGTTTTTCCTACATCCACTCAGCATCGAGTGAATTACACGTCCTTTCTCTCTTTTGCCCACCAGTGGTTGTGGTGTACTTGGGAAGAGGGCAGGCAGTGTGGCTGATAAATCTCCTTTCTCTAGGAAAGTAAGCAGCACATACTGTCCCCTGGTTTACAGTCAGCCAAGGGTTTGTACTGTTTTAAGGCCTTGTATTACAATGAAAATGGTTGTTGTGCTTCATAGTTCTGTCTGCAAGCAGGTATGAGAGAGTGTTGCATGTGGAGAGGACTGCATGAGCCGCATCTGCCTTCCTGTCTGTATGCAGAGGTTAAAACTGAACTCTTGGAAGCCCAGAGACAAAATGAGTTCAACAGAAATGGCTTCTTTCCTGGGATCTGTCCAGACTTTCTTCTCTCTCTCTTCCTTCTCCATATATATGCATTTGTACTGGCCCCAGTTTGTTTCTCCATTCAGCTGCAAGCACCGTGGAGGCCCCCAGCTGCTGCAGTTCCTCTCCCACCAGGGCAAGATGAACTTCACCATCTCTGCCTGCTGCCCCTATGCCTGGAACCCTCCACATTGTGCTTTGTGCTGCCCAATCTGCGTTAGCCACACAGTGCCATGGTTTTTATAGCTCCCTGCTTGGGCAGGGTTGGCTTTGTGCAGGATTCCTGTCACCACGTTGTTTCCTCCCCCCACCCTTTGTGCATCCAGTTAGGTCTGAGCACTCCAGAGCAGGGACCTTTGTTTCCATCTGTAGCCTGTAATGTCACAGCCCTGCAGCTGTCAAGGTGCTAAGACCGGAACATGAGCACTGCTGAGGAATTCTTGGAGGGCACAGTCTGATTTGGAAGAGGCGTGTAGTTACGAATGCCTCAAAGTCTCTCATTGCATGACATTACAGTAGACCTTTTGGGGGCAACCCTTTTCCTAATCTTGCCAATTAGTTTTGGATGCTTTGATTGGTTTGCTGGTGACTAATGTCTATTTGCCATGGTCATGAGAGAATCGTTACATCCCAGCTGCCTCCTGCGTGAGCAGCTGCTACAGCCAGAGGTGGAGGCTCAGTGGCCAAAGCACATTAAGCTCCACTCAGCTGGACTTGGTGAAATAGGAGTTTGTTGTAAAGGGGTATTTTCTCCAACAGAGACAAGGTAGCAGCCACTTTGTATGTCAAACTTGCAGTTGTGACCTGATTTCCTTCCTCAAACTTGTGCACTGTCCGGGGGGGGGGGGGGTGCGAGGGAATTGCTTTTGCTTGTGCAACTTGATGCCACTTCCCTGTTTTAAATGGAGATCTTCATGAGCACAGCCAGGGGTTGGGGAAGCAGCTGTGCTCTGGGATATTTTTACTATAATCCATGAGCCGTTTCCTGTAACCAGTTGCCCTTTTGTGGCAGAGAAGCCATCCTAAGATAGATTAAAACTACCACTTTTAGGAGCAGTTTTCCAGTGCCCTTTTGTACTTAATAACAGATTATTTCCTTCTCGTCTGTAATTTTCTTCTGATCTGGGATGCAGGAAGGTGCTAAATGGATTCACTTGGCTTATTATCTGTTGAAGGACCTCAGCATTGTGTGCTTCTAGACACAGCATCCTCCTACTAATCCTCATATTCACCTTTTTGGCTAACTTCTTATAACATCCAACTCTGAGTTTCAGGAGCTGTTCTGTGATGTTTTGCCCAACCACAGTCACAATGGATTATGAGCAGGATTTAATTTCTTCGAGTCGTACCGAGTTAATTTTAAGCTGTGTATCAGCACTTGAGATTTATTGTAAATCCTGAACTCATTAAAAGATTACATTGTGAAAATGAATAAATAAAGCCCCAAACCTGGGACTATTAATGTAGGATGAAAATACACCTCTTTGGCAGCCAAGTTGCAGGTCTGGTGGTGTTCTTGTGGCAAGGGTGTCTCTTCTAAATGGAATTGCATTTAAAAACATGGAATTTGGTAACTTTATGGGCTGCCATGTTTTTATAATACCCAATTAAAGGCTTCCTGGTCTTTCCCTTTTGGCAAAGCCCCCCAAATACTGTGTTTAAAGCTCCTCTGTGAACAGCTTAATCCCACACAGTGCCAGGAATAGGCATCCCTGCTCCAGAGAGGGGAGCACTGCTGGGAGGAGGAAGCCTGTACGGATGGTGTGTGCACAGCTCACTTAGGGAGGTTGTGACTTAACACACGGGAGTTAAAACCTGCTCCCTTCTCACCCGCTGGGTGGCTGGGGGGAAGGTGTGTGCAGGGCCAGGCCCGGGGCTTGGTGCTGTGGGTTGTTGTGCTTTGCCAGCCGTGGGCCCTGTGCAAGGGCCACGCTTTCTAATAGAAGTGTTTCTGGGTTTGGTTTGTTAAAGTGGAGCAGCTGAAGCACGTTTATAAGTGTTGCAGAGGAGAGCTCTTGCTCTTTGTTATGTCTTCAGGAAAGCACGGTGGTTTCCTCTCCCCTGTGAAAACAGTTTTGTCTCTGACCACAAGTCAGTAGTTCTCTGAAAGCGGTTAGGCTCCTGCCAAGCTGCAGCTTCCAGCAGCACAGCAGCATTTTGGCCCTTCTGTCATTCACATCCTTCATTTATTCTCATTTTACTGTTCCAACACTGTTATTTGTGCACCCTGGAGAGCAGCTGAGTTGGTCCTTTGGTGCTGTAGTGCCATGCACTAGTGTAGGAGTTGATCCAATACCTAAAGGGGGCCTAAAAGGAGCCTGGAAAGGGGCTTTGGACAAGGGCCTGTAGGGACAGGCCAAGGGGAATGGCTTTAACCTGCCAGAGGGGAGATGAGATGAGCTCTTGGGCAGAAGCTCTTCCCTGGGAGGGTGCTGAGGCGCTGGCACAGGGTGCCCAGAGAAGCTGTGGCTGCCCCATCCCTGGCAGTGCTCAAGGCCAGGCTGGACACAGGGGCTTGGAGCACCCTGCTCTAGTGGAAGGTGTCCCTGCCCGTGGCAGGGGTTGGAGCTGGAGGAGCTTTAAGGTCCCTTCAACCCAAACCAGTCTGGGATTCTATGCTGCTGTGCTGCGCATGTCCCCTTGTGTTGCCTTCCTCAGCCAGACCCTGAAGAGCTGTTGTGTTTGCAGGCAGCCTGACCTTCTGCTTTCAAGCATCAGGAGCTCCCTCTTGCCGTGGGCTCACACGGAGCCTGCATCCTCGTTTCCCTCGCTGCCCTGCAGTTCAGTGAGCTAATGGAAGTACAAGATAGCTGCTTGAAAACTGAGCTGTGGGTGATCAAAAGCAGGCGGTGGGTTGCCTGGTCCCTGCCGTCAGCTGCCTGTCACAGCCAGTTGGCTGCTGCTGCTGCTCGTGCTGCTCAGGTTCATCCTGATCAAAACTGAAAGGTGAAGTTTGGGCTTTAATTTGTTCAAATTGATGGGTTTTTTCCTTTCCTCCCTGCAGTAATAGATTCCTGTAAAAACTCTAAACTAACCTGACAAGCACTCGTGCTGCCTGCAAATAATTACCATAGGCTCCTCATAGAGGATTACTGAGCCCTGCCTTAGACTAGGAATAGGTAGTCACTGACATCTTGTAGTACTAGTTGTATTTTTACTCTTGGTTTAGGTCTGTGTTTGTGTTTGGCCTGTAATGTGATTGCTGAAATACATCCATTAGCATATGCTCTGCATGGTTTTCTCTTCATTCGATCAATGAAGATGAAGTTGGGTGTATTAATTTTTCAAATCCTATTTCACATTGTGACATCCAAGAGGAATTACACAGGCTTTAATTTTGGCACGTCTGGCTCACGGCTTTTCATCTGCACCACTTTCACTTTGAATGATTCCAAAAGCATTAAATCACTGAGGCAATCTTGCCTTGAAACCTAAATTTGGCCATTTAGGAAATGGTGGTTGTTTTGTGGCTGTATCTTTGGCTCTGTATTTTGTTTTGTTGCTAGTAGAGGTCTTCAGGTCAGTGGTCTTCAACAGCCAATAGCCAGCATTATTCTGGTCCTTTGTAGATGAGACAGTGTTGAATAGGAACAGCCTTCCTTATGGAGATGGGGAGGAGGCATATATTAAGAGATGTCACCTCCAAGGTTGGGGAATGTTGACAAGGAATGGCAGAAGTGAAATGCCAGCCATTTCTTCTGCATGTTTACACATGAAAGAAGACGACCCCATCGGAGACCTCTCCCTCCTGTCTCTCTTCTCCCATCGCTCATGAAAAGGCCATCACAGCATTCCCTGGAAACAAAACCCCCTGGAATAGGACCCAGGTTCTGGAACTGCTTCTCATGTGCGCACAACTTGACCAAGAGAAACAGCAGTGATTAGCTGGAATGATTGTTATTCCCAGAGGAAGCTGGGGTACTAAGTGCATCAGCAGTCTGGGGGGGACATATGCTTCAGGATATCAAGGGGTTACATCAGTAAAACATAGACCCAGTTGGCAGAGTTGGTGTCTTTGCAACAACTGTGTTGGCATCACTAGATCTGTCTCAGCTCAGATGGGAACACCTCGCTAGCTTGTGCTCTTGCAAAGCTCATGTGTGTAATGAGCTTGGTGCTGGCAGCATGCTGGTCGCCTTGGTCTTCTGGCCATAGGGGGGCAGGTAGGGATCAGGGCTGGGGGGCTGTGCCAGTCTGTGAGCAGTATTTATTCCTGAAAACAGTGGGTTTACTCTGCAAACCTGTGTCCTAAAAACTTCCCGGAACACTGGAGATGAACAAAGGGATGGTGTCACCTCAAATGCTGAGATGTGGGCAGCAAAGCCCTCCTGTGCTGAACCTCTGAACCCTTCTCTTGCACCACCAGGAGTCTCCAGCTGGTTGGTGCTGCAGAAGAGCATTGATGGTTTGTTTCCTCTATTGATCCATGAGATGATTAAAGCTTCATTAAGTTCTGAACACTGAAAGAGTTAATGGACGATTTGGAAGCATCTCCCTCCACTCTGGGATGTGGTTTGTGCTGTCTGTGTATTACAGTTCTTTTTCTTGTTTCCCCCCTCCAGACAGGCAGAATTGACAAGTCCTACCCCACAGTGTGTGGCCACACAGGACCGGTGCTGGACATCGACTGGTGTCCTCATAATGACCAGGTCATCGCCAGCGGCTCCGAGGACTGCACTGTCATGGTAAGAGTATTGAATTGGTCTTGTGGGGTTTGCTTTGTGCTAAAAGTGCTGCTGCAAAGGACACTTGTGTTTCTGAAGACATCTGTTCTGCTGCTGAGGGCAGAGGCCTTGCTGATGTGAGAGTGGTCATGGGCATTGTGCATGTTTTGTCTTGGCTTTAGAAATCATGCTGTCTTGGCTGCAGGACATAGCTAAAGGTGGAGTAAAAAAGCAGAGTGAGCTTTATTACCTGTGTAACAGCAGAGTTTGGACTCACAAGTGACGTCCTCTTCTCACTTACTGTTTGAGAAGGTGCAACCTCAGACTTAGGAGATGAATCTCTTTAGCACTGAGATAGCTATTTGTGTAACAGAATTGCCCTGTATCCTTCTGGCTTTGTCTTCAATTGCTCTTCCATTTTCCTTCTCTTGGGGATTTGTCTGATGTTTGGGAATAGGAAGGAGAAGAACGAGTGCCAATCAGTGGTGAGGTGTCTTGAATTGTAATGCTTTGTAGAACACAGAGGTTTTTCCTTACCTCAAATATCCTAATGGATGCTGTGCTGTATGTTGGGTAGAGGTGGGGATTGAAGAGGAGCAAGGACGTCAGGTTTCAGAATCACTTCAGCCCTTGATTTAAGGGTTATGCTCTAAGTTTTTCCTGTGTCTACAGGTTGTAAGTAGATAAGAGCTTTTTCAATAAATAAGAAATGAAACTCTTGCACTTGCCAACCTTGGGCCTGAGACCTGTTGTACCTCAGAGCCCACTGGAAAATAGATGAGCTTGCTCCAGGATGGATGTGGAATCCTGTGCATGCAAACACAGCAGAATAAGTGAAAGAAAATCCTTGTGAGATGAAATAATGCCAAATAACTTCAGTGATCTTTGGCCATATTTAGAAATGCTGTAGGCTGAATGTTATATTGGAATCTTATTATAGATCATGTCAGATAAATTCCTTTGCTTCTGTTCGTCATTAGAATGTTTGGGAGGGGATTCATCCCAAGAGGCTTATCCTGGGACAGCTCCTGCCTGTGATCTCTTAGTCTTGGAAACTGAAGCATGTTAACAAAACGTACTATATTTAATATTAAACAAAACAACAAGCTTCTACGATTGTAATGGTCACTTCTGGGCTAGAACTAAGCTTTGAAGGATGCAGGAATATTCCTTCAGAAACCAGGATTCAGAAGGAACGGTTTCTGAAACATGAGCATCAACAGGAGCTCAGGCAAAGCTGAGGTCCATAGCTGCTGCCTCGGAGGCAAAATAAGTCTCTAATCCAAGTGCAATGAGAAGTATGTTGTGAGGCTCCAGAGGGATTGAATTGTGTAGAAAAACCAACCATGTTGAGTTACAAAATGCTCCTAATGTAGACACAAACTGTCTGCAAGAATCAGAGCCTAAACTGCTCAGACAAGCTCCATCGGGTCACGGGGGGGGGGGGGGGGGGGGGGGGTGTCTGCTCTGTGGCTGCTGCTTATCTGCACACGCTGAAGCAGGGGGTAAACTTCCCTCCATCGCTGGAGGCAACGGGCATGTGGACAGACACCGTGGTGTAGCTGACTGCAAGTCTGCACACTGGTGTTTAGTGTGTGGTATCTGGTGGTGCGACTATCATGAATGCAAGGGAGCAAGCAGCTTAGGAAGGAGAAATAAGTGAATCCTCACTGTGTTTGAAGGAACAAGCATGTGCAGCTTAGGATTTGGAAGATCTTAGGTGCATGTTAGCTGGAGGTTTAAAATGCAGTGAAGCTGAGTGCCAACAGTAGTGATGGAAGCAGAGAGGTCTGAAGATGGAAGCTGAATCTCCTCTTAAGTACTGCATAACTTCTGATGAGAAATGATGTATCCCAAATCATTTGGGACAGTTGTTAAGTGGGCTGGACACAGAGAGCAAAGACCAACACTTGCCTGGACTATTTGGAAGCAAAACTGGATGAGCTAATGAGCCTTCCCATTCTTAATTGCTTTTCTGTCCTGGCACGGGTAATTCAGCATCCTGTTTTCTCTGCTAGTCTTCAATAAAGGTTTTGGAGTCCTGCTTCCTGAGCAGCCTGTCACTGAATAAACTCCTCTTACTCTAAAGGATATGTGGTTGTTCATCAGCTCTGAACTCTCCATCAGCCAATGTGAAATGAGAAAAAGCGATGTGGTAGAGGAAATCATGGGGCTTTCTGCAGAGGTGGCAGCTGCTTTAAAGAGAGAAAAAACCTTATGCTTTTAAAGACCATCTGTGCCTTGGTTATCTGAGGGTTTAGGATCTTACCCTCTGCCACAACAGATCTCGGCAGCATCAGCTAGACATGTACTGAGGGAGGGGTTGGCCTTGAGATGCTATCTAACCAGTGTCTCTGAGGTCAAGGGGGCTGATTCCCTGCAGCCATAAGTTTGAACTGTCTGTTGCACAAGGAAGCTTAACATGGCCCTTTCAAAAGCTGGAAGCATTTTCATGTTGATAAAACCTCAGATTTGTGGAAGGTGGAAATACCCTCTGAGCTGCAGATAAACCTTGAACAGGTATTTGAGATCATGAGACTGGGGGTTGGAGTAAAGGCCTGGGAAAGAAGACATCAAGACATCTTTTTTTTGATGCTGCTTGGCTTTGTAGCTTGGACAGCTTCAGAGGTTTAACTGTTTGCAGCTGCATCAAGATGAATCTAATGAAAGGCTCTTGATCAGTGTGATCTGATGGTTTTCAGGTGGTACTTCTGCTGTCACATCTGATGCATTCATAAATCATTTGGAGGCAGAGAAAAAAAAGATGGTGGGGTCAGGGCTTAGGACAGCCCACACTTGCAGGACCACCTATGTGGAAGTCACAGTGCTGTTGGGTGTAAGAGCATCACTGTCAGATCCCAGCAGAAGAGCAAGTAGAATGGCGCTCTTCAAAACACCACCTGCTTTCTCTGCTGGAGTGTAGGCTTGTGGAGGGGCAAATGCTCTTCCTTTATCCTGGGTGTTCCTCGGGACACACGTTGGCCTCTCCTCTCCTGCCCTTGCCAGTTGCAATGTGTGGAGCCAACATTCCTTTTGAGTTGGCAACTACAACTCGCCTGAAGTGGTTTGAGATAAAATGAAATCCTCATAGTCTCCGAGTGTTCAGGTATTTCCTCTTCATGCCTTGTTCTCGGAACAGAACATGCCCAGTTTCATGTCCAGTGTAACACAAGAGCCCTCAGCAGACAAGTGATGTGATGCTGGGAACAGCAGCAGCCTCTGTCCCATTTCCTGGTTTCTTGCTGAATTTCTCTCATCTGCATAAGAGCAGGATGGAGAGTCCCCATCTCCCCTGTCTGAACTGCTCCCAGGCAGACTTCCTTTAAAACACTGTGGCATGCAGATACCTTCTGCGGCCTCTTCTGGTGTTCTCTTTGAAGACTTGCTTTCTCGTGCCAACAAATAAGGAATTACTTAAATAGTCGGGCTTGATATTCTGCTGAATGCCTGTAATGTACTGCAGGTTTCTTAATTCAGCTGGAAAATGTCGGATTCCATAAAGGCTTCTAGATAGTATCAGAAGGGCTGTTCCCAGATATGGAAAATTGGCTTCCTCACAAGGTGGATACTCAGAGTTTGCATGTACTGGCCAGAGTAGAGCTCCTTTGGTTGAGCAAGTTGTTTTAAACCTTAACCCAGAGCCCTTGCTCTTGTCCTTAACCTGGGACACTCACCTGGCAGCAGACAGTTCAGATGTGGTACCAGGACCAGCTCGAAGGTCTTACAGCTACAGAAGGTAGATGCCTTTTCCTGCAGCGATACAAGAGCAGGGATATAGTTAAACCCCAGGGCAAAGCCTCATTTGTTTCCTTAGATAAAGTGAATATAGCATTGATGTTGTTTCTGGAGACTGACTTAATCTGCTCTGCAGGCTGGTGCAGAGCCAGAAGGGACAGGTTTTGGTTCTCTTTAAAGGCTACAAAATAGTGCGGAAAAAAGTTGGCTGTGTTTTCTGTCTCACATGCTCTTTGTGCAAGACCTTTCCTTGCCGCTCTTCCTCTGAGCCCCAACCTCTCCGCAGCGCCGTGGCGTGACTTCACTTCCTCCATCACAAACAGACCAACCACGTTAACAAAACAACAAACCCCCAAAACCCCACTGCTGCTGATGTCCCATTCATCTTGCAGTGTTTTAAGGTTTCCTTTGTGTATTCATCCTGTGTTCTCACCTTCACAGGCCAGGTTCTGCATCCAAAGGGAAAGCTCCTCGGTTTGCCCTCTGAACCCAGTTTCATCCCATGCGGAAGCCAGGCCCCCACCCTGTGCAGGAATGAGTGGGCCAGGCCGCTTGGAGCCTTCCCTGACCTTTCACACTCCTGGCTTTTGGGGTTTTTTGCAATACCAGGCAGGATTATTAGGTCAATAGTTGGTGTAATCTGCAGAGGATTACACGAGCCTGCAGCTGCTGTGAACTGCAGGGGCTTTCCCTTGAAGAAAAATATCTGTGTGTCCTCCAGGGGCTTTTAAAACATCCTTTTCTTTGGTAATTTGCCTCCTATCCAACCCCTGCACTCTCTGGCTCACCTTTAAACTTGGCCCTGGAGTTTTTTGGCACAAAAGGTGCTTTGCTATGAAGCTCCACTTGCACAGAAGGATCCCAGCATCATTCCCAGCTGTGACAGGGTAAAACAGAAATGAGGATCTCTGGTCCCTTTGCTCTGGCTGCCCCTTGGCTTGGAGGAGGGTCGGCTGCAGCTGCAGGTGTAGAAGCTGCTCTGACCCTGTGTGACTTGTGTGCAGGTCACATGCGGCCCGAGAGTGCTGCTTCTGGGTCTTTTTGTGAGTAAATTCAGTTTTCAAAGCTCCCCCCACAGAGAGAGCAAGGCTGAGTTGAGGCAGGCCACTTGATCACACCATTTCTCTTGGGGGAAGAGAAAGCTGTGTTCATCAAGGCTTGCTATTTGTAAGAGCTCCTCAAGACTCTGGAGTAACCAGGTGTCTGGCTGCTTGCTTGATCCTCAGTGTAGCATCAGCCTGCATGGGTCAGTCTTGGCTGTTGTGGCCTTTTCATCTAATGGAGAAGTGGGTTTGCTGTTTTTTCTGTATCCTATCCCCATGTCAGCTCTGCTCCAGCGTCTGCCTGCCAGGTAGAGGGATCGGACCAGAGCTGCTCATATGGAACATCTGCCTCTGCTCTCTTGCCACCTAATGCTCTGCTGGGTACCTCCTGTACCTCAGATCGGAGCCCTGCCTCTCTTGTGTTGCCTTTTCTGCTGACATCTCCCAGCTTTCATGTTCTCTTTCCAACTTTCTTACTGGTTTAGGTAATACCTGGAGAGGGACTTTGGAAAAGGGCCTGTAGGGACAGGACAAGGAGAATGGCTTTAACCTGCCGAGGGGAGATTGGGATGAGAGCTGTTAAGCAGAAGCTCTTCCCTGTGAGGGTGCTGCGGCGCTGGCACAGGGTGCCCAGAGAAGCTGTGGCTGCCCCATCCCTGGCAGTGCTCAAGGCCAGGTTGGACACAGGGGCTTGGAGCACCCTGCTCTAGTGGAAGGTGTCCCTGCCTGTGGCAGGGGATTGGAACTGGATGAGCTTTAAGGTCCCTTCCAACCCAAACCAGTCTCTGATTCTGTGATATCTGTTCTGCAGCATTGCATCAGTGCTTACAGTACTGAGGTTTGGAGGTGGTTTATCTGAGAGATCTGCATACAGTTACAGCATCAAGTGTGGGTACCAGTTTTAGCAGACTGACATTAAAGTTCTGTCAGCAGACACATTTTAAACTTGCTGCTGTCAGGTTGTTATTTCCTGACTGGCAAGAGGAAAGCTGCCTCTGTAAGAACTGACAGCTTTGCAGCCCAGTTTTGTCGTGTAACAGGCAGGTGAAATGATTTGTTGCAGTTCCCAAGGCAGGTTGTATTTCAGCCCAGTCCTCAGCCTGCTGTGCCTGCAGTCACTGGTAAGGCTGGTGTTGAAATCCAAGCGAGCAGGATGATATCCTGCTTCTCCAGGCTGAATAGCTCCAGTCTGCAACGCAGTTGTTGAAGCCTGATTATTGGTAAAAGCCTTGGTTTGTGTCATCTTGCTAGCACTGTTCACCAGGCAGGAAGAGAAAGAGGGAATTGCACCATTGCAGAGGAATTCTCTGCTGAGGTTACGTGCCTGTCGCTGTCATTCCTCCTGGGATGCTGAGGGTGCTGAGAGCTGCGCTGGTGAGATGAGAAATGGAATCATTTTAGGGTTATTTAGAGGTGAGCTGGTATGTGCTGGAAATTTTTGCATCCTGGGGGGTTTTATTTAAGCAGCAGCCGCTCCTGTGAGAAGGGAGGAACCGGGATTAGCACAGGAATCCATGTGACCCTCATGCATGTCTGTCTGCCTCGCTTCTGAGATCCACTCTGCTCACATCTGCCGGCTCTGACAGCTTGGCTGGGCATCGTGGGCAGGGTCTGGCAGCCCTGTTCTCTATCTGCAGATAGAGCAAACAATAGAAGGCAAAGCAAATGTGCTCAGATGCTGCCACCTACCTATAGGTAGCTATAACTGCTCACTGGTGGCTTTTCTATTCAATTCTTTAATACACTACATGCAGGTCAAATTCAGTTCAGAGATGATTGTCCAGTGCTGAATTGCAGGAGTAGTTCTGGTCGGGCTGATCCAGCCCTGGGGCGAGGGGTGATGGGTTTTGTCTCTCCCATCCCTGGTGCTGGCCAGTTGCATAAGCCGCCTCCCTCAGTGCGTAAACCTGCTCTGACTCCGCAGCTGGAATTCCAGTGGTCTGCAATACTTGGGGGTCGGTTCCTCTTCCTGATGGCACTTTCCTGGAGAGGTTTGCAGCACAAGGGTTGTGTAACCAAGGAGGCAGGAAACAAACAGGCACTTTGCTACAGTCAAAGGTGGTTTCTCCAATGCTAACTTGGGCTGCTTTAACCTTTGCCAGAACCGAAGTGCTCTTCCCCAGTTAAATGGCATCTGAAAGGAGGCTCTAGGCATAATGTGGAAACTGATAAATAAGAAGGCAGCAGTGTAGCTGCACTTTTATCCCCCTAGGGATGAGCGTGATTTGATAAGACAGCAGCTTGTTCAGATGGAGTTTGAGCTGGCGCAAGGCAAATTAGTTTGAATCCCTGTCAGGTGGCATCTGAGATGGATAGATCTCTGGACACAGGGATAAAGGGTGTTTGCAGGGTAGGTAGCCAGTGGTTATGTGCTGGCATAAGAAGGATGTTGCACGTAGATGAGCTGAAGCTTCATTTGTGGCTGGGAACGATTCCCTCCCCAGTTCTCTCTTCCTGTTAATATGGAGAAGTGACAACTCGGACTCCTGCCGCGGCCTGGTGCAGGGCTCAGGAAGCAAATGAGCACAGCACTCTTCAGAGGGGTTAGCCCTTGGCTACCAGCTTTCCTTTTCTTTCCTTTCCAGGTGTGGCAGATTCCCGAGAACGGGCTCACCCTGTCCCTGACAGAGCCAGTGGTGGTGTTAGAAGGTCATTCCAAGAGAGTCGGCATTGTGGCTTGGCACCCGACGGCGCGCAACGTGCTGCTCAGCGCAGGTACGGTGTCTGATGGGGTCCACAAGCATCTCACCTCATCCCTCTCGTTTTTCTTGCACACTGGGTATTTTGGAGAAGAGCTTCTTGATTCCTTTTTCTTCTAAGTTGCTTAGGGATGGTGGATCACAAGACTCTAACGGCAGTGCCTGGAACACTGGGACACGTGGCTCACAGCCCCCTCCTTATCTTGGCTTCAGTTATATTAGCTTCAGTTCACAGGGACAAGAACCAGGAAATTGTCTGGAGGCATGAATTACAGTATTAAAATTGTTCCAGACTTCACTTGATCTGCAAGCTTCATCCACTGATAAGTGTTCACATCTGCACCCTCCTCACCCCTGTTTTCACATGCTTCTATAAAAGGCCCAACTGTTCCTGCTTTTCACTGATCCCTGCAAGGTATCCCAGAATTCCTTCCACAAGCTTTCATTTGTAGCATTTCCCAAATTGTCTTCTTGATGGATATGGTCTGTGCAAGGACCACTGAGAAACAGTCACATCATTATGGAAATAAAATGGAGAAGTCATTAGCCATTAGCATGATTTGAGGCTTTCCATAGCATGACCTTTAGGTTGGCACCCAATAAAAGAAGCCAGTCCTTTCAGCTGGGCTGTCAGATGAGCTGTGTGGTTCCTGTTGATAGAAATGCTTTTTGAGGCACCAGTTTGGTTTTGATCTGGTTTCCCCAAAAATGCTTGGAGTTGCTGACCTTGTAGCAATGAAATTCAGTGTGAGAACATACGAAAGGAGGTGATTTTTCTTAAGTAGCTTGCTCAGACTCTCCAGCAGCAAGGTTTGTGTGTCCAGGTTTGCTCCCAAGAAGCAGAGAAGGGAGGCTGTCTGGTCTTCACAGTCTCCAGCGTTCTCCTGGTGACGACAGACAAGTTCTGGATGCCTTCCATGCCCTTTGGGAGCTCAGGGGGATTGTTACCTTTTCCCTGTTATGTGTTTTCACCCCTCTGCAGCATTAGGAGAAATTGCTCAGTCCACATATTGAGCTTTCCCTCCCTTACCTGGTCCTCCAGACCTGCTCTTTATTTTGCTGTCGTCTCAGTCTTAGGCTTTATTCTTCGTCTTCTGGAACAAAATCACTTGCCTGGTGGTTGCGCTCCTTGTGAAGCTGGTGACCTCAGCTTTGCTGCCTCGCATTCTTTTTCCTCTTTGTTCTGCTTTTTCTCCTGCTATCACTTGCCGGTTTTACATCTGTGCCACTTTGACTGTTTCTACCACAAATCTCTCTGTCCTGAGAAGGCAGCGACTGGCTGCCAGCCAGCATCCTCACCTACAGAGTTGTAAGAACATTGCATCTTTGCTCTGGGCATCTCTTGCTCTATCCTGCAGTTGAGCCAAGACCTGCGAGCTCTTGCACACAGCTCCTGCAGTAGCAGTGGCCAGGGCATGCTTTCACAGACCTCCCTCAGCTCCACCAGCATCTCTTGCTGTCCCCTTCAGCTTCTCTGCCAGGGACCTATCCTGCCTGCCCCATGCATGCAGGCAGCACATTGGCTGAGGTGGTGGCCATCTGTGGGAGCAGTGCCCAAACTCTGCTGCATAAAGTGCCTGTGTCTGAGAAGGTGATTGACACTTTCAGGGGAGGAGTTTGGTGCCTTCTCTGACTTCTTGGTCCCTGCTCTGAGCCTGTATTTGAGTGAGGGTGTGCTGCCTGGAGTTCCATGCACATGAAAGTGGATGGAGTGTTTAAGAGAGCACCTGAAGCTTGGAGCTGCAGCAGGTTTATTCCTTGTTCCCTGCTGCTGGCTTTTTATCTGTATACACCAGTATTGTGACTTTAGCTGTTGTTTTCTGGTTTAGGTTGTGATAATGCAATCATCATCTGGAATGTGGGAACGGGTGAAGCCCTCATAAACTTGGATGACATGCATGTGGATATGATTTATAATGTGAGCTGGAATCGCAACGGCAGCCTCATCTGTACAGCTTCCAAAGACAAAAAAGTTCGAGTTATTGACCCCAGGAAACAAGAAATTGTTGCTGTAAGTTTGCATGAGAATTGGTAAGGTGCAGCTGGGTTTCACTCCAGCAGAGAGTTACCAGGAGCATATAGAGAAAGAACGTTCTTGCTTGGTATCTATTCACCATGTTTAGTCAAAGTGAGGACAAAACTACGGAAGGGCTAGCAATGGTCAAAGGATTTGTCTGGGTTTACTGGGATTAGTGTTTGAACAAGGATTTTAGGGCTCAGTTTTAAAACCTGCAGGAGTGTAATTCCATTTCTAATCCTTTTGTATAATTACAGTTCCAAAGTTACATACGCAAAGCAGAGACTCAGCAGCCTGCATATGTGTTGTAGCTTGCAAAGAAGTCTTCCTTCCACCTTGCAAGAGGCTGATACTCAAAGCTGAAACAAGCCAGGAATGACCACTTCTTGTGTAGCTTAGTAATTGGTTTCTTCTCTCCAGCATCAGGCAAGGATAGCTGGATGTTGCTCCCTGTAGCTGGCATCCTGCGTGGAGGAGCAGTACGTCCTGCCAGTGAATCCATGCAGCTAGGAGAGAAGCCACCACTGGATGGGCTTTTCTGTTCATTGCTGTAAATGAACATAATGCTCATAACCTGTCAATCTCTTTCAGGAGAAGGAGAAAACCCATGAGGGAGCCCGGCCCATGCGAGCCATTTTCCTTGCTGATGGAAACATCTTCACAACTGGCTTCAGCCGCATGAGTGAACGGCAGCTTGCCCTTTGGAATCCAGTAGGTTCCTGTCCCGTTACCCTTCGCTGTTGTAATGTCTGTTGAGTTACTAGCCCAGGCCTGCAGTCACTCACTAAATTCATAGTTCGTATACTTGAGTATACTCTCTCTTCCATCCGTTGCCTGCTCCTTCTTCCTGTGCCAGAAGGTATTAGGCTGGATGTTCACTCCATAAAGGAAATGAGTTCTCTTGTACCAGTCGCTGCCTCACCAAGAGCAGCACTGAAGCTGCGTGTTTGAGGTGCCTGAGGAGGTGTGAGAGCAGAGTGGCTGTGTGAAGGTTGCTTCATTCTATGTGTTACATGTGCAGAGCAAAGCAGCAGCACTCCTGTCTGGCACAAGGCACTAGCTAACATGACTGTGTCACATCTTGCCTTTCACTTTGTGAATTTCCTTGGGGCCTGTTCTTCTTGCACGTTGTGATTAAAATGTCCTTTGGGATTTTGTGAACTTTTACAGCACACGTAACACACAGATCCTTCAGCATGGAGAAGACACCGCTGCGTGTTCACAAGCTACAAAGGACTGTTACCATTCTGTGCTGCTATGATTCTATGATCCTGTGTTAACATCAGCTTTGCCATTCTTCATTGACATCTCTGGCATTCTTTATTTCCAGAAAAACATGGAGGAGCCAATAGCCCTTCATGAGATGGACACCAGCAATGGGGTCCTGCTGCCATTCTACGATCCAGATACCAACATCATTTACTTGTGTGGCAAGGTAAAAAGAAGCTTTTGGAATCACTTGGTGTCTTTAGAGGGAAACTGCTGTTAGTGACTGATGCCGGTGAGATGTTCCCCAAGGCAGAACCAAAAAATGGGTACTGTAGCAGTGGTCAGGGCTGCAGGTGTATCAGGCTGCTCTGAAATCAGTCTGATCCGCACTGTGCAGAGCCATCAGAGAGCCTGTGAAGGGCTGGTCTGTAACTGGATGTGTCTTTGAGATGGATTTATTTAGGTAAAGCTGCTCGTAATGCAACAAATCGGATACTGTCAGCAAAACACCTCTTGTTGGTGTGGACCCACCTTTATGGTAGTTCTGATGCCCGTGGACGGCAGAACACGGCAGTGCACTGTCTGATAGGAATTGCTGTGAGTAGCCTGAGAGGAGACCTATTTTTGGCTTGTTCAGCCTGGAGAATAAAAGGCTCAGGGAAGACCTTACAGTAGTCTTCCACTGCATAAAAGGGGCTGACAGGAAAGCTGGAGAGGGCTTTGGACAAGGGTCTGTATGGACAGGCCAAGGGGAGTGGCTTTAACCTGCCAGAGGGGAGACTGAGATGAGCTCTTAGGCAGAAGCTCTTCCCTGTGAGGGTGCTGAGGCGCTGGCACAGGGTGCCCAGAGAAGCTGTGGCTGCCCCATCCCTGGCAGTGTTCAAGGCCAGGTTGGACACAGGGGCTTGGAGCACCCTGCTCTAGTGGAAGGTGTCCCTGCCCATGACAAGAGTCCCATAGCCTGGGATTCTGTGATATTCTATTGGTAAGCAATGGAAGTTTTAGCCTGAATAGAGCTGTAAACTGTGCCTTGGTCTGTGTTAGTGTTCCTGGAAGGAAAGGCTGTCAAGATGAGTGACGGCTGCCTGGCCTGGCAGGGAATGGGCGGTGGGCATGGGGAGCACTGGCCCCTGTGGCCTCTGAAATGATCCCTCTTCTGTTTCTTGCAGGGTGACAGCAGCATTCGCTACTTTGAGATCACGGATGAATCTCCCTATGTTCACTACCTCAACACCTTCAGCAGCAAAGAGCCGCAGAGGGGCATGGGGTTCATGCCAAAGAGGGGCCTTGATGTGAACAAGTGTGAGATTGCCAGGTAAGGAGAGAGGCTGTTGGGATGAGGGGTGATATCTTAGCAAGCCGCTCCATCACAAGTTCAGCCATTCAGAAATGGGAATTCCTGCTTCTGCATCCAGATAGCGCAAGCCAGGGAGCATACTGGATGTTGCCCCTGGAGCCTTTTGATGCTCCTTTGATTATTAATGCAAGTAGGAACCCCTGAGAAGGGAGCGGAGTCTGCACTTGCCTGAAATAGGTGACTATTGCAGCAGCAGTGCCTGGTGGCCAGGCTGAGGATGTTGGAGTTTGTGGCACTGGCCCAAAGCAGGGCTGCAGGCAGTGAGCAGAAGGCTAACTAATGCATACCTGTACATCACTGGTGCTGACATCCCTCCTGGCCAGGGTGTGACCCTCTGAAGTCACTGGTACCAGTCATGGGTGGTTTTCTCCAGCCCTTGCAGGACCCTGCAAGTCCTAGCACTGTGACTCCTTAGGGTTGCTCATTTCTGATCTCCTGTCTCCCTTTACACTGCTGCATGTGAGTGGCACAACCGAGGCCTCCTTTGCACAGCGTTGGCAGTCCTCACATCTAAGTCACACCTTCTCTTCTGATTTGAAAGGTTCTTCAAGCTTCACGAGAGGAAATGTGAGCCCATCATCATGACGGTTCCTCGAAAGGTGAGCACTGCCTTCCGGTCATGTGTTTGAGGCCAGCTCATGCCTCCCAGCCCCAAAGCACTTGACCAATTCATCTCTTCTGGCTTGCAGTCGGACCTCTTCCAGGATGACCTGTACCCTGATACAGCCGGTCCAGAGGCAGCTCTGGAAGCAGAGGAGTGGTTTGAGGGGAAGAATGCCGATCCCCTTCTCATCTCCTTGAAGCATGGGTACATTCCAGGCAAGAACAGGGATCTAAAGGTGGTCAAGAAGAACATACTGGACAACAAGCCTGCCGCAAACAAGAAAAGTGATCTCATAAATGCTCCAAAGAAAGCAGCTGATGCCTCAAATACTGTGAGTAAAGTCCACAAGCTTTTCGGGACATGAGACATGAATACCAGGGTGCTGCATCCTCAGAAACAGTCATAACAAAGCTCAGGCATCAAGTACCCTCGCATTTGGGTGCCAGAGGGTAACCTGGAGTGGAGGTGGTGCTTGAGTTGTGGTACTCCAGGCAGGGTGTAGCTGGGGAAGATGACTGGGGACTGTGGCACAAGGGAAGGCTTCGCTTCTTGTTCCAGCCACCCACCTGCCTGGGAGAGCTTCTGTGCCCCTCTTCGTGTGTGTAAAAGCCAGCACAGGCAGTGGCACCAGTGACCCTCAGACCAGGCAGGCCCAGAAGGAGCTGTACAAGTCTGTAGGTGGGCGCTATAGGTAACACAGGTATAGTAATACACAGAGATGTGGAGGTGACAGCCATCAGTCAAGCAGTCCTTAAAGGCTGTTAAAGAGCAGATCTGGGCCCAGTGTGTCCTTGGAGGTTGCTCTGCTGGCACTGGAAATGCTGGTCCGTGCCCTGGGCATCGCAACAGTGGCAGTGCGAGGGCCCAGCTCAGAGAAGCCCCTTGCTTTGGGACTCCCCTCTGCAAGAGCACATCCCGCCCGCTCTCCTCACAAGCCCGCGTCTTGTCTTGTCTTGTCTTCCAGCAAAACGAAGCCAAATTGGATGAGATTTTGAAAGAGCTGAAATCCATAAAAGACACAATCACCAACCAGGACGAGCGCATTTCCAAGCTGGAGCAGCAGATGGCAAAGATCGCGGACTGAGCGGGGCGCCAGCCCAGGCACATTCCAGTTCCCAGTTGAGCAAGCAGCAGCCTGCAGCATTCCAGTGCGAGCTTTCCTGTTCTCCTCAGTTCACGTCAACGAGAGCGATGATTTCAAGCCAAGCTTTTTAGTGACAGATCTTCTTTTTTCCTGATGTTTTAATGAATTTTGTGACTGTGTCAAACAAGTCCAAAAGAATAAGTGCTACTTTGACAGGGTTTTAGTTTTTCCCTTCCAGGTGTTCTGAATTCTTGACGACACATCCATCCCGACTCTCGATGTTGTGCCCAGAGATCTTTTTCTAGATGTAGGGACCAATGCCACATTGTTCTTAACCATTTTTTAAAGTTGCCAAAAAAAAAAAGAGGAAAAAAAGAAAAAAATAAGCTGCTTTTTATTTTTCTTATTTGCCACTTTGCAGTATTTGTGGTTTCAATTTCCAGGGACAGTACGGCCTCTGTTGTGCGTGCGTGTGTGTGTGCTGGGTGTTTATACTGTTCAGAGAACAAAACTGAAGCTATTTTGTATAAACCTGACATTTTGAACAATCTGATGGGTTTTTCCTTTGCAGTGTGGCCAAGGCGGCTGCTGAGACCCCGCTGAGACCCCACTGAGACCACATAAGCTGCCTCTCCTGCCTCCCTGCCGTGTCCCCATCACCACTGCCTGACTGCTTACACCAAAAGTCAGTCTGAATGAGGTGATTCACCCCCAAAACACCTCCTCTTTTACTCAGCTTGCAAACTAGCATCACATTACCCTTTTAAAACATCCCGGTGTTCGGGATTCCTCCAGCCCTGTGCAAAAGGGGCGGCAGGGTTTTACTTTGAGGCAGAAGGTCCTTTCATGCAGGAGATGTTTTTACCCTTATCCATGAAGTAGAGCTTCAGGTGAGCCATGGGGGCCTCCGGGTTCCCCATGGTGTCTGTTCCAGCCACGTGTTGCTGTAAATACTTCTTCATGCACCACCAACACTCATTGGCTTTAAGAAGGTTTTGAATGCCTCGAGCTTGCAATTCCCTGGCCCTGCACTCAGTGCTGATGTTAGAAACTGAGGCTCTGCTTCCAAAGCAGCGTTAGCAGCAGCCAAGTGGCTTTATCACTATGGGTCTCCAGAAACAAAATGCATCTGTTATTGTTTTTCATGAATCTTTTTCTTCCTCTCCATCATTCCTGCCTCAGCACCTCACCGTGCCGGAGATCCGTCCCTGGCAGTGCTCAAGGCCAGGTTGGATGGGGCTTGGAGCAAGCTGCTCTAGTGGAAGGTGTCTGCCTGTGGCAGGGGTTGGGACTGGAGGAGCTTTAAGGTCCCTTCCAACCCATCTGTGACTCTATGAAACCATTTGCTCCCAGATCAGATGAGCGTCCTCCAGCTCCAGGCGCTTCACTCCCAGGTCAGTGGAGCAGCAGGGACTGGGGAGGGTGGTTTTGATCCCAGTTGGAGAGCTGCTTTCTCATATGGTCCTTTGGGATCCTTGGAGGAGACACCCCATGAGCACGCCGGGCTCGTGAGCTCCTCGGGGGATTTCTTGGGAGGCCTCAAACTCTGCTTAAGGGGGATTTCTGCTGCAAGGGGCTGCCTGGGCCAGGTCCTTGCTCACAGGCTGTGTCCCTGAGGTGCAGTGGGATCCATGCATTCCGGAAGCCACACCGGGCTGGATGGGTGCTGCTGTTCCTACAGTGCTGGGCAGCGTTGGCAACCCAAAGTGGACAAAGACTATGGGGTGCCCGAGAGCTGTTGGCTGAGGAACCTCAGTGCCTGTCCTGGCCAGGGGTTGATCCCTGAAGCAGCTCCCTGCATCCCTGACCTGCATGCACAGAGTGTGCTTGGAACCACCACACCAGAGCAGCATCCTTCTGCCCGGCGCATCCCTGGTGGCTGCCCCTCGGCAGGAGGAACGTTTCCCTTCCTCCAGGCTGAAGTGATGGCTTTGGTTCTCATTTTCCATTAGGGCAGGTAGAAATCTTCACATTCCCCCTTTCCCCCAACGTTTGCATGTTCAGAACTTGCAGGCTGAGGATTCTGTGTTCTGGAGGGATGTCTGTGTGTGTGTGAGGTGAAACCACACCGTGGGGATGGCCAAGTAACGTAGCTGCAGAGGGATGTGAGGATGTGTTCTGCTTGCATGGAAGCTTCATCCACGTGGGTTTTGTGTTGTAAGTGGTGAGCACAGGAGAGGCGTATCCATGACCCCTGATGCCGGATTCCCAATCCGGTTGCTCCGGGTTACTTGACTGTTTGGTGCTGGTTTTGTATTGCAGTAAATGGCTGAGATGATGTGTATTTTTTTGGTTTATTTCGATTCTTTCTTTGGAAACCCAATGTGATGCTCCCCCGAGGCCGAGCTCTGTGCCCGTGTGTACCTGGCACCCCGGGCCTGTGCGCCTGGGGATGCTCTGGGGGTTTGAATGGGAGGGAAAGAAGTGTTCGGAGCCGCTGGATGGAAGTGCCCCCAGGAGGCCGGTGCGAGGGAGATGGTCCGAGGAGGGCAGAGGATTTAGTTGCTAAGCTTGTGTTTTATTTCATGGACCTGATGCCTACCCAGGCTCAACCGGAGTCAGTGCCTGAAGCTTTTTGTAGCCGTGATATCCCAGAAGAGAACCAGCGAAGTCCTGAAAGATGCGCTCTTATAGAGCGGCCATAGTATCTGTCCAAATCTTTGCTTCCATTTTCAAAAGATAAAGGTCATTGATTATAAACTTCCTCTGCTTTGCTGTTTCTTTGCCTCCCTGCGTCCTGCACCCCCTGCACTGTAGGTTTGACCGTACCCATGATGGTGCTACCCTTAACCACAGCGATAGAACCCCTCTGCGTGGGGTTGTGGCTGAGCCAGGACTGTCCTCTGGGGCCCCACTGCTCATCTGCTGTGTCCCAGGGAATCCGGGGCGCATCCCTGGGGGCACACCGGGGTTTGCTGCTGCTTTCACTGCGAGTGGTCCTGAGAGGTTGGCTGGATACGGACTTGATGGGATGGATGTGCTGGCGGGGTCTTGGCCAAGACCGGGGTGATGTGATCTCTGGAAGGACCAGCATGGGCTGAGGCGGTCCTTCTCTTCCCCAGCTGAAACCTGCTTCGAGGGCACAGGAACTGCCGCAGCAGCAAAGCAAGCCCCAGCTGGGGATGGAATCACTCAGTCCCCATCCCGCTTTGAGCCTTACCCTGGGCTGCAGCCTTTCTTTCACCCAGCGTTTCACAGCTGCCCAGGGATGGGACAGGGATGCTGCAGATGTGATGCTCCCTGGCCACCCGTGCACACCCTTCATCCATCCCAGGGTGAATCCATCCTTCTGCCCTATCACAGCCGCTCCCACAGACCTGATCCCTATTTTCCATGTGTGTTCCATCCTCTTCCACCCCCTTGGCCAGCTCCCAGCCCGCGGTCCTGAGGGGGAGGCGGTGGTGCTGTGTAGTTTGTGGCCCCACAGCAGCGGATGTGCTCTTGCAGCATCCTTCCTGCAGCCGCAGCCCCGGTGCCTGCGGTCAGGGCGGGGGTTCCACCCGGTGCAGCACAACGTGCCCATGGCACAGCCACCACCACACCCTGGTCCCTGCAATCCCCCCCGAGAGCTCCTCAGCATCACTGTGGTGCTTGGAGGAGGACCCTGGCACAAAGGCATTGAGCCCGGTCCTCAACCTCCTCTTCCTCCTAATGTGAAGGCCATTTCCTAGTGTTGGGGTCCCTCCTTGTCACCTCTTGGTGCACCACGACCTGTCCCGCACCATGGCCATGCCCGCACCATGCCCCGGGTGGCTGCCAGCCCTTGGCACCAGGTTCAACCAAAGCCACCGTTGGGGCTGAGCTGTCCGGGGAGCTCCCACGGGGCACCGAGACACCGCGGAGGGTGAAACGCCCCTTTTGGGGTGCACCCCCATCCCCACCGCCCCCCTCCAGCCCTTGGTGGCTGAGAGGGCACTTTGGACCCTGCACATGGCCTGGTCCTTGCGGCCCCGCTCCCGAGTGACGTCCTCCCCACGCAGGGCTCTGAAACCACAGCAGCTCTTCCGTGCTGCCTCCCCTTCCCTTCCCTCCCCTCCCTGCACAGGCAGAGGTGCCTGCGGTGCCCCTCGGCTCTCGGCATCGCCCAGCCTGGGCCTGGACCCGAGCCGGTGCTGGTGATTCCCGCTGGAGCCGCAGCTCCGGGTCCCACCGCAGCCCCCAACAGAGGTGAGTGCCAATGGGGAGGTGTTGGGTTGGGGATGCTGTGGGTGCACAGGGGCTCAGGGTGCCCCTTGGGGGTATGTGTGGGTCCCAGGGGTGCTGTGCTCCATGCGGTGCTGGGTTTGCGGGAGGCAGGTGGGTGTTTTGGGATGCAGGAGTCTCACGGGGATGCTCGGTACTGGGGGAACATTGATCCGTGTTTGGATGCGGTTGGTGCAGGACCGCAGGGGTGTTGCTGTCAGGGGGGGTACTGGTGATTGACAGACGTAACGGGAGGGCTTGGGGTGGATTTGCCTCTCCTCCGACGCCGGTGCAGATGCCCGGGTTCATGGTGGCCTCATCCGGGGTGCCCTGCACCAGCCCGGCCGGTGGAAGGGGACAACGGAGCCCCCCAAAACATGTGTGAGCCCCCTGTGGTTTCATTTCTGCACGGGCGTCATCCTGCAACTGCCCACCCCGCAGCAGGCACCTCCATCGCGGCTCGTTTCCCATTTCCAGACACCCAACTTCCTTCTCAGGACTTTCTTATCGAGCAGAGGCCGGGGCTGAGCCCTGCGGGAAGAGGTTGGGGTTCATTGGGCCCCCCCAGACCCAGGATCCCCTCTCCAGGAGGAGAGTAGGATGCTTTGCTCAAGTGCAATCCCTCCTTGAGGCCGTTTCCAGCCTGAATCCTGCTCAGCATCCTCCCGCCGGAGCAGGACCCGGTTTCACCTCCCCATCTCTTCCCCGCAGGTCCCATGGAGCCTGGCTGGGCCGTGCTGGTGCTGCTGGTGCTGAGCACCCTGCAGGCATGCAGAGCCGCACCGCAGCACCACGGTGTGCAATGGGTCTGGGGGGTGCAGGATGAGCCCCCGCTGCTCTCCCGTGGGAAGAGGGACAACGTCGGGAAGCAGCTCAGTGCCACCTCACCAGGATACGGCCACGGTGCCACCGCGATGCCCAGCAACAACGAGACCGATTCCCTTGAGCCCAACCCACTTATGGGCTCTGCACCACCACCGGCAGCACCCAGCACCAGTGCCAGCCTGCACCAGGCACTCACAGTGCCAACCACAGCCAATGCCCTGGATGAGACCGATTCCCCTGGGCCTGAGTCGATGCTGAGCTCTGCACCACCACCGGCAGCACCCAGCACCAGTGCCAGCCTGCACCAGGCACTCACAGTGCCAACCACAGCCAATGCCCCGGATGAGACCGATTCCCCTGGGCCTGAGTCGATGCTGAGCTCTGCACCACCACCGGCAGCACCCAGCACCAGTGCCAGCCTGCACCAGGCACTCACAGTGCCAACCACAGCCAATGCCCCGGATGAGACCGATTCCCCTGAGCCCGAACCGCTGCTGCCAGCAGGGCCGGGCACAGAGGCAGCACCCCAGAAGGGCATCACCACCATCCCCATCCGGCTCATGTCACCCAGTGAGGAGGGGACCGTGGCCGTCGGCACAAGCAGCAGCTCCTCCACGGAGCCACACGTAGCGACGACCCCAGCCCTCAGTGCCGCCACCACCGGGTACAAGGGAGCTGGAGCCCATCCTGTGCCAACCCATTGGGACACGCAGCCATGGGGAACCGCGGAGCCGGTGCCCTGGGACCCCAGCGGGGTGATGGGCAAGTGCCTGCTGAGCATCCTGCTGCTGGCGCTGGTGGCCGCCACCTTCATGGTGTGCACGGGGGTGCTGGGGACGCTGCTGTGGCGGCGGGCGCGCACGGCGCGGCGCCGGCTCAGCCACACCGAGATGCTCTGCATCTCCTCGCTGATGCCCGATGGCGACGGCGTCACCAACGGCCCCCGGCCCGCTCTGGTCCGGCGCCCGAAGGTGCTGCTCGATGGGGGCACCGAGGCCGATGGTGACAACTTGACTCTGAGCAGCTTCCTGCCCGAGCAAGCCTGAGCCGCCGGACCAGGTCCTGCATCCCAGAGCATCCTGAGCTGCGGGACCGGGTCCTGCATCCCAGAGCATCCTGAGCTGCGAGACCGGGTCCTGCATCCCAGAGCATCCTGAGCTGCGAGACCGGGTCCTGCATCCCAGAGCATCCTGAGCTGCGAGACCGGGTCCTGCATCCCAGAGCATCCTGAGCTGCGGGACCGGGTCCTGCATCCCAGAGCATCCTGAGCTGCGAGACCGGGTCCTGCATCCCAGAGCATCCTGAGCTGCGAGACCGGGTCCTGCATCCCAGAGCATCCTGAGCTGCGAGACCGGGTCCTGCATCCCAGAGCATCCTGAGCTGCGAGACCGGGTCCTGCATCCCAGAGCATCCTGAGCTGCGAGACCGGGTCCTGCATCCCAGAGCATCCTGAGCTGCGGGACCGGGTCCTGCATCCCAGAGCATCCTGAGCTGCGGGACCGGGTCCTGCATCCCAGAGCATCCTGAGCTGCGGGACAGGGTCCTGCATCCCAGAGCATCCTGAGCTGCGCCTGAACTGTGGTACCCATCTTGGTGCTGCCACACACATGGAGCCATGGACAGGGGATCCCCATCCCTTTAGGCTTGTGCTTTAACACGGACCAGCGTGGCGGGGAGCTGCTGTCCCCAGGGTGAGCCCAGCCCTTGAGGCCGACCCCATTAAAGAGTTACCTGGACTTGATGGTCTATTCCCGGTGGGAACAGCCCCCATCCTGCCCACATCCCTGCTGGAATTCCACTTCTCCGTTCTCCTCCCCCGGCCGCAGCCGCAGGGAGCAGAAGTGAAACCCACATCCCCCCCATGCGGGGACCAGACCCAGCGCTTGGGGACCACGGCCCTGGGGACCCAGCGCGGGGCTCGGCCGCGCGCCGCGGTGTGGGAGCGGAAAGGGTGGAGGTGAAGGGCGGAAAGGCAGAGGGGAGGGCGGGATGGGGATGGGGCGGTCGCGGTGTAACGTGTTCCTGCCCTGCGGTCGCCTGCAGCGGGGCGAGGGGACGCCTCCGGCGCTGTCACTGCTCGTCCCCAGGAGCAAACGGTGGTCACGGGCGCTCAGCCTCGCAGGGAGGTGTTGGCTGTGGCTGGGAGGGATGGGGAGAGTGAAGCCAAAGTGGCCACCAAGGGTCCCCTCTGCCTTGCTGGTACCTGGGGGTTGTGGGGCTTGGATTTGCCCCCCAGGTCCCACCTCCCCCTGGTGTCGGTCACCCCTTGAGCCACCAGCCTGGTCCTGGGGGAGCCACCTAAGGGAGGAGGAATCACCCAGCATTGTCCCTGTGCTGCCAGGCTCAGTGTCCCTGCGTCTCCATCCCTACCCCATCCTGGTAGGGGATGCATCCGCATCCTGGCTCAGCATCCCCAGCCCTGCATCCTCATCCTGGCTCAGCATCCCCAGCCCTGCATCCCATCCCCGCTGTGGCCAGGCTCAGCATCCCCACCCTCCCCTGCTAGATTCAGCATTCCCATCCCCACATCCCCACCCGAGCACTTCCCTCCACGCTCGATGCTCACAGCTCACACATGAGCGGTGAGGCAGCTCCGCACGCTCTCAAGGTCCCGCTGTGCCCCCGAGCTGAGCCCTGGGTGTGCAGCCGCCCCTAAAGCCGCGTTCAGTGGTGGCCATCCCACCCCCCGGCCCCATTCCCTGTTTACATTCCTGTTGTCCCGGGATATGATCCATCTGGGGCTGAGCAGCCCCGCACCCTGCTGCAAATGTAAATGTTTATGGTGAGTCATTGCGGGTGGGGGGATCCGCAGCCGGTGGTCCGCTCCGGATGGGACACCCTGACCATGGGCTCCCTGTGATGCCACCCTGCTCTGACCCACCACGTCCCCGTGTGGGTGCCAGTGCCGTGCCAAAAGCTGCTGCGGGAGCTCATGGATCACCTGTAAGGGGCACAAAGGTTTATGTCACTTAGACCTTCACGCACACAAAGCAGGCTGGGGAATGGGAGCGCAGAGGGACCACAGTCACGGAGAGGCGAAGGGATGCTCCCATCATCCAGCTTCCCCCCCCCAGGGGCCCATCCAGCCCCTGTCCAAGGTGCGGATGAGGCTGCTGGGTCCCGATCAGGCGGACGGGCGCGTGTCAGAGGGACCGCTCCGCACTGCCCCAGCCCCGTTCCTGCTGCTCCGGAGGGTGCACTTCCCTCCAGCACCGGAGCCGCTGCAGGGAGCGTGTTGGGCACAGCGCTCAGGCCCCATCGGTTGCCACCTCCCTGCTCAGGGCGGAGGGACCGCAGGGAGCCAGCGCCGTGGCACAGCGGGTCCCTGTGCCCCCGGGGCTGGGCACGGAGCAGGATCAGTCCCTGTAGGTGTCCCGCTGGCACAGCACACCCCAGCGAAGCAAATTAGAAGCCGGGCAGGGCTGGCACGTCCCAAATTGCAGGTTTCGGGGCCGGGCCCTGCGGCTCCCACGTTCCAGCGGCCCCAAATTACAGAGCGGGGCCGAGCCCTGCCCAGCGCCACGGGCACAGCCCGCGGCCGCCGCAGGCTAAAACGGCAGCGTTAATGGTCGGGGTGCGCTGGCACCGGCGGCCCCGCGGCTCCGGCACCGGCACAGCCCCGGGACAGCGAGGCAGGGACCGGGAGCCGGGATGGGGACGGTGGGGACCACGGAGGAGGAGGGATGGGGACCCCGGGCCAGGGTGGGATGGAAACCCTGGATAAAGAGGGATGGGGATCCTCGACGTGGAAAGATGGGAGCGCTGGATGAGGTGGGATGGGGACCTTGGACATGGAGGAATAGGGAACCTGGGCACAGAGGAACAGGGACCTTAAGCAAGGAGGGGTGGGAACTCTGGGCATAAAGGATTAGTAATTCTGGAGGAGGAAAGGTGGGAACCCTGGATGGGGATCCTGGGCATGGAGGGATAGGGACTGTGGATGAGGTGGGATGGGGACCCTGGATGAGGAGGGATAGGGACTGTGGATGAGGTGGGATGGGGATCCTGGATGAGGAGGGATAGGGACTGTGGATGAGGTGGGATGGGGATCCTGGACATGGAGGGATAAGGACTGTGGAGGAGGTGGAATGGGGACTCTGGATGAGGAGGATTGGGGACCATGGACACAGAGGAATAGGGACCCTGAGCGAGGAGTAATGGGGACGGTGGGCACGGAAGAATGGCGACCCTGGATGAGGAGGGATGGGGACCCTGGATGAGGAGGATTGGGGACCCTGGCCGGGGGGGTGAGTTCTGTGGACACGGAGGAGTGGGGACCCTGGGCGAGGAGGCTCAGCCCAGCACCAGCACCGCTGCACACACCGAGGGGGAATCACGGCCCCATTCCCATCCGGGCCGCAGGAGCGCATCCGGCTGCCGCTGGCGCCGCTCCCGCCGCCTCTCCTGGGCCGCCCCTCTCCTTTCCCCCTTCCCCCCGAGATTCCGGCTCTGGCGCTTGAAAGCCGCGCGCAGCTGCGGGCGGACGGGGCCGTTATTTCTGGGAGCCGCGATTCCCTTTGGCGCCGGTTCCCGCCCGGCTGCGCCGCGCCAGCGGCCATGGGGACCGGCACTGCGGTGCCCGCGGTCCTGGGGCGCTGCCGCTTCGGGGGGGATCCGGCCCCGCTCCCCAGGGACGCACAGAGGCGAATAGCGCGAGGATGAGGTCACCCCGCGGCTGCAGCCTCTTGAGCAACTTCAGCCCTGAGGACACGATGGGGGGCGCAGAGAGGGGACAGCGCCGGACCCCGGCATGGAACCATCCCATGGGGTGGTTTTCTGCACACCCCCCCCCCGCACCCCGAGGTGGTTGTTCTGGAGCATTTCCAGGCTGGGATGTTTAGGAAAGGGTCTGGAATCAAGGAGGGGGTTCCAAGCCCTGTTTGCCCCCGTATCCCACGGACAGCCTTCAATAACAGCAGGGCACCAGGCCTGAACCCCCACCTCAGACCTCGGGTGCTGCGTTCCCCGGCAGGGTTTGGGGGTGCAGGGATGGATCCAGCACAGAGTTGGGGTGATGAGGGGCCGAGGAGCACAGCAAAAGGCAGTGAAGTGGGGGCCATGCTTGCTCCCGGCATGGCATCACTGGGAGCAATGGCATTTTGGGGGTGCCAGCACCACTGGGTCTATGTCCTACCACAGAGGCTAAACCCCATGGCCAGGGAATGGGGCTTTTGGAATGGCGCCATGGACAAAACCACCCTTGCAACACCCCCTTCCCCACTTGCACCCTAAGTGGCCCCTTCCAGCAGTGCTGTGGGGATGATGGGGGGCACGGGGGCTCCTCGCAAGGCTGGAGCCCATGCAGCCCCCCCAGCCACAGCTGGGTTTCATCTGGGAGGGGGCCGGGGCCGCTGCCCCTCCCCGGCCTCCCACATTCCCTCCCCAAACCAGCGCTAATGAGAACAAGCTGGTCCCGGGCAGCGCAGGAAGGGGAGGAGGAGGAGGAGAAGGAGGCGGCTCCATCCCGGAGGCAGCTGGAGGGGTGCGAGGTGAGCGGGACAGACCCCGTCCTCTCGGCTCCCTCCGGCCGGCGCGGTGCCTGCGGACGAGGTGAGACCCCACCGGCAGCACCGGCCTCGTCCCAAGCTTTGGGGTGGCTTCGAAGCGGGGGACGGGATGCTCCGTGGTTTGGGAGCTGGGGCGAGGGCCGGGCATGGTCCCTGCGGTGGGATGCAGGATGGAGCTGTGCGAGCCCAGGCTCGGTTGGGAGGGTTCTGTGTCTGAACAGTGTGAGAACTGTGGATTGTCTGAGTGTTTTGGGAGCAGAGGGAAGCAGGAATTGCCCGTGTCCGGCCAGTCCGAATGCAGGGATGTGCTGTGGGTCTGAGGGTGATTGAGGATGGGATGGGGATGGAGGGGTGGCAACAGGCCCTGTGCTTGGCACTGATTTGGGCTTTAGGCAGCCCCTCTGTGGCTGTTAACATCTTGCTAATGGCAAGTTAATGCCTTCACCTTCCAGGGACCCCGTTGCAGCTGAGGGGCCCCTCTCTGCAATGGGGGAGGATGAAGGGGCTCATCCTGGTGCTCCAAACCTCTTGGTGCTGGTGCTGCCGCTGTAACCACAGCGAGTACAGAGCTCGTGGTGAAGGGGGGGGGGGGTTGGTCTGGGGGCTCCTCCTGCCCCTGCTGCCGCTTGTTTGCTCTGGTTTAATGCAAACCAGATCCTGCAGCCGGGAAGGAGCCTGGGAGCCGGGTCCCGGAGCTGGGATCCCTCCAGGTGGGGTTGGTGTGGGGGGAAACGGGAGGCGTTCGGGATTTGGGGTGCCTGAGGTTGGAGGCGTTGTCCTGGGGGGTCCCTGCTGATGGTCCCGGGGAACTGGGTTGTGGGGCCGAGGGGGGGGAGCTCTGGAATGGCTCGATGGCGTTACGCGGCGTGGCACAGCTGGAATGCACTGCTGTCCCTTGGGAATGTGCCATGGTGGCCGTGGGATGGTTGCACCCCACTTCCAAACCCAATGGGGTGCAGAGACCAGCTGGGGGCTCACCCCAGCTCATTGCTTTGGGCTGTGTGTGGGGATGGGAGATGCTTATCCCATGTCCTACAATGTGCATAGAGCAGATCCAGCCCCATCCAGCATGGTGAGGGGATGGAGCTGTCCTTCGCCCTGATGCTTGGGCCAGGGACCCTCTGCTCACTGCACCTCAGCTCCAGATCTGCCCCTTTGCAATGGCTCTGGAGGATCCCAAGCCCCGTCCCATCACTGGGATCAAGCTGCCACCAGCCTATTTTTAGGCACACTCAAGCTGGGAATCGTTTGCAACGGTCTGTGTTGGGATGAGCCGTTGGGAAATGCCTCATGCACCGCGGCCGCCCCTCTGCAGCACCGCCTGTGTCAGAGTTTCCACTGGAAACCTCCATGGGTCAGGAATTCTCTACTCGGCGGCTGCCTGAAGCCGGCTGTTGGCAGCGTCCCCCAGGCTTGAGCAATGCAACTCAGCTGCTTCCCGTCTATTTTTGTAGTGCTCCGTTGCAAAACAAATGCAGCCCCTTGCTCGGCGGCGGGACGAGGAGGCTGGGATGGCGGGCGGCTTTCCCTAAGGGAATCCGGATGGGTGAACAACGGCGCTAACTGCTGGGCCTTGGATGCTTGCGCTTGTCCCTTGCGATGAGTGCTCCGTGGGTCCTGCTCCATCGGGGTGTTAACGCGTCGCCCTCCCCTCTGCATCCCGCAGGACACTGCACGAGCACCAGGGCCATGGAGATGCAGCTGGTGATGGCTGCGTGGCTGCTGATGCTGGTGGTGGCCCCGGCACACTCAGCAGCACCCCGGCACATTGCGGTGCTGCCTGAGCCCGGGGGCAGCGGGGACGGTGAGGAGGTCTCGGCCGTGCCACCCATCCTCTATGTGACACCGGGGACCGGCCCGACGGCGGGGGACGTGGTGGGGACCACGGTGACCAACAGCTCGGCGCCGCGCGGCGTGCTGGACGGGCTGGTGGCCTTCTTCAAGGAGTACCTGCTGCTGGTGGTGGTGGTGGGCTCGCTGGCCTTCGTCCTCCTCTTCATCATCTGCGCCGCCGTCATCGTCCGGCAGAAGCACAAGGCGTCCGCGTACTACCCCTCCTCCTTCCCCAAGAAGAAGTACGTGGATGAGCGGGACAAGGTGGGGGGACCCCGCGCCTTCAATGAAGTGCCTGATAAAGACCCCGGTGCTGAGGAGCAGCTCGACTGTGGGCAGCAGCTGCAGGCAGACATCCTCGCTGCAGCCCAGAGCCTCAAATCCCCCCCCAAGGCACCGCTGGCCAACGGGGGCCAGGGGGAGAAGAGCCCACCCCATAAGGAGGAAGAGGAAGGAGGCAAGATGAGTGATGAGCAGCCCCCTCCCCAAACCCCATGTGCTGAGGATGCAGCGGGTGCAACGGAGGGAGCCCCTGATGCCCCCCAGGATGGTCCCACAGCCCCTACTGGCAACTAGGGCCGGGATCCGGTCCTGAGTGATCCTGAGGAGCCGCCGGCTCATGGGATCCCTGTGGACACGAGGTGGACTTGGTGGTGCTTTGTTGCTCCGTGTGTACGTGGTGGCTCGAGGAAGCCCCGATGAAGCCCCCGCTTCCTGCCTGACCCCTTGCAAAGCCCTGGAGGTCTCTGGTGCTTCTCCATCGGCCCCATGGCTCCAGCTGCCCAAGGGGCTTTCCCCCCCCCCAGCTCCAGCTCATTCCCCCCCTTGAGCTCCCTCCTAAATGTTACTTTACTAATCAGAAGCATCCTGATCTGATCCAGGAGCTGATCCCTCTGGATGGAGGTGCGGGACCATGGTTGGGGGGGGTCTGTGCAGCTCCCGCTGTATCCCCCAGGGATCAGGGCAGGGACTCACCATGACCTTGGGCACCATGGGCTGGCTTTGCTGATGGCTGTGGCGACCTTGGCTGTCCTTGCCCACCTAAAGGGAGAGGATTTAGTGGTAAGGACCCATCCTTTGACTTCAGTGCCCCAGCGCTGTGACAGCCCAGAGCCCAGCTGGACTTTTGCCTCATCTTAACCCCTTCAGCTAATAATAAAGACATTCCCTATGCAGATTCTCCTCTCCTGTGTGTTTCTGCAGCATGGCCAAGGCACAGTCCCTGCCTCTGCTCCATCAGGGCTCTCCCTGGATTGTGCTGGTGTTGGGGTGCAGCCAGTTGTGGCCCACGTGTGCCCCCCACAGCCTGGGAGGCACCGCCAGCACTGTGGGGTGAGGGTTGTCTATGGGGTGAAGCCCTGGGAGCCAGGGATGAGCTTTTATCACCCATGGGATCTGCACCCTGACGTGTTGATTCCAGGAAAATCTTTATCTCGTGCCCCACAGCCAAGGGTGGGGGAGCTGCGGTGCTTGGCACTGGGACAGGGCTGCAGCAGGGAGGGCAACGTGGGGCAAAGGAGGGGTTTCTGCCTCCAAAGCAGCACATCCATGTCCCTGTATCCCACCGGGCAGTTTGGGATGTCCCAGTATCAGGATAACCCCTTGGGCAGAGCGCGCCTTTTGTCACAGGGCTCTCGCAGGCACAATGAGCTGATTCTGCCCCGAAGTGGACGTGGGTGGCTGAAGTTTCCCTGATTTTTCTGTCTTTGAACTGGAAAACCACAGGACCGTTCCCAGGGAATGAGGCACATTCCTGCTACAGGAGACAAGGCCAGCGGCCGGCGCATGGGGTGGCCCTGAACTGAGGTAAGAACAGGCTTGCGAGAGACAAAGCACAGCAACAGCCCCTGGCCTGTGCTGCACTGAAACAAAGCTGTGGACAGAGACAGCAAAATGAGATGTTTATTATTAAATGTGGTTTTCCATGTTTTTAACTAAGATTTCATCAAATTCCAGCCTGGTTTGGGTTGAAGGGACCTTGAAGCTCATCCGGTTCCAACCCCTGCCATGAGCAGGGACACCTTCCACTAGCCCAGGTTGCTCCAAGCCCCATCCAACCTGGCCTTAAGCCGGTGGTTTAAATCTTCAGAGCAGGGAAAGTTCCGAAATGTGTTTTGTGTTTGTTTTGGGAATCTCTGGGAATGCTCCTCTGGAACACGAGCAGCCACCACCAGAAGGCAGAGCTGAGCACGCAGAGCTGCAGAGCAGAGTTTAACCCACAGAACACTAAGCTTTGAAACGCTGTGGGCTTGCAGACAGCTCAGATGCTGGGAATAGTCTGGGAAAGCTCAGCAGGGATGTAAAGGCATTCCCAGAGGGCACAGACCGACCCCTGGCAGCCCGGAGAGGAGGAACTTGCATTCAGATTGTGAAATGAAACTCAGACACCGCTGTAGTCTGTGGCAGATGAACCACCCCGTGTTTGTACACGCGGACCTCCAGTTCTTACAGAAAGATTAAGACCAAGGCAACGTTTCCCACTAATTCCTGTGAAATATTAGGCAAAACTCTACATCTTCCAAAGAAAAGTGCAGCCCTTCGAGTACCGGAACAGGAGGAATTTCCCTCCGGGGTGAAGTCACCAGTGAGCAGCCTTCTTCTCTCCACCAAAGGGAGTCGTGACAGGACAGAGGCTGCTGAACCACCCCACCTCCATCGTGTGAGCACGAGAGTGGCCGTACACACACCTCCAGCAACACGTTGTGCGTAAGTTGTGCGTATCTTACAGCTTGCTTTAGTAGTGAGCAGGATCCTACTAATCTAAAGTAATTGCACTGCAAAAGGAAGTGGAATGAGAACAAGCTTTACAGTCAGTTTAGGCGTTGTTCGCTTTCTGCTCTGTCACTTCTTTGTTCGAATCCTGCTTCAACTTGTAGTCAGCCAAGGCAGCCTTGATGGCGTCTTCAGCCAGCACTAAAACCAAAACAAGTATTTCAAGGACAGGAGAAAGGCATTTTAAACAAAACGTGCTGTAAAAGCAGCACTGCAGGCAGCACCAGTCAGAATGTGAACATTCGCTATCGGTAGGCTGAGCTACAGAGTCCACAAGATGCGAGATCTGCAAGCTCATAAAATAACCCTGAAATCACAACCTAAGTTTCCCTCATAGCTACATTCAGCAGCGTTTGTTCTATTCCCACAGCCTCCCTCTCAAACACCGGCTGGTGTTTGAACCCTCACCAGTCGGTCCTTTACTTACTGGAGCAGTGCAGTTTGACAGGAGGAAGGCAGAGCTCTTTAGCAATATCTGTGTTCTTGATCTTCAATGCTTCATCAACCTGAAATGCAATTAGTGAGTGAGTGGCCACGTGAGCTACACCACCAGCTACAAAGGCATTTGCTCAGAGTGCTTGAATGCTTTAACGCCTCAAAGCCAACAGAATCCACAGGGAAGATCTCAAGTATGCTGGAATCATGGAACATCCCAGTGGTGGGAATGAACCAAAGCACACCAGTGTCAGACTGGTGCCAGATGGGCAGCTCTAAGTCTGTTTATCTTCTATCATAACAGGGAAGTGAATTTCTTGTCTGGCAGAAAGGGAGATCTAAAGACGATCCGTAATTAAACTTTCTCCCAGAGCCTGCAATCAGCGTGTTTCTCTTGCTGCATAAGGCACAAGTGATTTCCCTGCAGATTAATGGATATTCTTGGAAAAGGCAACTACTGCCCTAGAAGTCAGGCCACTGACAGGGTCACCAGTCGCTGCTTCCTAAGCTACTGCACACAGTCAGTACTGGGGTTCCCAGCTGCTGTTTCCTACAGCCCCAACACAAGCAGCTCTGAAGGCTTTCCCTGGCGTCACCCCTGACCCCAGCAGGCACTTCCTCACCGTTTTCCCTTTGACCCACTCCGTTGCCAGCGAACTCGATGCAATCGCTGACCCACAACCGAAGGTTTTGAAACGGGCATCCACGATCCTCCCGTTCTCATCCACCTCCACCTGCGAGAGAGTTGATGGTACCTCAGCATACAGCTCAGCTCCACCGGGCACCCCAGAGCGCCCCTCACTGACCCAGCGCCCTCGGGAGCGGGATGGGGCCCGCAGGGCCCCAGGATTCGTTTGAGGGCAGGGAGGTGAGGGAAAGGCCTCGATGCCCCCCTGAGCGGATAGGGCACGGATCGGGACCTCACACCACCCCTTCGTAACCCCGTCCCCGGTGCCAACCTGCAGCTTCATGACATCTCCGCACGCCGGGGCACCCACCAGGCCGGTGCCCACGTTCTTGGCCTTGCGGTCGAGCGAGCCGACGTTGCGCGGGTTCTCGTAGTGATCCACCACCTGCGGGGACACCGCGTCAGCCCACGGCTTGTCCCCGCGTCCCCGTACCCCCCCCGGGGCTCCCCGCGCCCCTCACCTTCTTGTGGTAGCCCAGCCTGGCCCCCGCCTCCGCCCCAAGGCCCCGCCGCAGCAGCGCCCCCCCCGCCGCCCTCAGCGCCGCCATCTCGCACTGGAAGGGGCGGAGCCCCGCCGCGCCCTTATATAGCCTCGCACGCGGAGGCCACGCCCCCTCCCGCGATGCGGCCACGCCCCCCCACTCCCCGCCGCAGGCTCCGGCCTTGGCGCTGCCGCCGCTTCGCCGGGAGTGCGGTAGAACGGCGGTGAATGCTAAAAGGCTCCTGCGGCGGACGGGGCTTGGCGCTGCCGCTAAAGGAGCGGTAAACGCCGTTCGCGGTCGCGGCGCCGGTTGTTACCGCCGCGCTGTTCGTATCGCAACGCCCCGGGCGTGTGCGGCGCCGTGCACGCCTCGCACCGCCACCGAGGCCCCCTGAAGGCCAAGGCCCTGAGATGTCCGCGGCGCTGCCTGAGGCTCAGCCGGGAAGATGAGGCGTCCGGTCAGCTCGGTGCTCTCTCCAGCGCTGCCCCGGTGCACGGCGTGGTGCGGGAGGAGGTTCACTCCTCTTCCAGCAGCGCTCGCCCGGTGGAGGTGCGCGGCGGCGGGGCAGGCGCGGCGCGGGCAGCCCCGTGGCGCGGCGGAGCGCGGCTGGCTGCGGAGGGAGCTGCAGAAGATGGCGGCGGCGGGAGCTGAGGCGGTGGTGGCGGAGGAGGAGGAGGAGAAGCGGCTGCCGGAGGGGGACCCCGAGTCCGGCGGGGACTCGGAGGACGAGGGGGACTCGGACTCGTCCGGTGATGGGGAGGACGAGGAGAAGGAGAACGAGGCCGAGATCCAGCGGCTGGAGGAGCAGGTGGGGCCGGCGGCGGCGTGGGGAGGGGGCGGCGGCTGCAGCGCGGCCCTTACCCCGGGGGGAAGCGGCGCGGGGCCGGGCCCGGCGCTCCTCACCCGCCCGCGTCGCTCCGAGAGGCGCTGTGCGGAGGGCTCCGCTCTCGGCCTCCCCTCCTGGGGCCCCGCTGGGGCGCACTGCGGCCGGGGGAGGACCCGCGGCTGCTCCTGTGGATCGGTGCCGGGAGTTCGCAACGGAGCGAATGGTTGAAGTGGAAACTGAGCGCTTTGGGGTTGTTTCTAGCGGGAGGCCGGAGAGGAGAGCCCGCGTGGGTAGCTGGTGCTTGCGGAAAGCCCTTTAGCTAGCGGTCCCTTTGTTTGCTTTAGCGCCTTTAAAGAAATTAACGCGCGTTTTGCACCGTTGGAAGAAGCTTTATTTGTGTTCCATGTGGGGGTCTGTTTTTGCACCTGGAAGCTGCTCCAGGCATTTGCACTGCCGAGCAGTAACCTCTAGAGCTTAGAGCCATAAGCTGAGCTCAAGGTTAGCTTTAAAGCTCTGTTAAGGTGGGAAGGGTTTGTTATAAGTGCCTGCTTGTGACCTGAAAGCATCTTGCAAATAACAGCAGAGTTTGGTGCAACTCTGTGTTGGGAGGTGTTACACAGCCAAGACAACACGTGATGGGGTTCGTGCTCCTCAAAAGAGCGTGAGGTTCTGTTTTGAGTGTTTTCCGGTTGATTTTCAGTGGCCATCAGTCAGCAGTGCTTTTGATGCAGTATTTTCTCTCGTTCCAAAGCTCTCCATCAATGCTTTTGACTATAACTGTCACTTGGACCTGATAAAGCTGCTCCGCCAGGAGGGAGAGCTGGTGAAGCTCAGAAGAGCTCGTCAGAAGATGAGTGAACTCTTCCCACTTACCGAAGGTACAGAGCGCTTTCTGCTCATGTTGCATCTGATGCAGCTTTAGCATCATCTGTGCGATGCAGGTTCAGTAATGAGATCATATATATTTGTGTCAGGCTTCAACAACATTGTTCCAGCCTGGAGAAACCTAAAAGAACAGATTTAGGACTCTTTGAATGGTGTTAATGGCCAGTATTGAGCTTGGCCTCTGGCAGATGAAGGGTAATGGGTCTGTTGCAGGGATTTGAGCTTTTGCCACCTGCAACTGCCCTGTCCCCTGCCAGAGGCTGCTGCAGTGGTGTGGGACTGGAGGGAGGGTGTTTATGCCCATCTACTCCAGCCTCTGGTCTGCCTGTTTGCTGGGTGATCCTGCCAGGATGTGACCTGCTGTAGCCCAGGGACAGTCAGACGTCTGCTTGTGCTGCCTCTGCTGAAGGGGTAACACAGCAGTGGGATGGCAGCTCTGAACCAGCTCCAGTCACTCAGTGGATGTGACTCGAGCCCAGACAAACTCCTGCCAAAAGTGAGATTTCAGTCAGGCAGCAAAGAAAGCACAGTGGTGGTGGGTGCCGTGGGTGGGCCTTGAAGTGGGTGTTTCTTTACTCATAACAGAGACTGTAAATATTGCAGAGGCTGCTCTGCCCTGCTGCTTTTAGCCTTGGCAGGGGAAGGTTTCCTTCCGTGCAGGTGGGAACTTGCAGTCTCTGAAGCCATTGACTGTTTCTTGTCAAAGTTGTGTCTCTGGCTTCCTTTTTGGTTGCTGCTGTGCACTGACCTGCCCCAAATGCTGCTAAGCTGCTGCTTGCAACTTCTGCTCTCTTTAAACAGGAGTGTGCTTGTTTAGTGCCAATTTGAAAAGGTCTCTAGCAAACTCTTCTTTCAGATTCATTGTGAGGAGCTGTGAAGGCTAAAACAGGGCTCTGCCTTGGCTGTCTCTTCATTTTTAACTCTATTGCTCTAAACTCTCATAAGAAAAACCTCAACAAATGGATTGAAGTTGTTCTTTCTGGCCACTGGTGATGTATCCTGAACTTCTTCCTTTCAGAGATCTGGCTGGACTGGTTGAAGGATGAGATAAAAATGGCTTCTGAAAGCTCGGAGCGAGAGAAGGTTTATGAGCTCTTCGAGAGAGCTGTGAAAGACTACATCTGTAAGTTGTTGAGATGCTATTAAAGGTATTGTGTTGCCTTCAGGTTAGGGCTTCCTTTTCCTGGAAAGCTTTTTCCTTCTGTTATAATGCAGAAATTTGATCAAAATAGTGTGACGTGATGCTCAGTATCACATTTATGAAGCACTGGAGTTAAGGCCAGTCAAGGGCAATGCTTTAAGGGCCACTGCAGTCCTTAAAGTCTTCTGAGCCATTGTTGTAAAAGGCTTTAAATGCATATTTTGCACTCCTCTCATCTCCTAAAGCCGCAGGTGTTACTCTCACTCAAGCAATGCTTTCTCTGCTACCCATTAGGAATTCTTTAGCTCTTTGAGAAAAGTGAATGCTTTCAAAAGGCTCATTTCTACTCCTGTCTCTGTGTTGGTTGGCACTGTCTTTACTGCCACTTCCACTACGTGACAGCTCTTTCAGAGCAGCTCATAATTACTGTCTGGGAGCCAGTGTTCTTGAAGCCATGCTGTGGGACCAGCTCTGATCATCCCTTGCAAAGGCCAGGGGAGCTCGTGGTGTCTCATCTCTCTTTGTCAGGAGCTTAAAACTTGTATACCTTAAAGCACTGAGTAACTGTGTGCTCTTTGGGGATTGTGGTGAAAACATGAAGCCTGAAGAAACAGAGAGGGCTTGATAACATCCAGGTATATCCATTGCAGACGAAATGTCACATCAGAGCACTGACAGAGCTGGCCTCACAGAGTGTTGCTGATCTTCCTGATTCTTCAGGAAGAAGGAATGAAGAGCTGAGAGGTGATAATCCTCTGGATCTTGCTCTATGGATTGCACCTGGGGGTTGGAGAGTCTTCTTCTGGAGCCTGAGATGTGCAATCTTAATGTCTCTTGGTTGAATTGTCTCTACTGGGAGTCCCTGAACCTGGTTTACTCAAAGAGGCAGGAGAGGTGCCAGACAGCTGATGCTGTTGTGGCACCTCCCTCTCACCTTCATAGTTATGCTGCTAAAGCAGTTGCCGAACAGGTGAGTGCTGCAGTCTGGAAAGAGAAGAAGGACCTACTTGAATCTGAGTTGTTAGTCCCAGCTCTGGACTATGTGCTCAAGAAGAGTGGAGTTGCTGTTAGGGGGGATCTTGATTCATCTCTCTCTGATGCAGCTTGTGTAGCAGATGTGGCATATGGGAGTCAGTAGGTGTTGGTAGCAGCTGCAAGAATGACTTTATTCGGAAGAGAACTCTATTTTGTTTCTCATAACTTTGATTAGGTCCTGAAATTTGGTTGGAATATGCCCAGTATTCAATTGGTGGCATTGGCCAGGAAGGAGGAATCGAGAGAGTTCGCTCCATCTTCGAGAGGGCACTGACTGCAGTGGGGCTGCACGTGACGAAGGGCACTGCGCTATGGGAAGCGTACCGGGAGTTTGAGAATGCCATCCTGGAAACAGCACAGGTAAGGCCAGGCTCCTGCAAGAAACAAGCTGTGCTGTGGTGTCTGAAGTCAGCTTGAGCCCCCTCATCAGTCTGCACTGAGAAAAGAGGCTGTAATGTCACGCAACTGGTTTCTCTTCAGCTCTAGGAACTGACCCTTTGGTCTGGGAAAAGTGTTGTGTGTTTAGTTGAGTAATGGATTTGTGTTTAAATAAGATCATAAAATCTCATATCCAGAAGCAAAGTGCCACTCTGCTGCTTTAGCTTGAACTGACAAGAATAGCTCTGAACTGAGTAGCTTCATTATTAAACAGTGTTGCTGCCAGTCAGTATTTCTGCAAATGGCTGTGTTTATGCTTCCAGACTGTTTTCTACTTCAGCTTTTAACTCATTCCTTATTTCACGCTTTTTGGGACTTTTGGCTGATAGTGTGTTATCCCTGGAACGTTTGGTTCTGCTCTCTCTGCAAAAGATGCCTTTACAAGATGGCCAGAATGTGAAATGTATGGGTTTGTACTTTGCCATATAAGATAGGGAAGTTAAAAGATGTCCTTGCCTGCAATAGAGTGGCTGCGTGTGTTCTTCAAGAATCAAGTAGTCATTTGGAGCCCTGATCCCCCAGCTCATAACCAATACCTCACAATATTTATCAGCTCCGGCTTGAGAGAACTGATTAAACTTCAGTCCTTTTGTTTGTAGCCAGCTCCTGGCAGTGTTCCATCTCCTGAGCAGCAGCAGATGCTCTGCAGCCAGCTTGAGAAGATCCACACGCTGTTCAGGCGCCAGCTGGGGATCCCACTGTTGGGTAAGAGCTGCTGAGGTGGGGTGGAGAAGCTGCTACACTCATCCAGGCTTTAGTGCTGGTTATTCTTTTGGTAGAGCCTCAGAAACTCCAGCTGTAGGGCTTGTGTATTCTTTAATCGATGGCATTGGCCGGTCTTCAGGGCCTCTTGAATGATGCACGGATCAGTTTTGTTCAGAAATATTCTTACTCATTGCAACAGCTTTTCTGTTTCTTCAGTATGTAATTTGGGGCTATTTAAAGTATGAGCAATGAGTATAAAACATAGGAACGAGGAATTCAGCTGTGGTGATCACTACACAAGAACCTCAGTTGGGAGTAGTACATGCTGACAGCTGGATTGTTGATATCATGCCCTTTCTAATTCATACTTTAAACTCCTTAAATCTCTTGCTGATTTGCTTATAGGAGAAAGTTAAATACTTCTTCATTTGCACATTGAAAGAATTTGGGTTCCTTTCTTTACAGCCCTGGGAGAATCTTGCCACTTGGGTTTTCTAGATGTGAATCTGTAGCTTTAATATATCTTGCCCTGAGTTTCTGTTGTGGTGCACTGTGCGAGATGAAGTGTCTGAACTCTGTAAGTGTTCAGTAGTGTGACAGTTAAGATTGAAAGCGTAAATAAAAATACAAATATGTGTCAAACATAGGTTGAAATCTGATTATTTAATCCAATAAGTGCGTTGCTGATGGGTTTTCATGTCTGTTCTATAGATATGGAGACTTCTTATGCTGAATATGAGGAGTGGTCAGAAGATCCAATCCCAGAAACAACAGTAAAGAATTACAAGAAAGCTCTCCAGCAATTGGAGAAGTGCAAACCCTATGAAGAGGCACTGGTAATGCTTTACTTGCGCTTATCTTTAAAAGCAAAGACTTAATTGCATGGGGATGATTCCCTTTATTCCCTAAATCGTATTGTTCTAGTCACGGAGCAGCTGAATATTGCCAGGGGGCTTTCAGCTGTGAGCAGCGTGAGACAAGAAGCCTCACAACTGGGTAGACTGGAAACTGTTGAATCTGGTGCTTGTGTCAGGCCACCCTAAGGTGCCCAGGAGCACTGTACTCGGAGTAACAATTGAGTTGTTTGAATTGTGCTTTGGTTTAGAGTTTAAGGTTTTGTATCCCTGTTTGTTTTCCAGCTGGGTGCTGAAACACCAAAGCTGGCAGAATATCAAGCTTACATTGATTTTGAAATGAAAGCAGGTGATCCAGCTCGCATTCAGTTGATCTACGAGAGGGCTTTGGCTGAGAACTGCCTTGTGCCAGATCTCTGGGCACGTTACAATCAGTATTTGGTAAGGATCAAAACCCAAGGTGTTTCCAGTTTCATTTTTCTGTGTGTGGGGTTTGGTTTTATTTTAATCTCGGTGGCAGATAAAAAAAAGACCAAGTTTCACCTCAGTCCTGTCCCTTAGTTTCTGAAGAATTTGAAGATCGATTTTCACCTTGCGTTTGGTTTCTTCCTGTCTCCCGGGATGTGTTTATTGATTGAATGAGCGTTTGCTCTTTCTCCTTTAGCTGTGCAGAATTAAACTGATTGTTTCCATCGAGGTTTGTGCTATCTGGCAAAGAGTTGACTGAGTGCAACCAGCTTTACTGTGAGCCCTGGCATTGCTTTGGTAGCTCCTCATCCAGAGGCATTGCTTCTGAGGATGTCCCTCCTTCTAGCTCTTGTAGGCGAAGCAGTTCAGGGCTGTCTGGATCACTGGGGAGGCACAGTTAAATTAATGCCAGTGCTCATGAATGGTTTATGGTGGAGAACAAAACCTGATTTACCAAGAATCTGAAGCAAACCCAGATGTTCAGTCTGTTTACATATGGGCTGGCTAATGCATTTTTGAGAATCACACTGAACTTGAGAGGCAGGGCTTTACATATGGACAGAAGGTTGAGCTATTAGGAGATCAGTGTAACTTGCTACAGGAGGCTTATCTAGGCTGAGTTGCTCTGTCGTCTCCGATTACCAGCTTGAGACAGCAGGTTGTGGGTGGCTGAAGTAGGCTATGTGTACACCCTCCTTGTTTTGTATCCTTTCCTCTTAATGTATGAAAAGCAGTTGGAAATGTACTTGGTGCCTTTGTTATATTTATCTCATTGGCAGAGGATACCTAACTGGCTTGGTTATAGCAGATGGTTAGGTATTGCGGACTGACATGGTATGGAGTTGTTCATTGTGTTGTTCCTGACCATATCCTTTCTGATTTGAAGGTGTTTGCTGAGGTTTTAGGAGTATAGACTTTAAAATACCCATCCTGTCTTAGCTTTTCAAATGTAAAAGTACTTCTTCAAGGTGTTGCTCTTCATAAGCTGATATTTTGTCTTGGATGGTCCCTCTGACTAACAGGAACATAAAACTTTGTTGTATGGTTATTCCAGGACCGGCAGCTGAAGGTGAAGGAATTGGTCTTGTCCGCTCATGACCGCGCTGTTAGGAACTGTCCTTGGACGGTGGGGCTGTGGATTAGGTATCTTCTGGCGATGGAGAGGCACAGAGTTGATCACAGCATTATTTCTGGTAAAGAAAGGCCATCTCAGCAAACCTTCTCTCCAGTACAGAGCTGCTTTCTGCACCCTGAATAACGTCTGACAGATGGTGGCTTGCAGAACACTGTAGGATTTGTTTTCCTCCTGCTGCAGCAATCTTAAAGCTGATGAAATGTGCAGCATCGTGTTCCTAGGGCAGAGCTGCTGCTGTTGAGCAGCTTCACTTCTGAGCAAGCAGTGAACAACTTCAGTAACGTTCGTGCAAACTGGCTTGTAAATCCCCTTCCTAAACCCATTTACCATATGCAGGGTTTATTGTATTTTCCTGTCTCCAGATACACAAGGTGTATGTACTTCTTTGCTATACATTGTAGCTTGCTAATTTTGCTAATATCTGGAGAATAAATATGTTTGCATGGTTTTTTTCCTCCATTTTCTTTCAGAAATGTTTGAAAAAGCTCTGAATGCAGGTTTTATTCAGGCGACGGACTATGTAGAAATCTGGCAGGCGTATCTTGATTACCTGAGAAGAAGGGTGGATTTTACACAAGGTACCTGTGATATATGTGTGAATAAATGTTTAATCTCTTTTCAGTGTATCTCTGGTATTATTAAAAAATGTTAACAGTATTCTGGTAGTTTCATATCTTTCACAAAACCCATTTTCTGGCCAGTTAGTGTCTATAAAATATATGAGCTCAGTGGGTTTAAAGCAGCTTTTGCTGACAGAATAGGCTGTGCTGCTGCAAAAACGCCCTCCCTTATGTTTTAGGTGCTTGATGTATTTTTATTATGCATGTAATGAGTTTTACTGAAGTGATAACATTTAGGTTCCCCTTTAAAGTCAGTGTGGGTGATAAAGAAGAGATTTTAGTGATGAGAGATGAAAGAATTGCCTTGAAATAATTGGATTTTCTTTCTTTCTAAAGACTCAAGTAAGGAACTGGAAGAGCTGCGGTCCGCATTTGCCCGTGCTGTGGAGTATTTGAAACAAGAAGTAGAAGAGAGTAAGTTAAATCATCCAGTACATTGTTTTCTCTTGTTCAAGATTAATAAGACCAGTTCTTCCCATGATGTTTAACTTGTCGTCAAGTGTCTCGGACATTTTAAGAAGGCTACAGATACGCATCTCATGTACAATGTAGAACTTGTTTATTAAACACTTAATTTCCAAGAGCCCTTCACAAACAGTTCTTGTTTTTATTCCCAGGATTCAGTGAAAGTGGTGATCCATCCTGCACCATCATGCAAAACTGGGCAAGAGTTGAGGTGAGGTTTCCATCTGCTGTATTTAAATTGCTAGGCTAGAGGAAATGGGTCCTTTTAAGGTTCCAACCACAGAATGCAATCCTCTTGTACTTGGCATTTTGTCTGGGTGATTTCAGTGAGTAAATCTCTCTTCTTCCATTCCTGTGTCTGGACCGATCAAGCACATAGTGTAGCTTCACACTTGAAGAACAACATCCCAGGAGGGAAATGGCATTCTCTTTAGGAAGTTTGTCAGGACTGTTAGTGTGTTGATGCTGCTGTGACTGCAGTGTGGTACAGAAGTGTGTGAATACCTTGGTTAGGGGGTGGCCACACTGGCTTGGAACTGAGCGCCGAGGCTGTAAGCTGCCTGGAATCCTGCCTGATTTACTGCTGCCTACACCAACTAGGTTCAAACTAGTACAGGTATTGATGTGCTGGTGCAGTCACTGCCTGTGAGTGGACGTTTTATTTCCTTCCTTTGCCACAGGCCCATACAGATCAGGATAAGTCCTGTTACCTTTGTGCTTTAACTTCTTGGAGTGTAACGGATGGGATGGATTGCAATATCTTGGGCATTGCAGTCCTGGACAGTGTGTGCCTGGATCCGAATGAATGACTTTCTCTTGCTATCCACTTAGTGCAGGGAGAAAGCGGGTTCATCCAGGTGTTACTCAGCTTATGCTAAACCAGCTCTAGTAAGTCAGCTGTGTAGTGCACGCGTGTACCTCTGCAGTTAGATCAGATGGATCCCACTTGGGTGTCTTAATCCATTTCCCCTCTTCCCTGCTCCCTTTCCTATACATAAAACCAGTTCTCAATCTAAGAGAAGTGTTTAAGTGCTCTATTAGGGATATTTATGAATAATGATAAAAGGAAAAAATCAGGAGCAACTATGTAATTTATTTTAGAATGACCTGAAAGGAGCCAGAAGCCAAGGTTGATGTATCAGGTGGCCAGGGAAGGGTTATTCAATAGTAGGGCTAGGTGTTCACTCCCGTTACTCTACAGAGCAATTGTGTCTTCTGTGTGCATCATCTGTGGTGTTTTCTTGTTCTGGGGTGGAGGGAAGGTGGGGGGAAATGGTGTTGAATAAATAATCTGAAATCGTACCGAGTGCTTTGGATGCTGTGTTTCAGGCTCGCTTGTGTAACAACATGCAGAAAGCCAGGGAACTTTGGGACAACATTATGACGAAAGGAAATGCCAAATACGCTAACATGTGGCTGGAGTATTATAACCTAGAGAGGTAAGAGCTTGGCTGGCTGGGAGAGTTCAGGAACTTTTTAGTTTCTTCATCTGTGTAAGACAAGACTTGGATACTTCACATGGGTTTCTGTATGCTTTTGAGGTTCTTGCAGCAGCTCTGCAGTATATTTTATACCTATTATAGCAGTAATGCATAGAAGGAGGGAAGGCACTCGTGTGGAGTGTAGTTAACTGTCCTGTCTTGTGACCTGCATGTGGAGGATTGGCTCCTTATTGCTGTGGTTTTCCTCCTGCAGAGCTCATGGGGATACTCAGCACTGCAGGAAGGCCTTGCATCGAGCTGTGCAATGCACCAGTGACTATCCAGAGCACGTCTGTGAGGTGCTGCTCACTCTGGAGAGAATAGAAGGTAACTGTAACTGTATGTCATCTGGTTTGTGTACAATGAGAGAGTGAATTTTGATCCAGTGCTTTGTGTTCTGGTGAAGGCTTCCTTTCTTTTCACTAAATAGTATACACAAGCAGCTCTCCTTTCCTTTTCTTCTTTTCTGGGCTGACTTGCAGCCTGCTGGCCTTTTCCGTGCCTTTTTGGAGTGTCATATTATAAATGAGAGATTTCTGCTCTGCTTGGGCCTTCTTTTCTTTGAAGGCTCCTCATTACAGTTAGAATTTTCCTGTGTAATGGTTAATATTAAGAACAAATTCCGTGAACTCATTGACTCTTTAATTTTTCCAGAATTGTGTTTTCAAATTAAGGGAAAGCTAAATACAAGGCCCTTTTTTTTTCCTATCCCTTAGGAACTCTGGAAGACTGGGATGCAGCCGTTCAGAAAACAGAGAACAGACTAGCTCGAGTCAATGAACAAAGAGCAAAGGTCAGAACTTTCTGAACTACCTGAGCAATTTATAGGCAATACCTATATTAAGATCATGCTTGTCTGAATATCAGATCTCTAATGCTGGTTCCCATGGATAGACCTGAACTGTCTTAAAGCCCCAGAACTATTGATTTTAGTTTAAAAACTATGGTTCACCTCTTCTGATGCTTTTTGTCTTTCACCTTGTGACCCTTGGACGGATACAAGAGTAATGAGTGCTCCAGGGAAGCTCTAAGAGCAAACAATTGATGTGCTTTTAATGTTGATCCTGTTAGTGCTGTGTTTAATGGAGCTGAGGAGACAACCCTCCAGGTTGAGTACTCTGGAAAATGCTTTGCAGTTGCTAGAAAAAACAGTGTCTTGTATGTTTGTAGGCTGCTGAGAAAGAAGCTGCTCTGGCAAAGCTGGAGGAGGAGAAAGCTGAACAGCGAAAGCAGGCTCGGGCGGAAAAGAAGGCTTCCAAAAAGGCTAAAAAAGCCAGGACTGGGGAGAAGCGCAAAGCAGATGATGATGATGAGGGTGAATGGGGACAAGAGGAAGAAGGTAAGAAAGATAAATTCGAACTTCAGACCTTTGGCAAAAGGGTTATTGGTTGTCTCCCTTCTGTTAGAGGCAGGTGAGGTAGTGGCATCGCTGGTATCTTCACAGAGCTGCTATCTGTTCAGGGTCTCTTTCCCCTGGGAGGTTGTGGTAATGAAATGACAGCAAGGCTAAATGGTTTCTGAGCAACAGAAGTACATGTTTATAAGGACTTGTAGAGGGTTTAGGGTTTTCTTCTTTCAGAGAAATACTGTACCTTGAAGTCATTTTCCTGACTCATACGCTGCCGAGGCATGTGTCTAAATTGGATTATTTAGTATTGGAGCAGCCTCTTGGAAGGTGGGAACAGAAGATTTTAAGAGGTTACTGCCCCTGGGAGTTTGGGGTTTTAGATTTTCTCCTTACTTAAATAATAGTAACCCCATTAGATGAAGGGGAATAATATGAATCAGTAGTTGCAACTGACAGAGAAAAGGAAAGTATTCTTTTTGCTTTCATCTAAATCCTTGCTGTATTGGTCAAACAACCTCTTGTTACTCATTACTAAAAACCTGAGGGAGGTTTCTATTTGTGTCTGTGAGGCCTGTCGCTGTATTTCGTGCCATTTCCAAACTCCACAGTGGTAACAGAGGACAGCTTAATTGCAGTGGTGAATGAAATGATGTAATTCTTATTAGTAAGGCTTTCAATGTCATTCATCAGCAGAGCAGCCCAGCAAGAGACACAAGGGAGATGGTTTACTTGAAGAAGACATGGAGGTAGAAATGGGACTGTTTGGGAGAAGTGGACCTGAAAAGCCAGATCGCCCAGCAAACCAGAAGGAAAAGGCAACCACCAGTCGAAAGGACATCCCCAAGGTCTTACATGACAGCAGTAAGGATAATGTAACTGTCTTTGTCAGCAACCTCTCCTACAACATGGCAGAGCCTGAGGTGAAACTGAAAGAGCTCTTTGAGAGCTGTGGGGAGGTGGCAGAAATCCGTCCGGTGTTCAGCAACAAGGGGACGTTCCGAGGCTATTGCTACGTGGAATTCAAGGAGGAGAAGTCTGCTCTCCAGGCCCTTGCCTTGGATCGTCAAGCTGTGGAGGGGAGACCCATGTTTGTTTCTCCGTGTGTTGACAAGAACAAGCATCCAGACTTCAAGGTAGACTTTTATTCTTTCAAGTAATAGGTTGAACTTTGGGACTGTTGGCGTGTAATGAACTCACGTAGTGCTAGTTTGGAATGGTGATGTGATAATTTGGCAGTAAAACTGTTTTCTGGGAATTCTTGGGTCTTGCGTTACTTTGCCATAAATCAGGATTAGCATTGCTTTTTGGGGGTGTGATTGAAATCGTTGGAGTCTTTGGTTTGCAAGCTGACAGCCTCCTCCTTTCTTCAGGTGTTCAGATACAGCACTACACTGGAGAAACACAAACTGTTTATATCTGGTTTGCCATTCTCCTGCACTAAGGAAGAGCTGGAAGATGTGTGTAAGGCCCATGGGAATGTGAAAGACATTCGGCTGGTCACCAACCGGGCAGGGAAACCCAAGGTAGGCTTCCTTAATGCTCTCCTAACGTGAGAAATCATTCAGAAAGAATCCTGTTGTGAAGTTAAGTCTTTAGTCATTAGTAGGTCTGCAGAGAGCTTGTTTTTAAGTAACTGGCTAAATTCACCTGGTGTAACTGATTCCCCTCCCTCCTTCAGTGTCTTGGGGCTGTTCATAATATCTGCTGCAACGATAGATTTGCCAGTGAGAAATGAGCCACCTCTCTCTGACAGGGATAAATGAGTCCTTGTGAAATACAAGATTCTAAACCAAAGGTTGCTCTGCCAAAACTCCACCTCTGTATGTTGGGCACTTCTAACGGGTGCCGTGCTGGTGTGCATGTGTTCTTTCATGTATTTTCTAGCTCCTGGCAATATCTCAAGTACAGTTTGTGTTGTGTGCACACCTTGTCACAAGCGCTCCTGTGTGTACCCTGAGCCTTGCAGGCCACATTCTCAGCTTGGTTTGAGTTGGGATTCTGGCTAAACCACAAATAAATGTGCTTTGGATGTTACAATCTGATTCATTTCCTGTGAAACTCATGAATGAGAGTCAATAAATGTAGGTTGTAGGTAAGAATTATTTTAGCTAAAGAGCACTTTCACGTTTAGGTCTGCTTGACCAAATGCAGAGACAGCAGCACTAAACCTAATGTAGGCCACCTCTTTTATTTAGGGCCTGGCCTATGTGGAGTATGAAAACGAAGCTCAGGCCTCGCAGGCTGTGCTGAAAATGGATGGCCTGACAGTCAAGGAGCACGTCATCAAGGTGATGATCAGTAACCCCCCCCTCCGGAAGCTGCCGGACAAGGCTGAGGCAGGCAGAGCCTCGCAGTTTGCAGTGCCGCGCCAGGTCTATGGAGCGTAAGTACTGGGAAGGCTGGCTGTCTTTATATGCTAAAATATAGGCATTTAATCTAGAAGAGGGAAGAACATTTAAAAGGTGCTGAACCATCAAAAACTGAGTTGCTGGATTGATGGGGGAAAGTGAATTTTTCTTCCTTATCAATAGAAACAGGTCTGTAGTGACCGAGAGTATCAGGCGTTGGACATGTTTGTGCCTTAGTACTAATAACTTCCATGTCCTCTTGGCCTGGAGAACCAGCCATTGCTCACAGTGAGCATTCAGGTTGCTCTTCCATCTTTCAGAGCACTCCCACTGCTTAGTGTTGTGTTGGATTCAGTTTCTGGGGACTGCTGGGCTGTTGTTTTATGCCAGAACTTGAGTATCCTGCTTCAAAGTGCACCTGCTGAAAGCTTTGCACTACTTATTACTGAAACCATAGATGGGAGTGGTATTTAAGAGTATTCCTCATAGTGAACAAAGTCCTTTTTGTTCCTCAAGTTAAAACAGTACCTTCAAAGAGCACTGGGATTCTTTTAAATGTCCCCTTTTTGCTCTCCAGGCGAGGGAAGGGAAGGACACAGCTTTCCATGGTGCCTCGTGCGTTGCAGCGCCAGGGTAATCCTGTGGCTAAGGCTGAGAATGGGATGGTCCAGAACTCAGCAGCAGCTTCCTCCGCCCCCCCCGAGGAGCCGAAGAAGATGTCCAATGCTGACTTTGCCAAGATGCTACTGAAAAAGTGAGCAAAAAGTCTGCAATCAGCGGGTCTGGTAAAATGTGAAATGCCTTTATGGAAGCCATGTTGTGTCCTTACGCTAGCAAGGAGAGAACGCCAGTCACAATCACTTGTAAATACTGTTCTGGACTCCTGCATTCATTGAGACCAGTGTAGGATGGTACAAATCCAGGTTTTTTTCCTCTGTTTGTAAGAGCAAAGAGTTTATGCTATGTTCTGGTAAAATGGCATTATATGATTCCTCATATTGAGGGTAACGAGGGGGGAGGTGTTCCCTGTACAGGTCGGATGCCACGTCGAGTTTCATGAATGCTTTACAGAGGTCTCTTTCGTTAAGGAACGAGATGCGATGTGAAAGCTTAGTGCTAACCTTGTCAGGCTCCACTGGTCAGCTCCGATTGTGATTGCAGTCATTCTCTCTGCCAACAAACCCATTTGCCACCCAAACACACACTCGCAGGGACATTCATCTCCTTCCATTAAGCGTGAGATGCAGACGCTCGTAACTTCACCACAATGGCCTATTTTAGTATTGGGAGAGTTTCTATACATGTGTGTATATGTATATACACCAATATGCATCTCTCTGTCTTCAGTTAATGTTCTGTTCCAGTTGCCCTGTTTTTTATATTGTGTATTTGTAAAAGACATTCAGGTTCATGATTTGAAGTGTCATGAGGTAACCCTTAGAGCTGGTAAGTTTTGTTTCCCATAAGCTGTACGTGCTGTTGCTGAGGACCATTTTCTTTTCTGGGGTTGTTTTTGCTAGCTAGTTCATAAAGTCTTTTGCAGGTGGTTTCTGTATGGTTTTGTACAAATGTGAAGTGCAAGCTGACCTTTCCTGGTTTATTAAACTCAAGTTCTCAAAGGTTTTCTATAAATACTGTTGCTTTTGTTTAAATGTGGGTGTTGGAATTGCACTTAATCCTCTGGCAGCTGGGTAATGCTGATGTACCTCGCCTCAGGTGCACTGAGAGACACAGTGTCACTTACTTAACCCTAAATAGCTCGTTCCATCTCATATGAATATCCTGAAACCACTTTAGTCTGGTACATGATCTTGGGTAGAAACACTGCTGCGTGTCAACTGAACCTGCTGCTGGCTCTGGAAGTCAGCACAGGCAGGGGTTCAATGTGAGGGGGGCCTCAGCGCCAAGTTCACTTGTACAACACGAGCACTGCTGCAAATAAACACTTATTCTCAGTGCTTATGTTCTGTGCTGCTTTAACTTGGCTTTACTTTGGGTCCATGAGTCTGCTTTGTAGCTTTGAGCCACGGAAGGGTGGCAGTGGTGGTGGTAGAGCAGCTTGGGCCTGCCAGCCAGCTCTGGGCTGCTGATACAGCATGGAAAGGTTTAGTAACACTTGGGTATGAAGCTGTGGGTGGGGATGCTAAGAATGGCCTTGCCCTCAGGGCAGGTGTGTACACAACATTAGTGAGGAATCGGGTTTCCTTTAGCTGCTGGGGCTGGACTTGCTGCTTCAGAGCCCTCTGTTACACCCCAGGCCACAGCTCTGTGTGACTATGGAGCCAGGATGTATGCACCCTGTTCCTTGCTACTCCACAAGCTGAGCTGTGACCTCTTCTTAGTTCAGAGCAGCAGAAAAGCACCTTGAGCCTGTTCCAAACAAAGACTTTAATATTAAAATAGTTTAATAATCTGTAACTAAAATAACATTGCATTTCATCCTCCCCCCCCAGCTCTAAAGTGCAGATGCTATTTGTACTCAAAAATAAGCATACTTACACTACAAAAATAAGCATGCTTTGTAAGGACAGAGCAACCTTCCTCATTCATTTACTGTTTGCTTCCCCTGGCAGCAGTAGCTGGTACATAAGCATGGAGTGGTGCTGTAGTAGACCGGTAACTCCCAGTCTGTTGTCTGCTTGTAAAAGATGCATCCTGGCTACCTTGCAGGGAAGGAAGTGGGAAGGGAAGAAGCCTAGCACTGGCCAGGAACAGTCTTAGGCTGTTTGGCAAAGGGTCTGAGCTTAGCAGCTCTCTAAACTGGATTGAATCCCAAGGTTTCTGAGCTTCAGGGTGTTGGGATCAGTTGTGCTGCTGCAGAGCTGGCAGGCAGGGGTGGAGGGAGCTGTTCTGGGTCAGGCTCCAGGTGCTTTTACCTTACAAACAAAGATAAAGTGCACTTTTTGGCACTGCACAGCAGCTTCCAGGAGCTGCATGAACTGCGGCTGCAGCACACGGAGGCCTCGTGTGTTCCTGATGCATTTGTCATAGGTCGTGTTATTACTAGTAACTAATTGTGCGGATTGAAGGAACTTCAGGGTTTTGGCAACTTTTCTAGGCCCATTCTCACCAGATCAGCACCACTGATAGAGGCTGTGCAGAACAACCTCTTCTGCCTGCAGCTTTGCAGAAGCTCTTTCCAAGCCCTGAACTGAAATGTGTAAGGACACAGATCCCTGCAGTCCCCAGGGATCCTGCTGGGTGACGTGGGGCTGGGGCAAGGCCTTGGAGCACCTCACAGCTCAGTGATGTAAGTCAGCATTTCTTCTCTTGTTCCAGCCACGTCATCTGTAATCCTAAACCCAATGCTTCCCACTTGTACAAAGGCACCTGCAAGTAAACCAGCTGAAGGGCTGTGATTGCAGCAGCTGCTCAAAGCTTAAAATTAAGGAGAAATTAAATTCCACTTGAGCCTCTCCCCACCTCCTTCCAGTAGCACAAGCAAGTTCTAGTCCACAGTCACCATCACCAGTTCATGTTTCAGCTTGGCATAATGTATATAAATAAATTATATTAATTTAATCCAATGTAAGACACTTTAAATAAACAAAATGCTAAAGAGTGACACCTCCTGTCCAGTTATTTCCCAGCAGGAATACCGAGTGCCTTGGTGTTCAGTGGCTCTGCCATGTCCACAACCCTCAAGTCTTGACAGGGATGGTTTGTTTGCATCCAGCAGTGCTGCCATCTGCCTCAGGTAAGCCCACGGAGTACTCTGTGGTGGCAATGAGCAGCATGTCCAGGGTTGTCTCAGTACACTTTGCAATGAAGCGGATGAAAGGCCTCACGTCGCCCTCGTTGGCCACTTCCAGGACATGATAATACTCAGCCCGTTGCTCCTTGCGGATGGTGATGGGGGGGTAACCCGCCTGCATTAGGATGAGGTTCATCAGCAGGCGCGAGGTCCTCCCGTTGCCATCTGTAAATGGATGGATATAAACCAACTTGTAGTGGGCTAACGCAGCGAATTCCACAGGGTGCAAGCTCATGGCATCTTCCGAGTTCAGCCACTGCACGAACTCCTCCATCTGCTTCTCAACATCCCGGGGATGCGGTGGGATGTGATGGCCTACAAACACATGAGTAGTCCTGAAGCGCCCTGCCTCCAGCGGGTCAGCATAGCCCAGCACCCTCCGGTGGATCTCCAGGATGTCACTGGTGGTGACTGAGCCGATCCGGGATACCAGGGTGGTGTTGACATACTTGAGAGCTGCGTGCATCCCGATCACCTCATTCTGCTCCACTAAGCTCTTCCCAGGAACGGCGTATCTGGTCTCAATGATGTGCCGTATTTCGGACAGTGTCAGAGTGTTGCCTTCAATAGCAACCGTGTGGTAGATGTGGTGGTAGTAGGATTCCTCCATCACCCTGCGCAGGGCGGAATTGCCTTTGGGAATTGCCATCACCTTCTTCACCTTGCTGTCGATAATGCTGAAATACCTCTGGTCAATCTCTTCCACCAAAGGGAGCGTCCGGTCCCGATTGATCAAAGCCTTCTCATTGAAGGGGGAAATGGTGAGTGCTTTAGAGTACAGGTAATCAGCTTGAAGAATGTCTTTTTCCTCTTCAGAAAAGATCCCAAACTCATTCAGGGCATCCACATAATCAGGGTCCATTTTGAGGGCATACACAAAGAGTTTGTGGGCTTTCTCCCGCTTGCCTTGGCGCTTCATTTCGAGGGCTTGGTTCAGAGCTGCTCTAGCTTCTAACTTCACCTCTGCAATGCAACAAGAGCAGTCACATAACAGGGTAGCGAGTTCACTGGAAACTTCAAGACCATCACTGCTAAATAACCAGTCTAAAGGAGAACTTGCGTTGCAGCCTTTGCTCAGTTACAAGCACAGAGGCTTCTTTATGCCGCAGCGTGGCAGCCGAGCTGTTCCCAGCAGGAAGCGTGGCAGGATCTGTCAGCACCACGGCTCAAGCTGGCCACAGGCCTGTTGCATCCCAGCAAAACTCACTTCGGCCACCAGGCTGCCGTGTGTGGGAGGACACAGAGTCTCAGATATACTCGTGGTGATAATTAATGCCTGTTCTCCTGCTAGAAGCACAGCCCACAGCTTCTGACAGCACTTCTGCTTCTTCACTGACTATCAAACATCGTCCCAGCTTTAATGTGAACAGAGATACACTGCTGGAATCATTATCATGTCTCTGAATGTTTCCCAATATCCCAGGCAATAAAGGCAACGACTGCAGCCTGTCATTGCTAGAAAAGCTGTTCTATGACTACCAGGATGTCAGGATTAAGGCTGTATATCCCAGGTAACTGCGTATTAAACCAAATAACCAGGTTTTCCAATTACCTTCACTGAACTTAACTGTACTAAAAGCATGAGGAAAACCTTCTGAGAGGCAAAGCAGCACCAAGAGGAGGCTGGTGTTGGCCTCTGCGCTGTTCACAGCCGATGCTGATTTACAGTTGGGCACCGAGCATTCATTACCATTATGGGGTAGGGGGGTGGATCTCCAGACGGGGGCTGTTACTACACAGCAGCTCCGTCCCCCTGGGATGCTCTTACCTGGGGAGGCTTTGCCTTTCAGCACCAGCAGCTCCAGCCCGTTGGAGGCCACGCTGAGCTCTGTGCTCTGCCCCGTGTACCTGGTGACCACCGAGGGGCCAGCGCCCAGCTTACTCCGCAGGAAGGAGAGCCCCTGCAGCACCGCGTGGCAGCGGTCCTCCACAGCCGGCAGCAGCAGCACCATCAGCAAGCCCAGGAGCAGCCCGAGCACCGCTGCCCACCGGATGCGGGCCCACAGCGTTACCCACTGCAGCTTGGGATCCGTTGCCATAGACACCAGGTTCATCCTGCTTCCAGCACAGGCCTGAGGAGCATCTCCTTCCCGTCCGCTCCCACCTGGGGACAGACACAGCTTTAGCCCGAGCTCTGTATCACGGATGTGGCGCCAAGTGGACCTGCCCGTCTATCCCCCGGGGCTGTGGGGCGATTCCCGCCTTCCCAGGGCGGTATCCACCGTACCACCGATCCTTATGGGATCTGCACTTGACCGCAGCAGCACGAGGAGACGCCGATACCCACAAGCAGCAAGGGGCTCTATCCTGCACAGCGGCTCTGTCCCCCGCCGCTCCCCTCCGGCCCCGCTCCTCCTCACCTCAGCTCGGGTCCTCCATCCCCAGCCCCGCCCGTTAAAGGAGCCCCACCCACCCAAGCCCCGCCCTCCGCGCCCTACCATTGGCTGCACCGCCCCCCTGCTCCTCTCCCATTGGCTCTCGCAGCTGACACTCCCCTGCGTTCCCCCTTCTTCCTGCCCTCCGCTTCCCGCAGCGCCTTCCGCGTAACGCCACGCCCCCCCCAGCGCGAGCCGGGCGCGTGGAGGCTTACAATTGGTGGGCGGACACGTCAATCACAGGCATCAACCAATCACAAGGGGGCATGCGGAGGGGGCGGGCACACGCGCTACATTAGGGCTGGTTGCTAGGTGACGGCTGCGGCGCGGCGGCGCGCTCCGCCGGGCTCCCTTCAGGCGGCTCCGCCGCTGCTCCCGGGGCTGGTGGGGGGGCACAGCCCCTCGGTTGCTGCAGTGTCCCCTATGGGGAGGTTGCGGATGGCCGGGAGCTGGGGGGGGGGGGGCACAGCAAACCCTTCTGGGTGCCCGCGGCTCGTTTGTTTGCGTGGGAAAAGCACCTTTTCTGTGGGGGAACAGCGTTCTTCTTGCGCATCCGTGGCCTTTCCGGTGACATACTCTCTTTTCTCGGTGTCAGGGGGCAGAGTGTGGCGGTAAGGGATGTCCGCTGGTGCTCTGCAGCCTGGAGCTCCGCTGGAGACCGGGAGCGCAACGGGGAGAGAAAAAGGCTTAAGGAAAAGAGAAGGTTCAGGGACCTGCAGGCAGCTCCCTCAGATTGCAGGCTCTAGCAAGAGGGTGCAAGAGTTTCCTCCCAGGTGCTCGCACAGCACATCCTCGCTGGCAGGTAAACCAGCCTGGTTTGCTAGAAACAAATCCTGCCAATTCAAACCCTCCTGTGGAGCTGCTGATAGCAGAGAAGGGGGTACGGGGCAATGGTGGGACAAGCTGCCTTTGTGCCTAACAGTCAAGGAGCATAGCGTGGGGCGTGCTGCCCCGCAGGAATGATGCTGTCTGTGCCCAGCATCCCGACCCAGGGCAGCTTTGTGCTGCTGCTGGGCTGAACTGCTTCCTTTACCAATGGTGCTGCATTACAAGGAGGTTTCCAGAGTCAGACTTGCTTGTTTCCCATGGCAAAGGCAGCTCTTTCGGTGCTGGGGCTCTCTCAGATGTTCATTGATGTGACGGGGATTGACACAAGCAGCTTGGCGAGCTCAGCTCAACCAGCGTCCCCAAAAAGAGACTGACAGCACCCCAGCTAATGGAGCCCAGGGCAATCCCTGCAGCACAACATTGCCACGTCCTCCAGCCGTGTGGAGCCTGCCAGAGCCTGGGAATGCCCAGAGGGGAGTTTGGGGGATAATCAGCATTGAAGGATGAGCAGATGTATCTGCCCTCCAGGACGAAGCATCTAGAAGTGCGCGTTTTCCTCAGTGATCCGGCGTCTCAGGCCAATTATGGGAGAATTATAGAGCAATGATGTCTTTGCCTTTTATTAATGGCGACAAGCACGTTGAGAGTCTGATCCCCAATTAACTACGATCCAGCAGAGGGGAACAACAGGGATAGCCAGGAATACCTGGCATCTCCTCCTGGCTTTGATGCCTCGTGGTAGCCTTGGAGCAGCTCTTCTTTGTGACTGCTGTGCTGGAAGCTGGGGATACCATGCCATCCCTTGGGAATGCTGGCAGTGCTGCTGATATTTGGCAGTGACACAGCTCTTCCTCAGCACAGATCTGCGCCAGCTCAAGAGTTGCCCTTACCAGTGCATCATACATCACAGTTAGGATTTCATCAGGGATAGCAAAGGGAGATCCTGATATAGATGGTAGGAAAGAGTAAGGCAGGAAATGCTGAAGCTGTAGCCCCAGGCTGGGGCTCCCTGGCAGCTGCTGGCATGGTTGGACATGGCTTGGTCCATGGTTGTGCCAATGGGCTCCTTAACCTCTAGGGGGAATTTGAATGGTGCTGTTGGCTATGGAACGGCAGAGGGATGCTGGAGGCATTACAGTTGTGCCATAGGAGACAATGTGTAAGAAACTGGTTTTTATTCCTTCAGACCTGAGGCCAAATCCAGGGAATGGGAAGCGATCAAGGCTCCTGCCGCCTGTAGATGGCACTGACTCATTTCACTGCTCCATGGAAGCCTCCAGCGCGCTGCAGCCTTCCTCCTGCACCTTTTACACCTTCTGCCTTCAGAGGCAGCCGTCACGAACAACGTATTTCGAGGTTGAGTGAGGCTCTGGCTTCCTTTTGGAGCTGTTTGTACCGGGATACAAATCGCCTGTCAGTGCGCTGCGGAGGTTTGGGGATGTGATACTGATGAGGTGTAGCTGCGGCTGCGGCACAGCCCTCGCGTCTCCCTGAAGCCTGTGCTCTGCTGGGTCTGTTGGGCTGATGCTGTGATAATCTCACCTGAGAAGATGTGATAAGGCAGGAATATTATGGTCCTTTCTCTCTGGCTTTCCGGGACCATGTGTTAAAAGGAAAAAGCTAATCTTTGCAAAAGGGAGGACTTGTCTGCCTTCCCCTTCCAGCCTCTGGTCCAGCTGTGCTGCAGAGATGGAGCATTTTGTCCCCATGAACCTTGCTGTGCTGGGGGTCTTTTTTTGTCCCTCCCTGACCTGGGTATCATCTATTTCCCATGCTCTTGGGCAGTGCCATCAGGGTTTGCTGACACCTTGTTGCCCCCGAGTAGCTGGGTTAAACTGAGTGGACAAGGTGGCACTGATCTGCTTGAGGACCTGGGAAAGGCTCCCTGTCTGTACGAGGGTCTGGTTGTCAGGAGCAGCCACTGGATGTAGAGGCAGAATTCCACGCTGAAGTGTGGGGATTTTAATGGATGAACAGATGGGCAAGGAAGAGCTCAAACGCCTGCTGGTAAAGCTGCCACCCAGGTCAAAGCAAGGTGGTTGTGACAAATGGTTTTGACATTCTTGGCTGGGCTGTTTGCAAGGTAAATGGAAACCACATCCCGGATCCAAGTGCAAGACCAAAGGGATCTTTAATTAAAGAGAAAACAGAAGGGTAAGCAAAAAGCAAGAGCTGGATTGCACCGTGGTGATTACTCCTGCTTGCTGCAGAGGCTCTGAGTGAGGGGGATCAAAGCTAAGGGAAGGATTTAAAGCTCTTAGTACAGACATTGAGAAGCACAAGCAGGAGACTGAATAGACAGCTGAAAACAAAGCACCAAGATGGTGCAGAACAGAGGGTTTTGTTGGCTCTCTTAACAAATAATGAGGGATGAGCGTCTGGGACAGATGGGTTTGTGGCACTGGGAATAAATGGACAAAAGGAGGACTTTCAAAGCAATGCTGCAGCTGAGTGGGACAGAGCTTGTGACATCAGACCAGGGAGCTTGTTTCAACCAGCAGGTCCCAATCAAAGCCACTCTGCACTGTCTGGGTATAATGAGGAATGCAATTTAGAGGGAAGAAGGGAATAAGGAGTTGCGTCTGTATGGAAGAAAAGCTCTTTCATGGTTACACTTGTGTCAGAGTGGTTTTCCAGTCAGCTGTGTGAAAGTCTGGGAGGCAGTGGGACAGAGAAATACCCATCCAAAGGGAGCAAGGAATGCTGCAGGCCTGGTTCTGTCCCTAGGCAGGGACAGAGGTGGAAATAGCAGCACTTGGAGCATCTCCTTCTAGTATTCATGGTGTGTTTTCAGCCGTGGTGATGGCAGCTATGGAGAATGGGGAGCAAACCTGAGAAATCTTGGGAAAAAGCAATGTATTTTGGGGGAGAGAGCATTGTTTCTTATGGCAGTTCCCGTTCTGGCTGGAAGTTGGAGTGAGAAACATCAGCTCTATGGAAGCTGAGGGGTGCAGCTGTATATGTTCCCAAAGGACATTTCTTGGGGACCTCGGTCTGTTTCTAACACCAAACCTCACCAGGGACATCTACTTGCAGCTCCCAAGCTCCGTGCCTCAGACGGGACCTGAGAGAGGGGTGAGAAGTGGCTGCAGGCTCCTTTCCAGCCCGTCCTTGAAGCAGAGGTGCAAATGCTGACTCTTATTACCGAGTCATTCTGGACTAACTGCCACATATACTTGACTAATGTGACTCCAGGCCAGGCAATCTGGAGATATATTAAACCCGGGAGCTGCCGCGGCGATGATTTGCATGTCAATAGGAGAAGGGAAATTGCCTGCCATAGTCTTGTCTCTGGGTTGTGATCCTGGGGAGAGCAGGTATCCCCAACCGCAGTCCATTTAATTGATTCCAGGAGGCACTGGAGACCTTCTGGGATAATGAGGGCTTCTGGGGCAAGATGCTCAGTTAATCTCTTGCTGTCATCTCCCTGCTCCTGGGGCTGAGTGAAGGGGGGAGTCAGCTAGAAATGCAACAAAAAAGCGATGCTCGGTAAGAGGGCTTTAGTGCCAACGCCTCTGTAGGTGCATGCTCCTGCTGCCCATCCTCATGGCGCACTGCACACAGCTTCACTGCTTGCTGACCACATCCTGGGGAGCACAGAAACCTGCTGAGGACATGGCCCAGGGATGAGCAGCTTCCCAATAGCCCCACAGGGATGCAAACAACCTCCTGGTGCTTTCCAGGTACCAGGGGAGCCATGGGATGAGTGCAGGATGGAGAGCTGCCTGTGCTGCAGCAGAGCCCTCTCCTCCCACAGGCACGTTACTGGGGGCACGTTTGAGAGATGCAGCATTTATTAACTCGAGCTCTGCATGCCTACTGTCTCCAGGGCTTGTAATGTAGGATGAGGGGGGCTAAAACAGGCAAGAGGGGTAGGTGTGTTGTAGGAGCAGATGACAAAAGGAGCTGTTTTACCCTGGAAGAGTCTCGGCTCGCCCCTGCTAACGTACTGACAGCTATCGGTTGTTCCACAGAGATTTGGGAGGGTGAAGCAACGGCGTGGCACTTCTTGCCAATGCAGTGGTGGGACAGGCTGAGCTGAAGGTGGTGCATCCCACAGGAACATGAGGCTCCCAGAGTAGGGATATTCAAATGACTCTATTTGTGCTGACTGTTAAAAGCACAAACCAAAGCAGGTGGATGATCCTTTCTAAATGATAAGGCAGCTCTGTGGTTGGTAACAGTGATGTGGAGCACCGACCTCGGGAGCCCTGGGCAGCCTCAGCACCTACACTCAGAGCTAAGGCAAGAGTTGGGAGAAATGGATGTGGTAAGCACCCTGTGCTGTTCTCAGCAGAGTTCAAGCACTGATTTGAGGGTCCTTCTGGGAGCAGGGAGAAAGAGCATGTGTAGTTCCCACCTTTCCATGGATCTCTATTAGTTTTCCAGCATGTTGCTAAATAAAATGTGTCCTCTGAAGTTCCTCCAAATCAAAACCCAGGCTCCCCTCTCCCCCCTGCCACTAACAGTGCAGAGAACAGCCCCTATTTACTACCAGCAGCGTACCTCCATCTCTGTCAGGTTCCTCCAGCGCTCTGCGAAGCTCAGAGTTGTTAAACATTTCACTTTATACGGCTGGATTTAATTACTTCGGAGATGGAATGTTAAATCTCCTTCATTAGGCTCTATGGATTTCAACAGGAAGAGGCAGGGCTGGAACAGGAGCTCTGTGTAAATCTCTCTGCGCTGTATGTAGGGCAGCAGCTTTCGCAAGCGCTCGGCATCGCATGGAAGCTCCTCGCTGTGCCGTGCTCGCACAGCTCTTCCCTGCAGACACCGGGCACTGCCCTGGGCTTGCCCTGAGCCCTGGCTGCCTGCTCCCAAAAGGGGTGGTGCTGGGCCTGGAAAAGCTAAAGGACACCTTCCACTAGAGCAGGGTGCTCCAACCCCTGGGTCCAACCTGGCCTTGAACACTGCCAGCGATGGGGCAGCCACAGCTTCTCTGGGCACCCTGTGCCAGCGCCTCAGCACCCTCCCAGGGAAGAGCTTCTCTCTAAGAGCCCATCTCAATCTCCCCTCTGGCGGGTTAAAGCCATTCCCCCTTGTGTCTGTCCCCAGGAATCCAATGCAAGCAGTGCATGCACATGTGCCTCCCTTTTCTCAGAGCCCTGTCCATTTTGGAAGCAATTTTAAGACTGCCATTTCTCCCAGACATGGCAAATTGCTTCAGGCAAGAGCTAAGAGCCCCGTGGAGCTCCTGCAGTGGAGCTGCTGCTCACTGAATGTCTCAGGAAATGGCCAGTGCTGGGTCATTATTCAGTGCAGCTCCTCTGGGGATGGAGCCGTAGCTCGGGCAGTGGTGCTGCTCAGTGGATGCAGCACAAACCATGATGATGCTCTCTCCTTTGGTGGGGATCAGCATTCAAGGGCTTTTTACTCTATAGGGAAGCAGGAATGTTTCTCCTTGGTCTGCATTCTGGCTGATGATCTGTGTCCTACATCCAGGGTGAGCATGGTAGAGAAGAGCTTAAGGGCGGAGGTGGCCCTTTACTACATGATCACTTGGCCTCCGCTGTGGGATGGCTGCATCACTCCTCAGTCCAGCTACCAAATTAGACAGTGCAGACGCCAGCAGCTCCCTGGAGGTCAGGAGTAAGTGGCAGCCTCATAGTAAAGTAGCCTCTTTTATAGGTACTTTAATAGCAGACGTTTATTGATGCTCCTGGTGACACGTGGGGTGTGTGCCTGGGCAGGCCCCCCAGCGTCCCAGAGCACAACCCTGGTAACAACCAGGCTCCTGCAGAACCCAATCTTCGCTGTGATTTCGTTCTTGTTTAGTTACTGCATTTAGTCTTTAGTGACTACAGAGCTGACAGCTGGTAAAGATTTGCATAGGGCATGAAATGGAGTTAATTTTAATGTCTAATCTGTGCAACGCTGAAATTTGGTTTCTAAAAGCCTTGCTTTGCCTTATCACTGCTGCACATCTGCTTCATGCCTTAGCCTTTGATTCCTAAAAGTTTATTTTCCCTCTGTTTCACCAGGATAAACAATTAGAGCGGAGCTTTGCAGTCTTTATGAGTGCTTTAACACCAGAGCTCAGGATCCTCTGGGGTGTGCAGGATGTGCTCTGCAGTGCCAGTGAGGAGCATCCTTTGTTTCTAGCCTGTCCTCCTGCATGATCTGCCCCAAGGAGCCCCCCAGCCCTCGCTGCCGCAGCATGCTGGGCAGTGTGCTCTTCCATTACACAGCACCAGCTCTAAACGGGCTCCTTCCAGCCAGCACCTCTTTGATCTGCTTCCCTCCAGTGTGCAGAAGTCACTTCTAAGCCTTTGCTTGCCCTCAAAGCCTGAAGCTGGCTTCAGAACGGGGCTGTGCTACTTATTGCAGCTTCTCTTCGGTCTTTTCTTGCTCACTTCTTGTGTGAAGATGAGTTGAAAGGGAAACCAATGGTGCTCCGTGTGTGGTGTGCTCAGGGAATACAGACACAGTTCCTCAGGTAGCAGGTCCTACAGCTCGTAGCATTCCCATCTCCCAGTCACTGAGATCAGACTGTGCCCTGTTAGGGCTGTTCTGGGGCTCGGGGGGGGGGGGGCAGAAGGTAAGCGATGTACAAGAGGTCAAAATACCACAGTGGCTGCCGAAGTTGAAGCGGTGACTTGACTTATATCTAACAGGGATGTTGTAAACACCTTGTAGGAGCTGTTTCCTACAGCGTACATGAGCTGTGGCCTGGCCTTCCAGCACACTGTGCTTGGGGGATCCAGCTTTGGGAGATGATGACAGAAGAGCGTTTGGTACTTGTGAGATGTCATTTCTGATTCAGGTCTCTGCACCAGAAGTGTTTGGAGGATCCAGGGATGCAGATGGAGCACCTGAAATTTCCAGTTGGGAGAGATGTGAAGAATACTCTGAATCTCACAAAGGGAGCGTGAGAAGGCATCCATCCGGCTGTGTCCTGGAGCAGTTACTCTCACACAGACCAGGATGGCTCAGGTTTGTTCATGTGCCAAAGGGGACTTCAGATCCAGACAGCAAACAGGGGGGATGCTGGGGCAGAGGTGCTGGAAGCAGACGGGTGGGACTGGGCTGGGCTGGCCAAGATACATCCCAAGGGGCTCCATCCACCACAAGCATGATTCAGTAACTGAAGTCCAAGAGAGCACATGACTTGTGCACCAAAGATCTTGGCATCACTCAGACATCAGCTATGCAGCTCCTTGGCATGTGTCTCCTTCTTCACCTGCCTTTTAGGTGGGGCAGGGGAAGCCTGGGGCTGTGAAAGGACAGGCTCTGATGTACAGCCATGAAGCTGTGGTGGAACTCAGCTACTGTGGAGCGCCCGGTGCTGCCCCAGCCTCCCTGCCTGCCCTGTGTATGTGGTCTCTGCTTGAGAAGTGGCAGAAAGCAGGAGCAGGGCTGGATTTGACAAGAGCACAGGAGTCTTGGGTTTCTGTAATGAGCTGCAATTACAAACCTTGTGAATCTAGCCATGAGAAATGAGTGCACTGCAGTTGTCTTGATGGGAGGTCTGACCTTTCTAAGCTTGAAATTCGGGACTGAGAAAGCAAAATCCTGGCTGTTTGGCAAATTATGTGAGTTTTCCTCCAGACCATCTGGAATGGAGGTTGGGGTTGGATTTTTTTGTGCTTTAATGCGTCTTTTATTTCACAGGCAAGACATCGAGAGCCTGGATAAGGAATGAGGCAGGGGCAGGAAAAGCAGCAGGCCTGCAGCTTGGGCAGAGAAGCCATTTGCAAAGGCTGTGATGCTGCTTTAGCCTCTGCAGCACGGGCAGGACAGGCTCCTGATGCTCTTCAGTGTTAGTAGCGTCCATTGGGAACTCTGTCCTGTCCCTGCCACGTTCAGCCCTTGCAGGATGCCACGAAGCACTCAGCTTGGAGCCAGAGCTGGGTCTGCAGAGCCTCCATCACTCAGTGCTCCCAAAGAACGTGGAATCCGAGCCCTGGCATCTACATGGCACCTGGGAAGGACCAAAGGGATGTGGTGGGGGAGCTGCACATTGACACCAGCGAAATCCCAGGCTGGTAAATCTTGGGTTTGGAGGAAGAGCAAGTTCTAGCAGAGCTGAGCTGTGCCTTTATCTCCCCCAAGGCTGCAGTGGGGTCGTGCACACCTTCTCTTTGCTGGTGTTTGTTAGGGCTGCTGCTGGAAAGATCCTGATGGGAATCAGGCTCTTGGCTTGGGCAGTTGCCTGTTGGAAGAAATCTATACCATGAAATTGGGCTGGGTGAGGTGCACTATGGGTGTTGTGGCGGGGGGCTGTAAATCCTGCTTTCTGCAACTGCCCCCATGCTCTCTGTGTTCCCTCTCTCTCTGAAATCCAAACCTTTTCCCAGCTCCTTCTTTTGCCTTTGCTCCTGCTCCTCTTGGGGAGGAGAGGAGGTTGGCAGGGCAGGAATTCCAAGCAGGAGAGCCAATAAGTTACTGCTGCATTTTGCACGGAGCCGTGCGTGCTCCCACCACAGGTACTGCTGGGACCCAGACTGCAGAAGAGACCCCTGGCCTGAGGAGTCTGCCCTTCCACGATCTCCTTGTCTCATCCCAAAGGAGCACTGACTTGCTGAAGGTAACTCATTTGCAGCAGAAGCAGACAGGTTGGTGGCAGCTGTGTTTGAATGCAGCGCCTTCTGCACAGAGCTGCTGCTGCAGCGGCGTTCCCTGCTCCGTGAGGATTGAACACTAACACACGAACAGCTCCTGGGTTAATGGGATTGAAAGTTTCCCCTGGAACATCTCTGTTTGTCTGGAGCGTGCTTCTTGGCCAGGCACTGTTTTAATCCATGGTTGGAGTCATGAGGCTTTGCAAAGCCGCCTCTCTGTGGGCACCATCTGACTGTGGTCTCAAGTGGGGCTGAAATTGTCCCCTTGGGCTCCTCAAAGCGCTTCCCGGTGCTGAGCTGGCCGTGGGGTGATGGTTGTGATGCTGCTGGTAGCTCCCTGCACTTGTTTGGCAGCTGAATGGGAGGAGAGGGGAGTTGGAGTAAGCACAGCAGGGAAGCAAGCCCCATGATCTAAAGCGAGTGAGTGAAATCCCATTTTTTCCTTGAATTTGAGCAGCAAACAATCATTTCCCTGTGACTTTGCTGGGTTGATCTATAACTCCTGAGTGACAGGGGACCAGCGCTCCAAAAAGCAAGCTGCTGGGTTATGGATACCCGCGATGGCAGCAGGGATGATGCTATAGAAAGAGGAGAGACCTCCTCAGGGATGCAGAGATGCCTCCATCCCTCTCTCCTGGGACATTTCATGGCTTGCTGAGGCTCAGGGGTGGAGGGCTGAGCGCTGGCAAGGCAGGGAATGGCAAGGCATGGAATAGCAATGCTATGAAGTGATGCGTGGCAGGAGCAAGCGATTCCATGTTGTGTTTTCCCCCTCTTGGTGCACCGAGTTTTATGTACTGTAAAATGTGTTGTGTTACTGGAGATGATGTTTTGGCTGGGGCTTGTACACGGGAGCGCTGCTAAATAGAAATGAAAGGCAATTGTTATTTCTTTCAAGCACAGCTTTAATTTCTCTCTAATCCCATGGCACAGAAATGCAAATCCTGTGCTTTTGTGGGGAAGGAAGATGCTGTTTCCTCTGCCTCTCTGAGCAGCCATTCTATACATTGGAGAGGATCCGAGTGCTTCCAGCAGTCTGTTCCAGTTCTAATTTCCAAGGAAAATCAGCTAAAGCCCTCCCAGCCCAACTGTCTTTTTTCTGGTATTCCAGTGATGCTCGAGTCAACCCTCTGCCTAATTAGCTTGTAAATATTACTGCAAGGTTGTTTGCTCTTTTTAGGCCAAGCACACCACGTTAGACAGCAAATGGAAGGAGAAATGCATTATGCAAACCACGAGGTAAAAGCATCTGTTTCCCTCTCTCCTGCTCCCAGCACAAGCTGCTGCTTAAATGGAACAAAGACACAGCTCCGAAAGGTGTCTCGTGTTTGGGGACAGAGTGACACACTTCAAGGTGTTGGTGTTGAGTTTCTGTGAAGGACCATGCAGCCGGGGCGTGGAATGTGTTGGAAAGCGTGGCAGAGGGTGGGAGATGCACCCTCCCTGTTAGCAGGCGGGATGCTCGCTGGGTACGCAGGGCAGGACCAGGGATGGATGCAGCTTGGGGGCTGGAGAGCAGCAGTTCAGTGCTGTAGCTCCTGATCAAAATGACTTCAGAGGGCTGAGAGGGATTTTGATCTTCCCAGCCAAGCCGTGCATTTGGGCAGCTCTTGGCTCCCGGAGTCGCTGGAGAAGCTGTGGTATTTCTTGTTTTTCAACTTAAAATAGCCTGGAATAGGCTCTTCATGTTTCCTGGAGTCTGCTTCGTGTTCCAAGCCACAGTCACCACGATGCAAGCAAGCATTAAAAGCTGTTACAAGGCCCGGGTTGAAGTCCAGGTGTGTTTTACAGGCCCATGACAGGTAATGCAGGAGCTGCTCCCCTGATAAGCATTAGTTTGGATCCCAATAAAAGCCACATCAGCTGCAGGCTTTTGGCAAGAACTCATTTTACAGTGGTTATTAAAGGCTGAAGTGAACTGCTTGGGGATGGGCCCCAGGGCACATCAGTGAAGAGAGAAAGCAGAGGATCAACTCAAATGGAACATGTTTGGGGGCTCTGAAAACCATCTTTACAAAGAGCTTGGCATTACCAGCATTTCCAGTCTAATGTTGTTTTCTGCCTAACTAATGTCAGGGAAGTGTCTTGAACAGTTCCTCATTTTCCCAATGGCTCAGCGTTCGGAAGGAATCGGGTTTACACTTACTGGAAAACAAATTAGAAGCTGAGTGTTCATTAAATGGTTTTGAATTAATTTATTGATCTGAGGCTGGAGTGTTAGAAAATAGAGGAGGAAAAATAGCTGATGGCACCTGATCCCCAAACGCAGGCTCTTCTGCTGAAGAAACAAAGGGATCAGCAGTTTTCCAGTGACCCTTCTGGTCTGAGGAGCTCATTGAGCTGTGTGGAGGTGTAGAACTATGGACTCATGGAGTAGGTGGAAAAGCACAAGGGGATTCCTTGGCTTTGGCAGCCAGGGGAAGAGCGGGATGCTGCGGGATGCTCCATCACGCAGGGATTAATCTCCTTCCTGAAGATGCTGCTGTCCACTGGGAGTGGGGTGGTGAAGAAGATCAGCCACCCTCTTCTGGCAGGTGTGGAGTGAAAGGCAAAAGGCAGATGGCAGTAGGAGGTGCTCCACTGGGTGTAAGGAAAAACCCCTTTGCAGTGCGGAGGGATCACCCCTGGGAAGGGGACAGGAGCAGTGGTGGGATCTCCATCCTTGGAGGTGCTCAGAGCTCACCCAGAGAAGGCTCTGAGCCTGGCTCAGGGAGGCTGAGCTCAGCTTTTTGCTGGTGCTTGGGCCGGATGACCTCCAAGGTCCCTTCCAACTTCAATCTGTGATTAACGAAAATAACTCTGGTGCAAGCATGCTTTTACCCAGCTTGAGCCCATCCTTATTGGCCACAGCAGCAAGCAGGAGCACGTGGGGGCGGACCAGAGTGCAACCCATCCGTGCCCTCCTGCAGAAGTCACCCAGACAGGGTCAGTTTGAGCAGCAACGTTTTCTTCTTGCCAAGTACTTGTGGAAACCATGACGGGCATTTGCTATTCCATGTGGTGTTCTCTTTCCTCGCTGCGTTCTCGGGCTGAGCAGGCTGTGCCCTCTCTTGAGGTGCTCTCTGCCTGCTGGGAGGTGAAAGAAGTATCAGTGTAAGCTGGAAACTTGGCAAACTTGTGCGGCACAAAGCAAAGCTGCTGTTTCTTTTTAAAGGCTGAAAGCAAATACAGCCCTGGAACTGCCAGTCCATTAAACCCCGAGATAACAGAGGCTCTGGGTGCCTCTCTGCTGGCAGTCATCTGGCTTCCCATAGTTACTTGATAACGTGATGGCTGGCGCAGCAGGCACAGAGGGCTAAAAATAAGTGAGGGAGCTGTTCCTTGGGGCTCTGGTTTAATCTGGTTTGGGGGGAAATGGTCCATGGAGCAGGCTCGGGAAATGATGCTGCTGTTCTCTTCATGTAAAGTAGGATTTGCAGGACTGTGATGTGTAAATGGAGAGAGATTTGGCACATGATGTGTCTCACCATGGTGCTCTTACTGGTTACCAGTCCTGTTCTTCATGAGGTTCTTGTCTGGGGTTCCCTGCCCCACTTGCAGTGCGATCTCCCTGGCTGTGGCATCACTTGGAGCAGGTCAGCAGCACCCACCCAGCCTCAGCACCGTCCCACTGGTTTGTACTGGAAGCAGTGGGATGGAGTTGCTGGGGTGGCTGTGCCCATCGCTGCCCTGGATCAGGGAAAGGACTGATTGAGGAGCTTGGGTATTCCTAGAGGGTTTATTATCCCTGAAGGCTCCTGTGGAAGTGATTTGGGTGCCGATGGCTGAGCTCTGCTCCCGGCTGGCACAAGCCAAGTCCCCTCTGTGCTGGGTCTGCCAGGAGGAGCACAGGGTCTTCGTGCACATCTCTGATTTACACCCCACTGTCTGCAGCACAGCCCCCCTGCACCATAACCCAATTATTAACGTCAATTAACTCATTAACTCTGACCTGAGAAGCTTTCTTTCCCTCTTTTCCTTCCCCTCTTCCCTTCCTGCTGGCAGGTTTGGACTTTGTGCAGCAGCAGCAGCCAGGCTGGGGGACCTCACGCTCTTCCTCAGCAGTGAACATTCCTCAGGGAAGGGGAAGCCGAAACACACTGATGCTGAGCTGCTGCTGTAAATCCAGGGCCGTGCCAGGAGCTATCCCACGGTGAGTGTCACTGCTGGGGCCATTCCCGGATCAGGGGGGTGCGAGGGATGCTGAAGGAGGAGCAGTACTTTCAGATTAAAGGCTTTGCCAATGAAGCAAGAGCCTCCAGGCTTCCAGTAATTAACAAATTACCTCATCAGGAGTCTCTCTAATTTGTCGCATACGAAGCTGCCCTATAATTAACCACGAGGACAGCTTTTAATTTGCCTGGCAGAATTGCCCATTCTGTTGATACACGACTCATTTACACTGTGCTTGGGGAAAGTTTCTAGAAGAGGTGATGGGGATGAGTGAGCAGCACCAGGGTAGGAGCTGCTGGTTGGTGCCTGTGCCGTGCTCTCCTGCATCACCGGGGCTGGGGGACCACCAGGCTCTGCCAGGGCTTAAGTGACCCATCTGTTAATTGGGGCTCATGGCTCTTCCCACTTGTTCCCATAAATCCCATCAACTCACCATTTTCCATGCTGGAAAATTATTGAGCGGGACTTGGGGGTTTGCTGGGGTTGGGGGTGGCGGGTGCCCTGCGCATGGATAAAGCACTCAGGGATGGGATGCACAGGGAAATGCTTTACCTTTCCCTTGGGAATTACAGCCGCATCCTTCCTGCTTGAAGGCAGCTTCAATGTACCCACACCGGTTTGTGCTCCCTGGTAGCAATAAAAGCTGCTCGCTGCGGTCCCTCAGCTCCCTGGCCAGGATTTCTTCCTCTGTGTGAAGGACCAGGGGATAAACCAGAGGTGAGATAAATCTGAATGTCAGACATTCACATGATCTCCACATAGGGTCGATTCCTCCCACAGCATCTCCCCAGCCAGATGTGCTGGGGAAGCAGCATCAAGCTGGGATACCCCAGGTTCCCATTTACCAACCTTTATTTCCACACACCCCCCAAACTAAAGAGAGCTCTTAAAAGCAGAGGGGGTTGTTATGTGGAGCCCTGCCTGAGTTTTCAATTGAGCTCTATTGATTCATAAGGTCTTTTCAATTACTGAACCCTTCTCGGAGGCAGCGTGTGGAGCAGCTCTGCGTGAGCTTCATACTCCATTGGGCCGGGGACCTTCTGCAGCCGCTCCAGCCCCACCACAGCACCAATAATGGGCATTGCCTCTGCAGCAGTTAGGAGATACAATTCAGGAATCCATTAGCACAAAAACTTGTCCTCGGTGAAGAAAAGACCGGAGGAAAATGGGAAATGCGGGAGTTATGGAAGTAATAGATGAAACAATTTGAACCTGGGAGAAGGCAGTCTGAAATCTTATTACGTTTTCTTCTGTTCTTTTACTGTGTGGGCATGGTTGGGTGATTCTGAGGGAGCTGGAGATTAAAACAATACATGGGCAAGAAGTGACCTTCCCTCACTGCTGGGCTCAGGCTGTCCCTGCTGCCTCCTGCCTCTTGGATGGGGCTGCCAGCCCCAAGAAGCTCTGAAATCCCCCCAAAACCTGAGCATCCACACCTGATCATTTCACGTTCTCTTCCTAGCGAGCACTGGAGCATTAATAACCTTTTAGCGTAAAATTACTGCATTTAAAATGTTTCATTATGTCTCTGTGTCACGGGACATAAAGCAGAGGCAAACCTAATTAAAATAGGGAGGATTATGATGCTGCTCCCTCCAGCAGAGCCTGGGGAAGGTGGTTGATCCCTCCAGCTTTGCAAGGCATCTGAATCACTTGGCTCAGCTCTTCTCCCACCAAAGCTGCGTGGATCCATAGGGAAGGAGCCGGGCTCAGCCCCTGCACTGGCTGCAGGGAAGCCAGGAGGGAGGGAAGTGATGCTCGTGGTGGGTTTATTTATTAGGGTCCATCCATGGGACAAGAAAACCATCACCTCCATGTGGACAGGGCAGGACAGGGTGGTTTTGGAGCTATTTAAAGGAGAACCTGAGAAGGCCCCATGCTGCAAATACCCAAGTTCCCACCCGCTCGGCAGAGCTGGTTTCCTCCATCACTGTGGATGTGGCAGGGGGACAGTCCCCAGCGCAGTTCCTGCTCTGCAGCATTGCTGCTGCTGACTCTGCTTCCCCCTTCCCAGGGCTGGTTATTTCCAAATACCTTTGTGATGCTTTGATGTGGCCTCTTTCTAAAACCCCAGCAGCAATTTGCGAGCCAGAGCAGACATCCCTGGGCCGCCCTCCCCAGGCCTGGGGCTCATTAGCACAGCCACTTGCTCATCCCCACATCCCTTGTTTCTCCATAATTGCTCCAGGCACTTGTACCACGTGGCTGGTAGTGATGCTGCGGGGCTGGTACCCTCACCCCTGCCCATGGTGCTAGGAGATGAGGATGAAGCCACTCCAAAGTCACCTGCTCCAGATGAAGTTTCAGGTGCTCCTTCACTTGGTGCTGCAGGGAGGGTGCTTTTGGGCTGGGGAATAACATTCCTCTCCACCAGCCATAACAAATAAAGAGCAGCTTTACAAGGAGAACCACTGGGAGATGGTCACAGCCTGTGCTGAGGGTGTTACTGTGTGGGGTGAGCGGCTGATAAGCCCTGTGCTCAGTGGGCAGCAGTGTTTCGGTGAGGTGCCCAAGGGCACTGGTGGGGCTGGTACTGGTGTGGTGATGCTGCATGGCCGGAGTCGGTCCTGAGGGCACCCCGCGCTGGATCCCAGGTGGGTGTTTGATTTATGAATTGTCTCTTCTCTGTGGGAGGAGCTGTGCTGTGTTCTGCGTTGTCTGTAATGGCTTTTTCATCTATAGATATGTAATAGAATCACAGAATTCCACCCTGCTTTGTGTTGGAAAAGACCTTAAAGCTCCTCCAGTTCCAATCCCTGCCATGGGCAGGGACACCTTCCACTGGAGCAGGGTGCTCCAAGCCCCTGTGTCCAACCTGGCCTTGAGCACTGCCAGGGATGGGGCAGCCACAGCTTCTCTGGGCACCCTGTGCCAGCGCCTCAGCACCCTCCCAGGGAAGAGCTTCTGCCTAAGAGCTCAAAAAGAGACAGGGGAGGATGGAGGGACCCCAAACCCCAGCAATTTATCCCAGCGGCCACCTTAACTTGCAGGCAATAGCGAGAGGACAGCAGCAATCGCGACATCACCCACCTGCACCTGCGCTTCGGTGCTGCTGGGGCCTGATGCTGGAAGAAATTGGGGAGAAAAGCCTCGGAAACGCTTCCCCATGGCAGGGGCTGTAGGAGGCGCTGCTGGAGCTGCTCATCCTTTGGCGTCGCAGCTGGACTGCCTGTGCCGGGGGTATTCCCGCTCTGGGGGATGCTTTATGATGAATTCAACTCCGTCAAATGAATGCGGTGACTTTGATGCCACTTTGACTGCAGGACTCCCGGCGGGTAAACATTAATTGCAGCACACTCTTAAATAGGAACAAAAAGTGACAGGGCTGAATTACTTCACTCAGGTCCCCAGATGCCAAGTCATAAATCACACGCTGCAGTTTATAGAGACTTTATGTGTCTTGGGCCAGGCAGGATCAAATTTTTCTGAAGAATAATGACACGTTAATAACAGCCTGCCACAGATAGAAAATTAGCAGAGGGAGTTTTTTGCTTCTATTAAAGTCAAAACTGCATTCGTTTGCCTTCAGATCAGTCTCTTACATGGAGAGAAATCATTCATGGGGCTGGAGGGAATGATGCTGAGCTCTTTCCAGCCAGGGACTGTGAGCCCAGAGTGTCACCAGTGTGGCTGGGAACTGGTCCATCCGTTAGCTCATTGATAAACTCGCCAGTATCTGAGCAAGTTCTTAATTTATTGAGTGTTTCGTGTGACATCCCCTTGTCAGCACAGCACACTGATGTGTATTCAGCCTGGCAGCAGCACATGCTGTCCATGGCAGAGCAAGGGCAGGCAGGTGTGCTGGTGATGTTTCAGACCATCACCCTGAGCCAGAGGGGTGTGAATGGGCATGTGGGATGCAGGGAAGGTGGTTCTGGTGCTCCTTGAGTTGCCCTGTGCTGCCTGCTACAGACACATGGATGGATGGGTGGTGTTGGATCAGGCCTGAAGCTGTCAGAATGGGTAGATAGATAGATAGATAGATAGATGATAGATGGATGGATGGGTGGGTGGATGGATGGATAGACAGATAGATGATGGAGGGATGGATAGATGGATAGATTGATAGAAGATAGATGGATAGATTGATAGGTGATAGATAGGTGGATAGATTGATAGACAATGGATGGATGGATGGATAGATAGATGGATAGGTTGATAGATAGATGGATAGGTTGATAGATAGATGGATAGATAGATAGATAGATAGATAGATAGATAGATAGACAGACAGACAGGCAATGTTGGGTGCATGGCCAGAAGGGTGATTCTAAGGGGACTCAGAGTGATCCAGAGGGACAGATGATGTTGGAGATGTCTGAACAGAGGGACAGATGGATGGGTGATGCTGAAGTGCTCCAGCCAGAAGACACTGACAGCCAGAGCCAGCAAAGGTAACACTGGCCATGTTTTCTCTTCCTCACCTTAACTCTCCTTAGTAATAGATGATGGATTTTATCTAGCCTGTGGTTTCATCTGGATGGAGTTGAATCCGCACCGGCAAACGGCTCCCGGTGCTTTGAAGCTCCGAGCAGTGTGAGACAGGGATTTACAGGCGAGGGGCTCTGCTCCCCCCAGAGTCCCACCCGGGTTAGATTAGGCCGTCTGTGAGGAAACATAATTGATTCTTTAGGTTAAATCCTTTTCATCTGCGCAGACAAGCCGGAGCATTAATTCTCTATAATGTGACACAGAACATTTGCGTGCAGCTCCGCGGTGTGGCTTTCCCTCCCTGGGCTCCCTCCTGGGCTCTCATTTGTTTTCTTTCCAAGGCAAATTCTGGCTCTGGCTTCCACCAACACCACTCATGAATTCCTTTTGATGGCTCCTAACGTTTATTTATTCTTTTAAGTAATTCTCATCTCTAATTCCCATCATAATGGGTGCCTTTTGGGATCAGGGGTCTGTGCGTTGTGCTGGTCCCGGCGCAGGGCTGCATCCAGCACAGGGCTGAGATTTGGACATCAGGATGCACTAGCCGCATCTGGCTGCGGGAATAAGATGTGGTGGATCCCGCTGAGGGCACAGGTACCACACAGCCTCATTGAGTGACTCTCTCGTTGCTCCAGAAATAGCGCCGTGGCTGGCATGGGCTCAGGAATAAAGCACAGTTTGATGTTAATTTTAACAGGGGGGTGAGCAGAGCCCTGGGGACCTGCTCTGAGGCCACCACCCCCTGGCCAAAATGAGACCGAAAATGGCATTGGTTGCTTGGAGCTGGAGGGACCTGGCAGGGATGCGGAGCCTTCCCGCATGGAAGCAGTGGCCCTGCTGCTTCCCAGCATGGTGCCTGTCACTGGCTGCTGCTGCTGGGGCATTGGGAAGGTCTGCGAGCACCAGTGGAAACACTTGTCCCTGCAAAGCCTTGCTCCATGAATCCCTTATTGCATTCCCCAACAGGGAATTGCGAGGAAAGCTGGTTTTATCTATTAAAATCATACGGAAAAAAGCAGGATTTCTTACTGGTGTTTGGGAAGTTGAAGCCCGTTGCCGTTATGAAGACAAATGCAGGTGGTTACTTAGGTAATTGGGTATTTCCCAAGGGGTTCATCAGCCACGCCAAGGGTTCTATTTAGTGTGAGATCAGAGGAAGGCTCACCTCTACCTGTATCCTATATCCTGGCTGCTGCATCTCTGCATGTGGGACATCTGCATGTAGGTATAACCTGAGGAGTTTTTAGGGTGATGCTGAAGCGTAGCACAAAAGATAAGCCCTAATTATGCTTCTGCTGTTTCGTAGCTAACACAAGCCATTAAAGACCTGTCAGCATCATCCGTCTTCATGGTGGGGTGCTCAGCATCCACACCCAGAGCCCTGGTAGACTGCATTTAACCCCTCTCCATCCTAAATTCCCTTAGGACGAGGGGCTGGCAGCCACTGAGGCACTAAATGCAGTGAGTGAGGAGCTCAGGAGCAGGCAGTGATGCTGACACCGAGCTCTTGCTGGCGTCCAGAGGAGGCAGCTGAGCTCTGCACGATCGCAAGTGCCGGAGTCTTCCTGTTTCCAAACCCAGAGCTCTGTGGTCGGGTGCTTTCCCGTTTGAGATGCAGACACAAGCAGTCCTGACCTGGAGCGGTTTCCCGCTGAAGATGTCACGGTATGAAAACCCGCTTTAGGTGGGAGACAAGGAAACAGATGGCACATTTCCCACAGGGGGACGGGATCCCTGGGGAAAACCCTCAGCTCTGGCAAAATGAGTGATTTTGGGAACAATTTGGGGGTACATGGGGTGCAGGTTGGGCAAGAACAGGAGCTGCAGGACCACAAGCCTGGTTTAAGGATGCAGAGCATCCTGCATGTACCAGCTTGGCTCTGCCCATAGCAAGCCATGGAGCCTTTGCCTCCCGCCTCTGCTGACAGCTGGGGGATAAAACCCCTTCAAATCACATAAATAGCATGAAATGGAGGTGCAGCACACTTGGGAATTCAGCCTTCTCGCTCTCACATTCCCAAACCACCTTCCAGGAGGGGAAAAGCAAGGAGGAGGAGTTTGCTGCGCTGCAACCAGCAAAAGAGCCCTGGGGAAATGCATTTGTGAGTGCGAATCCCAAAGGATTCGGCTCCGTTGCTGAATATTTATGGCAAAGAGCTCATCGGTGCTTTTCCCAGATTTATGGGCATGTCCCAGAGTGAAAAATGTAATTTTAAATTCACCATTAATCTCATACCGCAGAACACATGGAGAGGATCCTGCGGGGATTCAGATGAATCGGTGGAGGCGGTAGGAACTGAGACGTAACTCACTCAGATGGTGCTTTAATCCCTTCCTCTGCCTCATTCCATGGTCCCCACTACATCCACACAGCTGGAGGATGGGATCAAGGGCTTGCAGGACCTGCTGGCACTGCTCTTTCTTTGGTGGGAAGGGAAATAACCTCATTTTCCCCTTTATTAGTAAAATCCATCCAGAACCAGGCCCGTTCCTGGCTCAGGGATTTGCTTTTGCTGTGAGGGATTTAAAACAAGGAGCTGCTTCATTTCCCTCATGCCATAGAAATAAAGGAATCTGGAGAGGGAATTGAAGGAACCACTGTGACTGCCCCATCGCTGCCAGTGGACATTTCACATGAACCAGAGGGGTTTGTTCTCCCCAGGCTGGGCTGGTTGAAGGCAAATCCCCCCCAGCTCAGCTGCAGCCTGGGGAGCAATTGAGCCTCTGGTACCCTCAGGAACTGATCCCTGGAAAACCCCAGCTTGTGCTGATTAACCCGGCAGCACCTATAAGAAGGGGAGAGGTTGTCCTCAGTGTTGTTTGGTCCCTGTGATGAAGCTTGGCTGGAGGTTGGTGCTCAGCTGGGGCAATCAGCAGGGATGCTCTGGTGAGGGCTCACACTGGCTTTGCTGGGGCTGTGACCACTGTTGTTCCTCCCAGGTTTGGGGGCTGGAGGCAGTTTGGAGATGTGAATTGGACTCCAGGTAGGAGAGACCCTTCCTGAACGTCCTTCATGGAGCAAAGGTGTGATGGAGCTGGGTTGAAGGTTTTGGCTCTGCATAAAACCCCTGAGCTAATGGATGGAGCTACTGTGGGGGCTCTCAGCATCCTCGAGGCTGTGGCCATAGGAGCTTTGCTGGGGCAGATGCTGCTTGATGGTTCCTTGTCATGGAGCTACCATCCAGGTATGTGGGATCCCTGCACTGGGAGGAGACCGTAAAGATCCTGGGGAAGCTGTTGCGTATTTGAGTGGGGAATAGTGGAATGATCCCCAGCTATCATCCTCAGGATCTGAGTTTGTTTTCCAGCTCCTTTCCAGAGGGCCTTGGTGCTGCTTGTGATGGGGGCTGATTTCTGCGTGCTGCAGGGATGAGGCAAAAGCAGGTTATGGGGGATGCCATCTCCTGCTTCTCATCACAGCTGCAGTGTCCTCTAAATCCCACTGAAGCTTATTGAGTGCCCCAAGCCCCAGTGATGGAGCTCTGCATGCAGGAGCCTGGTGCTGCTCCTCACCTCCCCCTTTGCAGTGGGAATTGTTCCCTTTGGGTTTTACTGCTCCAGATACCATCTTTTCCGGTGGAAAGCTGTAGGAAACTCATGCTCTCATCCTCTCCCTTGTGGCTCTGGGCAGAGGCAGGGCCTCCCATGGGAAAGGCGTGAAGGGGGTGGATGGTTCCTGCTGGGTAAGCAGCATCTGCTCATCCCAAGCTTTCCTTGCTGCCTTGGGGACCAAAAATGGTTCCTGCTGAGGGGAGGCAGACCCTGGAGTGCGGCTGGATCCAAGCACCAATGGTCCCTGTGCCCCAAAGGGAACCCCCAAGACCTCAGCTGGGATTTGATGCCATGAGCCACCCCTGTCATAAATCCCCAGTGAGTGACATCCTCTCTGTCACCTGTGGAAGGGCTCCAGGACAAGAAACAAGTGACTTGATGAGGATGTCCTGGGCTGGGGTTTCACATAAAACAAAGTGCTGGTGCCCAGCAATCCCTCATCCCCACTCCTGGAGCTGTCAGGGGCCCGTGACAGCTCCTGCACTGATTGAAACCACCAGTAAATCACCAGGCTGGGGCACGTCCATCACTTCCCAGGCTTGAGCTATCATCCTGCCCTGTGTATGGGGCGTTGGCAACCGGTTGCATCCTCCCTGCTGTGCAAAGGGTGCTTTTGAGGTGCTGCGGGGTGAGAAGGGGCGATGCTGGAGCCGTATCCCAGCCCATGGGTGGGTGATGCTCTCCCGCATGTCCCACTTGTGTCTCTGAGAACCTGACAGTGCTCTGCAGAGGGAGCACGGCCTGGGTTACAAATGCTGCAGAACTGGAGTCAAATGGAGGTGGGGAATGTGCTGGGGATGCTGTGGGCAGTGGTACCAGGAGGGATGCTCTGTGTGCGAGCCTTAGTGCCTGCCACTGATAGAGCGATGCCCTGTCTTTGTCCTGCCCATCCCAGCGGTGGGAGGCAGTGGGATGCGGTGCCTCCATTAGACAGCAGCATCACTTCCAGCCCTGGGGCCACAGTGGGTTTCAGCAGCATCCTCCCAGCGCAGACAGGGCTGTGTGGAGCCCTGCTGGGTTCCCGTGCCCCGCTGCTATTTATAAGCCCCGTGTTGCACAAGGTTGGGACTGCTTTCATTGTGATTGTATCAAACCGGCGAGCAGTCTACCCAACATCCTGTATGTGGGCTTTCCATTTGGGCCATGAGTTCTCGTTTCCACTTGGATCATGAGGCAGAGATGGGATATGGAGCTTGTTACCGCAGTGAAGCCAAGAGCAGGAGGGATGAGCTCCCCGCAGCCCGCCCGTGGGAAAGGCAGGACATGGTTATGTGGGGAGATACAGCCAGCCCTGAAGCAGCGCAGGGGTTGGGGCTGGGATGTGCTGCGTCCTCACAGCCGAACCCAGCTCCTTTTCCAGCCATTCCATGTGGTTTTTCCCCCGCAGCCCTGCCCAGGGCGAGGGAAAGCGCTGCTGGATGACGGAGAGAACTCCCCTGGAGAGGGAAAAGCTTCATGCAATTCCTTCCACATTAAGTGTGACATCTGCTTCGGGATGACTCAGGCGGGTTCCCACCACCCATACAGGAGAGCAGGGCGAGCACCAGGGCCTGCTGAGCTCGGTCCTTCCACCCTGGCTCTGCAGGGAGATGTCAGGGGGGTTTAAGCCTAAATCATCCAGCTTCTGTTCCAGCTGAATTTAGAGCTCTAATTGCTGTGCTCCGTGCGGGTGGCTCTGTGCCTGGCAGGGATGTGATGGATGCTAAAGCTCTGCTGGTTCTGATGCCTGGAGCCGCCAGCCCCATGCACGGAGCTGTTCCCCATGGCTGCTGCTGCTGCAGTGTTTGTGCACGGTCGCTGTGCCTGGGAATGGGTCGTTTGTCCTCCTTGGAGCTGCTGCTGTGGGCAGTGGTTGCTGAGCGCCTCGCAGGGAAGCCCCAAACCGCAGCGTAGGGATGTGCCGCTTTATCCCGAGTCAGCGTGGTTTTAACTTGCCAAGCACAGGGATAATGCCTGTGGGCAGGATCCTGCATCCTGCCTGGCCTGAGGGAGCCGTGGCAGGTGCCTGGGAAAGGACTTGGTGTGGGGCAATGGATGATGGACTGATCCTGCCCCTTGGTGCTGTCACAGCAGCACAGCATGGCTGTGATTGCGCCCCAAGGGCAGCCCTTGGCAAGGAGCATCCATGACTGAGCATCCCCACTCCTCACACAGCCTGTGGTGGTTTTGGGGGCCCCCGGCTCCCGTCTCACTGCCTGTACCATCCATGGGATGCACGTAGTGGTGCTGTATGGGCTGTGCATGTCTTGAGGCCTCATTCAGGAGCTGGGCTGCAGTCGCACTGTTTGTGTCCAGCACAATAAGGGAGACAGCATTAATTCGCTGTTATTCTCCTCCCCTTGCTGGCTGGGCCTGCAGGATGCTGTGTGACTGTATTTACAGCCCCTCGAGGATAATGGATTAATCCTAATTAATTACCCTTGACGTCGGCACATCTCTCTGCAGGGCAGATGAGGTGAACTGGCTGATGGCAAACCCAGGGCAGCATCGGTGCTGCTTGAACCGGTGCTGGGGTGTCCTGATGGGACAAATCCTGCTCCTTCCCCAGGCAGCATCACCCCAAAACTTTCTCGTGCTTCCAAGGCGATGCCTTCACCCCCTATTCCTGTGCTGGCTTTTATCCCAGCTGGGTTAAGCATGGGCTGGGGCTGTTGCGGCTGAGGAGCGCAGAGATTGTGCAGGGAGGGAGGAGATATTCTCAATGCCACATCAAGCATGGGGTTATCGAAACCTCCTGTTCCATGTGGGCTCCTGGTCCGGGTCTCCTCCCTGTTTGGGGCCAGGCTCTCCATGAACCCCATCATCCTACATGGGGGAACCTGGTGCCTCTCCCATCCCCCCGACGTCCCCCCAGGGGGTTTATTGCCATGTCCTGATGGGGTCAGGGTGTGCTGGGGCTGCGGGGGGGCTGCTGTGCGGGCTGGGGGTGCGCTGGAAGCAGCTGCTGCATCCTGGTGCTAATGAAAGCCACCGGGAAGAGCGGCCCCGAGCAGCAGCGGCGGCGTTTGGGAGCCAGATCTGACGAGGGGAAGTGACTCAACGTCTTGGAAGGAGTTGGGGGTGGTGGGGGGGGAGCAGAGGAGGACAAGGCTTGACCCGGGGTGGGGACAGCCCAGCGGGGTGGTGGCAGTCACCTGCTTCCCTCTGGGGCTCCCTGGCTGGGACCAGCATCGCTCCGGAGCCCTCCGCGCTCCGTGATCCCGGGTGCTGAGCTCCCGGCTGGGGGGGACGGGACAGGAAAGGAGGCCCCTTGGGAAGCAGCTTCCTCTCCTGGGCCGTGGCCAGCGCTCCCAGCTCCCGGTGTCACACCCTCTCCCAGCTGTTGCTGCCGGAGCCCCGCGCTGCCAAGAGAGCGATGGATGCTCCGTGACTCCTTCCCCTCCCCAAGCCCTTAAAGCCGGCGGGGAGCGAGCGGCGCTGTGCCTGCAGCAGGGGCCCGACGGAGCCTTCAGCGCAGCAGCTCCTCTTCCTCGCCAGCCGCGGGGTGACCCTGGCACCCCGACATCATCCACCCCGGCACGGAGCGTGGCGCCGCACGAGGTATTGGGAAAGGTCACTGGGATGCTCAGGACCCTGGGGGGACTGGGGTGTGTTAGTGCGGGAGAGGATGGGATGGGTCCCGGCCCACCAGGACCGTGTTTCTCATGGGTTTTACTGCCTTTGGGACTGAACTGCATTTATTACCAATGGGGGATGCTTTATGCAGCAAACGGTTTGCATCCCACTGGGGACCTCCTGCATGCCTCAAGCACGGCACACTGCATCACTGGCTCCCGCTCCACCCCGGGGTCCTGGGAGCGGGATGTCATCGTGCCAGTCACGAGCCACCCGCGTTGGCACATCCCGGAGCGGTGCAGACGTCTGTGCTTTCTGTGTCTGTTCTCCTTTCCTCGCGCTGGACCCGTCGAGCATCAGCACATTTCCTCCTGATTCAGCCGTGGGGGATGTTGCAACTCGGAGTTGTGCAAAGAGCAGCAATTCCTCTTTCAGCTCCTGTGGGAGCTCGGCCACATGCAACCGGGGTGGATGTCCCCACCTGCACCGGGCATGGCGGTGGCTGCAGATGACATCGCTCCTCAATGGGCATTGCTCCTCGATGGGCATTGCCACAGTCCCCACTTGGGTGGCAGTTTTCCAGTTGCAGCCACCAGCTCTGAGGGAATCGGGATTTCTCCCTTGTGGATGAAGCTGGGAGGCAGAGAACACACTGATGCGGGTGATGGGACTGCTCTGCCCCAGGGTTGGCTCTGGCTCTGATTGAATGTGGTGCTCCTGGTGCAGGTGCGTGGTGATGGATTTGGGTCCGGTCACTGCATGGATGTGTATTTTTGTTGTCTATGGGTTTCCCTGGCTCAGAACAGAGGTCTGTGGCCATCCAGGCTCAGTCCTTGCTGGATCACCATATGCACCATGCACACTGCAGGCAATCACTACTTGCAGGCACAGTACTGAGGCCAGGCTGGTGCTTGGTGCTGCCCCTCTGCTTGGAGTCCCAGTGCAAACCAGGATGAGCTCACTCATTACTGTGGAAACCTGCTCCTGGATCCAGATCCACCTTAGTTCATAGGGCCTGGATGGATGAATAGCTGGGAAGAGGCAGGATCTGGCCAGTGTGCTGGAGGGGAGAACATGGTGATGGGGGGAATGCGCTCCCCTTCTGCCATGCACCCCAGGGATGGCTTTGCGTTACCCCTCTTCCTGTGTGTTTGATCTGGGTGCATCCCAAGTGATGAGGCAGGGACGTGGGGGTCTGGGAAGCAGGGATGTGGGGCAGCCTGGGGTGGAGATGCCCCATCCCATATCACGGAGCACCCTTTGTCAATGAGAGCACTGACAGGGGATGCCTCAACCCTGCTTGTGAGATCCCATGGGAAAGCTGAGCCGGTGCAGGGACCATGGTGGATGGGACACAGCACAGAGGCAGCAGGTTGCCTCATCCCCTTTCTGTGTCCAGCTGAACCATGCAAAAAGGCTCCTTTCCCCATGTCCCCACATCCTGCCACAGAGCATCGCTTCCCCTTCCCAAGCACTGCCCGTCTCTGTGCGGAGCCCATAAACCAGCTGCTTGTGTTGGTTTATTCCTCATCCTCCCGTCAGCAGTACGTGTGTTGTGTCCTTCTCGGGATGGGAAAGCTCAGCGACATCCCAAGGAGCTTCCACTGGGATGCTGAAGCCATGTAACCCTGGGGTTGTTTGCATCCTAGCCCTAAGGAGGGGATAGAAGAAGGAGAGATGTGCTCTAAATCCCAAGCTCAGGTAAATGCCTTTAGATTTTTATATCTGTATATGAATTTATATAGTTTCATGTATTTGGGAGGGAGGATTTGGCTGCAGGATGGAAATCACTGCTTTTCCCAAAGGATTTGCAACTACTTGAGGTTTTTTGCTGCCCTGTAGTTATAAAGTGGGTTTGGGTTTGGCACAAGGGGTGGTGGTGGCCTCCAGGGTCCCAATGCGCGCTATGGCGCGCATTGGGACCCTGGAGGCCACCACCACCCCTCATCCTCACTCCAAATCCCTATTTTTACCTGTTTTCCATCAAATCCCCATCTCTTTCAGGGATGAGCTTTGCAGCCCTCACTAATGGGCTCTCCCACAGTGTTTTTCCATGCGGGAAAGGAACCGGGTGTGAATTTGAAGTGTGTTTGGGGGGGAATTTCCTCCTAGCATCCCATTAGTAGGGACAAGGAGAACAGGGGGGCTTTTCTTTGCTCTGCTGATCAGCATGCAGCTGGGTGAGCAGCATGCAGCTGCGAGTAGAGGATGCTCCTAAGGATCCAGAGTGACTTTCTCACATGATGGGGAGCTGAGATTTGCTTGTCCCCCATCCTTGGCAGCAGAAGGGAAAGAACTATTTCCTTCTTCCACGGTTTCCTTCCTCTTCTGTACCCTCGAAATCCGGAGCTGGTTGAGGGCAGCCCCGCAGGTGGCACGTTTTGCATCTCTGTCTTGGGCTGGCTTTGTCCCTAAGCAGCCATGCTAAATCCCAGGTCATATTTAGGGATGTCCTCACTGGGCTGGTGCGATGGAATGGGGAGAATGCTCCGGAATAGGGAGTTTTTATTGGACTTTTTATTGCCTGTAAAGTGCCAGGAGAGCCTGGGATTAATAACAACCCAGGTATAAATATATATATAAAGATGACAAGAAGAGGATATGAAAGAACTTTCATTACTTTAGACGCAGCTCGAGTCCTTTTAAGCAGCGCAGAAGCAGAAACTGCCCTTTTTAAAGGGAATCTTTGCTTGGGTAGGTAAAAATGTCCAATATTGCCCTAAATGTCCAATACTGCCTGGAAAACAGAAGGCTCCGGGAGACCTTAGAGCAGCTCCAGTGCCTAAAGGGGCTGCAGGAAACCTGGAGAGGGGCTTTGGACAAGAGATGGAGGGACAGGACAGGGGAATGGCTTTAACCTGCCAGAGGGGAGACTGAGATGAGCTCTTGGGCAGAAGCTCTTCCCTGGGAGGGTGCTGAGGCGCTGGCACAGGGTGCCCAGAGAAGCTGTGGCTGCCCCATCCCTGGCAGTGCCCAAGGCCAGGTTGGACACAGGGGCTTGGAGCACCCTGCTCCAGTGGAAGGTGTCCCTGCCTGTGGCAGGGGTTGGAGCTGGAGGAGCTTTAAGGTCCCTTCCAACCCAAACCATTCCGTGATGCTGTGACTTTCCTCCTTAATCCTCAGCCTTTCCCAGGAACAGAAAGGACGGGGAGCAAAGGGCTGGGATTTTACCAATGGGGCTGCTTTTAGCACCCCAGGCACTCTGTGCCAGGAAGGGGCAGGTTCCTTCACCCTGGGAAAAGCCTCGCGTGCCCTGTGCTTTGGGGTTGAACAACCAGTTTCTGGCTGGATTGGGGTGTTGTCTCCATCAGGGTGACCCCACACTGAGGAACAGCGTGTGGAGACCCATCCCATCCTATCCCATCCCATCCCAACCCATCCTGCCCTGTGCAGCCTGGCAGGCTCTGCCCAGACAAACACTGACTCATGCTGTTATTCTGTCCCACCCTGGGCACAGACAGAGCTTTAAGGCTGCGTTTTCCAGCTATTCCCTTTTTTTTTCCCTGTTCACATGGGCTGGGAATGGAGCCTTAACTGGTATGCAGGGAGCAGCCAGGGGTGCCGAAGGCGGATGGGAATGTGGGTCTTGGAAGAGCAAGGAGCTGAGGGCTGCTCCATGGAAGTGAGACTGGGATGCATCTGAATGCCATGGAAACAGGTAGGGCTTGGACCTCCCCACCACCCTGCCTTGGGGCAGAGCTCGGTGCCTCAGTTTCCCCTATGGGAACTGGCTCTTCTCCTTCCCTTTGCCTTGGGGGTCCCCTGCTGCTGGTGACTTGGGGGATGCCAGCCCAAACCCTTGCTGTCAGGAGCCCATGTGCTCGGTGTTAGGTTGATGTGGATGCTCAGCGTGCTGCTGCCGCCTCTCTCTTTGCATCCCACTTCCCCGCTCCCTTTATATCCAGCTGGAACTGGACAAAGGGTCCAAGGATGGGTGGCAGGGCTGGGAAGCAGGTTTTGGGCAGGCCCGGGGTCTGGGATTTGCAGTGGTGTGGTCTGAGCTCCCTTGTGATGGGCATGTGGCCGGTGGCTGGTTCACACCAAGGGCTGTGGGATTCCATCCCCTGGGCATCCTTGTAGGGATGCTGCGCAGCATCTCTCCCTGCGGGAGCTGTTGCCATGGCAACTGCTGGTTAGAATGAGGGTGAATTGGAGCTGTGCACCCAGAGATGTTCTCCCGTTCTCTTGTTTCTTGCTTCCCTGAGTGCTGGCAATCAATCCCTCATGCAGGACTGGAAGCTGCCACTGCAGGGCTGGATGCTGGATCCTGGTGGGGAGGTCCTTCCAGTGTGACCCTCTGCTGGAAAAATGGGCGCCAGAGGGATGGATGGGGTGTGCCTCCATCTTTCCTAGGGCATGCTCCTGCTGACAGCAATGGGAGCTGCTGTGCTCAGAGTCCATCCCACAGGGTTGGACTTGAGCTTAACCAGAGCAACAAGCTCCCATGGGACTGGGACCAGTGTCTGCTGTGGGGGGAATCCAGGGATGCAGAGCTCAGAGGGGACCAGTGCTGCAGGTGCAAGGGGACATCGAGATGCTGCTTCTCCCTGTGCCCTTCCCAAAGGTCCCCAGATGAGCGACCATGTGTTTCCCCCAAACATCTGCCTGCAATTCCCGTCTCTGGGATCAGGGCTGCGTGGGCAGTCCGGCTGCTCCCACATGTGCTGGAGGAAGCGGGTTTGGGGTTTGGGACCTCAAACTGCTGCTGGGAAGGAGGGGGAACACTCCAGTGAGACAAAGGCAAAGCAGCTGCAGGGCTGGCAGGGATTGCAGAGCCCACCCTGGCCATCCGCCCGCTTCCCAGGGGTTTGTCCTGGCTCTGCATGTCCTTTGTACCCTGTGGATGCTCTGAGGTGGGATAAGCACTAACCCAAGGGCACCCCCAGTTTCCCCAGTGCGGGAGGAGTGCTTGTGGGGCACTGTGCACAAGCATAGACTGGTCCCAGCCCAATTGCAGAGCATCACATGGGTAAAAGCGTGATGCACTTTGACAGCTCAGGCAGGATCCTGAGCGCTCAGAAGCAGGTCTGCTCATTTGATTTGATTTCATTTGATTACTTTTCCCCCTCAACCTGTATCAGTGCTTCAATAAAAGCATTGCCTGCAGGCATCAGGGAGGCAGGAGACAAGAAGCCTGCTCGTCCATAAATGCTTGGTGCAGGCAGCACCCGCTGCTGGGGTGCTGAGCATCCCCTGTCCTCCTCGGACACAGCCGCATCCCACCATGCGGATCCAGCCATTTCCCTGTGGCTCCGGTCACATCCGTCCCCCGCCCGTCTGTGCTGGCCACGGAAGAGCTTTTGCCCAGAAAAACTGGATTTGAACATTTTCTGCTGTTCTCTCCATTTCCTGTTGCCTTCCCAAGAACAACAGTTCCTGACCTCATCCTCCCCCCGGTGCGCGCCGGGATGCTGGCGATGCGTGAGCCGCCCATCGGGAATCCCACCCCGGCGCCCACAGCCTGAACTCAGCCTTCCCTAGGTACCAAGACAAATACAGCTGTGGGAATGACGGGGCCGGCGGCGGCTGGCTGCACCAGAGGCTATTTTGGGTAGATCCTGTGCTCGTGTTTGTTGAGGTAGGAGGACAGAGATGAATAGACCCAATGGAGAGCAAGTGGGTTTGGCTCGAGCTGGGTATTTGCAACCCAAAGCAGAGCATTGGAACACTCTGATGATTGTGGCTCTCTCTTTCATTCCAGACTCTGGGATTTTTCTGCAGTGAGAAATGGGAGGTTTCATGCAGTCATCCCGCATGGTTTTGGGAGGGGTTTGGGGAGGCAGGTGGGAATTTGCTGGATGATTTTCCAGTGGGTCTGGGCTTCAGGTCCTGGTGCCCAGAGACATCCTGGGAGGTTCATGGTGGGTTTGGCAGCTCCCTGCCTGCTGCTGTGGGCATTGTGGTGGCTCCACGTGAGCCCTGGAAACCAACCCATCATCTGCCAAACCCCATGGGGAAATAAAGCCCTGCTGCTGCTGTTCAATCTGGCCATCCTCATCCTGAGTGGGCACCAGAGCCAACCCTGGTAGGGGTTGGGGGGTCCTTTTACCCCACTTACCTTGTCTGTCTGCCTTAACAAGTGCAGCAAACATGGGATCTGGCTGGCTCCATGGTGGCAGGGTCCCTTGCTCACCCATGGGTGACCCCATGGTGGCAATGACAGGCTGGCGGCATTTCTTGGGAGCTTCTTCCCCAAGAAGGGCAAAACCACACAGAAGAACATCACTGTCTCTGGGTAAGGGTGATAGGACGGGATGCTACAGGGTGGGATGCACATGGGGCTCTGGGCTCCCCATCTGCAAGGTGATGACAAGAAACCCGCTGGTCCACAAGGGCCGTGGTGGGAATGGCTCATTACCCAGGAACAGGAACAGTCAGTGCTGCAGGAGCCAGTTCTGCTGATACTTCACCGGATCATCGACTTTAATTCACCCCTTTGACGATCAAGGTCTCGCTGGGACAGCGCCTTCTCCCAGCTCGGGCTCGTTCACAAGCTTTGCACTAAAACCTCATTTATCCTGGCCACTTCTCCTCTCTGGGAGCATGGGAAAGGGGGAGGCCGTGGGGCTGTGATTTAAGCCCCTGGCTTGTGGGAGCGGTGGGAGCAGCAGCAATTGCAGGAAGGAACAGGAGGAAAAGCCCAGGGAGAAAACAATAGGTTACAACACAGTCACCATGGGGAAGCTCAGAGTGGGGCTGTGGGGAGGGTGATGCTCGGGGGGAGACCTTTGAGTCCTGAAAGCAGGAGGGTCCAGTCTGGATGGGCAGAGCCATGTCCCCCCTGCAAGGACAAGGTTGGGTGCGATGCCCTGTGCTGGGGCTTTGCTGTTTGGCTTTGGTGGCTCTTGGCATTAGTCCACTGTCACTGTTCACAGGGGAGTGGTTGAACCCATTTAATGCAGGGCTCTAAGTGCCTGGTGGAGGCTGGATCCAGACCATGGCAAACAACACTGCTGGTTGTTGCAATTAACATTTTAAAGCACCCTGGGCACTGATTTAATCAGAGAAATAACAGTGGGAGGCTCCAGACACCTCACTCGTGTTTATGGCTTTCATTATTTGTTATAACATTACCATGGGCTTGATTGTAGGGTTCTTTGCATGTACCTCCAGATACTGGTTTGCATTGGGTGCTGGTGCTGAGTGCACGGTACGGGATTGCTGTGCTGGGTTATCCCAAGGAGGCAGCACAGGGTTAAATCACAGCGTGGCAAAGTCTGTTTCCTCCCTTAGCCCCACATCTGAGGGCGAATGGCCTTTTGTTTAACCTCAGCTTTAACATTACAGCTCTGTCCCTAAAGCTGCGTGGAGGGAGCTGCCTGTGCGCTGTGGGATGCTGAGGTGCTGACCATCCCCACATCCTACCAGGAATCTGCTGCCCTGGAGAAGAGAGGTGAGCGGATGTGGCACCAATTCCACAGTGGCATCAGTGGGGCCAGTGGTGAGCTGCCTGCTGGGGTGCTCAGGAGAAAGGAAGAGCAGAGCCATAATACTTTGCAGGTTGGAAGGGCTCAGAGGTGTTAATGGGCTGTTAATCAGTAGCATCCTCGGTTTAACCCTGGAAGTAGGCGGGTAAGAGGCGTTTTTTGCAGGATGAGGCTACAGCCACATCCTGGAGGACACAAGGGGCTGAATCACGTCCTGCAGCTCAGGGCACTGATGGCTCTTGGTTGGGAGGTGGAAATCCAGTGAAGAGCCACATGAGCATCTTCTTCCATGGCCAGCGACAGAGTTCCCATGGGATTCCCTATACATGTGTGCTCCATTCCATCTCCACTGCCCCTCGTGCAGGTTGGGTGTCCCTCCTGTGGCTGTGCTCGCTGTGATTAACACCATCTGTTCGCTCAGCAGAAACACAGAGAAGCATCACCATCACCAGGACTGAGCAGGCCGTGATTTGTGTTCAGATAATGGCGCTTTCCAATTTGTCCAACTACTTGGATGATGTTGATAACTACAGTGATTACCCAGATTACACCTATGAGGAGACGACCAGCAGTGTGTGGACAGATCCATCCCACGACCCAAAGGACATTGCAAGGATCCTCTCTGTCATCATCTACAGCGTGTCCTGCGTGTTGGGCATCCTGGGGAACGGTCTTGTCATTGCAATCATAACTCTGAAGATGAAGAAGTCGGTCAATGCCGTCTGGTTCCTCAACCTGGCCGTTGCTGACTTCCTCTTCAACATCTTCCTGCCCATAAACATTGCTTACACTGCCATGAGGTACAACTGGATCTTTGGGACAGTCATGTGCAAGCTGAACTCCTTCCTCCTCATCCTCAACATGTACACCAGTGTCCTTCTGCTCACCACCATCAGCTTTGATCGCTACGTGTCAGTGGTTTTTCCTGTCTGGTCTCAAAACCATCGGTCTACCAACTTGGCCTATTTAGTTTGCTTGATCATCTGGACCATTGGCATCATCATGAGCTGCCCATCTCTTGTCTTCCGAGACACTGCACAAGCCCGTAACTCCGTGATCTGTTTCAGCAACTTTTCCCTCTCTAGGAATAAGTCTTACCAAGCCCTGGCCCTGATGAGGCACCGAACAGTGAACATCACCAGGTTCCTCGCCGGGTACATCCTCCCCATAACCATCATCACGTTCTGCTATGTCGCCATCGTCTTCAACTTGCGTCGGAACCGCCTCGCCAAGTCCAAAAAGCCCTTCAAGATCATCGTCACCATTATAGTCACCTTCTTCCTTTGCTGGAGTCCCTACCACCTCCTGAACCTCCTGGAAACGGAGCCTGACATGGTCCCGCGTTCCGTGTTCGAGATCAGCATCCCCATAACCACGGCGCTCGCTGCCTCCAATAGCTGCATGAATCCCGTCCTCTATGTCTTCATGGGCCAGGACTTCAAGAAGTTTAAGGTCACCATCCTTTCCAGGCTGGTGAATGCCCTCAGCGAGGAGACGGGACACTCCAGCATCGTGCACAGGAGCTTCTCCAAGATGTCCTCAATGACTGAGAAGGAGACAACAGTCCTCTAAGCTCAACCTGATGCCTGCAGGAGGGCCGTAGTCCTCTGCTGTTGCCCATGCTCATCACTGTGATGGTGGCCACCCTTACAATGGCCCTTGTTTGGGACAAGCATGGGCCAGCGCTGTCCTGTAGTGTATTCTTTGACTGGTCTTGCTGCCCGGGGGCTGGCAGGGGTTGGAACTGCCACTTTATGTACATGGAGAAGGTACAACTGCCCTTCATCTTCCATGGCAATTGCAAAGATCATTGCACCAAACTACTTAAGAAAACATTTTGGGGCATTCCTGTCTAATCTATGCATTGCCTGGCCTGGCAAGGGCATTCCTGCCACTTCCAGAGACATTCCTAATGGGAGATTGGGCAGAGGATACGGTGGCCGGGTGGGAATCCACCATGGATGATACCTGTTATGGCAAAACGTGACACTCTTCCTATGTCCTATGTATGCATATAGCTACTTATGTTAAAGCCCTAAAGTGTATTGGTACTATCACAGTGGTTTCAGCTGTGTTGTGAGCACTTTGTACCCAGAGAGACCCTGGGAAGTGCCTTCATAGGAGGGATTTGACTATCCCAACCAGGAAATCCTGCATGTCTTCTAAGTGATCCAGACCCCGGGCCTGGCTCCACTGATGGCTGCTCCCTGGTGTGATCAGTCAGTCCTATGGGATGAGTTTGTCCTTCCAACCAGGCTGCAATCCCACCTCTGCTGCTGCACGCAAATCTCTGCGGTGAGGGATGGACCGAGCCACTGCCTCCATCCAATTTCATGCACAGTTAAGCTGGGAGATTCTTCGCCATTTGGCCTTCTTAACTACGACACCGGTGTCACGCTTACTGATGTGTTGGTTTCTCTGTGTCACCCACAGCCCCTCATTCCCAGGAAAGCAAGGAATGGCCGAGTCCCCCCCCTGTGTTGGGTGCAGGACCAGAGCCCATCCGTGGAGCCAGGTTTGGGGGTTCCTGAGTGTCCCAGCCCAAGCAATACTTTGTGCAGGGGCTGGCACGGGGGCAGTTGAGAGCTGGTCACAAACGCTGAGCTCTTTATTGGTGGCTTATTTAAAAGCTGCAGAAAACAGCTTTTTGAAAGCTATTTAGAAATAGAAAATGAAGCGAAGAAGCAAAAGGCACGGAGCTATTTCCAGGCTCCCATCAGCAGCTCATGCCAGACACCGATATAAACCCAATCACAAAGCCCCAGTAATTGAGCTGCAGCCCTGAGCTGCGGGAATGCTGTGGATAATAGCGGATGCTGCAGCAGGAGCTGGATTTGAGGCAGATTATCAGGCACCCCCTGCACTGCCTCGTGCATCTACCTTCATCTGCATCACCTCATTAGCATCAATGTGATGGGGAAAGGGGAGCACCTGCACCATATGAAGCTGTTGCTCCTCTCCCATTACACTGCAGCATCCCTGGGACAGGGATGTGATGGATCCACTGTGTTTGGCTGCAGTTTTGGTGCTGCAGATGGTGTGTGCTCAGATGCGTTTGTCCTCAATGATGGAGGATGCTGAAAAGTGGGGTGCAGGAGGGGTGGAGGGGTTTATCCTGAAAATAAAGGGTGTCCATCCTGAGCCCAGGAAGGGAATACAGCAGGAGGTGGGGATTATAAGGGAAATGAATGGCAGATCGGTGATGCTACCTGCTGGGTGCTGCTCTCTATAACATGGGGCAGCTGCAGGGCACCCGACTGCAGGCATCTCCATGTCTCCTAGGGCTGGGAACTATCAGGATGAGCAGTGTTGCTGCTTCCCCAGGGAGCAATGCCCATTCCCTGGGCTACACCACAGTGCTGAGCTGCCTGCAGGGACCATCCCTGCAGTTTTCCCCACAAAACCTGTGCCCAATCCATAGCCTTGGAAGATGCTGTGACTGAGGAGGCTCCAGGGCAGGAAGGCTTTGATGGTGGGAGGAGGCTCTCCTCACTGGGCAGCCCATGTCCCTCTAGGATGCAGTGCCATTCTATTGCCCTTTGGTCCTGTTTTGGGATGCTCCTCACTAATTTCCATGGCTGGAATTGGCAAGCCCATCTATTATTGCTGCTAACAGCTTTCAAACAAGAGTGACAGCTCGGTGTATAACCTTGGGTTAAATCATCATTACACTGACAGCTTGGGAGACCTAATATTTGAGTTTGCCTTTGTAGCTGTTTGCCTATTTAATAAAACCCCTGTTTTACATACAAATACACCTGTATGCTCTCAAGCTCGTTGCATGGAGCAGGAAGGATCCCAGGGCTTTTCAGTAAGCATTCGCTTCCTAGTGTATGTTCCTGATCCCTGGCGTTGACTTTGGGATTGCAGGAAGGCAGGCAGGAGCAGTGTGGCACAGGGATGTGGGGCTGAGGTTTCATGGCTGAGATGGGAGCGTGATGCTCTAAGCCTCTCCTATGGGAGATCTAAAGATGCTCCTTCTGGGTTTCCCCCTTGAAGTTGTCCCTAAAGAGGTCAAATAGCTCTTTGAGGGGGTGGCGGGGGAAAGTATCTGTGCTTGGGACCTGCCTGCATCTCCCCATCACCTCCTGCACCCCATAACCCCCCCATAGACCCACTCTGTACTTGAGGCTGTTCCTGGGCGAATGGGGCAGCAGGAGAGGGTCAAATCCTTCATCCCCACCCCAATATGCATCCAAACACCCTGGTAAAAGCAGCGCATTGCTGCTCCATCCCTCCCACTGCTGGATTGCCCCATTCCGTTATGAGGGGTGAGGATGGGGAAGAGAAGGGAGAACCCCCCCAGGTTTAGGTGCTGAACCTTGTAACCTGCCAAGCACTGAGCGAGCCCCCCCGGGGGGTGTCAGTGATTCCTGTTCCCGTGTCACCCGTCAGGGAAGGCAGAAGAGATCAAACAGAGAGCATTAAAAATGCAGGGATACAAAGCAGAAACAGGACAGAAATACTCATCACCGAACTCCAGCAGAACCTTGCGGTGCACATGGGCCTCCTCAGCCGGGTTTGTCTTTCCCTTTGGCAGAGAGGCTAAGAAATGCAGCCCAATATTGCCCCAGTTCCTTTGATATGCCCTAAATACTGCCAGAGCCGCTGCCACAGCCCCGGCATCTCATGGGGATGGTGAAGATCCATCAGTGCCAGCTATTTTGTTCCTTCAGGGGAGGGAATGTCGGCTGCAGTCCCCTATGGCAATGGGGATGTCCAGTATACTAAATGGTGAGTCCTTGGAGGTGTCCCGCTGATTCTCTGTCCCCCTGATCTTGCAGGCATGGATACACTCTGCTGGGTGATGAATTAATGCCATCCTCTTGATTAATGCTGGTGGGAGGTTAATGACTCGAGGGTGATGTGCAAAAGCTGTAATTAGCATCCAGGGAAGGGGCTCAGTTGGGGCTGTGGCTCCAGGGCTGGGTGACACAAACCAGCCCTGCACTGTACCAACACAGCAGCAGCCGGGGGGAGTCTGCAGCTCCATTTGGGGCAGGAGCTGGGGAAATTGGTAGCTGGGTTTAGCATCTAAGGCTCAAGAGGGGTGTGGGATGCGGAGCCACCTGCATGAGACCTGCAGTTAAGGGCCTGTGATTTGAGGGTAGGACAGGGATGGATGGGAAAGAAGAGGAGGTTTCGGAGCTGGGACATTGACCCCAATGCCAAACACCCCCATCTAGAACTCCAAATCTTATCACAGGGCCCCAAATTCTATCCCAGGACCCCCATCCCCATCCCTAGAACCCTGTCCCCACTTCTGCCTCCCTGTAATTCCCCACCGCTTCCAGGGCCCCAAAACTTGGGACTGGGTCTCATTTCACACAAGCAGCTAGGAAATGACTCCTGAATACACCAAACCCATCTCTGTGGAACACATAACTGTCCTTAATGACTGCTCTTTTTCAGTTAGCTGTCACAGCCCTGAAATAAAGCTGTGCTTCCCTTCCCGATAAATCACTGCCTTTATTGGGGATTGGAATTAAAAAGAAAAGGAATAAACACGCTGCTCTTTCCCTTTCCTGGGTGCCAGGCGGGTTGGAGCCGTGGTTAAATTATCTCCATTCCATTCAGGCAGATTGTCAACTGTAAATTTGATGGAAAATAGTAAAGCTGATAAATAAACATGCCTCTTTTGTCGGGCATGAATATTGCTGCTGCTCAGATTTATAACTCGCGGCTCCCCTACGTTATAGAGCCTTTGTGAAAGTGCTGGCGCAGCTTCTCCATTGTGCTGCTGAGGTGGGTTAGGTCCTTCCCATTTAAACAGCAGCATGAACGTTGTGTGGGGTTCAATTTGGGAGGAAGGGGAGCCCCATCCCTCTGACCTGAGCCGCAGCATCATTTGCATGGCTAGGGTCATTGACCCCAACCCCCTGAATCCACCCCAAAGGGGCATTCACTGCCTTTTGCCAGCCTGAGCTGCTCTTTAGCATCATCTCCTCCAGGGCCTGAGCACAAAACCCACACGGAATTGGGAGAAAAGAACGGAATTTTGGTGCAGACGCTGTTGCTAAGGCAACGCAGGGAAACCCATCCGGCCCAGGAGGGAGGATGCTGGATGCTGGATGATGCAGCCTCTGCCGACGCAGGACCAGGAAGGCAGAAAAACAGTCCTGGGGATGAGACACTGCAGAAAATAGATGGGTTTGAGCGCAGGAAGATAGGAAGGGGGATCAGGGTCACCCCCAGCCCCATGCTGAGGCTGTGTGAGCTTCCTGCTCCCACCCAGGGATGCTCAGGGCTCACTGGGCCTGAGACAAGCATTAAGATTCGCTGCTTTTAGAACCCATCATGGAAACACTGAGCGCTGCCTGCCCTGCCTGCACATGTCAGTGCTTCCGATGAGCCAGGCTAATGGCATTACAGAGGCAGGCTATTAAATGTCAAGAGCTTTGCATGTGAAAAGGATGCAGAAAGGATGCTTGGCTTCTCTTCCGGGCGTGGGGTGGTGGGGATCTCGGTTTTATTACGGTGTGCCAGTCCCATGTGGTAAAAATATAGCCTGGAATTTAATAACTAAATAGAAGATAAACCACCAACCTTCAGCTCCTGCTTGCAGCAGCCACTGCATTAGCAGGGATGGAGGCAAAGACACGCACCCTCCTCATGCGGGGTGCATGTGTCTGCGTGTGCAGCCAGATGTGCAGCACAGACTTACAGGGAGGAAATGACTTCCAATCCCCCTGTGTCATTGCAAATTAAAACCAGAATGAAGAGTTGCGGTGAAATAAAGGCATTAAGGTCCAGGGAGCCTTAAAGCCACAGCGTGGGGGATAAATAGAAGAGGTAAGGTGATAGTGCTAGTGCTCAGGGAGCTGCCTCGGCCCTTTTGCTCTCTGCTCTGAAGGGGTTTGTGGAGGTGATGCCCTTGAACTGTGCAGACGTGGGGGTCCCTGTGCTGAGTCAGCACCCCCAAACACATCTCCCTTTCCACCTTATAAACTATAGCCTGAGCATCTGAAGGGGGTCTATAGAGATGCCAGAGAGATTAATTGGCAGAGATTAGAGATTTTGGAGATTAATTGGCTTTTGGGGTTTAACTACTCCAGGGGCAGAAGGGAACGCTGCCCCTTCCTCAGCTGACACCCATCAGAACACATCACGCCCAGCATGTGTCTTGATTGCTGCAAACCCAGGGCTGTAAAACCCCAGGGATTTCTCCAACTCCAGATAGGAAAAGATCAGCCAAGAGAAAAGGAATTAACAGCACTGAGCCTGCTCTTGCTCCGGAGCTGAGGAAGGATGGGAGGCAATGGGAGTAAAGCCAGCAATAAATCTCCCCGCTCCCACCATGCACCCCAATAAACCTGTCTTTAAGGCCACTGTAAAGGTAATAAAACTCGCAAGCAGGAGCTGCTTTGGTTGCATTGTCAGTGGTTCAGATGCAAAGAGAGCATTAATGTGTTGAAAGGCAGGGGGAGAGGAGCTGCTCCTGCATCCCAGAGGACATCCCAGGGGTCTGGGATGGATGGGGGGTGTCGGGGTGGCCCCACAAACACACAGGAAAGCAGAACAGCAACAAGAACTCTCCTTTAATAGCTGGATTGACCTGAGGATTTGTTCTGACCGAGGCGGGCAGCCCCAGGGCTCAATTCCCACTGCCGGGATGGGGCTCCCGCCTCTCCTGGAAAACCTCCAGCCATTTGTCAAGGGAAGAGTTAAAAACAGGGCAGATGCTCCCTACAAACACATCCTCCCACCTCCATGCAAAGGGATGGGGACGGGAGCGCCCCGGCCCTCCCCTCGCTGCCCCACACGTGCATTAGAAAAATATATCTTATTTAAATTCTCCTTTTTCTTCATGGAGTTTTCTTCTCTCTTGGAATACGGACTGGGGGTGGCTCAAATTTTGACCTGTGCATGGATTTCTATCAAGATCAAGAGTTAAAAGCCAATCATTCAACACCTAACTCTAGAAAAGGCTGCGTACAATATATGGCTTTTGCACCTACATCCAAAGGGGACTTGCAGGCTGGAAGAAGACAGGGGCAAAGCCAGGGCAGGGATGGACTGGGAGGGTGGCACAGGGAAGGGACATGGCTGGGGACCACATGCAGCACTGCACAAAGCCAGCCTGGCACACGGCATCTTCCCGATGCCCATGGGAATCCTTTGGTTGCTCCTGCTCAGCAGCAGGGACCTGTTTTGGGATGGGATTTGGCTGGAGGGACACCTAAAAGCAGTACTGCCCCGTGCTGTGACTGGAACACCAACCTCATCCAAGGGATTCCCCATCCCCAGGGTGCCCATGGAGCCAAGGGGCTGTGCAGGTAGGATACAGCCACTCCCCCAGCACAGCCTTCTCCATTTCCATAACCTCTGACCAGATTCACAGAGCATCACCCACATGGTGCCAACCTCCTGGTCTCTCCTTCCAACGGCATCCATGCAGGGATGAGCTGCATCCTTCCAGGGCTGGCCAATGAGAGAGGGGAGTTTGGGGATGCCCACTGCCATAGGATGCAGGCATGGCCCAAGCAATGCAGCATCTCCACCAGCCAGCCCAAAGGGACAAATCACCCATTGCATTACCTAGGAGTGCTGCAGCAGCTGAAACAGTAGCGGGACGGAGCAGGGATGCTGCAGCAGGGAAAGCACCCGCCTCCCCTTGGGTCCACATCGGCGTCTGCCAAGCAAGCTCAGCGATGGTTTGGGACCATTCATCGCTCATGCAGGGAGTTGACTGACAGCTAATAGCAGCAAATGGAGCATTAAAAGAGAAGCCACCCACTGGGTGGAATAGGCAGAGGCAGGGAAGACCGAGCCTTTCCTTGCCACGCAGGGTCAGGTCCCCCCGCCGCTGTCAGCATCATCTCGGATAGTAATCATCCGGGACCCCCGAGAGATTGCGGAGCTTCAGAGCCGCGTCCACCGTCCGGATGTAGCCACTGATCATCTTCCTCATCTCGGGGGTGTAAGGGTCATACTCCAGTTTCCTCAAGCCAGAACGCTTGAAGTTGCCATCCTTCTGCCCCTCGACGCAGAGCAGCCGGTCCTCGCAGGCAGCGATGCCCAACAGCCCCACCATCCGCTGCAGCTGCACAAACAGGTCCCGCTTCAGGTCCTCAAAGTGCACCACCAGCACCTTCTTGCCATAGCGCAGCCAGTCCAGGGTGTGGGTTGCCCACCACGGTGCGTAATTCGCCACGAACTCCGGCCACTCTGGAAGGATACGGTTAACAGTGGCTGTCCCCCATGGCCTCCCGCATCCCAGGGCTGAAATCTTCCCGTTATCCTCCTCACTAACTGATCCTCCCATAGAAATCAGGTGGTAAAAGGGATAACGAAACATCAATAATAAACCACAACTCTCCATGGAAGTGCCGTTCGCATCTATCTCGTGGTTCATAAAAGCTCTGGGTATCTACCTCTTCCTCTTGTCCTCCCCACACAAGTGATGCCTGATTAATAGCCTGACTGTATCTAATTCCCCGCAGAATCATTAAACACAGTATCTGTTTCATTAAACACACACAGGACAATTCACCTTGTGTAATCATAGCACATAAAACTTTGCTTTGGAACCGCTCCAGGGATAGCGTAAAGTTAATGTCATGGAACCAAACAGGGCTTCACAGTGCCCGTGGGCTCCACGTGGAGCTGGGAATGGGGCGGCAGGAAAATCCCCCCCCCCCCCCCAGCACCAGCAGCTGTGGATGAGGATGAGGAGAGGACAAGGATTTTTCCCTAAATTCATCCCAAATTAGCTCCTGGGAGAAAGAAATGGTTTGGAGATTGGGGTTCCGGGGAGCAAGGGGCTGTCTGCAGGGCAGGAGGGGGATGACAGCCCCATGCCCTGTCTTCATCACTCACCTTTCATCTCTTTTTGCCCTCTGGATGATGTATTTAACATCACACCCCAGCACTAACTGCAAACCTGACACAAAGGAACTGTCCCCATTGAGTGGTCACTTGCCGCACTGGCAGGAGGGCAGGGTGGGTGCTGATGGTCCCAAGGGACACCCAGTTCCATGCTCAGGGTCCTCCACGGGCTAAGACCCACATAAAGTCAGCAAAATGGGGGTCTTTGACACCTTCTTGATGCCAAACCACAGCTCTCAGCATCCCTCCCAACCTGATAAAACCCTCAAGCAATGGAAAAGCTCCATCTTCCCAGGCAAGCTGTTCCAACGGTGAATTAACCTGACAATTAACCCATCAGCTAATTACACTGTACAGCCTCTGGAAAGAATCTGGTCATGTATTTTGATGTGCATCCAAATTGGATCACGCAGGCTGAAGGGAAGGGTCCCCTCTGCCTGGCCCACCCCTTCCCTCAGGGGTATGAGGCATGGAGCAGGCATGGAGGCAAGCTGAAGCTCAGGAAGGTTCCCAGGATGCTGGGGCTCCAGTGAGGGATCCTCCTGGATTCCCCCCCTGCAATCTGTAGGTGTCTTTGGGCTGCAGCAGATGGGGACAAAATCCAGCTAAAGGCTCATAACCCACCACAACAGGGGCAATGCCAATCCAGGGACTTGCCATGGGAGAAAATCCACTGAGGAAGCAGTGGGACATGCCCCTTCCCTGCTTTTAAGGGATGGGCTGATGGGCAGCGTAGAACTGGATTGCCTCCGGCACTGCAAGCACATGCCAATAACGAAATCCAGGCACATAACAGCAACAACAGCAAAAGCTCCCCTTAAATAAACTCGGAATTAAGGGTAGCAGATGTTCAATCAAGCTAAATATTTTAACTCTTTCCAATGAAGCCAATTCCACAACAGCAATTTGTAAATTGCTGTAATTAACAAGCCTCCATCATATGCCTGTGCATGGGAAAGGTAGCGCCTCCGGAGCAGCTGCTGCACAGAAATAACACCCCAACACTGCCTTGTCCATAGGGACGGGCTAGCGATGGATCCTGTTCTGCTTCTAACCTCTTCTAACCTGCCCAGCCAAGGGTTGGCCTTGAAGAGCTGCTTCAAAGAAGGGGCAGTTTGGGTCCTTGGGCTCCTGCCCCTAAATTCCCTCCCCACTGGCACCAGGACGCTGTCAGACTCTTGTCCCTGGGCAATGCCATCTCTCTGCTGCTGTTCTTGTGACCTAAGACAGCACTGACCAGCCAAGCATCTCCAATTCTCCATCCCATCCCATCCCACCTGAACCGTGCCAGGCGATGCTGAGGTTGCGCTACAAGATGGACATGGGGTCCCCAGCATAAGAAGGATGTGGAGCTGTTGGAGAGTCCAGAGGAGGCCACAGAGATGATGCAAGGGCTGGAGCAGCTCTACCCTGGAGCCAGGCTGAGAGAGCTGGGCTGGGGCAGCCTGGGGAAGGCTCCTTAAGGGGAGACCTTAGAGCAGCTCCAGTGCCTAAAGGGGCTGCAGGAAACCTGGAGAGGGGCTTTGGACATGGGATGTAGGGACAGGCCAAGGAGAATGGCTTTAACCTGCCAGAGAGGAGATTGAGATGAGCTCTTAGGCAGAAGCTCTTCCCTGTGAGGGTGCTGAGGTGCTGGAATGGGCTGCCCAAAGCTTTAAGGTCCCTTCAACCCAAACCAGTCTGGGATTCCATGATCCTATAACACGGGCACCCCAAAAAGGTTCCCATGGGAGCCAAGCCCTACCTTTGCCCTTCCAGTGGGCATGGGCAGCGAAGCCGATGTGCCCCCCATATTTGCGGTTGAACTCGGCCATCAGCGCCTTGTAGGGGTTTCGGATGAGCAGGATGGCCGAGTCGAAGGATTCAATCTCCTTCTGGCCACTCTCATGGGTTTTGATGCAGATCGTCCTCCCGCTTCGCCAGTGGTCCCTCTCGCCCTTGAACCCTGCCGGGACAGAGCGGGTGAGACGTGGCCAGTGCTGATGTGAATAAAAACTGGGGAAAGGGAACAGGGAAAAGGGAATGATGGAGGAATTCCAGGTTGTAAAATACAGCTGGATAAAAGCAGGCGGGCTTCAGGCAGAATTTGCATCCCTCTCCCAAACGGAAGTTGTTTATTTGCCCAAGTTCAGAGGGAAAGGGGAAAAACCCTCATGCTCATGGGGCTGCAGATGAGCACAGGGCTGTGGTGATGCCATGGTGGGGGTCCAGAGAGGGGACCACATCCCTTGTCCCCAGATGAGTATCAGGGCTGAGCCCAGCATCATTCCCATCCCCTTTGTACCTCTGGCAAAGCATAACCCCCCAGACTACCTGGGAATGGTGTGTTGGCAGAGCCAAGGGGGAGATAAGCTGGAAGTAGCTGTATTACAGCAACTAGAGATGTGTTGCCTATAGCGTTAGACCACCAGGGCTTTGGGGATATCCTGGGTACAGACCACACCAGCTATGTGGGCACCCCAGGTACAGATCCCAGCTCCACCAGAGCCAAGGAGGATTTCCTCTTAGAGCTGCAAAAGTGGAAGCAAAAGCAGGACAAACCTTCAACATCTACAATAAAACTATTGTAGATGGCTATAAAATGGGGAACTGGTGTTATCCCTCCCCCTTGCAGTATGGTGGCTTATGAGGAGGAGCTGGCTTCTGCCTGGAAAAGCTTCATGCCTGCTTGAGCTTAGTTTTTGGCTATAAACTCATCCTTGATGCTTGGTGCCATCAACCTTTTCTTGGGGTAAAAAACAAAAGAACTGCCTCATTTGCCTGGATCAGGGTCACCCCAGTCCCTCTTCTAGAAAATTCCAACCCCCACAGTGGGTTACAAACCATCAGCATCATGGAGAAACCCCAGTTCTGCCCCAAACTGGCCCTTGCCAAGGTTAGTGGGCATCACAGGGAGGTTATGGGCAGTGTACATGCGACGTCAGGTCCCTCCGATACCCTTTGAACCAGGACACACACAGCCCAAACCATCCCACAGAGCAGCATCAGTGCTACCCAACTCCAGATGGACCCAAGGGATGGCATCAGGACCTTCCCCCAGCTCAGGTGGGACTGGTGCACCCCCAGCAGCAACATCCCCCCTCACCTTTGTTGTAGAGAGACCCATCAAAGTAGTAGCTGCCGGTGTAGAAGCCGGTGGCCAGCTCGATGAGGTGCCGTGCCCAAGTGTTGCCGGCGCCAGGGAAGCTGGCCAGGGCCACCAACTGCTTGGCACGGGTCGGGAGAAACCTCCTGTCCATGCAGCGGTTGTCTGCAGCGGGAACAGGCACGTCAGGGGTGGATAAACATCATGGATAAGCAACGTGCTTATCCTACAGAGATATCCTGCTTCCTTACGGCTCCTGCCTCTTGGGAAGATGCTGGGGCAGGATGTGAGGAGGTGGCAGCTATAGGGAAAGGTGCCCTGCCTAAAGCACATAGGACACTCCTGAAGACTCCAAAAAGCCTTAAACACCCCAAAAAGTCCTAAAGAAGAGTGCAGGAGGTGC